>CM027853.1:46463603-47063603 GCA_016097595.1 Eucalyptus pumila
GATGTGGTGATGTCATAATAATGATGACATGTATATGACATGATGATGATACATGTATGTGTTATAATTTGTGATGATGATCATGATAGTATGCGCATAGGCGAGGTAAGTAGCAGCGCCGCGATCATGTATGACTTGTATGATGCATTGAGTAGTTGTTGGATTAAACGTCTGTACAGTGGTTATGCTACTTCTTTTGGAGACCAATGACGTTTCAAATTAGCGTGTAAACCCTTGCCGTCATGTAAGGTACATTTCTGAGTTACCGTCAAGCGATCGAGTAAGTGTGAGAGTTAGGCTATCCTTCTATGCTGGACTAACATACATGCGCGCCGTTTTGTCTCGTACGACATAGGCCTGGCTAGTCCGATTGTCCAGGAGTTTGTCTCATCACGTTCGCCGAGATGGGGTGATGAGAGGGATGTCTTTTGCAAGCATCGCCGTAGCGCTCGACGCACTTAGGACTAGGTGTGAGGCCCGCGTGATTAGTAGAAGCTGGATCTTTTTGGGATAGTTGGCAGACACTTATGATGGGGTTGCACGTGTGATGTAGAATTAGGGGTTCTTTTGAGGTTTTAGGCTAGACATGGCTGAGTCCTAGCTTTTCCTTTTTGATGTATGATCCAAAAGAAGTCCCATCTTGAAAATATATGTAAATAAAGTCTTCGTGGCTTGTCTATAAAAATTATGGTGATTAGTGGTGTGTATTGGTATCATGGTTGGAAGGGGAGAGATGGTGATGCTTTATTTTGCTTCCTTCAGTGAGTCGCTATTTGAGACTGCTTTTTAAAAAAATGTCTGTGAATAACAACGCTTCTTCTAAGTGTAGAACAAAAAGGGTAATAAGATGTAACATCGGTGCTTGTGGCGACCTTCGATAGGGTTCAAGGTGCTACACTACGAAGTAGCCACTTTGCACAAGAAATTTAGCAATCTTCCCATACCATGCTCTCGAGGCTTGTTTTAAGCCATAGAGGGCTTTTCTTTAACTTACAAACATAATCTGGATGAAACTTACTTTTGAAACCATCTGGTTGCACCATGTATATATCTCGATCTAGTTCTCCATGTAAAAGGCATTCTTCACATCCATTTGCCATAATTTCACGGCTTGCTTGCTGCAAGTGCTAGTAAGACTCGAACTGAGTGTAATCTTTGCCACTGGACTAAAGGTCTCATCATAATCTAAGCCATGCTTTTAAGAGAATCCTCGAGCAACTAATCGTCTTTATATCTTTCTATCAATCTATCCGTCGAGTTTTAAGTTTATAGACCCATTTGCAAGATATATGATGTACCTCTTTAGGTCTCGGTACTAGGTCCCACGTTTCGTTCTTTCTTAGTGCTTGTATCTCTTCCTCCATGGCTTTCCTCCATTCCATGTCTTATGACTTCCTCATATGGATGGCTCGAATTACTCCGACATATTCGGCCGCCGCATTTGCATATTTGGGATTTGGTCTTTTTTGTCTTGTTGATCTCCTTAGTTGAGATTCCTCCTCTCTGTGTTCTTCCATCCGACTTGGTCGAAACTCTTTTGTAGTTCTTGGATGTACACCCGCCGCCATGGGCTCTTTGATTTTTCTGGTGATTGTGCTCCTCGACTTCTTTTCTTCCAATTACATTATCATTTCCTTCTTCAATTGGCTGGCCCTTATCAATCTTGTCATTTTCTTCCATTCCTTCACGAATCTCTTCTTCAACTTGGTTTGAATTAGGTTGTGATGTCCACCAAGATGATAGTTCGTCGAAAACCACATTTCTAGAAGTGTAACACCTCCACGTTGTAGGGTCACAACACTTCCATCCTTTTCTTTGATCATCGTAGCCCACGGATATGCAAATCGAACTACTTTCTTATCGAACTTGTTACTTCTAAAATGGTATGGCAAGAATGCATAACATACACACCAAATATTCTAAAGTGACTTACCGTGGGCTTGCGATTCTGACTTCTCATAAGGTGACATAAAGCCAAGCCTTGCTTGAGGTAGTTTGTTGATCACGTGCGCTACTGTCTTCATACACTCAGCCCAAAACTTGGGTGGAACACTCTTCGCATGCAACATACTCCCACGTCTCCGCCAAATGCCAATTCTTTCTTTTCGGCAACTCCATTTTGTTGTGGCATATTTGGGCAAGTAAATTGTCGACGTATCTTCCATTCTTGAAGAAATTTTGTAAAGTCATCCGATGTGTATTCTCCCCCATTATTCGTGCGAAGGCATAGTATTTTCTTTGCCTACTTCATATTCTACTTTTGCTTTAAACTCCTTAAATTTGTTTAATGCTTCAGATTTTTCTTTCATGAAGTCGACCTAGACGTGCACCGGAGAAATCGTCGATGAATGTTATCATGTACTTTGATCCTCTGACTGACGGTTGCTTCATTGGTCCAAATACATCTGAGTGGACAAGCTCAAGAGGCATCTTAGCTCTGAATTTGGACTCTTCATATGGAAGCTGATGTGCCTTCCCATACTGGCATCCAATGTAGATGACATCTTCTTGGACTTCCAAGTAGAGGAGACATTTTAGCATACCTTTCTTCATCATCACCTTTAGTTTATGGTAGCTCCGTGCCCAAGCCGTGCATGCCACAAATCAAGCGTTCACTCTTTAGAGTTTTGTTCCACGTATACCGTCGGCGACATCACGTAGACAGACTCTAATCAACGCCCCTCCATGATTGGTGTACCAGTTGGTTTCAAATTGCGGTACACCCTAAAGTCTCTAGGACCAAACACCACATAATTGCCGAGTGTAAGTTGTGCCACAAAGCAATAGATTCTTTTTTCATTCCCGGCACATGGTACACATTTTTCAGTTCGATTTGATGTGAACTAAATCGGGGTGTCATCATCGTTTGGCCCACATAGGTATTGGCAACCTTGAGTTGTCTGCGGTGACAACTACTGTCCACCTTTGTACTCACATATTTGATAGCTTGCCTTGATCTCCTCGGTCATGTGATTTGAGCACCCCAGTTGACTATCAATCTTCTTCATAATCAATCATTTATCACTTACCGTGATGAGGGCCATCGCATCTTCTATGATGGAGGAGCTTGCAAGCTCTTCTTGTTCCTCCACTGCAAAGGATGCTGGAAATCCCACTCTTCTTCGCTATCATTTTCCTTGATGCTGTGACATTTCCTTCAACTCTTTTGAATCGACAATCTACTGGCAAAGTGACCTACTTTTGCCACACGTGTAACACCATCCATTATGCCTTTTATTCTTATTTTCTTCATTGTCGTCCTCATCGCGGTCTCGACAAGCTCCCCTGGCCGAGGTCGATTCCTTCTATTCGCTTTTGCCATCTCTTGCACTTGCTCTATTTCTATTTTGGCCTTAATTTTTATTACTAAAGAGGGCACTTTGTCCTCCTTAATTGAGACCTTAGAAATTTGTTTATCTAAGGCTTCTTGGTTGGCCAATATATTCTCCAACTCGATTGAGAGTTGGCTCATTTGCCCATCCCACGAGTGGCCGTAACAATACCATTATATTCCAGCCTTAACCCATGAATTATTATTCTTCCCATTCTTGTCTCGATATGGCATTCTCGGGATCTAATTTGAAATTTCTTCACAAATAGATTTAACTTTAGAAAATATTGACTCACCGTCATATTTTGTTTGCGAGATTGAGAGGAGCTGCGTTCTCCGGGCATTGTAACTTGGCATCGTTTGTCCTTGCAAACGGTGTCGCCCAAGTTATCCCGGGCCTCCTCCGGGAGTCGTCGCACACTCTTTTTATGTGTTGCAATTATCTTTAACAGTCACGGCAAGCACATAAAAAGCCTTACGATTTTATATTCCATTTTCTTAATTCGCTATCATTCGTGGGTGGGGTGGTGTTGTTTTCCCGCCAACAATATCCCACAAATCTTGTCCTAGCAAAGTAATATTGTATGCGGGTACTCCAATTATTATAATTTGAGTTGTTGAGCTTCTCAATGCCACTTACCGAACTTCGGGAAATCCGCCATCGTGACTTGAGTATAATGCCCCGCACTATACACGATGGCCTGGTTCCGGGACCAACCGACTTCACAATCCAGATTGCCGGTAGAACTCCGACATCCTTCGCTTCTTCGCTCCGCTTTCGATGATCCCTGACCGCCGTCACTTATAATGGTCCCCGACCCGCTTTGTTTTCCTGACCTCTCGAGCAGAGAAGTAAGTGGATGTACAAGTAAAACAATTGCTTTATTTTAAATAAACAATATTACAAACTCACACACACCTCTCCTTACACCTCTCACACCTCCCACACGAACACAATTCTTGCACACACCCACTCACTCTCTATCGCTCTACACTCACGTCACCTACTCCACCCACTCACACACTCACTCACGTACACACTCCACTCACATCACACACACCTCACACAAGGGGCAAGAACCCCTATTTATAGGGTGTAAAGTTCGGTGAGAAAAATCTGGAGAGAGGGAGAGAAAAGTCTGGAGAGGGGGAGAAAATTCTGGTACGAGAGAAAGGGAGAGAAATCTGGAAAATCCAGAGAGAGAGAGAGGCGATGCTCCTTTTTTTTTTTTTTTTTTTTTTTTTTTTTTTTTTTTTCTGACACAGAAAACATACCCATCTCCATACTTCACTCCATATTCGTCAAGGAGACCTAATGAGCTACGAGAGAAAGGAAGATGATCTCGAGGCTTCAAGAATGTACCCGGAAATGCGGTTCACCACCATCGATCAGCTCCTGGACATCTTCCTCATGGATCCTCCGAGCCAGCTAGGGCTGCTTTCCAATGAGATTATTCAGTAGGTTGAGCTCTAATAATTAGCATTAGCAGCACAACGTGCTGAATTACGATCGGAGCATGGATGGTTTGGTGGGTTTGAACGTCGAACTTGAAATCCTATCAACTGTTTCTTTACTTTCCTGTTTTATGTCGATTGAGACTCGGTTCTGTTGTTCCAAGCCAAGCTATTTCTGTCCATCGTACGCAGAAACAACAGTTTTCACGTGTAGCGTGGGTGTTAAAACTCATAAAAACAACAATCAAAACAGAAAAATTTCTGTTTTTGAGAGAGAGAAAAAAGATAAAAAACAGAGCACTTCATACGTCTTGTACTTTAGAAAAAACTGTCGAGTACAACCACTAAATACAAAACAAAAACTGCTCACGTACGTGCAACACATAACTGCACACAAACGTGAACTTCCTAGAAAATAGCAAAAACACTAAATACGTAACTAAATGAACCTGGCTGTTTTTTAATAAAAAAAAAAAAGTAAAACAGAGCAGAAAACAGAATAGAAAACAGCAGAAAACAGAGTAAAAAAAAAAAGAAAATAGCAACTGAGACATTATAATCCAACAAACTCCTCCTTGGATCAGGTTGTCACGCATACTCAATTTTCTTTCTTAATACTTCAAATCTTTCAACTTGAAGTGGTTTTGTGAACATATCTGCAAGCTGATCTTCAGATCTACAATAGACCAATTTAACTTTGCCACTTTGTTGCACCTCACGAAAGAAAATTTTGACTTTGAAATGCTTGGTTTTGCCATGGAAAACTGGATTCGAGATATTGCTAACGCCGCCTCGATTATCCACATTAACTTCAATGCAATCACTAGAATTCAACCACAGATCCTTCATTATCTTCTTCAGCCACAAAGCTTGATTTGCAGCTGCGTAAGAGCCGCTATAAACTCAGCCTCCAGACCGAGCTACAATCTCTTGATTTTTAGAACACCAGGAGAAACAAGCAGAACCAAAAAGCGAAACAATATCCAGACGTACTCTTCATGTCATCTACTAAACCAGCCCAATCACTATTAGAAAATCCTTGCAAATTAAACTTCTGACCTTTCATAAACTTCACACCAAAGGACAATGTTCCTTTGAGATATCTCAAGACCCTTTTGCTGCAATCAAATGTAATCGACTAGGACTACTCATAAACCTGGATAAAACACTCACAGCAAATAAAATATCTTTGGTTGCTGTGTAAGATACATGAGACACCCAATTAGACTTCTATACATAGAAGCATCTACAGACTGCTCCATCATTCTGCAGCTTCTCTTTAGCAGCCATAGGAGTGCTTACACTTCGACAATCTTCCATCTCGAAACTTCTTTAGAATTTCTTTCATGTATTTTTTCTGACAGATGAAGATCTCATATGAAGCCCGTTTGACTTCCAGACCCAAAAAATAAGCCATCTTTCTCAAGTCTGACATCTCAAAAACTGCAAATAGATCTTGCTTCACCTTCTCTATCAATTCCATATCATTCCCCGTCACTAATAGATCATCTACATAAAGTGACAGAATTACAACACCGTGATTCACCTTCTTGACATAAAGAGTGAACTCACTTAAGCTTTTTACAAAGCCAAAATCCTGCAAATATCGATCTATCTTCCCATACCAAGCTCTTGGAGCCCGTCAGTCCATATAGAGCTTTCTTCAACCCGTATACACTCTCTTCTTGCCCTTTGATACTAAAACCTTCAGTTTGTTAAAAAATCTCCTCCTCAAGCTCTCCATTCGAAATGCAGACTTGACATCTAACTGAAATATAGGCCATCCCTTCTCTCGCCGTGCAATAGCTAACAAGAGTAGCCTTATTGTATCAAGTCGTGCAACAGAGCAAATGTTTCAGAATAGTCTACTCCCCATATTTGTGCATAGCCTTTCACCACCAGTCTAGCTTTGTGTTTATTGACAGAACCATCAAGATTAAGTTTTGTTCTAAACACCCACTTAAGCCCAATCACATTCTTATCAGATGGTCTATCAACAAGCTCTCATGTGTGGTTTTTCTGGATCATTGCAATCTCCTCCTGCATTGCTGCAATCCACCTCTGATCCTCCTTAGCTTCCACAAAGTTAGATGGTTCGAGCATTGCCACATTGCTTCTTTCATAGATTTCAGCAAGTGACCTTGTGCCCCTCACCGGTAAATCATCCACACGTCTTCCAATCCATCTATAACTTCATCAACCTCTACATCCGTTGCAGGTTGTTTTTCGAACCGCCGCTTTTCTGCACTCTTTCCTTCCATCCAATTCCACTCATCTTCCTCTGCGGAAAAACAACATATCTGCTTACAGTCACCTTTCCTATCATAGGGTGAAAAATCCTGTAAGCCTTTGATTGAAGACTATACCCGATGAAGATTCCAAGCTCAGCTCTTTTATCCAACTTGTCCCTCTTGACCTGAGGAACATGAGTATAACACAAACACCCAAAAACCTTCAAATTTTTCACGGGAGGTTTAACACCATACCAGACTTCAAAAGGTGTTGACTCTCTAAGGCCTTTGTGGGCAATCTGTTCAACAGAACACCGCAAGTATTAGCTGCTTCAGCCCCAAAACTTCTTAGGCAACATTTTCTCCTGCATCATACATCTCGGCCATCTCCATAATACTTGTTTTTCCTCTCACTAACCCCATTCTATTGAGGTGAATAGGGAGCAAGTGAAGCGCTGCACAATTCCCGCTTGCTCATAATTCAACTTAAACTTGTGAGCAGTATACTCGAGTAACCATTATCAAACCCGAGCATTTTAATTTTCTTCCCACTCGATTCTCAACTAAGGCTTTAAACTTCACAAACACATCAGCAACTTCAGACTTGGCTCATGAGAAAATAAATCCAACTCATCCTAGTCATATCATCGTGAAGGTAATGAAATACCGCTACCATTGAGAGAAGACTCGAGACATAGGTCCACATAGATCTGTGGACTAATTGCAGCTTCTCACATGCTCTCCGGCCTCCTCCTTTGAAAGGAAATCTGACTTGCTTGCCAAGAAGACAAGTTCTACACGTGGAAATTCCTCCTCCAAACTTGGCAAGTCATCTACCAAGCTATTTCTCTGCATAAACGACATGCTCTTCCCGTGAACATGTGACACACGAGAATTTCGCAAACCGTGATGTACGACGGGCAAAGGATGATCAATAAAAGTATCGTTGAATGGCATTATTAGTATTTAGCATGAGCATTGTTTGATTCCATCGACGGATCGATATCTCATGTTTATTAAGAGTCCGATCATTGAATAGATTATCGACATATATTTCTTTGATGACTCGACACAATTATATCACTTGAGTGCACATGAGATAAGAAAAGAAATTGAAACACCAAAACCATGGGACCGAGAATGCTCCACATTTGTGCAAGTTTAAGGATTAGTTTTTATTTATTTAATTGGGCTTTGTTATTGAGGGACTGCACGTCCACTAACTTACTAGCCCAATACAATTTGAAGACCCCTTAATGGTCGACAATTAAGTCAACTAATTGAAAGAAATGTTGACTGAAGCATGGCTGGATGATGACACGTTGCTGGTGTATGGATAGCCAGCGAAAATACAAGGGGAGGCATGCTGAAGACACGTCCATCCCAGCTGTCCGTTTCCTTTGCTACCACCGAATCTCATTTTTATTGACTCTCAAAGTCAACAAATGAAGAAACAAAATGCTCGTACAGGTGAGGAAGAGAGAGAATGAACTGAAAAGCGAGTGAGAGAGTGAGGTACGGAGCGAAACTTGAGAGAGAAAGAGAGAGTTTGAGCGAGAGAAATTGTGAGTGAACAGCGAGAGGGGTGAACGGCGAGAGGAAGAGGAGATCGCCCTCTGCCGTGCATGTGAGCTGCCGCCGTCGACGCCGCTTGTCTTCGCCGCCGTCCGGGCCGCACGCCAAACCGAACTCCCTAGCTTTTGAACCCTAGGACCGAGGCAAGTGAATGAAAGTCCATGAATCTATATAATGTGGTGCTGTTATTGTCTAGTATGGTGCAATACACTTGGAAACAATTGAGTTCTGAAATTAGAATGTTAAATTGTGAGTAATCAAAGTCAAGTAGGATCATGAGATTGAGGAATTACGTTGGTTTTGTGTATATCTTGATCCAGTTGATTTATTGATGAAAGACTGACTTTTAGTAGACTTGGGGAAGTAAGATAGTTACGGTAGAAATGGAAATTTATGGGATTCGCTTTATCCAGTGCAGTTTCGTATGTAATCCTGTAACTTTGCGAAATTTTCTGAAGAGTTCTAATATGAATTTGATCTCGATTTCTTCACAGAAGTTGTGAGGAATTGTGTGAACTAGAGTATATAATTTTATCAGAATTTCTCGGAATCAATACAATGGCTTAAATCTTTGTTAATATGCAGTGCTTGCTGTTGAATTTTATTCTGTGATAAAAGAATCCTGAACTGAATTGTGTGAACTACTACTCATTATACATAACGAATCTGGCTTAGTGTCCTTAACAAAATATTTTTCGTCTAGATCTCAATTATAACGTGTTAAAATTTCATAATTTTTCATGGTCATTTGCTGGTTATTTCGAAATCTCTATTGAAGGCATGCATTCTGGCCTTTACACGTGTTACTATGAAACTGTTCATTTTGTTTAAGAGTCATTGTATCTTGAGTTGTTAATTGTTATTCACTTGATAGATGCATTGATATTCGGCATATCACATGACATTGGAAAGTTTGATAAAGTCTTATAGATCCATGGAATCCATGACGTCATTGCATCAAAATGTATTTTTGTAATGAGATGTATATTATGATGCGAATGTTACCGTCGGAGGTGCGAGTCGACGATGCCCCGGGAGTGTCGGGATGCCCAAGGGTTGAGTGAGTCGACGCCGTTGGATGCCCGGAGGTTTGTGCCAGAGGGTCCTCGGGTGTTTCGGGATGCCCGGTTGTAGAGATTGTACGTAAATCCGGAGGGAAGGGGCAACCATTTTCATGGCGAGCCCCTGGATATACCTCGTGATGCCGGGTGGGGTGCGAGATGCCCGGGGTGTTACGGAACACGCTCGGATGCCCGGAGGTTTGTGCCGGAGGGTCTCGCGATGCCATGTTGGGTGCGAAAGCCCGGAGGGATGCAAACACGGGTCCCGGGGAATGAAACTTTTCTTTGAATGTTAAAACCCGGCGCATTAAAGGAGTGCATGTGTGTGCATGTGGCATGATATGAGAATTTGTTTATGATATTGAGTGGGTTTCACCCAGTACTGAAAATGCGTTTGTTATGGCATTGAATTGTTGTTATGAACGTGGTGCAAGTAAAATAGACCCTTGATGGCATGTATATATATATAAATGATAAGTGTGTTTTGCATGCATCTCGGATGATTATAGTATCTACATAATATAGTGTAATGGATCTTTTATTGCTGAGTGGTTGTACTCACCCCTCTTGGGGACTAACATTTCAGACTAAACGAAAATGCCGCTGCTACCCGTGACTCGGCATGTTTTACGGACTCGATTGACTTACAATGGGAGTGGACCGAGCACCGTTATCCTGGGGTGCACGGGCTGGTATTCGAGCGCGTGAGGATCTTTCGACTTTTGAGGTAGGCCTCTCACTGGGCTTATCCACCAGTGTACACATCAGTCCTTGTCCATATGGATGGCCGCCTTCCGAGGGTACCACCACCACCACCGGCCAACGGACCGACGGATATGACCGGAGTCGAGGGTAGCGGAGATGCATTTTTGGGATGCCGACACGGGTGATGGACGGATGCAGATGATATCCAAGGATAGAAGTTGGTTTTCTTTTGGGTAATCGCCAGGCACAAAAGAAAAAGACCTCGGCGTTTTGTTGTACCAACTATCATAGTCCATCCCTTATATAAATAAAAGTGTTCGGCCTAAATTATGAAAGTTTTAGTATGGTGTGCATCACTTTATATTTTGTTGAAGGGTAGTCGAATTATGCTTCCGCCATATTAATTGCGCAGGGACCGGTAAAGAAAATAAATGAAAACCCCCAAGTATTGTAAGTTATGTAAAAAAATTTCTTTGGTCTCAGAGGTATGCTCCAAGAGGACGTAACTGTGGCGACCCTAACGGATCGGGGGGCCGTTTTGGGGGTGCCACAGAACATGCCCAAGTCTTTTATGACATATCTCTGCATTTTCTTCTTTGCACTTTAAAGCCATTTGTTGCATCTATTGTGGCTTGAACATGAAACTCTTGTCCTCCATTGGAATTCTTAGCACTTCTTTGCTATCTGCATTATTAATAAGACATTCCTTCCCTTCGAACTTCACTTTATAGCCCTTCTCAACTAATTGACCAACATTTAACAGATTATGGTCAATATTTGGCACAAAGAGAACATCACTGATTAGCTTCACCTCCTGATTTCCTTCAATAGCCATTGTACCTTTCCCTTGCACTTCGATATCGTCGTTGCCAATTCGACTTTGGACCGATCGACCTGTCTAGACTCCTAAACAAACTTCGAATTGCCAGTCATATGATTGGTACAGCCATTATCCACTAGCCATGCATCATTCCCAACAGAAGATTCAGAAAAAAGAAGCTACAAACAAGTACTCTTCCTCGTTTCATTCACGCTACCGGGCTTTTCCGCTTGCTGGTAATTTTTTTCTTTGCAGATGGCTTCCATGTGACCCAACTTGTGACATCTTCTGCATCTAGCATCGCTTTCTCCAACATCTAAAAAACCGATGATTAGTTCCACCACAAAGTATTGACAAGGCTTTTGTTCATCTTCCATTTGCTAAACCCACAAGAATTTCCTTCTTTTGCTACAAACTTGGAGTCACCAGCATTTTCTCCGGACTGAATCCATTCTTCCCTATGCCTCCATCATTTGATTTCACTCTAGCTTGCGCCGCACCCTCTACAAAGTCTTCTCTTCTCATCGCCTTCTCGTGCTCCCGTGCCTGTAGAGCATTTAACAATTCGCAAGCTTTATATCAGCTAAGTCTCTTGTATTTTCCGCAGACGCTATGGTGGCTTCGAACTTCCGGGAAGAGACACCAGGATCTTCTGAACAAGCCTTTCATCCTTCAAGTCAGTCCCTAAAACTCTGATTTTTTCTATCCCAACCAACCTATCAGAGTACTCCTTCACTGACTCTAAATCCTTCATCTCGCTGTCTCTCAAACTCCCTCAAGAGATTTAGCACCTTCATGCCTCTTATCTTCTCATCTCCTTCGTATTCATCCTTCAAGAAATCCCATATTGCCTTTGCAGAATCACATCTCATGATCCTTGTGAAGATAGTGGGTGAAAAGAGCGTACATGGCATGACTTTGCCTTGGCCTTCCTTGTGATTCTCTCTTTATGGTACTTTATCTCGATTCAAGGTCGAATTGTCCGGAAGTGGAGCAACCTCATAATCATCCTCCACAGCCTCCCATAAATCATGACCCTCCAAGAATGCCGTCATCTTGACAGCCCAAGCCTGATAATTTTCCCCAGAAAAGATTGGAGTTGCCATTGCAGAGAATCCAATCGATCTTGCCTCCATCAGCTTTTTCTTTGCAAATCGGAAGCAATCTTCACTCAATTACCCTCACTTCACAGTCCCTTAAGATCCCACAAACGCTCTGATACCAATGTTAAAACTCATAAAAACAACAATCAAAACAGAAAAATTTCTGTTTTTGAGAGAGAGAAAAAAGATAAAAAACAGAGCACTTCATACGTTTTGTACTTTAGAAAAAACTGTCGAGTACAACCACTAAATACAAAACAAAAACTGCTCACGTACGTGCAACACATAACTGCACACAAACGTGTTATTAACTTCCTAAAAAATAGCAAAAACACTAAATACGTAACTAAATGAACTTGGCTGTTTTTTAATAAAAAAAAACAGAGTAAAACAGAGCAGAAAACAGAACAGAAAACAGCAGAAAACAGAGTAAAAAAAACAGAAAACAGCAACTGAGACATTATAATCCAACAGTGGGGATATCGATGTGGCAGATTAGAGGTTGTGAGTTCGTAACAAACCACTAAATAACCTAAAAGAATCACTGCTCACTTTTCTCGTAGCATCTCCACCGAGAGACTTCCTAAGCCATTTGCGGAACATCAAACTGTGCACCTTCGAAAAAAGTCTTGGCATGGAGTTTGCTACTACAGTGAGCTGATTGTATACGGTAAGAGTGCAGATACCCGAGCAATTTTCAGGATGTAGGAAGCAAAAAGCTCTCCCTGTTGATGAAAGTTTAAGAAGTGCATTAGTCGGTCAACATATGAAAGGCATTGAAAAATGGGAAGGTATGAGAAAGAAGGCGTTTGCAAAAATAACAAAGCAGATCTAACTCATGTGAGGCCATTTAATCTCCTACAAGACTGCAACTTATTCAAGGCCATGTCTTGTTATGCTTTAGATATTGTAGTGAAGAATACGCCGTAGTTGAACTCAAGTGAAGCATGTGACAAGAAGAAAAATGGATGAATAACCGAGAGTAACTAAACAAAGGACGTGAAGAAGATTAATGGTGAAACTGCTAGCGGGCATTGATCTGTTAGAAGCTGCAAATGGAATAGCAGCTAGGAATGAAGTATGCTATCCCAATGTCTTGCTGAGTAGAGGAAGGATGGGCACCAAGCTAACATAGGATGTGTGAAATATGATAATTTTGAAGTTGTCGAAGCACCGGCAATAACCCATCGTAGAAAGTCCCAGCAAGCTAAGTAGTAAAGGAACTTGCAGTCGAGATTGATTCGGAAGTGATTACTGAAAAGTGAATGCGGAAAAATGTTCATGGCCATTTGGAAAATAGAGCCTCTGAGGATAGACATGAGCAAATAAGCAAGACGGCTCAGGGACCCGTATTGGAACTTGACGAGGAGGATGAGGATGTTCAGATTGGCTAGTCATTGTGGTTGAAAAGAAGAGCCTCGGACAATGGGCAACACAACCGCCACTTTCTTTGCTAAACCACTCTGTTATTGTGAGTTCTGTTAAACCCCTCGGTACCAAAAACCACTTCACTTTGCATAATGTACAGGGCAATTTCTGCATACGCTAGTCATTCGCGCATCCAAGCAACAGCGACCATAGTCTCTTTTTCAGGCCAAAGACAAGGTTTACCTTCGCAGGCAGGTACAGTTAAAGAATGACGAGGTTTTTTCCTTTGGTGTGCCCTGAAAAGAAGTCGAGATACCTCCAGGGAGTGCAAACAAACTTGGCCTGGTCAAGAGTAAGAATCCTAGAGTTTGGCATTGGTCGATAGTCCACGCTCGTGGCGACGGAAGTTTTTCCCACTCGGGCTCGGGACGCCTCCGACCGGACTTGCAACTCCAATTAATTAGATTCGAAGCGGGAGGGACTTTGATTGAAAGTATGCACAGGTTTAGAAACTAAGAGTGGATTTTTACCTTTTGGAGCGAGTTTGAATAATTTGTATATTCTGTCACCTATGTACACAAACGGCTAATCCATCTTCATAATGTAATGTCGATTGTCGAAGAAATTCAACAAATCAAAGATAGAAAGTTAGACCGCAAATATTATTTAAGGTTAAAATGCACGGTTGAACGTGATTTGGATTGGGCACACAACCGAGTGATTGGGATTCGGAGGGTGAGGACGCGAAAAAGAGAGATGCAAGATTCATTCCTTTGATCGGGAAAAAAGCCTTTGTGTGCTGTACCGAAAAGAAAAAAGAAAAAGGAATCTTCGCATCACTCGCGTCTCTCTTTCTCTTTATTCCAATCTGATGGTTTTTTAATTGGTGATGGGCCTAAGTTGGCCCGTCCGCTACATGCTGGGCCAAAAAGGCCCGGCCCACGGGAATAGGGCCCGTGGAGGGGGAAGGTATAAAAGGGAGGAGAGAGAGAGAGAAGATAACGTTTTTGGATGAACGTACGTCTTCTTCTCTCCAACGCTCTCTCCCCCCTAAAACAAAACAGTAAGCAAACGTCGACACTGTCTTCCCTTCAAGGCGTCATTGGATCGAACCAGGGCCAGAATTTCTTCCTCTATCGGCGTCGGTGTCTAATCTGTAGCTAACAAGGTACGCTCGAATCCGTGGTGTGCTTTAGGATCGGTGATACGTGTAATTCCCGGGCTTCGCTTTCGCATTCGTTTTAGGGGTTCGATTTAGTGTCGAATCCGGTTTTCGGGATCGGTCATTCCCAACACAATCTCCAATATATCGCCGCTCGTATTCAATTTTTCACCCTAATTTCACCCGATTCCTGAAATAATATGGAAATCCTAAACCTATTTGAGCAAATATGAAGCACAAAATCGTGGATTTCAATGAAGAATGAAATTGGCTTTCCTTTTCCGTAGAACCGAGCGTCTCCATTTCTCCTCGAGTTTTTACCAAACACAACACAAGCAAATAGCCAAGACATGGACCTTTCAAAGTCTCGTTTCAGGCAAAAGCGAACACAGTCCACGACGTAGGGGACACACGGTACATGGTTAAAGCACGTTTTCCCGAACATGACGTGCATGCATATTTCCATCGGTGTAGCTGTTGGAGATGCCTTGATGACGATCATCAATTTCGGTCATTCAATGCGCCGTACCCTTTGTTCTTTTGCTATCTCTCAAATTCAGAGGAAAACTCATCCTCGGCGAGATAAGATGACAAGTATGCATTTGTGGTAGATATCAGCCCCAATGTAGCCGACGAGAGGGAGGGTTGCCCCTCCCTTGCCTAGCATACAAATTAGGGATGAGCGGTTCCCGGTTCCATTCGGTTCTATCCGGAACCCGGAACCTAGAACCTACCTCGGGTGGAACCTAGAACCTACCCTCGGGTATAGGTTCCTTATTTTTTGGAACCTGAAACCTACCTTGTCACAGGTTCCAAAGTCGGTTCCAGGTTCCAACAGGTTTTTTTTTTCTTTTTTAAGATTTGAAACGAAGAAAGAAAGAGACAACAAAGGATATGAGCACCATGAAAACTTTTAGCTCAACAAATGTTACCAAGTCTTCTATAGAAGAACACTTATTGCCTCTAAACAATTGGCTACAGGGGATCAAGAATGAGTTTAAGTGTAACTTACAGCAGTTGAAACATGGGTACGGTCAGCTGTTGGCCCTTCCTATGCAAGTCCAAAGTCTAAAAGCTTTGGTTTGAAGTCCTCATCCAGTAATACATTCGATGACTTAAAGTCTTTGTGTATCACCTACATGGCCAGAACAAAAGCAAATGGATTAGAGTGAAGGATACAAGATTCTTGACAATACCACGAAGATTCAAACCTCAGCTCAAATGATGCAACTTTTTAGTACATCAAACAATGACCACGGAGATTAGCATCTGTACACGAAGTAATGAAGAATAGGAAATGACTGCTATCAAGTTGCTTGACTAGAACATCATATGGATCCTGAGTATGTTGGACTGGTGAATTCTTAAATTACGGGAACAAAATCTAACAGAAGAAGAATGGAGAACAATAATTGCTTTTCAATAGATTCCTGAAAGGGCTTCATGTCCTTGCATAGAAAATGAGTTCTTCCACATATTAGAGACATATAGATCTTATTTTCGTCATTCTTAGTCCAATTTTTGAACAAGCACAAGAATTTAGCATTGACCTGATCTAGTGAGTTTTGTTAAGTCAAAGTAATGAACTCTTCAACAGTACTAAGTGAGGAACCTAGCTCCAGCATTTTGAAGAAAACCAACCAGCAATATGGTCTACTTGTCATTAACATGAACATAACCATCGAGACTGTATAAAAAAATAAATAATAATAATAATAAAGAAATGACTGTCAGACTACATTTTATCGCTAGAAAAACCAAATTCATCTCCAAGCTCTGACTTTACACATTGCACAGAGGGATTCAATACGCTATAAGAAAGTCTTAGCACAAATTAAAATGGAAGAGAAATTTCTAACTCTGTTGGCATACATCCGTTTTCAAGCCAGACTAAGAAAACCAAAATCATTTGTCCAAGACGGTATGATTCAGACAATCTCCAAAAGAAGATCTAGTGTTGAATTGTTATCCTCCATCTGAACACAATTCATACAACAATCGCTTGAGTTGTTCCAAAAGCTTGGATACCAATTGTCAATAATGCAAGCATAGAAAAAGAAACACCCGACAAATAAAAAGGGAAATTCGTCATCAGAACGAACCACATCAGTCATTCCGACTTGCATATTCACATCGAACACATCTACGGTCGAATGCAAACTACACACAAGCTAATAGCTCGATTACTAAGACAAATCCAACCCTACCGTCTCGTCGTCAATCAGCCGATAGGCCCCCGCTGGAGTCTCCAAGGGCATCCCGCGTTCCCCCCTCCCCCCCTCGATCGGACAGGCGGAAGGAGAGAGAGAGCAGGGGTGCGACTGAGCTGGAGCTGGAGGTGGCGGTGGAGGCGGAGGCGAAGGGATGTGGAGTTAAGGCTGATTAGGCGGTTGGGCGAGCGGCGAGCAGCGTCGAGGCAACTAGGCAAGCGACAAGCAGCATCAGGGCGAGCGGTTAGCAGCGTCAAGGCGGCTGGGTGAGCGAGCAGCCTCCACTGAGGGGACAAGCGATGTCCAACGGCAGCGTCGGTGGCAAGCGGCTAAGCAGTGAGGCGAGCGAGGGGTGACGGCATCCAGCGTGGTGTCGAGGGAGGTTCGGCGACGGCAAGCACACAGCGACGACGGCGTGACGGCGACGAAGACACGAGTCTCACGGCACCAACGACGCGGCGAATACGACGGCGGTCGTGGCTCAACCCATGGCCAGATGGGAAGAGCTCGGTTCGGGCGAAGGTGGTGGCGTTTCGAAGCAACAACGGCCCGGACAACTGAGCAAGCGGCGGCAAGAGGTGGTAACGGTGGCTTAGGGACGATGGCGGTGGCTCGCGGCGACGAGCGGCTGCGTGGACAGCTCGTTGGGCTCAACAGCGAGACGGCTCGTTGGACGCGCGGTGGGTGGTGGTGGTTTGGTGGCCAAAAGGTGGTGGTGAGTAGGGCGTGGGGCGACGGTGTGGTGGTGGGTGAAGCAACAGTCAGTAAGAGGAAGGAAGAAGAAGAGGAGAAGGGGGGTTTTGGCTGAGAGAGGGGGAAAGAGAAGAGAAAGAGAGAGAAAGAAAAAGTGGGGGGCATGAAGTGACGTGAGGAGACAAAAGGGGAGAAAAGAAAGAGAGAGAGAAAAAGAAAGGTGAATGGGGGGAAATCATGTGGGGGAAGAGAGGAGACTCGTTGATTTAGGTTTTTTTTTTTTTGGATTCCTAACCTGTTTCGGTTCCGGTTCGGGTTCCCATAAGAACCAGAATCGGAACCGATTTCTTTAGAATCGGGAACCGAAAAGGGGTTCTCCGGTTCTCGATTCTACCCGAGAACCGCGTTCACCCCTAGTACAAATAAGAGTGTAGCCAAGGCACACTTGAACGGGCGAGAGCCAAAAAGAAAGGGAGGAGAAGATAGAGTAAGGGCGAATGGTGAGGGAGGCGGAAGCGGCGGGATTCTCATCTTTGGTGGCACCGGATACATTGGTAAGCACATGGTGAGGGCGAGTGTCTCTTTGGGTCACCCGACTTGCATTTACACTCGGCCCGTCAACCCGGCGACCCTGCTTCGAACCTTAACCTCCGGCACGAGTTCGCTCCATCGGTGTAGTATGCGTGCCTCTCTCTCTCTCTCTCTCTCTCTCTCTCTCTCTCTCTCTCTCTCTCTCTCTCTCTCTCTCTCTCTCTCTCTCTCTCGTGTGATTGACAAAGGCTATGTTTTCCTCTAATTAAATTTCCGACTATTGTGCTATATGTTGTGGATATCATCACCTATGATATATTTACAATCCATCAATCAAAAGACTAGTGACTATTGTGCTATATGTTGTGGATATCATCACCTATGATATATTTACAATCCATCAATCAAAAGACTAGTTGGAGGAACAAGGATAAAGCAAAACTAACCATTGACGTTGTTGTGGCAATGAAATAGGGAGAGCTAGAGGAGCACGAGAAGATTGTGGCAGCACTGAAGAAGGTGGACATAGTTATCTCCGCTCTTGCATACCCTCAAGTACTTGACCAATTCAAGATCATCGATGCCATCATCACCGCCGGCAACATCAAGGTAAGTTATCTCTAGCCAGTCTAGGAGAAAAAATTATGAAAATAATCTTAAACCTATTACAATTGTGTTAGTTTAATGCCACCCGAGTTCATAAACTTTTTGTATTTGTGTCAATTCAGGCCATCCGAAAAATGTTGGCCGATGGTGCTGACATGGACATTGGCTATACTATCGACGTGACCAACACTATTTTTAATAATATTTACTTATTTATTTTCCCTTTCCCTTTCTTTGGTTTTTTTTCCTTCCCTTCATATTCTTCCTCTAGCTAGTCGCCGAAACTTGACGACTAGCCAGAGGTGACGGCTTGTGAGGGCAAACCTCGCTTGCTCTTGATGCGGTCGACCTCGCCTAGTTGGTTGCGAAGTTTTGGCAATTGGCTAGAAGAAGAAGATAAATGGAAAAAAAAAACAAAAGAGAAAAAGAAAAAGAAAATAAAAAAAATTGAAATATTATTAAAAATTATCCATGTCAATAGTAGGTAGTGTCCATGTTAGCACCGATTGCTTAGATTTTGCTATATCACTCAATTGGCTCAAATGCAAAGGGTTTATGACTCAATTAGTTTTAAAAAAACGGAGCTAAAAGATTGAATTGGCACAATTATAATATGTTTAGAACTTTTTTTGGTAATCCTCCCTAGGATAGGAAATTGGCCATTCAATCTCTTTTTCTTTTTGACTAAGAGGTTCTTTCTCTCTTCTTTTGAAAGTTGGATCCACCTAGTTCAAGTGTATAACAATCAATTCTCTGAAGGAGTTTGGTACTAAAAGTACAGGAATAAAAAAAAAAAAAAAAAAAAAAACCCTCTCTTCAATTCTCACTTCTTAACTCTAAAAGTCTTGATCTAAGCTATTCGAGCCACCCTCTCTTACTCCGAGCAGATGTAGAAAAAATATCATACTTTTTACTATTCTTATTCTTATTATAAACAAAAGAGTAGATATATTAGACTGAATGGTTGAAGCAAAGCTAGCAAAGACTTAAATTTCTGGAATTAATGAAAAATTCAATGTAACGAAAATCGCTTCTCCAATGACGCGTAAGAGTAGGCCTATCAAACTAAATGGTCGCGACAAAGCTAGTAGAGGCTTTAATTACCCAGAATTAACGAGAAGATTCCGTGCATTGAGAATTGCTCCCTTAGTGTCACGCGTGAGACATCCCTGGCAATCCAATTATCACCCTCGTCAGTTGATCCTAGTTCAAATCCTTATACTAACTCATTAGAGTCTCAAAATTAAAGTGAAAATAATTATATTAGAAACTCTACATTACTTACGTTATCACTACATTGTAACCCTATGTAACCTAGCCAAGTAGCAAGGAGTTTTCACTCCCGTGTTAGGGCCACCCTACTTGCATGATAATTTAGATGAGCTGATAAGACTACATTCCTTATTTTAATATGCCGATATTCGCACGCCTAATATCCCCAAGTTCCCCTCTATATATCTATCTCTTTTAAGATATGAGAATACTCTCTTAAGTGTTTTACATCCGAAAAATCTCAACATTTAGATTAAATTGGAATGAAGCTTTTTAAAGACATGCTTAGATCCAGCTTACTTTATTACTATATTAGATTGATCCAATAGGTCATTTTCCTTGGGTTCAAAACCACGGTCCAAAATTAGTTGCGAAAGTAACGAGGGCACAGAACGACAACGTGTCAGCATTGGGTTTGCTGCCTTTTAGTGCCATAGTTAATTTTTGTCAGCCATGCAGAGTCTGATCTTGATGACATGTAATAGATAAATATTCGTCATTCATACCATAATAAATTAACTATATATCAAAAGAGCTGGCACTTTAAAAAAAAAAAAAAAAACTGGAATATCATCCGTGGAATGCACGGTCTAATCAGGCATATAAGGGAAGTTGCAATTATTATTGTATGAAAAATCAAATTAATTATCCAAGGAGTAAGAAATCTGTTTAATGTTTTTTAGATAATATTATTGTTACTTCCTGAAATAATTGGTTGAACTTAGATAAGGTGAGATATAAAATTAACTTAAAATTGAGAAAAAGCGAAATCATGATATACACAATTAAATAGAGACCATTGAAGTTATAGTTGAAGCTATAAGATAAAGAGGAAAAATAGCAAAATGATTAAAGAACTTTGATTTGCTTATTACCTTAATCATTTTTTCCCTTGCTAATTGGTCAAGCCTTCATTATATTATTTTTGAGTTAGGTCCAAGAAATTGTTTCTCTGGCTATGAACTAATATATATATAAAGTAATATCCCCTTTTACAAGAAGTTATACCACTGGACACTATTCAAATTTGCCATGAAAAAGAATGATATTATACTCTTTTGATCTCAAATTGAAAGAAAAAAAGAAGAAATATCTCATTATCTTAAAAAACCACGTTGTTGGGAATGACTGATCCCTGAAAAACGCGGATTCGACACTGAATCGAACCCCTAAATCAATGCGGAAGACATCCCCGGGAAATTCACGTATCACTGATCGTAAAGCACACCACAGATTCGAGCGTACCTTGTTAGCCACAGATTAGACACCGACGCCGATAGGAGGAAGAGAATCTGGCCCTGTTCGATCCGATGACGGCTTGAAGGGAAGAAGAAAGTGCCGTTTGCCTTACTGTTCTTTTTGTCTTTTGGAGAGAGAGAGAGAGAGCGAGGGAGAAAAGCGTACGTTCGTCTGTTTTTCCAACTGGTGCCATCTCTCTCTCTCCTCCCTTTTATACCTTCCCCCATCCACGAGCCCTATTCCCGTGGGCCGGGCTTTTTGGGCCCAGCATGGGCGGACGGGCCTTAAGCCCATCTCATAAATCCATCATCTCCCACTCGCACATGGTGGGCCGAACGGAATTCTCTTACCTCTCTTCAACATTCATACTGGTGAATAATCCGTGCGACTAGCATACTTTGAGAGCTCGTTGCTATACATCTGTTAGGAATATATAGCAGCTCATAATGGGCATCACACTCCAAGTAGATTTAGTATGCAGTACCCTAGATCGATTGATCACATTTATATCTCTCTTGATCTCTTTCAAACAATGATATATATATTGTATTCACAATTATGATTATCCTAAAGACAGTCATAATTGGTTAACCGGTGAATACAAAACTACAATGTGATTCTCCAAAATCGATCTTCCTCTTTCCTTCAAACTCTCAATTTCAGTTCATCTTGCTTTTCTAGAAATGCCCCATTAGATCGAATCAAACTCATGACCATTGGCAACATCCTAAGATAGCAAACACTAAATAGAAATCTTGAGAATAAGTAAGAGTCATGAGGAGACTAAAAATTGAGGAACTCTTTTCCTCAAGAGTCTCACACGACATAAAAAGTTGAGATCAAACTTTTGCCACTTTTATTGGTCGTCTCATGCATACGTAGTATGAAATACGTATTACGGTATTAACTCCTTTCCCATGGAGCGTATGTCTACACCTTTCAATACCGTACAGATGATAGTTCAGACATACCCAATGTCTAACTTGAGTTCACGTATCTACTCATTTACAAAATTCATCGAACTACCACCGACCAAGGTGGCATAGATGGTAGGGCCTTGGACCTCCCCGGTGGAGGCCAAGGTTCGAATCTCTGCTTGCGGGGAGTCGATCTAGCTACTACATGGTGACTTAAGCGTGACGTTGGGGTGGTGGTTTCCCTGCTAGCGTCGCCTCGGGGGTTTACGGGAACGGCTGTTGGCCCGCAGGGGTTCCTCCAGCACCAAAAAAAAAAAAAAAAAAATCATCGAACTCACATCGGCATCTTAGACAGATAAAGTAAAATATGTGGGGTATTTTACTTTCGGACATAGTAAGTATTATGTCCTCATCTTAACACTCGTTAAGGCGACATACGTATTTTAAGCTTGAGCTCTCGATTATCACCTAGATAATAAGCTTAAAAACAGTCTCATCTCTATTTATCACACAGCAAATAGAGGCGATTACCCGTGTGAGTGGGCTAATCTCATATCTGTCCGACATACTTTCCTAACTTAAAGTAATACACTGAGCATTAAGATGCATAAAGATCAAATAAAGATTCATAGGCATTAATGATGAAAAAACACAAATTCATCATATGTGAACACTTAGGGAAAATACAATATTCAGTACATCAGCCTCTACGCAATCCTAGAGATTTCATATAGCCACAAAACACATCTCTAGGTATTGGCTTTGTCATAGGATCTGCCACCATTCTATGCGTAGTATGTACTCCAAGTTCACATCTTTTCGTGCAATTATATCCTTGACAAGGTTATACTTGGTATCTATATGTTTGGTCTTGCCATGATATTTTGGATCTTTGGTGTACACTTTTGCTGCTTGGCTATCACAGTTAACCAACAATGAATCTGCAGCACTTCCAATAACACCTAAATGATCCAAAAATCTCTTAAGCCAAACACCTTCTTATCTTCTTTGCGCTGATAATGCCACGAACTCAACTTCCATCGTGAACAAAGCTATACACTTTTGTTTCTTACTGCTCCAACACATGGTGCCATTATTCGGTAAGAGAACAAACCCAGAGGTAGATTTCCTTTCATTTAAATCTCCTCCCCAATCAACATCAGAATAGCCTTAGAGTCGCAGATCCTTTCCATAATAACTCAGCGTATAATCAGCAGTCCCCTTTAGATACCTTAGTATTCTTTTAACGGCTTTCCAACGTGCTTGACCTAAATTGGATTGGTATCTGCTCACCATTCCAACTGCAAAACATATATCAGGTCTTGTACACATCATAGCGTACATCAAGCTCCTAACAGCACTAGCATAAGGAACATGTTTCATTCATTCCTTCTTTTGTGGAGTCCTTGGACACAGTTTATGCCTCAATCCTTCACCTTTTGCAATAGGAGTGTTTATGGGTTTACAATCCCATATCATTCATCTCAAAGTTGGAAGACAACCAACTTTTGACAATATGAACAAACTCCATATTACTTCCGCAATTAGTATATCATCAACATATAATGATATGATCACAAATTGATCCTTGGATCTTTTGATATATATACAATGATCCTCATCTATCATTGTACGATCATATGCTATTATGGCATTATAAAATCGTATATACCATTGTCTTGACGACTGTTTAAGGCCATATATTGACCCCCAAAGTCGACATACCTTTTCTTCTTGGCCTTTCACTATGAAACCAACAGGTTGTTCCATATTTATTTCTTCCTCTAATTCTCTATTGAGGAAAGCAGTCTTTACATCTATTTGATGTAACTCAAGATCCATACCAAACACTATTGCCGTAATTATGCGAATCAAGGTAAATCTCACTACAGGAGAGAATGTTTCTACATAATCAATTCCTTCCTGTTGATTATACCCCTTCGCCACAAGGTGGGCCTTATGCCTTTCTATCGAGCCATCAGCCTTTCGCTTTATTTTGAGAACCCACTTGTTCCCAATAGCTCTGCGTCCCTTTTGGAAGATCAACCGGTTCCGGACTTGGTTTGATTTCATTGACTCCATTTCCTCTTCCATTGCATGAATCCATTTTTCCTTACTAGGGCAATTCGAGCCTCATTAATATTTCTTGACTCATCCTCATCTTGTGGAGCAACCATAAAAGTTTCCCCTTCAATGTCAAAACGTCGACGGGGAATACTTTGGCGACTTGTTCGCCGTATGGGAGATTGTACACTTTGCACATCATTCTCCATCATGCTCCCACTTGGATTAGGTAATAATGATGTCGTCTTATTATGTGGTTGTAATTGAGAATGAGTTGAATTCAATTCATCACTTCTCATATTACTCCCACTCGGAGAACTCCACTAACATCATTATCCTGATCCAAAGTCTCAAATAGGGAGAAATCTTCTCCTATTTCGCCCTTCTTAGGAAATTCATCCACTAAAAATGTGACATCATGTGATTCAAATTCAGTTATACTTCCACTTTCCTACTCACCTATGAACATATACCCTTTCGAGTGTTCGGAGTATCTCATTAAAATACTCTTATTTTCTTTAGGACCCAATTTCCCAAACTTGTGAGAGGACTCATGTGTATAGGCAGCACAACCCCATGACTTAAGAAAACTTAAGTATGGTTTTCTACCTGTCCATAACTCATATGGAGTGGAACTAACTGATTTGGAAGGCACCCGGTTAAGTATATAGGCAGCAGTTAACAACGCATCACTCCAAAAAGTGATATGTAAGTTAGCATGCGCCATCATGGACCTAACCATTTCTAGTAGGTTTCTGTTTCTTCTCTCTGCAACACCATTTTGTTGAGGAGTATATGGAATAGACAATTGTCTTTCTATTCCTTTTTCATCACATAATTTTCTGAACTCATCAGATAAATATTCTCGACCTCGATCGGATCTTAATGTTTTTATTTTCTTGTCTAATTGATTCTCTACCAGGTTCATAAACCTTTTGAAACAACTTATGTTTCAGATTTGTGAGAAATCAAATAGACATATCCAAATCGAGTATAATCATCAATAAATGTGATGAAATAAACAGCCCCATGCCTTCCTCTCACATTCATTGAACCACATACATCATAATGGATTAAATGCAGAGGAAATTCAGCTCTTTTATCATTTCCAAATGGTTTCCTTGTCGTTTTCCCTACTAGGCAATGCTCACATATTGGCAAATCGACTTTTTCAATGTTACCCAACAAGCCCTCTTTGGCTAGTTTATTCATATGTTGTTGGCCAATATGACCAAGTCTAGCATGCCACACATTCACATCATTATCTTATGAAGTAGAAGACGTGAAACAAGGGAATAACATATATTGACATCACTACAGTCAACATTTAGTACAATAAAACCATCCAGAAAGTGACCACAACCATAGTAGTTTATATCCAAATACAAATCTACATCACTATTACGGAAGTTCACACTAAAACCAAGCTTAACCAACACTAAAACAGACATTAAATTTTGACGAATCTCCGGAGCATTTAGAACATCATGTAGGAACAAATTACGTCCACCACGCATGTTCAATTGGCAGGTGCCAATCCCTTTAACTTCAACTCTGAAATTATTTCCCACATAAATCCACATAGTTCCAGTTGGTATCGTCGGAATTTCACGAAGGATCCTCTATCCTTCCTTACATGGTCTGTCGTTCCTGAATCTACAGTCCACAAAGGATTGGATTCAGCCAATAATGCAGAACTCGACACATAAGCAAAGTTCTCAAATGTGCAAGAGGTGTTTATCTTCTTTGGCTCACGACAGTCGCGAGCATAGTGACCCTTTCGTCACAATTGTAACACCTCACCCTTGACATTTTCTTCACTTGAGGACGTTTTCCTCTCTTGTGTTGGTTAACTCTTGATTGCTTGCAACAAGGACTTGATCCTTTGCATTTCCACATATTGAACGAATCAATACGCTTGCGCTTAGAGCACAAAGCCCTTTCTGAGCTAGAACCAGCATTACAAATGTCTGTTTTCGGCTTAAATGCCGTTAGGCGGTCCTCTGCTAGCTCAAGGTGGCGCACGACACCCTCAAGATCTTCCATAATATGGTCAAGAGGTTCTAGTGCTTCTTGCTTTTCCAGCACATATTGAATCTTCATATTCAATATTTCACAATTGTTGCCGTTCATATCAGCAATAACGTTCTTAGTTGCTGAAAACATCGATCTGAACACATCAGACATACATGCATGAATTATTAATGCCTATCATTTATGCATCCACTTTTACATAGACCCATCATATTAATGAATAATTTCAAATAAGGCTTCAGAATCAAAAGGTCACTATGTTTCCAATCATCCTCCAAAAATCCTAACTTAAAACTATCATTAATATGATTGTCATATGCAAAATCAATTCTATGAAGCTACAAAAACTTCTAAAACTACCCACAGCTAATTACCCACAGCAACCAGCAATAGCAGAAAGCAACAGATAACTAACATCCAATAAAACAATAATGCTTTCACATAATACAACTATACATTACACTAAGCAATATATACAGAGAAATATCAACATGGAAAGAGATATTTACACCCATAAAACATTTCATAATTAATCTAAGAAATAATTAAGGAATGTCCCTTCTAATCTATCAGTCAAAACATCTGAGAAAACTGAAGGCACATTTGCCAACCATGGAAAAACTTTTGGAGAGCTTTCATGTCGCCACCAAGGCGCATTTACTCTGCGCCATGTGGCGCTCAATCTAAGGGTTGAAGTTTTGGCCAACTCAATCCTATAATACTCTCTTACAAAAGCTTCCACTAGCTCCCTATAACCCGGGACCACATTGACCTCCCATAGCCGACCTAACACTGCTTGCCATTCAGGTGGAAGAGTGTTCATCAAAGCCGGTACCTTCTCAAAATCCGGCATTAGATAACCATTCCAGATGATTTCTTGTATCATCTAATTGCCCGTGACCATGTGTGATACTAAATCACCATCAAGCCACCGATAATCAGCTAATTCTTTCATCAGCCTTTTCAGTCTAGCTCTTCCTTTGTCCGTTCTCGGGATTGCAGGTATCCGTGCATAACGCATCATAGTTCCTGCAACAAATGCAGAACTAAAATGGATCACTTATAATCCACAATAAACAAAATGAAAAATACATAATTTTCCATAATTCATGCAACAAATGCAGAATAAAAAAATGGATTACCTATAACCCACACAGACATAATTGAAAATAAAACAAATTCCTTTTTTTTTTTTTTTTTTTTCAGGTCAACGGTCAAAGTCAACGGTCAACGGTCTGTCAACGGGTCAACGGGCGTCGGTCAACGGGTCGGGTCAATGGGCGCAGGGTCGAACCAGTCGGACCGGTCGCGCCGGTCGGACCGGACGGGCCGGTCGGACCGGGTCGAACGGACCGACCGCACGTGCCGCGAGCGTGCGGTGGCTGACGTCATGCAGACGTCAGCTGGCACATGCCGCGGCGTCCGCGCGGGTTGGGTCGAGTCGATTCGCTGTTGGGTCGGGTCGCCGGCCGGCCAACGGTCGCCGGTGATGACATCATCGATGACGTCATCCCGGCGGTTACCCTGACGTCACAGTGACGTCAGCACGCGCCGGTTCGCCGGCCGTCGGCGCGCACGTGCCGGTTCGTCACCGGCGCGTGTAGCACACGTGGTGGCTAAGCCAGCGCTTCCGGGCGCGTCGCGCCCACGTGCAGCGCCTTCCGGCCGCGCGTGTAGGCGCATGCGGCGTCGCCCGACGGCGTTCGACCTGTCCCCGGACTCGTCTCGACGTCGCCTTTCTTCCTATGCCATCAGAATTTGATTTCTACTTACGCAAACTCGGAAAAAAAGGCCGAACAGCGCTCGGGTGTCGGGATTTCACGCCCCGATCCGTACGGCCGAAATTTTTTTTGCAAAAAATCAATGAAAAAATGTCAAACAGGTCGGGAAAACGTGAACTATGGCTCTGATACCAATGTTTGGAATGACTGATCCCCGAAAAACTCGGATTTGACACTGAATCGAACCCCTAAATCAATGTGGAAGACGTGCCCGGGAAATTCACGTATCACCGATCGTAAAGCACACCACGGATTCGAGCGTACCTTGTTAGCTATAGATTAGACACCGACGCCGATAGGAGGAAGAGAATCTGGCCCTGTTCGATCCGATGACGCCTTGAAGGGAAGAAGAAAGTGCCGTTTGCCTTACTGTTCTTTTTGTCTTTTGGAGAGAGAGAGAGAGAGCGCGGGAGAAAAGCGTACGTTCGTCTGTTTTTCCAACTGGTGCCATCTCTCTCTCTCTCCTCCCTTTTATACCTTCTCCCATCCACGGGCCCTATTCCCGTGGGCAGGGCTTTTTGGGCCCAGCATGGGCGGACGGGCCTTAAGCCCATCTCATAAATCCATCACACGTCAATCAAAAGCATATCATACTTTTCGTCTCATCTTGATATGTACTTTTTCCTTTGTTGAAATATGTCAGAAATTTCAGTTTAGAATCAAAATCCTAGAAAATCCTCAAAGAAGCAACGAAACCTTTTTTACTGTTCAAGTGTCCCTGATCTACGAAGTATAGAATTTTGTTAAATTGAGCATCCAAATATTGACAATAGGTTAGGTAAAAATTAAGGGAAAAAAATAATTGAATCAAACCCTTGAAGTTTATAAATCAACATCATTTGAATGTGTATAGGAGTCAACTTTTACTGTGCACCGAACCTTTCAATTCTATTGATTCTCATGAATATTACATGTGAACCATCATATGTTGGAATCAATTAAATGCTATCAATGAAATTCTAGGTCTAATTGCATAACTTTACTCGTTTGGTTGCCAATTATCACATCCCAACAACAGAATTATTAATATTTTACTCTCGTTCTCAAACTGGATTATCATTATTCCCTTCTAAACTTTTTTTTAATCAGAGGTTTGTGCCATCTGATTTTGGATGTGAGGAGGATAAAATAACGCCACTCCCTCCATTCGAAGAGTTCTTGGTGAAGAAGAGGAAGATTAGGAGGGCCACCGAGGCTGCAGGCATTCCCTTCACCTTTCTCGCTACAAATTGCTTGGCTGCATACTTCATCAATGTCCTCCTCCATCCCCACAACCCTCATGAAGAAATTGTTGTTTATGGCGACGGCGAAGCCAACGGTACTCTCTCTCTCTCTCTCTCTCTCTCGGATTGCCCTTGGCCTTGACTGGATCTAGATTCGTGCATCTATTTTTTATGAAATAATTGACCATGTGGATCCCACCTTTGCATCCCACCTCTCTCTCTCTCTCTCTCTCTCTCTCTCTCTCTCTCTCTCTCTCTCTCTCTCTCTCTCGGATTGGCCTTGGCCTTGTTTGATCTAGATTCATGCAATCCGTTTCTATCGAAATAATTGATCATGTGGATCCCACCTTAGCATCCCACATGATCAACATCTATGATTTAATTTGGGTTCCAATTTGTTGCCTAGCCCTATCCTTTGTGGGATGTGGACGTGACAAATGGAGTCAATCATATTGTACGAGAAAATCACGCTCTGTCTCTCTCGGATTGGCCTTGGCCTTGTCTGGATCTAGATTCACGCGATCCGATCCTATCAAAATAATTGATCATGTGGATCCCGCCTTTGCATCCCACATGATCGACATCTATGATTTAATTTGGGTTCCAATTTGGTGCCTAGCCCCTATCCTTTGTGGGATGTTGACGTGATAGATGGAGGCAATCATATTGTATGAGAAAAACACGGAGATCACGAAGTCTTCTGAAGAATTTTCGAGGTCATTCGGTTATGAAAAACTCTCCATTCAAAATGTTGGGTGATAGATAGATGTAAACTTCGAGCTGATCATTTTTTAATGAAAGGGCTTTACTTTGAATTTTCCAGAAAAAAGCCAAAACCACTAAATTTATGTCGAGTGGTAAGGGAGGTCCCTAAACTTTTTCACGTCAGCAATGTCGCCCCTAAAACATTACTTTGTTTAACTATCTATTCATGTTCGTTTAAAAAACTTTAGAGACTTAACCTTGCCATCATCCTATGTATTTCCATCTCTAAATATGATTGAAGATTCTATTTTTCGTGTTAGCCGTGCTGAATTACGAGGAAGACGTAGGGAAGTACACGATCAAGGTGGCGAACGATCCGAGGGCGTGCAATCGGGTCGTCTCCTATCGCCCGAAACCGAACATAATCTCTCAGCACCAACTAATTTCCCTGTGGGAGGAGAAAACGGGTCGGAGCTTCAAGAGAGTCTATGTGCCCGAGCAAGATCTGGTCAAGCTCTCTCAAAGTAAGCTTCAAATCACTGTTGTATTTTTTCCAAACCCCCTCTATTTTTCTTCAATTATGATAAGGTCCTTGCATTTATCGAAATTATTCGCAACGCCCACCCCGAAATTTTCTTTAAATGACACTGGTCAGATTTGTGTGCTTGTGCCTCATCTTGAATCGATTCAAGAAAGGTTTGCTGACGACGCTACATGTTTTTCATGTCCTTTGTTAAGCTCTGCCACCTCCACAAAACATACCCGTCTCCATACTTCACTCCGTATTCGTCAAGGGAGATCTGATGAGCTACGAGATAGGTGATGATGATCTCGAGGTTTCGAGAATGTACCCAGAAATGCAGCTCACCACCATTGATCAGCTCCTCAACATCTTCCTCACAGATCCTCCAGAACCAGCTAGGGCTGCTTTCGGATGAGATGATTCCGTAAGGTTGAATGCTAGTAGTCAGCAGGAGCGCAGTGCGCTGAATAACGACCGAAGCATTGCTTCGCTTTGGTGGGTTCGAATGTTCGAATTTGAAATCCTATGAACTGTTTCTTTTCATTTCCTTTTTTTTTTTTTTTTATCGAGACTCGGTTCCCGTCGTTCCAAGCCCTGCTATTTCCGTCCATTGTCTGTAGAAACAACAGTTTCCACGTGTAGCGCGAGGATATCAATACAGCAAATTAGAGGTTGTGAGTTCGTACCAAGCCACCTAAACAACCTAAGAGACTCGCTCACTTTTGCGGAGCATCTCCTGTGAGACTTCCTAAGCCATTTGCGGAACATCCTAAGGCATTTCAAAAACAGGAAGATATGAGAAAGAAGGCATTCGCAAAGGCGTTCACAGTTCGATGCTTTTGCCCAAAAAAAAAAAGGCAGATCTGAGGCCATTTAATCTCCTAAAAAGCTGCAACTTATCAAAGGCCATGTCTCGTTACGCTCTAGATATTGTAGTGAAAAATGCGTTGTGGTTGAACTCAAATGAGCATCTGACAAGAAGGAAGATAAATTAAAAACCGAGAGTAACTAAACAAAGGACGTGAAGAAGATTAATGGTGAAACTGATAGTGGGCATTGATCCGTTAGAAGCTGCAAATGGAATAGCGGCTAGGAATGAAGTTTGCCATCCCAATGTCTTGCTGAGTAGAGGAAGGATGGGCACCAAGCTAACATAGGATGTGTGAAATATGATAATTTTGAAGTTGTCGAAGCACCGGCAATAACCCATCGTAGAAAGTCCCAGCAAGCTAAGTAGTAAAGGAACTTGCAGTCGAGATTGATTCGGAAGTGATTACTGAAAAGTGAATGCGGAAAATTGTTCATGGCCATTTGGAAGATAGAGCCTCTGAGGATAGACATGAGCAAATAAGCAAGACGGCTCAGGGACCCGGATTGGAACTTGACGAGAAGGATGAGGATGTTTAGATTGGCTAGTCATTGTGGTTGAAAAGAAGAGCCTCGGACAATGGGCAACACAACCGCCCCTTTCTTTGCTAAACCACTCTGTTATTGTGAGTTCTGTTAAACCCCGTCGGTCGGTACCAAAAACCACTTCACTTTGCATAATGTACAGGGCAATTTCTGCATACGCTAGTCATTCGCGCATCCAAGCAACAGCGACCATAGTCTCCTTTTCGGGCCAAAGACAAGGTTTACCTTCGCAGGCAGGTACAGTTAAAGAATGACGAGGTTTTTTCCTTTGGTGTGCCATGAAAAGAAGTCGACATACCTCCAGGGAGTGCAAACAAACTTGGCCTGGTCAAGAGTAAGAATCCTAGAGTTTGGCATTGGTCGATAGTCCACGCTCATGGCGACAGAAGTTTTTCCCACTTGGGCTCGGGTTGCCTCCGACCGGACTTGCAACTCCAATTAATTAGATTTGAAGCGGGAGGGACTTTGATTGAAAGTACGCACAAGTTTAGAAACTAAGAGTGGATTTTTACCTTTTGGAGTGAGTTTGAATAATTTGTATATTTTGTCACCTATGTACACAAACGGCTAATCCATCTTCATAATGTAATGTCGATTGTCGAAGAAATTCAACAAATCAAAGATAGAAAGTTAGAACGCAAATATTATTTAAGGTTAAAATGCACGGTTGAACATGATTTGGATTGGGCACACAACCGAGTGATTGGGATTCGGAGAGTGAGGACGCGAAAAGAGAGAGATGCAAGATTCATTCCTTTGATCGGGAAAAAAGCCTTTGTGTGCTGTACCAAAAAGAAAAAAGAAAAAGGAATCTTCGCATCACTCGCGTCTCTCTTTCTCTTTATTCCAATCTTCAATTCATCGCCTCTCGTATTCAATTTTTCACCCTAATTTTCACCCGATTCCTGAAATAATATGGAAATCCTAAACCTATTTGAGCAAATATGAAGCACAAAATCGTGGATTTCAATGGAGAATGAAATTGGCTCTCCTTTTCCTAGAACCGAGCATCTCCATTTCTCCTCGAGTTTTTACCAAACACAACACAAGCAAATAGCCGAGATATGGACCTTTCAAAGTCTCATTTCAGGCAAAAGCGAACACAGTCCACGACGTAGGGGACACGCGGCACATGGTTATCATGTGTAGGGGTGTCAATAATTCAGTTCGGTTCGATATTTTTGAAAAACCAAACCGAACTGAACCGTTAGAAAAAAATTCCAAATCGAACCAAATGAGTCCCAAACCGTTCGGTTCGGTTCGGTTCGGTTTTTTAGTTTTTGGTTTTCAGTTTTTTTTTTTTTTCGTTTTTTGGTTTCGTTTTTCTGTTCGGTTTTTTTGAGACGGACCTCTTCGTTCTTCTCTTTGGGTTGGGGGCTTCTTTCTCCTCAGGCTTCTTCTCTTCTGGAGCAGGTGGCTTCAGAATAGGGGAGAGAAGCTCCACTATTCACAAATCCACGCAGACCAAAAAGGAATCAGCGCACTAAACCCACAAAGCAAAGCGAAGGCAGAGCTTTGAAAGCGAAGAAGAAGACCTCTTCCATTGGGGCTGTTCTGTTTAACTCTGGTTCAGAAGAAAAGACTTGAAGTAGAAGAAGGGCACGGAGACACTTGGGGTTAGGGTGGAGATAAGATTTGAGGCTCTCTCTCTCCTGGGTGTTGCTGCAGTGGCTACCAAAAATTGCTCAAGACCATTAGATCTCACTCGCAACTCTCACCACCATCACCAGCACCACGAACACCACCAACATCAGCATCCGAGCTCGAGAGCCAAGCTCGACAACCGAGCTCTCTCCACCTCCTGCGAGCCCCGATCCACCATGGAATCTCAACCCACTTGGAGCAAATCGATCGATCGATGGATGATGCAAGGGCCGGAGTCAAATAGAATTGAATCGATGTTCTCTCGGAGGAGACAGGAGAGAATAACCAAACCATTTGGATGGTTTATTTTATCGGTTTGTGGTTCAGTTTGGTTTGGTTAACCGATAAAAACCGAACCGATAACAAAAAATTTCAATTTTTAATGAGAACTGAACCGAATACGAACCGAACCGAATTTTCGGTTCGGTTCGGTTCTTAACACCCCTAATTATGCATATCCATCAGTGTCACTGTTGGAGATGCCTTTGATTGCTGTACTTTACTTGGAACCGAGGGACGACCATCGATTTCGGTCAGTCAATGCGCGCGCCGTATCCTTTGTTCTTTTGCAATCACTCAAATTCAGAGGGAAACTCATCCTCTTGCGAGATAAGATGACAGGTATGCATTTGTGGTAAATGTCGGCCCCAATGCAGCCGACGGGGAGAGGTTAGCCCCTCCCATTCCTGGCGTACAAATGGGAGTGAAGCCAAGGCACACTTGAACGGGCGAGAGCCGAAAAGAAAGGAGGAGAAGACAAGTAAGGGCAAATGGCGAGGGAGGCGGAAGCGAGCAGGATTCTCATCTTCGGTGGCACCGGATACATTGGCAAGCACATGGTGAGGGCGAGCGTCTCTCTGGGTCACCCGACTTGCATTTACGCTCGGCCCACCGGCCCGATGACCCAGCCTTCAAACCTTAACCTCCGGCGGGAGTTCCGCTCCATCGGCGTCCACATCATAGAAGTATGCGTGCCTCTCTTTCTCTCTCTCTCTCTCTCTCTCTCTCTCTCTCTCTCTCTCTCTCTCATGTGATGTGATCTCATTCGGATGCACACCCGAATGTTAACAAAGGCTATGTTTTCCTCTAATTATATTTCCGACCGTTGTGCTATATGTTGTGGATATCATCACTTACGATATATTTACAATCCATCAATCAGAAGACTAGTTGGAGGAACAGGGTTAAGGCAAATTGACGTTGTTGTGGCAATGAAATAGGGAGAGCTAGAGGAGCACAAGAAGATTGTGGCAGCACTGAAGAAGGTGGACATAGTTATCTCCGCTCTTGCATACCCTCAAGTACTCAACCAGCTCAAGATCATTGATGCCATCATTGCCGCCGGCAACATCAAGGTAAGTTATCTCTAGCCAATCTAGGATAGACAATTATGAAAATAGTCTTAAATCTATTACAATTGTGCTAGTTTAGTGCCAATTGAGTTCCTAAACTTTTTTTATTTGTGCCAATTCAGGCCATCCGACAAATATTGGCCGATGGTGCTGACATGGACGTTGGTTATACTATCTGACATGACCAACACTAATTTGGAAATTTTTTAATAACATTTTAATAATATTTACTTATTTATTTTCCATTTCCCTTTCTTTGTTTTGTTTTTTTTTTTTTTTCCTTCCCTTCATCTTCTTCCTCTAGCTAGTCACCGAAACTTGACGACTAGCCAGAGGTGAGGGCTTGTGAGGTCAGCCCTACCGACCTGTCGTTAGGGCAAACCTCGCTTACTCTTGATGAGGTTGACCTCGCTTGGTCGGTCACTAAGTTTTGGCAATTGGTTAGAGAAAGAATATAAATGGAAAACAAAAACAAAAGAGAAAAAGTAAAAAAAATAAAAATGCTTTTTAAAAAATATTATTAAAAATTATCCATGTCAATGCTAAGCGGTGTACATATTAGCACTGATTGCCCAAATTTTGCTATATCACTCAATTGGCTCAAATGCAAAGGTTTTATGACTCAATTAGTTTTAAAAAAAAGAGCTAAAAGATTAAATTGGTACAATTATAATATGTTTAGAACTTTTTTTTTGGTAATCCTCCCTAGTGTAGGAAATTGGCCATTCAATCTCTTTTTCTTTTTTGACTCTTGAGGTTTTTTCTCTCTTCTTTTGAAAGTCGAATCCACCTAGTTCAAGTGTATAATAATCAATTCTCTTAAGGAGTTTGGTACTAAAAGTACGGGAAAAAAAAAAAAACCCTCTCTTCAATTCTCACTTCTTGACTCTAAAAGTCTCGATCTAAGCTATTTGAGCCACCCTCTCTTACTCCGAGTATATGTAGAAAAAAGATCATACTTTTTACCATTCTTATTCTTATTAAAAACAAAAGAGTAGATATATTAGATTGAATGGTCGAAGCAAAGCTAGCAAAGACTTAAATGTCTGGATTAACGATAAAATTCGATGTAACAAAAGTCGCTTCTCCAGTGACGCGTAAGAATAGGCCTATCAAACTAAATGGTCAGGACAAAGCTAGTAGAGGCTCTAATTACCTAGAATTAACGAGAAGATTCCGTGCATTGGGAATTGCTCCCTTAGTGTCACACGTGAGACATCCCTGGCAATCCAATTATCACCCTCATCAGTTGATCCTAGTTCAAATCCGTATACTAACTCATTAGAGTCTCAAAATTAAAGTGGAAATAATTATATTAGAAACTCTACATTACTTACGTTATCACCTATGTAGCATCGACACGCGACACGATACAACATGACATGCCGACACGTCATTTCTTAAAAATAGAGAATTCCAACACGTTAGGATACGTTATATATTAAATAAATATTTTTATTTTTAATTAATTTAATTCAAATTCAGTATTTTTATTTTTCGAAATTATTTTTTAATCTCATTTATTTATTTTTCCGATTAAAAAAAAATCTCCACTAGAGTCCACCCCACTCTCTTCTAGTTCTTTCTCTCCCCCCCCCCCCCTCCCCCAATATTTTTCTTTCCCTCCCCACCCTGACAAACAGACAGGCTGTCCATATCTCTTCCCCTCCCCCCAAAAAAAGCGATGGCTCATCAAAAACCCTAGCTCCGCACGACCCTTCCGCTTCTCCTTCCTCGCAAGCTCTGCACGACCCACGACCCTTCCTCTTCTCCTTCCTTGTGAGCTCCGCACAACCCCTTCTCTTCTCCTTCCTCGCCGCTTGCCGCACGACCCCCTTCCTCTCGCCTTCAGCCCTTTCTCCCTCGTAGCTGCAACCTCGTCGGATCCATCGCAACATCACAGTGGCGACCGTCTCTCATCGTCGCTCACGGGCTCTGCTCCCTCACCTCCACCCTCTGCCGAACATGCGTCGACAAGCGTGTCGATTTCCGACACGCATTGACCGCGTGTCCGACTGTGTCCGAGCGTGTCGACGTGTCCGACACGCTCCGACACATGTCGGACACGACACGGGAGCACAGACAACGTGTTCGTGCTTCATAGGTTATCACTACATTGTAACCCTATGTAACCTCACCAAGTAGCAAGGAGTTTTCACTCCCGTGTTAGGGCCACCCTGCTTGCATGATAATTTAGGTGAGCTGATAGGATTACATTCCTTATTTTAATATGCTGATACTCGCATGCCTAATATCCCCAAGTATATCTATCTTTTTTAAGATATGAGAATACCCTTTAAGTATTTTACATCCTAAAAGTTTCAAGATTCAGATTAAATCGGGATGAAACTTTTTAAAGACGTGCTTAGATCCAACTTACTTTATTATATTGGATTGATCCAATAGGTTATTTTTCTTGCGTTCAAAACCATGGTCCAAAATTAGTTACGAAAGTAACGAGGGCACAGAACGACAACGTGTCAGCATTGACTTTGCTGCCTTTTAGTGCCATTATTAATTTTTGTAGGCCGTGCGGAGTCTCATCTTGATGACATGTAATAGATAAATATTTGTCATCGTACAATAATAAATAAACTAAGTATCAAAAAGGCTATTACTTTAAAAAAAAAAAAAAACTAGAATATCATCCGTGGAATGCACGGTCTGATCAGGCATATAAGCGAAGTTGCAATTATTATTGTATGAAAAATCAAATTATTTATCCAGGGAGTAAGAAATCTGTCAATGTTGTTTAGATAATATTATCGTTATTTCCAGACATAATTGGTTGAACTTAGATAAGGCGAGATATGAAAATAACTTAAAATTGAGAAAAAGTAAAAAAAAAAACATGGTATGCACAGTTAAATAGAGACCAATAAAATCATGGTCGAAGCTATAAGACGAAGAGGAAAAATAGCAAAATGATGAAAGAACTTCAATTCGCTTATTACCTTAATCATTTTTCCCTTGCTAATTGGTCAAGCCTTCATTATATTATTTTTGAGTTAGGTTTAAGAAATTTTTTTCTTTGGCTATGAGCTAATATATATATCATCCTTACAAAAAGCTATGCCACTAACACTATTCGAATTTCACCAAGAAAAAGAATGATATTATACCTTTTGACCTCAAATTGAAAAGACAAAAAGGAGATATCTCATTATCTTAAAAAACCACATCAACCAAAAGAATATCATAGTTTCCATCTCATCTCGATATTACTTTTTCTTTTATTGATATATGTCAGAAATTTCAGTTTCGAATCGAAATTCTAGGAAATCCTCAAAGAAGCAATGTAATCTTTTTACTGTTCAAATGCACTTGATCTAAGAAGTATAGAATTTTGTTTAAATGAGCATCCAAATATTGGCAATAGGTCAAGTGAAAATTAAGGGAAAAAAATTGGATCAAATCCTTAAAGTTTAGAAATCAACATCATCCGAAAGTCTATGAGAATCAATTTTGCCTTGTGCCGAACCTTTGGATTTGATTGCTTCTCATGGATATTGCATGGGAACTCTCATATGTTAGAATCAATTGGATGGTACTGATGAAATTATAAGGTTAATTGCATAACATTCCTTGTTGGGTTATTGATTACGATGATATGATAACATGAATTATATATATTTCACTCTCGTTCTCAAACCGGATCATCATCATCATCATCATCATCATCATTATTATTAACAATTTTCCCTTCTAATTACTATTATTATTTTTGTTTGACCAGAGGTTTGTGCCGTCTGATTTTGGGTGTGAGGAGGATAAAATAAAACCACTCCCTCCCTTTGAAGAGTGCTTGGAGAAGAAGAGGAAGATCAGGAGGGCCATTGAGGCTGCAGGCATTCCCTTCACCTTCGTCACAACAAATTGATTCGCTACATACTTCGTCAATGTCCTTCTTCATCCCCGCGACCCCAATGATGAAATTGTTGTCTACGGCAACGGTGAAGCCAAAGGTTCTCTCTCTCTCGGCCTTGTCAGAATTTGGATCCACGCGACCCATCTCTATTGAAATAATCGATCATGTGGATCCCGATCCATGAACTTTGGTCCAACCAAACCACTCCAATTTGTCAACATGATCCTATCCTTCATGGAACATGGACGCAATAGATGGAGTCAACATACTGTTTGAAAAAATCGCAAGGTCTTCTAAAGAATTTCCAAAGTCATTTGGTTACAAAAGGCTCTCCATTAAAAAAAAAAAGGTGATAGATGGATAATAAAACTAGGGCCAATCTTAATTCACGTTAGCAATGCCATCCTTGAACATAATTTTCGTGCAATTGGATCCATGAACCATAAATTTATCTATTCATGTTCGTTTTGCCATTTAAAAAACTGATGAAAAAAGTTTGGGGACTTAACCTTACCATTATCCTATGTATTTTCCATCTTTGAATATGATTGAAGATTCTATCTTTTTTGTGCTAGCCGTGCTGAATTACGAGGAAGACATAGGGAAGTACACGATCAAGGTGGCGAATGATCCGAGGGTGTGCAATCGGGTTGTCACTTATCGCCCGGAACCGAACATAATCTCTCAGCACCAACTAATTTCGCTGTGGGAGGAGAAAACGGGTCGGAGCTTCAAGAGAATCTACGTGCCCGAGGAAGATCTGGTCAATCTCTCTCAAAGTAAGCTTCATATCGTCAATGCCACTGCTGTATTCTCTCCAAACTCCTATTTTGCATTAATTATGATAAGGTCCTCGCATTTATTTAAATTAATCACGATACCGCCCTGAAATTTTCTTTAAAACATCGTCGCAACCGCCAACATTGGTCGAGTCCGTGCTTGTGCCTCGTCGTGAATCGATTCAAGAAAGGTCTGCTGACGCTTCGTGGTTTTTATGTCCTATGTTAAGCTCTGCCACCTCCAGAAAACATACCCGTCTCCATACTTCACTCCATTTTCGTCAAGGGAGATCTGATGAGCTACGAGATAATTGAAGATGACCTTGAGGCTTCGAGAATGTACGCAGAGATGCAGCTCACCACCGTTGATCAGGTCCTTGACATCTTCCTCACAGATCCTCCTGAGCCAGCTAGGGCCGCTTTCGTATGAGATGATTCCGCAGGTTGAACTCTAGTAGTTAGCAGTAGCAGCTCAGTGTGCTGAATTACGACTGAAGCATTACTTCGCTTTGGTGGATTCGAACATTCGAATTTGAAATCCTATGAACTGTTTCTTTTCTTTCCTAATTTTTTGTCGATTATAACTTCGTTCCAGTTGTAGAAACAACAGCTTTCGCGTGCAGCACGAGGATATCGATACAGCAGATTAGAGGTTGTGAATACGTAACAAGCCACTAAAACAACCTAAAAGACTCGCTCACTTTTGCGGAACATCTCCTCCGAGAGACTTCCTAAGCCGTTTGCGGGACATCGAACAAGTCGCGTTTTATAGGAACAGGAACAAGACTTGGCGTGGAGCATTTTTAGGATGTAAGAAGCAAAAGCTTTCCCCGTTGATGGAAGTTTAAGAAGTGCGTTAGGCGTTCAACATGTGAAAAGGCAATGAAAAACAGGAAGTTTTTTTTTTTTTTGATCAAAATGAAAAACAGGAAGTTATGAGAAAGAAGACGTTCGCAAAAATAAAAAAGCAGATCTGAGGCCTTTTACGCTCTTACAAAGCGGCAACTTATCCAAGGCCATGTCTCGTTGCTCTAAATATTGTAGTGAAGAATGCGTTGTAGTTGTACTCAAGTGAAGCATCTGACAAGAAGGAAGATGGATAAAAAAACCAAGAGTAACTAAGCGAAGGACAAGGGGAAGATTAACGGCAAAATTGCTAGTGGGCGTTGATCTGTTAGAAGCTGCAAATGGGGATGGCAACTAGGAATGAAGTATCATATCCTGATGTCTTGCTGAGTAGAGGAAGGATGGGCACTAAGCTAACATAGTATGTGCGAAATATGATAATCTTGAAGTTGGGGAGGCACCGGCAGTAACCCACCGGAGAAAGTCCCCAGCAAGCTAAGTAGCAAGGGGACACAACCCCCAATTTCTTTGCTAGATCACTCTGTTGTTGTGAGTTCTGTAAATCCCCCTCGGTCGGTTCCAAAAACCACCTCACTTTGCATTATGCACAGGGCAATTTCTGCAAACGCTAGTCATTCGTGTATCCAAGCAACAGCGACAAAAGTCTCTTTTCAGGTCAAAGACAAGGTTTATCTTTGCAGGCAGGTACAGTTGGAGAATGACGAGGTTTTTTTCCTTTCGCGTGCCCGAAAAGAAGTCGACATGCCTCGAAGGAGTGCAAACAAACTTGGCCTGGTCAAGAGTAAGAATTTTGTCCCAAAAAAAGAAAAAAGAAAAAGAATAAGAATCCTAGAGTTTGGCATTGGTCGATAGTCCGCACTTATGGCGACAGAAGTTTTTCCCACTTGGGCTTGTGATGCCTCTGACCGAACTTGCTACTCCAATTAATTAGATTCGAAGAGGGAGGAACTTTGATTGAAAGTATGCACTGGTTTAGAAACTAAAAGTGGATTTTTACCTTTTGGAGCGAGTTTGAATAATTTGTATATTTTGTCACCTGTGTACACAAAACGGCTAATTCATCTTCATAAGGTAATGTCAATTGTTGAGGAAATTTAACAAATCAAAGATAGAAAGTTAGACTGCAGATATTATTTGAAGTTAAAATGCACAGTTGAACGTGAGTTATGAATTGGGTACACGATCAAGTGATTGAGATTTGGGAAGTGGGGACGAGGAAAGAAAGAGTTGCAAGGATCATTCTTTTGGTCGAGAAAAAAGCCTTTCTGTGGTGCACTAACAATGACAAAAAAATAAAATAAAATAAAATAAAATAATCTTCACATCATCCGCTCTCTTGTTAGCGTAATTAATTATTAAACCATAAATTTATCTAACAGTTCTTTTAGAACAGTTGGTTGTAGTCTTAAAAATTCTCACATGGTATCAAAATTAGAAGTCCTGAATTCAAATCTTTCCACACTCTATTTATCTCTCCAATTAAATATGTCCATACTTAGTACTAGGCAAAAAGGCCAAACTAAGCATGAGGGAGAATGTTAGAGTAATTAAATATTAACCATACATTCATATAACAACTTAATTTTTAAAATAATTGATTGTTATCCCACAAATTTTCACATCTCTCTCTACCAATCTTTAATTAATCGCCTCTCATTTTCAATTTCACCCTAATTTCCATCTGATTCAAGAAATAATAAGGAAATATGCATTAGAGTAAATATGAAGCGCGAAATTGCATGTTTTAATGGAGAATGACATTGACTTTCCTTTTCTGTAGAAACAAGCTGTCACACCCCAAAAACTACAAAGGGATGACACGGCCGTCCTTCTTTACAAAGGACACAGCCTCAAACACAACCAACAAACTGATATTAACTTATAGATATAAATATTAGATAAACCTTCAAATTGGTTGCAACATCAAAGTTTCTATAATCCATCAAAAAGAGAAAAGAGATATACGTTTAAAACTCAGACGATCCAACCACTAGTAAGGATCATTTTGCACCACTTCCTTAAACCATACCAAAAACAAAATAGAACTCCCCAAAAGTTTCCCACGACGGCGCACTCGCTCTATTCGCCACTAGCTAAGGAACCTGAAAAGATTAAAGGAGGAATGGGATGAGCAACCACAGCTCAGTGAGTAGTACATATCTTCTAAACAGATCGAACAACCACTATGCATGTATACAAAGCAATACCAAATTTCATAACACCAATTCAATATATAAAATACATATTGAATCATATAAAAGTTATTTCTTATCATCAAAAATTTATACTAATATGGAAAACTCATTTGAATCGCCATCAAAAGTCAAGTATTAATGGTCAAATCCATTGAATAATCTCCATCAAAAACACATATCAATGGTCTATCCATTGATCAATCTTTTGCTCAATAACTAACCATGGTCACAACACAACGCCTTGTGACAAGGCGACCAAGATTCTCCCCTTGGTAAGGTCTCCACCTACAAAGCCGATGGCTGGGCCTAGAAGGATATCCTAAACCTGGTATGCATACCCGAAAAACCCCTCACTGGGTTCACAGTCATATTGAGCATAAATAACCATTCTCCAATACCAGAAATCCAATCCAAAAATCTATATCTTAAACCAAACAAATAACATTTTGCAATATAGCCCATCATCCATTTCATACTCGTTTCTCAAATCATCATAAATCTTTCCATAAATTAGTCATAAAACAATTTCATATATGTTTCTCCACAAACCTTGTATAACGTGCTTTTCAAAGAATCACAATCAATCAAAGGGTAGCAATTACTCGATCTGACTTTTATGCAATAAAAATGTTCTTCTCAATTCAATATATATACATATATATACTTCAAGACATGATTTTATAAAACCAAAGAAGATATAATACCACTCACCTTGTCATCTACGACCAAACGACAAACGATACTTGTATCATCGAACTCAAAGCCCTATCAAATAACCGACGAATAATGTTAAAATCTAATAAAATTCTATCTCGACTACAAAATGACTAAGTTACGCCTTAACTCTAACAAAAGGACTTCTGCGCGCTAACAAATCGCATACCCAAAGCGATTGTTCAAGCCATTCGCAACATGAAGTTTAAGCGCAAAACTTTTGAGCCTTAACTCTCTCTTCCGAACCCCGATCCGAACGTACTTAAGTCAATAGAGAGCCCTTGACACATATTACAAGAATCCCAAATTGGCCGCCCACAAATCAAGCCGAAAAATGACAAAAAAAATATAGCCCAAAGCTGCTGGACGCGTACTGTTCACTGCACACGAGAAACTTTGAAATTTTGCTTCGGACAAACCATAAGCTCAAATCACGACCCGTAAAATCTCACGGCTCCACAACACCCTAAACTACCATTCCTACAAAAATACGTGGCTCAACGACTCCAAAATCAGACTTCATCGCTCGATTTTCCAAAAATTCCGAATTTGAGTTCCAAATTCAAAAATTACTTCAATTGGACAAATGAGGGGCTTGATCTCTTACCAGGTTATGGAGTCGAGTTGGATTGGCGAGGCATCCGAGGCGTGCACGTGCCAAAACTTCTTTCCTTTCTTCCCCTTTCTCTTCTTCTTCTTCTTCTTCTTCTTCTTCTTCTTCTTCTTCTTTTCTTTCTTTTCTTTTTGGTCGAGGAAACTCTCAGCTTTTATTTAGCCGAGCCCTCTCCCATCTCCTTTTTCTTGCGTTATTAACTTTTCGACTTCTTTTTCCGTTTCTTCTTTTGGGGCCTTTAAAACTTCGTTTTATGTTTCTTTTTTTTGGGGCCCACTAGCCTAATGTTACATTCTACACTCCTTAAAAAAATTTCGTCATCGAAATTTACATGTACTTCAATCATGAAACAAGTGAGGATATTTGTGTCTTGCCTCCTCCTCGAGTTCCCAAGTAGCCTCTCTCTCGGTGTGGTTTTGCCATTGTATTTTCACATAAGGAATAGTTCGTCGCCGCAACACTTGATCCTTCTTATTGACAATGCGAATAGGCTACTCCTCATATGTCAAGTTCTCCCGTAATCTCAATGGAGTAAAGTCTAGCACATGTTCAAGATTTGGCACATATTTCCGCAACAAAGAGACATGGAACACATTATGGACACCTGATAGTGCCGGTGGCAAAGCCAATTTATAAGCGACTTCACCAATTTTCTCTAAGATCAAGAATGGTCCCACGTACCTTGGACTTAACTTCCCACGTGTGTCAAATCTCATTACACCCTTCATAGGAGAAAATTTTAAGAATACGTGATCCCCCACATTAAATTCTAACTTGCGTCTTTTCAGATCCGCATAACTTTTCTAACGACTTTGAGCCGTTCTGAGACGTTCCCGAACCAACCTAACTTTCTCTTATGACTGTTGAATGAACTCAGGGCCAGTTAGTCTTTTCTCACCAACGTCGTCCCAACAAATAGGACTTATGCATTTTTGGCCATATAAAGCTTCAAAGGGTGCCGTCTTAATGCTGGAGTGATAACTGTTGTTATAAGAAAATTCTGCCAAATGTAGATGTTCATCCCAAGAACCGCTGAAGTCAATGATGCATGATCTCAACATATCCTCTAATGTCTGGATCGTTCTCTCTAACTGTCCATCTGTTTGTGGATGGAAAGCTGTACTCAAGTTGAGTTTAGTGCCCAATGCTCCTTGTAAACTCTTCCAAAAGTTAGACACAAACCTAGGATCCCTATCAGAAACAATGCTTACTGGAACTCCATGAAGCTTCACTATCTCATTAACATATCGCTTTGCCATATCTTCCATTGAAAGACCAAATCGATATGACAAAAAGTGAGCAGACTTAGTCAATCGATCAACAGTCACCCATATAGCATTCTTACCACTTGGCGTCCTTGGTAGACCGACTACAAAGTCCATGGCAATATGCTCCCACTTCCATTTAGGTATCTCTAGAGGTTGCAACTGCCCACCTGGTTTCTAATGCTCAATTTTCACTTGCTGGCAAATTAAACATTGATCGACAACTTTTATAATATCATTTTTCATGTTGATCCACCAAAAGTTTTCTCTCAAGTCCCTATACATTTTAGTGCTTCCCGGATGAATTGAAAATCTAGTACTGTGAGCTTCTTGCAGGATCTCCCTTTTTAGCTTTGAGTCCTTAGGAACACATAGTCGACCACGAAATCTCAAGGATCCATCTACATGTAATTGTGGATCTTCATTCTGTTTAGCCTTAATTCTATCAATCAACATAGGTTGTACTTGAAGATTAGCTAATTTAGCACCAAGCTGCTGCACCAACACCTCCAAGTCTAACTTCCTCATATCTTCAAGAATAGATTCCTGAGAAGTGAGCAAAGCTGCCATATTTCCAAAGGATTTACCACTCAAAGCATCTGCTACCACATTAGCTTTACCCGAATTGTAATTAATGGATAAGTCATAATCCTTCAAAATTTCTAGCCACCTTCTCTGCCTCATGTTCAGTTCTTTCTGAGTAAAGATATACTTTAGACTCTTGTGATCAGTAAAGACTTCACATTTTTCACCATACAAATAGTGTCACCATATCTTCAAGGCAAACACAACCGCCGCTAACTCCAAATCATGAGTGGGGTAATTCTTCTCATGTAATTTCAATTGTCTAGAAGCGTAGGCAACAACTTTGCTATCTTGCATAAGAACACAACCCAAACCTTCTTTGGATGCATCGCAGTAGATTATGAAGCCGCCACTTCTAGAAGATAGAGTTAGAATAGGAGTCGACACCAACCGTCTCTTCAACTCTTGAAAACTGCGTTCACATTGGTCTGACCATTCAAATTTAAATTTCTGTTGAGTTAGACGGGTAAGTGGACCAGCAATCTTTGAGAACCCCTCTACAAATCGCCTATAGTAGCCGGCTAGCCCAAGAAAACTTCTCACTTCTGTAACATTTGTTGGACGATTCCACTTAACAATTGCTTCAACCTTCTTTGGGTCCACTAATATGCCATCTTTCGAGAACACATGACCCAAGAATTCTATATGATCAAGTCAGAAGTCACACTTACTAAATTTGGCATACAACTTCTTTCCATGCAAAGTTTGCAAGACAAACCTCAAGTGTTGTTCGTGTTCCTCTAAACTCTTCGAATATACTAGGATGTCATCAATGAACACCACAATAAATTTGTCTAGATATTCCCTGAACACCCTATTCATCAAGTCCATGAAGGCAGCAGGCACATTTGTTAATCCAAAAGGCATGACAAGAAATTCATAATGACCATACCTTGTTCTGAAAGCAGTTTTAGGCACATCATCTATCTTTATCTTCAATTGGTGATACCCAGAACGAAGGTCGATCTTGGAAAATACCTGAGCTTCTTGAAGTTGATCAAATAAATCCTCAATTCGGGGCAAAGGATATTTGTTTTTGACCGTTACTTGTTAAGCTCTCGATAATCTATGCAAAGCCGCATACTACCATCCTTTTTTTCACAAATAGAACAGGAGCTCCCCAAGGTGAAACACTAGGTTTGATGAAACCCTTATCCAAAAGCTCTTGTAGCTACGATTTCAATTCTTTCAATTCAGTGGGTGCCATTCGATATGGTGCCTTAGAGATTGGTGCTGTACCGGGCATCAACTCAATGCAAAACTCAATTTCTCTATCAAGAGGCAAGCCTGGTAAATCCTTAGGAAATACACTTGGAAACTCTCTAACGACAGGAACATCTTCCAACTTTACTATGACCTTACTTGTGTCTTTTACACAAGCCAAATAACCATAGCAACATTTTCTCAAAAGTTTCCTTGCTTGCAAAGCCGAGATCAACCTTGGAAAGTGTTTTGACAACTTCCCAAAAAAGAGAATTCGGGTTGATTCGAAAGTCTAAATATCACTTTCTTTGACAAACAGTCAACAATAGCACGATAGGTAGATAACCAATCCATCCCTATAATAACATCGAAATCTCGAATATTTAACTCTACTAGATCCACATGCATTTCAACATTGTTAATCCGAATCACACATCTCTTGAACACATGATGACCAACTAAGAAATCGCCAGTAGGAGTATCAACACACAATTCACATTCAAGAGGGTCAGGCAACATATCAAGCTTCTTTGCAAATTCAGTTGAAATGAAGGAGTGCGTAGCACCAGAGTCAAATAATGCATAAGCATAATGCGAGGCAATAGAAATATTACCTGCAACAACTGCGTTAGATGCTGCCGCATCCTCCTTCGTCATTGCAAAAACTTTCCCACTTGTACTTTGCCTTTGTTGGTTCTCTTGGGGCCTACTAACGAAAGGGTTATTCCTCCGCCTGAAACACTGGTGTGCTAGGTGCCCTTGTCGCCCACATAGATTATATGATCTATTGCCAATAGGAGGATTCCTTCGTGTAGGACAATCTCGCAGCATGTGTCCCGCTTTCCCATATGAGAAGCATACTCCAATTTTCCGATAACACTCACCGTGATGATAATTTCCACATGTATTACAAGGGCCTTGGTTACTTGGATTTTTGAACTGTCCTGGTCGGCTGAAGCCTCTTCGCCTTCCATTACCATCAGTATGGCTACCTTGCACATTTGTGGGCTTAAACCTTTTAGGTTGAGGCGCTCCTTGTGTGCCGTGCTTCAGAATGCTTTGTTCCACCTTGATTGCTTGTTCTAGCACATCCTTATAAGTTGTTAATACGAAAGGTGCAAGTGCAGAATTAATCTCAGGTCGGAGCCCTCCTAGGAAATGGTCGGCATTATCTTCCTCATTTGCTACCAAGTGCTCTGCAAATCTACTCAACTGATTAAAGCGGACTGAATACTCCAAAACTGTGGATTCACCCTGAGATACATGTACAAAGTCACCCTTCATCTTTGCCTGGAATGACTTTGGGAAGAATTGAGCATTGAACATCTTTTTAAAGTTCTCCCAGGATATAATAACATCCCTACCTCCAAGACTTGGCTTCATTCCATTCCACCAAAACTCTGCTTCACCTTCTAGGTATTGGGTGGCAAATTTAACTTTCCAATCCTCGGGAACCTCTTCAGCTTCAAAGATCCCATCAATCTTTTTAATCCAATGCTCAATCGTGAGAGGATCAGCTTTCCCATCAAAAATGGGTGGTTTCGCCTTTCTAAAATGGGCAAAAGTGCCTGAACCAGTCGCTCCATCTCCAGTTAATTCATTTGCTTGGCGATACCAATGGATCATTGCTTGTTCAAATTCAGTTGAACGGGTTGGCTCTTGATCCTCTTCTCTGATTTCGTGCAAGTCAGGACTCCTATCATAGTGGTCCTCAAGTCTCCTTCTCAAAGACGCACCTCGAGAAGCTTGAGGCATGTCTCTAGCCTCAGGGGTAGCGACTCGTTTGCCTTTGCGACTCCTATGAAGTGAGGCAAGTGTCTCAGAGTCGATACTCATGATCACCTGAATCCAAGAATGAAACTATATCTTAGAATCTAGAAGACTAATGTAAAAATAAAATCTATCACACAATCTCACAACGTCCCATAACTACACCCAAAAAGATCAAAACTTAGGCTCTGATACCAAAATATGTCACACCCCAAAAACTACAAAGAATGGGGATGACACGGCCGTCCTTCTTTACAAAGGACGTAGCCTCAAACACAACCAACAAAATGATATTAACTTATATATATAAATATCAGATAAACCTTCAAATTGGTTGCAACATCAAAGTTTCTATAATCCATCAAAAAGAGAAAAGAGATATACGTTTAAAACTCAGACGATCCAACCACTAGTAAGGATCATTTTGCACCACTTCCTTAAACCATACCAAAAACAAAATAGAACTCCCCAAAAGTTTCCCACGACGGCGCACTCACTCTATTCGCCACTAGCTGAGAAACCTGAAAAGATTAAAGGAGGAATGGGATGAGCAACCACAGTTCAGTGAGTAGTACATATCTTCTAAGCAAATCGAACAACCACTATGCATGTATACAAAGCAATACCAAATTTCATAACACCAATTCAATATATAAAATACATATCGAATCATATAAAAGTTATTTCTTATCATCAAAAATTTATACTAATATGGAAAACTCATTTGAATCGCCATCAAAAGTCAAGTATCAATGGTCGAATCCATTGAATAATCTCCATCAAAAACACATATCAATGGTCTATCCAAAGTATAAGACCTGAGCAATGATGCGATTTCAACTCCTTCAGATTGGAAGAGACGCTACAAAAGATTAAGACTCCCCCCCTCCCCCCTGCGGGAAGAAAAGAAAAGGGCTTAGAGAGACTGGCGTTGCATCGTCAATACCAGCAAACGTATTCCCCATGGCAATAACACTAGACACAGCCGCGCCTTATCTAGCTCTAAGGTTAGCTAATCAGCAATGCCCTTAAACCGTGCCTTGTTCCAAATCTAGATTCCTGCAAAACCCAAATATCAATTCAATAAACTGCTCCCTAGTCATAAACCCACGAGGCAGACCCCGAACAAGAACATCTATACACCCGCACACCCTCTTCAATGACGACAGTTCAACGCCAATTCCAAAGGCTATCTTAGCCCAAGCGCCCTCGACAGTGCACCGTGACAATGAGGCGATCGAGAGACGGTTCGTCGAGTCGATCAACCAGGAGAAAGAGATTAGGGTTAGGAGGGGGCAAGGGAAAGTACCGACGGCGCCGTCGACTGCGACGCTGGCTCCGACGTGCGCCAAGCAGCTGTCCCTCGCCATTGGTCACTACCCTCGCCGGCGTCCCTGCCTTCTCCTCCTCGCGAGCGTGGTTGGCGGCTCCTCACTTCGTTCTTTATAGCAAAATGCACCTTTAATAGAGGATTGAACACATAATGTTTACCAGTTCATATATTGCTCAAGGAAATATAAACAGAAAACCAACATCAACAAACCTGGACTGTTGATTCTTTTGTAGCTACTGGACCCTTTCTCTCAATGATATCATAGTATTTCACTCCATCAGCTGTTGCAAGTATTGAAATTGCTTACTAAAACAGAACAGACAGGATGCTAAAATTCGACTTCCTCTCGTGAAACAAAAGAGAACCCTTTTTCCCCACAGCTCTGGCAGCTTAGATTTCAATTTTTTCTGCTCTATATGGGGAATAGGAATTATGTTTGAGCGGCGAGGCGAGCAAGGGGTGACGGCGTCCAGTAGCAGTGTCGAGGGAGGTCTGGCGACGGCGAGCGCGCGGCGACAGCGGCGCGACGGCGAAGAAGGCACGAGTCTCACGGCGCCAACGGCAGCATGAACGGCACTGCGAAGACGGCGGCAGTCGCGGCTCAACCCACGGCCAAGGGGGGAAGAGCTAAGTTCGGGCGAAGGTGGTGACGGTTCAGAGCAACGACGGCCCGGATAGCCGAGCGAGCGGCGGCAAGAGGTGGTGACGGTGGCTTGGGGATGGTGGCGGTGCCTCACAGCGGCACGGACGGCGCGACAACTCGTCGGGCTCAACGGAGAGACGGCTCGTCAGACAAACAGTGGGTGGTGGGGGTTTGGTGGCCAAGAGGTGGTGGTGAGTAGGGCGTGGGGCGGCAGTGTGGTGGTGAGTGAAGTAGCAACCAACGAGAGGAAGGAAGAAGAAGAAGAAGAGAAGAAGAAAGGGGGGTTTTGGCCAAGAGAGGGGGAGAGAGAGAGAGAGGAAAAGGAAAAAGTTGGGGGGGGGGGGGGAAGTGACGTGAGGAGGAAAAAGGGGGAAAAGAGAGAAAAAGAAAGGGAAAGGGGGAAGATTGGCCGGAAGGGGGGAAATCACGTGGAGGGAGGGGGGAGGGGTTAGGGTTTTTTTTTTTCAAAAATTGGCCGGTTTCGGTTCCTCCGGTTCCCGTTCCCATAGGAACCGAAACCGGGAACCGCCGGTTCCCAGAAAAAAAGAACCGGGAACTGGAACCAGTCCCCTTAGAACCGGGAACCACGCTCACCCCTAGTCCTACCATGGACCTCTCAAGGTCCATTTCAAGCGAAATTGAAAACAGTCCACAAAAAAAAAAGTCCACAACGAAGGGGACACGCGGTGCATGTTTAAAGCTTGTTTTCCATTAACATGACGTGCATGCATATTTCCAACAATGTCACGGTCAGTCAAATACCTTGATTTCTCTGCTTTACTTGGTAACCAATAGTCCCCGCTCCGACATTAGAGCCCCAACGAGTGACGATCGATTTCGGTCAATAATTGCGCCGTGCTTTTTGTATTTTTGCAATCATTGAAATTCACGGGAGGACTCGTTTGTGGTAGATATAGGCTGTAATGAAGCCGACGGGGAGAGAGAGCCCCACCTTTCCCAAGGCATTCAAATAGGATTATAGGAGTACCCAAGGAATTCAAATGGGCGGGAACAGAAAAGAGAGGAGGACAAGACAGGAGTAGGGCGAATGGCAAGAGAGGTGGAACCGAGCAGGATCCTTATCTTCAGTGGCACCGGATACATTGGCAAGCACATCGTGAGGGCGAGCGTCGCTTTTGGCCACCCGACTTGCATTTACGCTCGCCCCCCCGGCCCCCAAACTAGGCCTTCGAACCTCGACCTCCGGTGTGAGTTCCACTCCACCGACATCCACATCATCAAAGTATGCATACCTCTCTCTCTCTTTTATGTGATAGGAGATCATTCAAATGCACACCCAATCGTTAACAAAGGCTATGTTTTCCTCTATTTATATTTGTGAGTGTTGTGTTTTGTGTTGCAAACATCATCACTTGCAATTTATTTACAATTCATCAATCAGAACATTAGTTGGAGGAATAGGGACAAAGCGAAATTGGCTAATAAGGTAATGTTTGGTAATACTTCTAGGAACAACTAATTTTATTCTTTTGTTCCCATACAAAAAAAAAAAAAAAAGAACAGAAATCTATTTAGTAAATTTTTTGTTTCCAAAAACAAAAACCCATTTTTCTTATTCCCAAAAATAGGTTTATAATAAAATCAAGAAGTTGAAAAAAAAAGTAATTTCTTATTTCCAAGAACAATTTTTTTTCTTTTTTCTCTTTTTTTCCTTATTTTCTCCTTCTCTCTTTTTCTTCCATTGGCCATTGCTAGCCACCGCCGTTGCTGACAGTTGCCGATGATTGGCTAGGCGAGGTCTGGTGAGCTAGCACGAGCCTCGCCAGGCTAGGGCGAGATCTAGTAAGCTCATTAGAGGCTCACCTAGCCACCGCGAGCCTCAACCTCATAGATCTGGGCAAGGTCGAGTCTCATCGATGGCCTAGTGAGGCTTGTCTAGCCATCGGTGAGGTCGAGGCTTGCACTGGCCATGCGAGCTCACGAACCTCGCTCAGCCAGTCGCCGGCCACGGCAATGGTGGGCAACTGACCACAAAAAAGGAAGAAGAAGAAGAGAAAAGGAAAAAAAAAAAAAAGAATTCTACCAAATTTTTATCTCGGGAATAGAAATTTTGGACAATTATCAAGCGCCTTCAAAAACTTATAAATTATTCCCAGGAACAGAATAAAAAAAAAAATCAGTTTTGACCAAAAATTATTCTCGGAAACAGAATGGTTACCAAACACACCATAAAATGATTATGGCAATGAAATAGGAGAGCTAGATGAGCATGAGGAGATTGTGGCCGCGCTGAAGCAGGTGGACATAGTTATCTCTACTCTCACATACCCTCAAGTACCCGACCAACTCAAGATCATTGATGCCATCGTTGCCGTCGGCAACATCAAGGTAAGTTATCCCTCACTAATTTAGAAGGGAAAATTACCAAAAAAAGCTTAAACTTATTACAATTGTGTCAATTTAGTTTTGAAACTTTTTTTTTAAACCGATTGAGTCCTAAAACTTTTGTATTTATGTCAAATTTCCCATCCGACAAATGTTGGCTAGTAGTGCTAACATGGAGATTGACCGTATTACATGGTGCGACTAGATTAACCTGAACATTTTAATAATATTCTAATATTATTTACTTATTTTTTCCTTTATGTTTCTTTTTTTTTTTTCTTCCCTTCATCTTCTTCCTCCAACTATCGTTAGAACTTGGCGAGTAGCCAAAGCTGAGGGTGACTTTATTGACCCTGCCGACTGCTAGGGAGGGCAAACCCAGGTGAGGCCAACCTCGCTTGGTCGGTTGTCAAGTTCTAGCAATTGGCTAGAGGAAGAAGATAAATGGAAGGAAAAAAAAAGAGAGAAAAAGTAAATAAATAAATAAATAATTTGGAAAATTATTAAAAATTATCAATGTTAACACTAGCCTTGACTGCCCAAAATTGCTATCACTAAATTGGCATAAATGCAAAAAGTGTATGACTCAATTGGCCAAGAGAGAGAGAGAGAGAGAGAGAGAGAGAGTTAAAAACTGAATTAACATGGTTATAATATGTTTAAGAGTTTTTTGATAATCTTCCCTAGTATAGAAAACTGGCCATTCCATCTTTTTTTCTTTTTCGACATAAAGGTTCTTTCTCTATTCTTTCTTAAAGTTGAATCCACTTAGTTCAACCGTAAAATAAATCAATTCTCTTAAGGAGTTCGTTGCTAAAAGTATGAAAAGAAAACCTCTCTTTAATTCTCATTTCTTAACTCCAACAGTCTCGGTCTAAGCTATCCGAGCCACCCACTCTTACTTCAAGCAGATGTAGAAAAAAAATTATACTTTTTACTATTTTTATTCTTTAAAAAAAAAAACGTAGATGTATCAGATTGAATGGTTAGGAAAAAACTAGTATGTTCAATGCAGAGACTAAAATTTCTGGAATTAATGATAATGTTCAATGCATTGAAAATCACTTCTACAGTGACGCGAAAGGGTAGGCCTATCAAACTGAATGGTTAGGACAAAGCTAGTAGAGGCTTAATTACCTAGAATTAACAAGAATATTCCACGCATTAAGAATTGCTCCCTTAGTGTCACATGTCAGACGTCCTTGGCAATTTATTATCACCCTCGTCCGTCGAACCTAGTTCAAATTAGGGGTGAGTATTGATCCAGGGTCACCCTGGATCGACCCTGGACTGGCCCAACCTTGCCGATCCTAGTCCAATTCCCAGGGAGATTGAATTGGTCCTTGGTCCTAGAATTCTGAACCAAAACTGTGCGGGTTGATCCTCGGTTCTGAGAGTTTCGGACCAACCCTGACTATGTATATCTATATATAATATTATTTATAATTTTTTATATATAAAAAACCTTAAAATAAACGACATCAAATAACTCTTTAGTGAGGAGTTCAAGTAATTTTACATTGTTCTTTAATAACTTAGGTTTTTAATATTTTTTATGGCGTCAATAGTCATAATTTACGAAAAAGGAAAATGTTTTTGTGAGGAGTCCTCACGGCATCCAAAAATGCACCTTATGACATCCTCCTCTAGTATTCGTTCTCTTCTGTCTTATTTGTCCTCTTAGTCTTCAATTTACTAAAATCGAAAAAAAAATAACTTTTCCGCTCGCCACTCAACACTCGCCTTGCTCACTTTGGATCACTTGTGCCGCTCACCGCTCAATGCTCGCTTGGCTTGTTACTCCTCGCTCGACATTCGATACTTATTTTGTTCGACACTCACCCCACTTGACCCTCACCTTTTGCCTTTCTTAGCTAACCTTGCTCATCATCGAACCCATTGGGTCGGTACGGTCTTCGGTTGCTCTTTCAAGAAGTACAAAAAATGAAATAAAAAATTATTGGTTAATCTTGGGTTCATATTGAAACGGGATCGAACCTATTAGGTCAATCCGGTCCTCAATCTTTTTTTAAGGAGTACAAAAAATGAAATAAAAAATTATCAGTTGGTCCTAGGTTGACCCTGGAACCATATTGAATCTATTAGGTTGGTTCAGTCCTTGGTCCTAAGCTCAATAGGGTCGGTCCTCGATCCCAAAAATTGAGGACCAACACTGTGCGGGTTGGTCCTAGGGTTAAGGGGTGGACCGGCCCAACCCGGACCATGCTCACCCCTAGTTCAAATCCTTATAGTAACTCATTGGAGTCTCGAAATTAAAGTGTAAATAACTATACTATAAGCTCTACATTACTTACTTTATTACTATATTATAGCCTTGTGTAACCTCACCAAGCAATAGAGTTTTTACTCTTGTGCTAGGACCGCCTTGCTTGCCTGATAATCCAAGTGGGTTGATAGAATTGTGTCACCACAAAAACTCTAAACTGATATACTTATAACAAATTTGCCATTCGTTAGTTTCTGTCAAATTTAATCGTTAAATTTGCTGACCTAGATGAAACATGGTGACGTAATATGTGCCACACGAAAATCCATATTGTAAATATCACTAAAAATTTTAAACCGATACACCTGTAACAAATTTATCGATACTCTTGTATAAATTTAATGGTATATCTAGGACAAAATTGTGATTTTTTGTGACATTTAACCCTATAAATTTCTATGTGGACTTGCCACTTCACCATGTGTCATTCATATGGCAAATTTAATAGTAAAATTTGATAGAAATTAACAGAGGATAAATTTGCCATAAATATACTAATTTGAGTTTTTTGTGGTCAAAAAATTAATTTATTTTAAATTTATCACATGTATATTAGTTTGAGATTTTTTATTGTTAAAAAATTGATTTTGTGTACATTTGTTATAAGTATACCAATTCAAAAAATTTTGTGATAAAAAAATTAGTTTAAGATAAATTTATAAGAAATATATCAGTAATAGATATTTGATGATATTAATCTCTTACTTTATTATTATATCGGGTTGATCCAACAGGTTATTTTTCTTGCGTTCAAAACCATGGTCCAAAATTAGTTGCGAAAGTAACAAGGGCACAGAATGACAATGTGTCAGCTTTGGCTTGCCGCCTTTTAATGCCAACAATTATTTTTGTCAGCCGTGCAAAGTCTGATCTTGATGACATGTAATAGACAAATATTTGTCATTCGTACCATATTAAATAAACTATATATCAAAAGAGCTGGTACCTTCCAAAAAAAACTAGAATGTCATCCGTGGAATGCACTGTCTAATCAGGCATATAAGGGAAGTTGCAATTATTATTGTACGAAAAATCAAATTATTCATCCAATGAGTAAGAAATCTGTTTAATGTTTTTTAGATAATATTATTGTTACTTCCTGAAATAATCAGTTCAACTTAGATAAGGCGAGATATAAAATAAACTTAAAATTGAGAAAAAGTGAAAAGCATGATATATACAATTAAATAGAGATCAATGAAGTTATGGTTGAAGCTATAAGATAAAGAGGAAAAATAGCAAAATGATTAAAGAACTTTGATTTGCTTATTACCTTAATCATTTTTTCCCTTGCCAATTGGTCGAGCCTTCATTATATTATTTTTGAGTTAGGTAAGAGAAATTGTTTCTTTGGCTATGAACTAATTAATATTTATATTTATATATATATAAAGTAATATCCCCTGTTACAAGAAGTTATGCCTCTGGACACTATTCGAATTCGTCATGCAAAAGAATGATATTATACTCTTTTGATCTCAAATTGAAAAGAGAAAAAAAAAAAAAAGGAAATATCTCATTATCTTAAAAAACCACGTCAATCAAAAGCATATCATACTTTTCATCTCATCTTGATATGAACTTTTTCCTTTGTTGAAATATGTCAGAAATTTCAGTTTAGAATCAAAACTTTAGAAAATCCTCAGAGAACCAACATAACCTTTTTTACTGTTCAAGTGTCCTTGATCTAATAAGTATAGAATTTTGTTTAAATGAGCATCCAAATATTGACAATAGGGTAGGTAAAAATTAGGAAAAAAATTAATTGAATCAACAAGAAATCTTAGTGCATTTAGCATATCATTTTTTTTTCTAGGCCATCGCATCAAGTTGCTCTTTAATAAGGAGATCGCCCACACATCAAACCCTTGAAGTTTAGAAATCAACATCATCTATAAGTATATGGGAATCGACTTTTACTGTGTGCCGAACCTTTCAATTCTATTGATTCTCATAAATATTACATGTGAACCATCATACGATGGAATCAGTCAAATGGTATCACTGAAATCCTAGGTCTAATCACATAACTTTACTCGTTTGGTTGCTGATTACCACATCCCGACAACATGAATCATTAATATTTTACTTTCGTTCTTAAACTGGATTATTATTATCATTATTATTAACAATTTTCCCTTCTATTTCTTTTTTTTAATCAGAGGTTTGTGCCATCTGATTTCGGGTGTGAGGAGGATAAAATAACGCCACTCCTCCATTCGAAGAGTTCTTGGAGAAGAAGAGGAAGATCAGGAGGGCCATCGAGGCTGCTGGCATTCCCTTCACCTTTGTCGCTACGAACAGCTTGGCTGCATACTTCATCAATGTCCTCCTCCATCCCCACAGCCCTCACGACGGAATTGTTGTTTACGGCGACGGTGAAGCCAACAGTACTCTCTCTCTCTCTCTCTCTCTCTCTCTCTCTCTCTCTCGAATTGGCCTTGTCTGGATCTGGATTCATGTGATCCGTTTCTATCAAAATAATTGATCATGTGGATCCCGCCTTTGCATTCCACATGATCGACGTCTATGATTTAATTTGGGTTCCAATTTGTTGCCTAGCCCTATCCTTTGTGGGATGTGGACGTGATTGATAGAGTCAATCATATTATACGAGAAAATCACGGAGTCTTTTGAAGAATTTTTGAGGTAATTTGGTTATGAAAAACTCTTCATTCAAAATGTTGGGTGATAGATAGATGTAAACCTCAAACTGATCCAATTTTCAAATGAAAGGGCTTTTTACTTTTAATTTTCCACAAAAAGGCTGAAACCACTAAATTTATGTCGAGTGGTAAGGGAGGTCCCTAAACTTTTTCGCATCAGCAATATCGCCCCTAAAACATTATTTTGTTTATCTATTCATGTTCGTTTAAAAAATTTAGAGACTTAACCTTGCCATCGTCCTATGTATTTCCATCTCTAAATATGATTGAAGATTCTATTTTTTGTGTTAGCCGTGCTGAATTACGAGGAAAACGTAGGGAAGTACACGATCAAGGTGGCGAACGATCCGAGAGCATGCAATCGGGTCGTCTCCTATCGCCCGAAACCGAACATAATCTCTCAGCACCAACTAATTTCCCTGTGGGAGGAGAAAACGGGTCGGAGCTTCGAGAGAGTCTATGTGCCCGAGGAAGATCTGGTCAAGCTCTCTCAAAGTAAGCTTCAAATCACTGTTGTATTCTTTCCAAACCCCCTCTATTTTTCTTCAATTATGATAATGTCCTTGCATTTATCGAAATTATTCGCAACGCCCACCACGAAATTTTCTTTAAACGACATTGGTCAGATTTGTGTGCTTGCGCCTCATCTTGAATCGATTCAAGAAAGGTTTGCTGACGACGCTTCATGTTTTTTATGTCCTTTATTAAGCTCTGCCACCTCCAGAAAACATACCCGTCTCCATACTTCACTCCGTATTCGTCAAGGGAGATCTGATGAGCTACGAGATAGGTGATGATGATCTCGAGGTTTCGAGAATGTACCCAGAAATGCAGCTCACCACCATTGATCAGCTCTTCGACATCTTCCTCACAGATCCTCCAGAGCCAGCTAGGGCTGCTTTCGGATGAGATGATTCCGTAAGGTTGAATTCTAGTAGTCAGCAGGAGCGCAGTGTGTTGAATTACGACCGAAGCATTGATTCGCTTTGGTGGGTTCGAATGTTCGAATTTGAAATCCTATGAACTGTTTCTTTTCATTTCCTTTTTTTTTTTTTTTTTATCGAGACTCGGTTCCCGTCGTTTCAAGCCCTGCTATTTCTGTCCATTGTCTGTAGAAACAACAGTTTCCACGTGTAGTGCGAAGATATCAATACAGCAGATTAGAGGTTGTGAATTCGTACCAAGCCACCTAAACAACCTAAGAGACTCGCTCACTTTTGCGGAGCATCTCCTGTGAGACTTCCTAAGCCATTTGCGGAACATCCTAAGGCATTTCTGTAAGGACCCGGGTCACACTATGTGATATTGTTCGCTTTAAGTCACCCGCCCTAGTGTGGACGAACCGCAATTCCAGTCACGGTCTTTTCCCTCACGGTTTTAAAATGCGTCACACATATTAAGAGACCCAAGCTTTATAAAAGCTCTCAGGACTCCCCCCTAAGCGATGTGAGACAGGAGAAATGCCCTTAGCCGTGCCCACGTACTGCCGAGGCGATCTTAGTCCGTCCCTCCGTACTGCCTCAAGTCTTAGTCGTCACATTGTCCCCCCCCCCCTTAAGACACAACGCCCTCATTGTGGCCCCACACACTGCGGGAGTCGGCTCTGATACCATTTGTAAGGATCCGGACCCCACTGTGTGATATTGTCCGCTTTGGGTCACTTGCCCTAGTGTGGACAAACCGACATCCCAACCACGATCTTTTCCCTCATGGTTCTAAAACGTGTCACACATATTAAGGGACTCAAGCCTTATAAAGGCTCCCCAGGATTCCCCCCCTAAGCGATGTGGGGCAGGAGAAATGCCCTTACCCTCGCCCACGTACTACCGAGGCAATCTTAGTCCGTCCCTCCGTACTGTCCCGGGTTTGGGTCGTCACATTCTCTCCCCCCCCCCCCTTAAGGCACAATGCCCTCGCTGTGGCCTCACATACTACGAGAGTCGACTCTGATACCATTTGTAAAGACCCGGGCCGCACTGTGTGATATTGTCTGCTTTGGGTCACCCGCCCTAGCGCAGACGAACTGCCATTCCAGCCACAGTCTTTTCTCTTACAGTTTTAAAACGCGTCACACATATTAAGGGACCAAGCCTTATAAAGGCTCCCAGGACTCCTCCTAAGCGATGTGGGACAAGAGAAATGTCTTTAGCCTTGCCCACGTACTGTCGAGGCGATCTTAGTCTGTCCCTCTGTACTGCCCTAGGTCTGGGTAGTAACAATTTCAAAAACAAGAAGATATGAGAAAGAAGGCATTTGCAAAGGCATTCACAGTTTGATGCTCTTGTCCAAAAAAAAAAAAGAAAAAAAAAAGCAGATATGAGGCCATTTAATCTCCTAAAAAGCTGCAACTTATCAAAGACCATGTCTCGTTATGCTCTAGACATTGTAGTGAAATATGCGTTGTAGTTGAACTCAAGTGAAGCATCTGACAAGAAGGAAGATAAATGAAAAACCGAGAGTGTCGCGACCAAATTTTCGGATACACCACCTAGGGTTTGGCTAATGGATTGTTAAGCCTAGACTTAACTCGGCTCTCTCGAGCCCATACTAATTCGCGACTTAAGTTTAAATTTCTTAACATGAAAATGGATTTTATCTATGAGTCACCACTAATCAGTTTATGGTAGGTAGATTAGACACCTAAGTAAAATAATTTGAGGATTATTTTACTCTTACGAACCAAAGATTTTTGGTACAGGGACTTGGTTACATTAGACTTCTCTAATACCCTTTCGGTATAATTTCTTTTTATTTTCAAAAAAAAATTTGCAGGCAGCTTGGATTGATTTTAAATCTATTTTTCTTAACATATGAGGTGATCATATGGGTACGCAATTCACCAATTTAATACCCAAGAAAACAAATAAAAAAATGCATAATTTACATCGTGGCAACGAAAGTATTTGCATTGTTAGATCAGAATTCATATCATTAACCCTAGATATGATTTCTAATTAACATGCAATTCTTTTTTTTTATTTAATTGATGAGAATCATGCTATATGTGATGCAATATAATTAAATGACATAATTCTAACAACAGGCAATTTTTAATTAAATGGACCTAACAACAATCACTAAATAGCATTCGTTTCATGAATCTAATTCTAAATGACATGCAATGACATCTTTTGTGTTTTCTTAATAAATGTGCAATCTATCCTAGAGAATGTAATTAATTTATCTTAAGACATTTTTTGTATTTTTTTATGAAATTTGAAATTTAAAAAAAAATGTGAAAATTATCTATCTAAATTAAGATTTTATCCAACTTATATTAAGGATTAGGTTAGGCTAAACCCTAATTTAAACCAAGATATTATTTTAACTTAGCAATCTCTAACTTAAGATGCAATCTATCTAAATCAATCTAAACTTAAAATGAAATATGCATTATTTTATCCTAATGCGCAATGACAAACAAAAGATGCCCTAATTCTACATGATATATGCATGATGATTTTTTTTTAATTAATTAAAAAAAAGTCAAAAAAATTAAACATGCAATTTAAGCTAATAAAACAAAAATCTAACATCCTAATTTTTTTTTTTTTTGACAATTCATGATAAATAAAATGCTTAACCCAAATATGCAAATAATCCTAAAAAGCATGCAATATTCTACCCCAAACATATTTCAAGATAAATAAAGGAATTAAGACAAGACATACCATTCAAAAATCACCAAAAGTATCATACATTGTTCAGATCAAGGGATAATATCTCGCTAATAAATCAATAAATTAATTTTAAGCCTTAAAGATCAAAATATCAATTTTATTCTCGCTTGATTAATAATTTCATCTAAAACCTTATAAATGAAATAAAAAACCCAGGCGTGATTACGAATCAGGTAATATGTTATAATTTCCTTTCATATACTAAGGACTAATTATACTAAAAAAACAACCACTTCCCACGATGACCGCGATGGTTAGAGCTTTCTCCTCTCACCAAGAGGGGAGGGGTTCGAAACCCCGCGTCCCCATTACGTGACTCACCTGCGGCTAGGTCTGTGGTGGCGGCCCAGTTCGCCCTAGGTTTATCCCGCTGGCTACCGGTTGTATAGGATTCCCGGGTCATAAAAAAAAAATTATACTAAAAAAACAAGATAAAGTAAAATAAAAATAAATAAATAAAAACTAAAAAAAACTACCTAATGTGTTTTTCTTTCTTCAAAATTGGGCTTGGCAACCGTGGGGCCCAGCCAAGGGTGGCTGATCGGAGGTCTGGTAGGGGCGTCGTGGTCGAAGCGCCAGCGAAGCTGGCGACAGGGGTGCTGGCGGTGCTGAGGGCAGGAGCGGCTTGGGTTGCAATGCCTGGTCGCTGGTCTTCAGCTTCAGGCAACGTCGGCACGGCGAGCAGGGACGTTAGGCTGGTGCGATCGCGGGTGAGGGGGATTCCGGCGACATTGGATGGTAGGGACAGCGGCACGGTGAGATCGGCGGTCGTCGGTCGTCGGTGTAGTAGGACGCCAGTGAGGGGCGACGGCTGGCAGATCAGCAGCGGGCAAGAGGGTCGCTGTGCGGGTCGCGGGTCGTCAAGTGGAGACCGGCAATGGGTGAATAGAGCTCTGGAGCGACGGCGAGTTGCGGTGGTGTGGTGACCAAAGTGCTGCAGATCGCGGGTCTTGGAGTCGCGGAGACCGGCTCGAGCTCGGGCAGAGGAGCGGACGAGTGTCGTGGGGTGCTGGGACGAACGGAGGCTGAGTGACGCTTGGGCCCGACGGAGCAAGGGCGTGGTGCTCGGTGGCGGCGCGAGCAGATGCCGGGCGGAGGTGCGGCGTGGGCGTCGGCAGCAACCGGGTCGGCGTTCGTGGGTCACCGCGGAGGCGGGAGCAGAGCAGATCTAGACGGAGACAGGGTCGGCAGAGGTGAAGCGGGGGTGGAGGCACGGTGGAGGCTGGCGTCGCGGTGCTGGTGCGACGTGCGGCCGGCACGTCGTGGGTCTCTGCGAAGAAGTCGTTGCAGCACCCTTTTTTCCTTTTTATTTTCTCTCTTTTTTTTCTCTCTATCCTTCCACGTCGCCTCACGTCTTCATTCTACGAGGTTTTTCAGAAGATAGACCAAAAAAGCACATTTTGACTTTGACTCTTTTCTCATAAAACAATCTCCTTTTTATGCTCGAATTTTCTCACGAAAATTTTTTCTCTCAATTTCGCTCTTCAATTTTTCAAAAAAAGCCCCCCTAGTCACGAAAAATTCAGCTCTCTTTTATAGGGATTTCAGACGGCCGCTCCATCTGGTATTTTCCAAGTTTCCATGTTTTGTTACACTAAATCAAAGCTGCAAATCGAAGCGTAATTTCGTAATCAGCTCAATTTTGCTCAGATTTATTCCATTTTATAAAAATTATTGCCCTTTATTCACTTGATTTTTAAATTGCTTCTGCATTTAACAAAAACTCGAATATTCATCAGAATTTTAAATTTCCATACATAATCAATCAAATCAATTTCCCTCATTTTTTCATTTTATTTGTTCTGATGCATTTTTTTTAGGAGTTAAAATTAATCCCTAATTTTTGTGTAAAAAATCAATAACTGGGTCATCAAAATTTAGATATCAACAACTGCCCCTCTTTGAAGATGAGCTCGTAAATGTTGCCTTTAAAGACAAACCGAGACCTAAATTTTGATCATGCACATGTACTGAGTGATTTTTGTTTTTGTTTTTGTTTTTGTTTGTTTGTTTGTTTACTTTTATTTTTTTGGAAAAATGAATCCCATTTTAAAATGCAATTTATGTGATGCATGAAAATGCTAATGCAAATAATAGAGGAATTTACTTGGAAACTTACCTCGAGGAGAGTAGAGTAACTCGAGATAGTTGGTGTTACATGTCCAAGACCCGTACCATTCTACGGTCACCCAGTATGACATTGTTTGGTTGTGTCTAGGACCCGTACCATTCTACGGTCGCCTAAACAGGGATTCATTTTTCATGACCCATACCAATAGAGGATTATTGCTTGGAATTAATGAGAAGATTCCGTGCATATAGAATTGAGTTGCACGTGAGACGTCCTCAGCAATCCGATTATCGCCCCCGAAAGTCGATCCGTAAGAAATCTGTTGAATATTTTTTGGTTAATACTTTTGTTATTTTATGACATAATCGGTTAAACTTAGATAAGGCGAGATATGAAATTAACGTAAAATCGGGAAAAGATGAGAAGCATGACAAGCACGATTAAATGGAGATGGATGAAGTTTATCGAAGCTACAAGACAAAGAGGGAAAATAGCAAAATGATGAAAGAAATTCTATTCGCTCATTACCCTAATCATCTTTTCCCTTGCTAATTGGTCGAGCCTTCGCTATATTATTTTTGAGTTAGGTCTTTACCCGTTTCAAGAAATTATGCCACTGGACACCATTCGAATTTCACCAAGAAAAAGAATGATATATACTTTTTGACAATAAATTGAAAATTAAAAAAAGAATAAGAAGAGATAACTATTATCTTAGAAAACCGCATCAACGAAAAGCATATCATACTTTCCACCTCATCTTAATATGTACTTTCTCTTTTGTTGAAATATGTCAAAAATTTCAGTTTAGAATAAACATTCTAGAAAACCTCAAAGAAGCAACATAACCTTTTTACTGTTCAAATTCCCTTGATCTAAAAAAGATAGAATTTCGTTTAAATGACCATCCAAATATTGGCAATAGCTTAGGTAAAAATTGAGAGAAAGTATGAGATAAAATAACCGGATCAAATGCTCCAAATTTAGAAATCGGCATCATCTAAAAACCTATGGGAATTGACTGTGCCGAACCTTTTGATTCAATTGATTTTCATGGATATTGCATGCGAATCATCATACGTTAGAATTAATCAGATGGCACTGATGAAATCCTATGTGTTGTTATTTACTTTTTCACTAGTGGTTTGTGCCGTCTGATTTCGGGTGTGAGGAGGATAAAATAACGCCACTCCCTCCATTCGAAGAGTTCTTGGAGAAGAAGAGGAAGATTAGGAGGGCCATCGAAGCTGCAAGCATTCCTTTCACCTTCATCACTGCAAACTGCTTCGCTGCATACTTCGTCAATCTCCTCCTCCATCCCCACAACCCCCATGATGAAATTGTTGTCTACGGCGACGGCGAAGCCAACGGTACTCTCTCTCTCTCTCTCTCGGCTCGGCTCGACTTGTTTTAGCTCGGGCTTGTCTGAATCTAAATCCACGCGACCCATCTCTATCAAAATAATCCATCATGTGGATCCTACCTTTACATCCCACACAATCGATGGCTGTGATTTATTTAGATCCATGGACTTTGGCCCGAGCAAATCACTCCAATTTTTCAGCATGTCCCTATCCTTTGTGGGACATGGACACGATAGATGGAGTCAATCCACATTGTACGAGAAAATTGCAGGATCCTCTAAAGAATTTCCAAGGTCATTCACTTACGAAAGGCTTACCATTCAAAAAAGTTAGGTGATAGGTAAATAATAAAACTCCGGCCGATCTGATTTTAAATGAAGGGCTTTACTTTGAATCAAAAAGGCTGAAACTACCAAATTTATTTTGAGTGGTAAGGGAGGTCCCTAAACTTTTTCACGTTGGCAATGCCATCCCTAAACATAATTTTCGTGCACTTGAACCAGTGAACCATAAATTTATCTATTCATATTTGTTTTGCCGTTTAAAAATCTTATGAAAAAAAAGTTTAGAGACTTAACCTTGCCATGTATTTTCCATCTTTGAATATGATTGAAGATTCTATTTTTTGTGCTAGCGGTGCTAAATTACGAGGAAGACATAGGGAAGTACACGACCAAGGTGGCGAATGATCCGAGGGCGTGCAATCGGGTCGTCACTTATCGCCCCAAATCGAACATAATCTCTCAGCACCAACTGATTTCGCTGTGGGAGGAGAAAACGGGTCGGAGCTTCAAGAGAGTCTACGTGCCCGAGGAAGATCTGGTCAAGCTCTCTCAAAGTAAGCTCAAATCACTATTGTATTCTCTCCAAACCCCCTCTATTTCGCATCAATTATGATAATGTCCTCGCCTTTATCGCAATCAATCACGATACTGCCCTGAAATTTTCTTCAAGGCACCGCCGCCAACCCCGACATTAGTCGAGACTTGGTTTTCTGTGCTTGTGCCTCATCGTGAATCGGTTCCAGAAAGGTTGCTGAGGCTTCATAGTTTTTGTGTCCTTTGTTAAGCTCTGCCACCTCCAGAAAACATACCCGTCTCCATACTTCACTCCATGTTCGTCAAGGGAGACCTGATGAACTACGAGATAGGGAAGATGATCTCGAGGCTTCAAGAATGTACCCGGAAATGCAGTTTACCACCATCGATCAGCTCCTGGAAATCTTCCTCACGGATCCTCCAGAGCCAGCTAGGGCTGCTTTCGAATGAGATTATTCAGTAGGTTGAGCTCTAATAGTTAGCAGTAGCAGCACAGTGTTTTACATCATAGAAGTCTCAAAATTCAGATTAAATCGGGATGAAACTTTTTAAGAACGTGTTTGGATTCAGCTTACTTTATTATTATATTGGATTGATCCAATAGGTTATTTTTCTTGCATTCAAAACCACGGTCCAAAATTAGCCACGAAAGTAACGAGGGCACAAAACGACACCGTGTCAGCATTGGCTTTGCTGCCTTTTAGTGCCATTATTAAATTTTGTCAGCTGTGCGGAGTCTGATCTTGATGACATGTAATAGAACAATATTTGTCGTCGTACAATAATAAATAAACTAAGTATTAGAAGGGCTAGTAATTTAAAAAAAAAAAACTAGAATATCGACCGTGGAATGCACGGTCTTATCAGGCATATAAGTGAAGTTGCAATTATTATTGTGTGAAAAATCAAATTGTTTATCCAAGAAGTAAGAAATATGTTTAATGTTTTCTAGATAATATTATTGTTATTTCCAGACATAATTGGTTGAACATAGATAAGGCAAGCTATGAAATTAACTTAAAATTGAGAAAAAGTGATAAGTATGATATGCACAGTTAAATAGAAATCAATAAAATTATGGTCGGAGCTATAAGACGAAGAGGAAAAATAGCAAAATGATGAAAGAACCTCAATTCGCTTATTACCTTAATCATTTTTTCCCTCGCTAATTGGTCAAGCCTGTGACATCTTGAAATTCGAGCCCTCTATGGGATAAATGAATATGAATTTCGTCAATGCATTATTGGTTGAACTTACTCGGAATTGATCACTCCTGAGATACTGACCTTGAGGGGAAATGCTAATGAGGACAGAATTCGTAGGACTAAAGAACTTGACCTGGGAAAATGACTTGACCGTAAGACTTGCGTGAGAACGATCCTGTAGATAGGCAGGCCGATTTCAAGGATGACTAAAAGTCGATCCGTAGACAGAACATAATGGAACGACAGGTGATTCCATTTACTGTTATCTGTCACGACCAAATTTTTGGGTGTGAACCACCTAGGGTTTGGCTAATGGATTGTTAAAACTAGACTTAACATGGGCTCTCCCAAGCCCATACCAATTCGCGACTTAGGTCCAAGTTCTTAACGTGCAAATGATTTTTCAATTAGGAGTTGCCACTAATCATTTTACGGTAGGTTGATTAGACACCTAAGTAAAATAATTGGAGGATTATTTTATTCCTACGAACCAGAGACTCTAGATATGAGGACTTGATTACGCTAGATTTTTCTAATGCCCTTTCGGTAACTTTTTCTTTATTTTCAAAAATATTTTTGCAGGCAGTTTGGATTTATTTTAAATCTATTTCCCTAACATGTGAGGTGATCATGCGGGTGCGCAATTCACCAATTTAGCACCCAAGGAAAGCAAATAAATAAATAAAAAAAATGCAAGGACTTACCTCGTAGCAACGAAAGCATCTGCGTGGTTAGATTAGAATTCACATCATCAACCCTAGATATGATTTGTGATTTATAATCAACACGCAATTTTTGTTTTTCCTTTTCACTTATTTAATGAAGATCATGCAATATGCAATGCATGCTACTAATCTAACATGAAATAATATGACATGGTAATATGGCTTAAACTACATGACATAAATAAAATGCAGTCTGTCCTAAAGAATGAAATTGATTTATTCTAAGATAATTTTTGGTATTTTACATTAAATTTAGAAAAATGTGAAAATTATCTAACTAAATTAAGATTCTATCCAACTTATATTAAGGATTAGGTCAAGCTAAACCCTAATTTAAACCAAGATATTATCTTAGCTTAGCAATCTCTAACCTAAGATGCAGCATATCTAAACCAATCTAAACTTAAAATATGCAATTTTATCCTAACGTGCAATGACGTACAAAAGATGTCTGGATTCTACATGACATATGCATGATGATTTTTGTTGTTTTTTTTATTAATTTCAAAATTTTAAAAAAAATGTCAAATAATTAAACATGCAATTTAAGCTAATGAAATGAAAATCTAACATCCTAAATTTATTTATTTTATTTCGAAAATTCTTGATAAATAAAATGCTTAGTCTAAATATGCAAATAACCCTAAAGCATGCAACATTCTAATGTGAACCTGATCTAGCTCAAGCATATTTCAAGATGAATAAAACAATCAAGACGAGACAAGCACCAAGCCATTCAGAATCATCAAAGATATCATATATCATTCAGATCAAGGAATAATATCTCACTAATAAAATCAATAAATTGATCTTAAGTCTTAAAGATCAAAATATCAATTTTATTCCCGCTTGATTAATTACTCCATCTAAAGCCTTATAAATGGAATAAAAAACCCAAGCGCGGTTGCGAATCATGAAATATATCCCAATGAATATTATACCTCTTAAATTAGATATCAATCTCATCAATCTAGGCAATATGATGTTTAAATCAAATTAAGATGAGATTTTTTACCTATTTGCCGAAAACATTCCAAATTCGAATTTGTCAATGGACGGCTTGCAGGGGAACTTGACCGAACACAGCTAAGGCTCTTGGAGCAGGCTGGTCACGTGGTGGTTCATAATGATGCTGGCCAATGGGTCTCTCGGTGGTGCTTACGATCGACAAACCTACAAAACAGAAATTTCACGGGATGCTTGGTTTGGGGATGAGCTCAACGGGATGCAGCTTGTCTTGACGTCGGGCCAAAGGATGGTGTCGGAGCAGCTCACGTTGAGGCTTCACGGCTCAGCGTGGCAGGGCAACAGCGAGTCAATGCACTCACCAGGGACTCCACGACTAATAATATTAAGGGAACACCAACATGAAATATGATAAAGAATGCCTTGCTTAATTCCTGCTTTTCGTCCGTTCCCAAAAGAAGGTCAATGTGGGATGCCTCCACTGAAGACTTTGACCGAGCAACCCTCTTAGGCCACTTCTATACATCGAAAGAAATAAAATAAAATAAAATAAAATAAAATAAAATAAAAGTGGCATCTTCCACGTGTAATGGGTGATGAAACCATGCCAAAAAAAATCTGCAGTAAAAATAAAGAATAGAACTTTGCAGGATCGGTCTCGGTCGTATGGAACCAGACACGTTACTGCAGCTTGATGTGGCTCGACCAAGGTTACTCGTCATTGGAAACTCGCTGGAAAGGCTTGCAACAGACACGCTGGGCCGAGATCTCGCTTGGAATTGTTGGGGCTTAGAGTGTAGAAATAGGTTCGGCGGTGGCTCGATCTCGTGACCTTCGCGATTGTCACAACCAAACGTGGGGCCATGGAAGAGTTTGACCTGAGGTGTTTCTCAGCGAGACTCGCAGATCCACGTTGGCTTTAGCTTGGATTAGTGATCGAAGACGAGCTTCTGAGGACCTGCGAAACAAACACAGCGATGCCGAGCTGCTCACGTTCATCTGGCCAAGGAAGATCCTTTTGCATGCATGAAATAAAATCACAAAAACCACACGTGTTATTGTCCAATCTGAACGACATGCAAAAGAAGATAGATCCACCACTTAGAATTATTCAATCTAGTAATTCTTTTGACCGTGAACTTTAGGCTCGACGCAAAGACGTCGGGGCAATTCCGCAATGAGGAAGCTTCGACTATCTTTCGTATTATAACTTCTGGACAACAGTCAAAAGAAGTCAAATTCCCCTCTTTTACTTATTTCACCAAAATTTCAACAGCCCTTTTAACCGTGGACTCTAGGTTTGGTGGGACTGGCTTGGTGATTCTCGCCCGTGGGTGTGCTCGGCGTCACTCACCTGCAAAAGAACAAAAAAAATACAATTCTGCAGCTTGGTAAAGAATAGCGATGGCGGTAATATATTGTCATCGTGGTGCAGTCTCTGAGCAACAGGTGGATCGGTGACACAACTGGGCCGTCGAGTTGCATCACGGCTCGGTGCATGTGACCTCGTTGCAGTATAGTAGCTTCATCAACTCATCGTTGTTGCGGTAACTGGATGCTTTGTCGCCTCGCAGTGCAGGTGCTAAGTTGTTGCCGGAGGAGGAAGCGGCAGCGTCGATCGTCGGTGTAAGTGGTTCACGAATGAGCATCAGGCGGCTTGGTCAAGACAGCAAGCTGGTCAAGGTTGGGAGGCAGCACCAACATCGGGGAAGTCTCGGACGCAAGGGTCACACAGCCGAGGGTATTCGGCCATGAGGCTCCTCTCTCTCTTCTCAACGTGTTTTCTCTCAATATACTTTGAGATTTCTGATTTGCCGACCCTCACCGGGAGAACGTGAGTTCTCTCCTTTTCTTTTCCCAAGAACCAAAACACCTCTTCCCTTTCTTTTCTCTCCTCTTTTTTTGACTTTTTGAGTTCCTTTTTCGACGAAGAGAAAACCCCACCCCCCCTCCGTACGGCCGTGTGTATCGATACCTGTGACCCCTGAAACCCTACACAAAAAACCTTTTTATAGGCTGAAGATTAAGGTTTTAATTTCCTTTTCAAATCAACATCCGCGAAAATTTCTTTTTCGCACGCAATATCACTTTTTTTATTTTTTTATTTTCCACATCTCCTGATTCTATCGCCTAAAGATAAAATTGCAACCCAATTTTCTTAAGTTCCAAAAATCCACCGTAATATCATTTCAAATCTCCATTTAGGTAATTTTTGTTATAAGAAAACGGGCTCGAGCTAATTTACTTACTTCGTGGGCTTAGTCCAACTTGCCAAATTAAAGTTTGAAACCACTAATTCAAACCCATATGCCACCGGTCCAATAAATAAATGCACAAAATGCAAATTAAAAACAAATGCACCTGAATTAATATGATATGCAATTAATATATATTTTTTAGGGATAAAATTAACCCCTAATTTTTATTTTTATTTTGTGACCTAGGGGAACTCCGCATAGCCGACAGCTAGGAGTAAACCCCTGGGGAGGCACGTAGGAAACCACCACCCACACACCCCGGGTAAGTCGTCAAGTGTCTCCACCTCCCTCCCTGCAACTTGCGTTGCGGGGGCTTCAAACTCCGGCCTCCAGCGTGGAAGTCCTGGAGCCTACCAGCGAAGCCACCCTCGCGGGTGGTATTAACCCCTAATTTTTTTAATGCGATAAATGACTAAACGAGTCGCCAAAATTTAGGTGTCAACATTATCGAACTCACGAACAACCCTAAGTCGATCCTCAGTAATCATATACTTTGAAATAAGAATTTATACTTCGCAATTTCATGTAGTCAAGAACGTCCATGTGTCGAGATTTTCTTAAACGTGGTTTGGCACGAGTCGGTTACGTGTGAATCCTTAAAGCCGCCCGTCAGTCTGAGTTGTCTCCGAAATGGCATTGGGCGAAATGGCATTGGGTGAAATTGACATGGCATGAGAACTAAATATTGGACTTTGAATTATCGAGAATATTTGGGACGGAATTTGGATGAAGCTACTTCGTTAGTCGACAACGCCAATTAAGCCGAGTACTTGGAAAAGGGGATTTTTGGACTAAGAAAGCGAGCCCATGAGGACATAGGCTAGGCCAAGCCATTGTGGGCCCCAGGCCCAAGGTGGGACAACCACCATGATGGGCCCAAAGCAAGCAAATGAACCCATTGGACCTAAACCAACTATTCCTCCTTTCAAGCCCATTACCAAACCTTAAGTCCATTTAAGCCCAATCAAGCTCAATCAATTCCCAAGCCCATTCCTATTCATTTCCAAGCCTAATTCTTAGGCCCATTCCTATTCATTTTCAAGCCCAATTCTTAGGCCCATACATCAATTTCAGCCTAAGGTCAGATTGGTAATTTGTGTAAGGTGCAAATGACCAAATTGCCCCTAAAAACAATTGGATAAGGGCAAAGGAAGAGATGGAAGATGAGGGGACTTGCATGGGGAGTTGGAGCAAGCATTGATGAGCCTTGATGGAGAAGGCTTCAGCTCTATCTTCACTCTCTCTCTCTCCTCATCAGCCCCAAACGATCAAGCTCTCTCTCTCTCTCTCTCTCATTCTCCAGTTTCTGCTCCAGCAGACCTTCCTCCAAAGATCTGAGTTGATTGTTGGCTTCCTAGACAAATCAGTTCCCGTGCCACCCACTATTGTTTTTAGGAGGCCCAGACCGTCCGCCCTGACTTGGTCATTCGCCGGTTGGAGTCGTCGTTTGACCTGCCGGTTGGCTAGAAGCCGGCGTTAGTCCGACCATCTGGCCTTGTTATGCTCCAACTGATCTTTCTCCAAAAACCCGAGTTAAAAGTGGTCTTTCTAGACAAATAAACTTTCGTGCCATCCACCACCGTGCTCAGCATAGCCAGTCCATACGGATGAGCCTGACCGCTCAATGGCCAAAAAAAAGAAGAGAATAGTGGGTTGAAAATAAATTTTGATGAGGAGTTTAGGTGCTAAAAATAATGATATGATTTTTCTCAAATATTAGCTGAAAGTGCAATATTGAAATTACTCTATTTCCTAACGTAGAGCCACACATATAATCCGCAAACCTTAACGATATATAGTTGACTATGTTTTAAATGCAATTGAAAGTTATTTAGTCGAAGGGTTTTTATTTTTCATTAACTGGATATTCGATTGAATTAGGTAAATCATTAACCTTTTCCCTGTTATTCAGATGAGATTTGATTAATTAAGTCAAAACTCAATAATTGTGTCAATGACATCAATCTCATCAAATACGGAATTAATTAATTATCGAATGACAAATCACTCTCTTGATATCTTGATAAATTTCGTTGACCATTTTTTTTTTCCCAAAATCGAGCAGACGCGATCTTGCACGAGCAACGACCGCGTTCCCCGCATGCTTCGCGATTAGGTGATTACCGATTCAACATAATGTATGTTTGGTAGGGAGAAATTGCGGGTGATGCGTTTTTGATAGTGACGTCTCCCGGGACGAACGTGACGTCAGATTGACAGGACTGACTTTTCCAATTTTTCTCTTTCTTAGGTTTGATTTGACAAAAGCTGTTGGTGGTGCTATTGCCACGTGACGGCGGACGTTTTGATGAACAAGGCAGGCCTTTTGGACGTTGATTTTCAGCACTGCAAATGGCAGCCGTTGATTGAGGGGCGAGTCAATTAGAGAGAGAGAGGATTTATTTCCACTTTCATATGAGTGGTTTTGGATCCACTTTGTTGAGTGGACAATGGATGGGTTGGGGATCTAGCCTTTGGCTTTATTACGGGACAATTCTCTCACATGTAAAATAGAAAATTTTATTTTCATCACTCCTTGTGAATGTCGAGAATAAGAATTAGATCAATTTATTACAACTCATGATCTACTGCGTGTGAGATTATATATGCTCATTTTGTTGCGAAAGGGACTTGATGTTAATGTCTAAAGTCAAGTGATGAGGGTTTTTTTTTTTTTTCAGTCCTACTCTATGTCTACTCTACACTCACTCACAGACTTGTCGCCCGCCTGCTTTGCGGGGGGCGTGGGAGTCGCAACCCACTCTCGAAACTTACGCGTCCCTACCCCTCATCCCCCCCTGAGAAGATGGGGATTTGAACCCCTCACCTCCCCCTTCCATGTTGAAAGGGTAGCCACTAGGGCGAACTATGAATTGGGACGGCGAAAGATAGCCGCATTAACTATGGATTTGAATATAATTCATTTTAAAAGAAATTTGATTGGTTTTCGAGAGATGTTGCATAATTGAGGTGAGCCCAGAGGGCCAAAACTTCTATTGATCCAAAAAAAAAAAAAAAAATCAACATTTAAACATGTTATTTGTGTTGGGCAATTTAGGGTGCGCATGATAAAATTTATGTTTCTCGATTTCTCTGTTTTCTCGTTTAGAACGGGTTTGGCAATCCGTTTTTAACGCAATCGATTTCTCTATTTTGAAACAGATTTCTATTCCAGAAATAAAGAAATCGAAGAAATCAGAAGCTGAAATTTTTAGCTTCTCAGTTTCTGAAACAAAAATAGAAAAAAAAAAATTTCTCAACTTTTCAATTTAGTCCAAAATATTTTAGATTACTAGTATTGAAATAGAAAATAGAAATAGTTAATTTAGTCCAAAATATTTTAATAATATTTTAATATAATCATTTCAATCAATATTGATTGAAAATCTTAACCATTGGGTCAAATGGCGGGAATTGAATGAACAAGGCTTCATTTGTTGCACGCAGTAATAGTCAACTTGCCACATTCATATCTAATGAGTCTTTCTTCACCTACTCCTCCGTAATACGCCAGACAACAGCTCTATCTAGCTAACTATTTTTTTAATCATAAACTTCATATTGAGACGGTAAAAATGGGTCAAATCATTAGGGTTTCATCTGATTTTTCTTTTATAAGGAAAAGAGATCTAATAAGGAATTTGTTGTTATTGTAGGAGTGTTGATGAAAATACAGATTTTGATAATAAATTTTTAAATAATCCTAGTGTTGATAATTTTGACAAAAAATTGGTGACGATTTTTGAACATGGTGAGGATTTTTTTAACAAAATTTGGAAAGAAATTGGAATTAGACTTGAAGTTAGGACTTTTTTAGGAGATTAGACTATTATAATCATGGCTATCATTAGACTTATTTGATTAATGTGAAATCAATTTCGGCAAAAACATAACAACATATTCACTACAATTGAATTTCAATTGATTTTTTTTTTTTGCCACGTTGTTTATTTTTCGAAAGAAAATATTATGTAATACGAAACGTAAACACATGTAATAGGAAATTCCATGAAATTGTATTTTCAACTTTTGTAATGTATTAGTATTATTTCGACTATTATTTTGTATTGGGGGATTTCCTATGTTGTTATCTAATCAATTTCTATTCCTAGAAATTGAAATTTTATTCTGTTATCAAACGGATTTTTGTTCTAGAAATAGAAATTTTGAGTTATTATCAAACGGGTTTCTTTGCTCAAAAACTTGTCCGAGGAATAGAAATTGAGAAATCAATTTCTGGCCAGAAATCAATTCTGGATCAAAAATTTTGTCATGCGCGCCCTTAGAAGGCTTGGTCGAGCAAAATAGAAAGATGGAGGATCAAATAGGACTGAAAGCCAGAATTGGAGGGATTAGCAGATGCAGTTGGGCCAAAATTAGACCCTATCACAATCGGTGAAGTTGACTTGAGAAGGGGCCTAAGTGATGTTAGGTTATAGGCAGCCAAAATTTTTTGGTGATGTGCTGGGCTTGGGGCTATATATAGATCTTCTCAAGGTATTTCTTTTTGGCCCACCATTTTCTGAGCGTTTCGATTTTGACCCCGGCCTCGATTTTTATTGTTTGGGATACGTTTACTAAAAACTTTAAAACTTTATAAAATTTGTAAAGTATGCAATTGAGTCCTAAATTTATTAAATTTGTACAATCGAGTTCTCCCGTTAACTCTATCTAGCTTGGCTAACGGAAAATGCTGATATAACTTAAACACAAAATATAAGGCTAAAACAACATTGTTTTGGTTTAAATATGATTTTTAATACAAAATTTATTTAGATTAAGTAAAAAATAAGCTAATTTTTTTTAATTTAAAAAAAAAACAAAAGAAGAAGAAAAAGTAGGTGGCGAGGGCGCCGCCACTGCTGCCCCACCAACCCTCGTAGACGGTAGGTGAGGGCTAGCCAATCTAGGGGAGGGTTAATCAGATTTGGGCGAGAGCCGAAAAGAGAGGGAGGAGAAGACGAGAGTAAGGGCTAATGGCAAGAGAGGTGGAAGTGAGCAAGATCCTCATCTTCGGTGGCACCGGATACATTGGCAAGCATATCGTGAGGGCGAGTGTCTCTTTGGGCCACCCGACTTGCATTTACGCCCGCCCCACCGGCCCCCAGACTGGACCTTCGAACCTCAACCTTCGGCGTGAGTTCCGCTCCGTTGGCATCAACATCATCGAAGTATGTGTGCCTCTTTTCCTCTCTCTCTCATGTGAGGGGAGCTTGTTCAGATGCATTCGTGTGTGCGCAAGTGCCTTACTTTTTCATTTTAATCGAGAGGTTTGAGGGTGTGGATTCGACATGCACCCGATTATTGACAAAGGCTATGTTTCTTTTCAGTTATATTTCTGACTATTGTGCTATATGTTGTGGATATCATCACTTGCAACATATTTACAATCCATGAATCCGAAGATTAGTTGGACGAACAGGGACAAAGAAAAACTGGCCATTAATATATATGTTTTACATTGAATTGTTGTGGCAATGAAATAGGGAGAGTTAAAGGAACATGAGAAGATTGTCGCAGCACTAAAGCAGGTGGACATAGTTATCTCCGCTCTAGCATACTCTCAAGTACTCGACCAGCTCAAGATCATTGATGCCATCATCGCCGCCGGCAACATCAAAGTGAGTTATCTCTCACCAACTTAGGAGAAAATTACCAAAACAGTTTTCAACCTATTATAATTATGTCGGTTCAGTCCTAAATTTTTTTTTTTAGTTAATTGAGTTTTTAAATTTTTAAATTTATACCAAATCAGTTCATCCAATAGATTTTGGCCAATTGAAGTTGACATGACAACCTGACCAATGTTGAAGTAGATAATTTTTAATGATATTTTTTTAAAATTATTTATTTATTCCATTTTTTTCTTTCTCTTTCAATTTTTTCTTCCCTTCATCTTCTTCCTCTAGCTGATTGCTGAGAGGTAGACCCATCAAATGGGTGGGTCGGGACAAAAATGGGTTGATCTATATTTGACCCATTTAACCCGTTTTGACCCATATTCATGTAGTGTAAATCAAAGGTACGTTTGGTAACGATTCTGTTCCCGGGAACAAATTCTGATCAGAAATAATTCTTTTTTATTCTATTCCCGGGAACAATTTCTAAGCACTTTAAGTCATTTGGTAACTATCCAAAATTTCTAATTCTGGAATAAAATTGTGTTTGGTACCGTGCTCATTGATTATGTTCCAAATCAATAATTTTTTTACTTTTTCTTTTCTTTTTTTCCTTTTTCTCCTATTCTTCTTCTTCTTTTGGCCGGAGGTTGCCATCGGCCCTCGGCGAGGCCGACCCCCGTCGGACGAGCCTCGCTAGCAGTTGGGCGAGGCCTGCCTGGCCACTGGCGGGCTAGGCAAGCCTCGTCGGGGCTGGGCGAGGCCTGCTTGGCCACCGGCGAGGCTAGGCATCGTGAGGCTTGCCCAGCCCCGGCGAGGCTCGGCCTCGCTAGATCTAGGGAGGCCGAGCTTCGCCGGACCTCGCCCTGGCTTGGCGAGCCTTCGGTGAGCTCATCGAATTGGTTGCTGATGATCGGCGGCGAACAATGGCCGCGAGATGACAGTTAATGAAGAAGAATAAAATAGAATAAGAAGAAGAGAAAAGGGAAGAGGAAGAGTTTGTTTTGATTCTTAAACAAGAATCAATTTTTTTTTTCTTGATTCTATTTCAAATCTAATTCTAGGAACAAAAAAATAGAAATTGTTCCTGGGAACAAAATTTTTACCAAATGCGATTCTGTACCCAACCGGGAATAAAAAATCAAAATCAAACACTGTTTGGATGGTTACCAAACAGGGTCCAAGTGACTTATACTCGACCCAACCTGTATTGCTAAAACCTATTAATATTATAGGAAAAATCACTTCTACTATATGCTAATTGGATTAAAACTTCAAATTAAATTAAAAATAGTAAATAAAATAAAAAAATTTAAAAAAACCTATAAATTGAAATATTTATAAAAAAAATTAGACTATGCACATGCTTCTCTTATTTGAAGTGATCATACCATTGAATAACTAAAAACCGTAACATGAAATTTTTTTAATAAACCTAAAAAAAAACTCATTTTTATATTTTTTTATAAAAAAAAAAGTATCGTTAAAACATTTTTATGCAATGCAAATTTAATGGAAAATTGTTATAATTATTTTAAAATATTTTTTTAAATCCAATTTTTAATATTTTAAATATAAATTTTAAATATTTTTTAAATATAATTTTTATAATTTTTATTTTTAAAATATAATTTTTAATTTTTAATAATTAATTTTCCTTATTCTCTTTTCTTTTTTCTTTTTCTTCGGTCGACGACCGGCCACATGCGAGATCGAGCTCGCCGGCATTAGGCGGGGCTTGATCTTGCCGATCCGGCGAGGTTGAGGCCCCACCCGACGCCGCAAGCTCAAGTCTCACCAATCGTCGGCAAGGCTCAAGCCTCTCTAGATCTAGCGAGGTCGAGGCTCGTCGGCGTTAGGCGGGGCTCAATCTCGCCATTCGGCGAGGCTAAGGCCCCACTTGATGCCAACGAGCTCGAGTCTTGCCAGATCCAACGAGGCTCGAGCCTCGCCAGTCGTTGGCAACCTGATGGCGAGCTTGAGCTTCGCTTGGTCTAACGCCGGCTAGTGGCCAGCCGTCGGCTAAGGAAGGAAGAAAAAGAGAGAAAAAAAAGAAAAAGAAAAAAATTGAAATATGAAAAATAATTATAATTTCGATTTTTTTATAAAAAAAAACATTTTATAAAGTTAAAGAAGGCCATGGGTTCAAAGTTGGTTTCCTAATAACCCATTTTCTCAGACTCATTTCTAACTCATATTTAACTTTAACTTGACTCATATATGACCCATTTAATTAAAAATGGATCATAATATGGGTTTATGACTCATTTTGCGAGCTCTACTAAGAGGGAAGAAAAAAAGAAATAAATAAATAAATAATTTTAAAATTTTAAAATATTATTAAAATTATTCACGTCGCATCAATCTCGCCTCATAGGACGGTCGGCATCCATGTCCACACCGACCAATCAAAATTTATTAGATGAAGTGAATTAACACAAATATAAAAGGTTTAGAACTCAATTGATAGAAAAAAAAGTTTGAAACTGAATTGAAGACTTATTTTTGGTAATACTCCCCAATCTATGAAACCCGTCATTTAATCTCTTTTACTTTTTTGACAGAGAGGTTCTTTCTGTCTTCTTTCTTAAAGTCGAATCTACCTGATTCAAACGTATGATAAATCAATTTTGTTAAGGAGTTTGGGTGCTAAAGGAACCCAAAAAAAAAAAAAAAATTGCTCCAATTCTTGCTTCTTAACTCCAAAAGTTTCGATCTAAGCTATATGTGCCACCCTCTCTTACTCCAAGCAGATGCAGAAAAAAGATTGCACTTTTTACTCTTCTTATTCTTATTAGAAACAAAAAGAGTAGATATATCATACTGAATGGTCAAGGCAAACAAAAGACTTAAATTTTTGGAATTAATGAGAAAATTCGATGCATGGAAAATCGCTTCTCTAGTGACAAGTGTAAGAGTAGGTCTATCAAACCGAATGGTCGGGGCAAATCCAATAGAGGCTTAATTATTTGGAATTAATGAGAAGATTCCGTGCATTGAGAATTGCTCCCTCAGTGTTGCGCGTGAGACGTCCTTAGCAATCCGATTATCACCCTCGATAGTCGATCCGTAAGAAATCTGTTGAATATTTTTTGGTTAATACTTTTGTTATTTATGACATAATCGGTTAAGTTTAGATAAGGCGAGATATGAAATTAACGTAAAATCGGGAAAAGATGAAATGCATGACATGCAAGATTTAATGGAGATGGATGAAGTTTATCGAAGCTACAAGACAAAGAGGAAAAATAGCAAAATGATGAAAGAATTTCCGTTCTTTTATTACCTTAATCATCTTTTCCCTTGCTAATTGGTCGAGCCTTCACTATATTATTTTTCAGTTAGGTCTTTACCCGTTTCAAGAAATTATGCCACTGGACACCATTCGAATTTCACCAAGAAAAAGAATGATATTATACTTTTTGACTTTAAATTGATTTTTTTTAAAGAAAAGAAATAACTATTATCTTAAAAAACCACATCAACGAAAAACATATCATACTTTCCATCTCATCTTAATATATACTTTCTCTTTTGTTGAAATATGTCAAAAATTTCAGTTTAGAATCAAAATTCTAGAAAACCTCAAAGAAGCAACAAAACATTTCTACTGTTCAAATGCCCTTGATCTAAAAGGGATAGAATTTTGTTTAAATGAGCATCCAAATATTGGCAATAGGTTAGGTCAAAATTGAGAGAAAGTATGAGATAAAATAACTGGATCAAATGCTCAAAAAGTTTAGAAATCGGCATCATCTAAGAATCTATGGGAATCGACTGGGCCAAACCTTTTGATTCGATGATTTTCATGGATATTGCATGTGAATCATTATACATTGGAATTAATCGGATGGTACTGATGAGATCCTATGTCTTATTATTATTATTATTATTATTTTGACTAGAGGTTTGTGCCGTCTGATTTCGGGTGTGAGGAGGATAAAATAACGCCGCTCCCTCCATTCGAAGAGTTCTTGGAGAAGAAGAGGAAGATCAGGAGGGCCACCGAGGCTGCAGGCATTCCCTTCACCTTTGTCGCTACAAACTGCTTGGCTGCATACTTCATCAATGTCCTCCTCCATCCCCACAGCCCTCACGATGAAATTGTTGTTTACGGCGACGGTGAAGCCAACGGTACTCTCTCTCTCTCTCTCTCTCTCTCTCTCTCTCTCTCGAATTGCCCTTGTCTAGATCTGGATTCACGCGATCCATTTCTATCTAAATAATTGATCATGTGGATCCCACCTCTGTATGCCACATGATCAACGTCTATGATTTAATTTGGGTTCCAATTTGTTGCCTAGCCCTATCCTTTGTGGGATGTGAATGTGATAGATGGAGTCAATCATATTGTACAAGAAATCACGGGATCTTTTAAAGAATTTTTTAGGTCATTTGGTTATGAAAAAGTCTTCATTCAAAATGTTGGGTAATAGATAGATGTAAACCTCGGGCTGATCCAATTTTTGAATGAAAAGGCTTTATTTTGAATTTTCCTGAAAAAGGCCGAAACCATTAAATTTATTTCGAGTGGTAAGGGAGGTCCCTGAACTTTTTCGCGTCAGTAATGTCGCCCCTGAAACAATATTTCGTGCAATGGGACCCGTAAACCATATATTTATTTATTCTTGTTCGTTTAAAAAAGTTTAGAGACTTAACCTTGCCATCATCCTATGTCTTTTCCATCTCTAAATATGATTGACGATTCTATTATTTTGGGTTAGCCGTGCTGAATTACGAGGAAGACGTAGGGAAGTACACGATCAAGGTGGCGAACGATCCGAGGGCGTGCAATCGGGTCGTCTCCTATCGCCCGAAACCGAACATAATCTCTCAGCACCAACTAATTTCCCTGTGGGAAGAGAAAACGGGTCGGAGCTTCAAGAGAGTCTATGTGCCCGAGAAAGATCTGGTCAAGCTCTCTCAAAGTAAGCTTCAAATCACTGTTGTACTTTTTCCAAACCCCCTCTATTTTTCTTCAATTATGATAAGGTCCTTGCATTTATCGAAATTATTTGCAACGCCCACCCCGAAATTTTCTTTAAACGACAGATTTGTGTGCTTGTGCCTCATCTTGAATCGATTCAAGAAAGGTTTGCTGACGACGCTTCATGTTTTTCATGTCCTTTGTTAAGCTCTGCCACCTCCGGAAAACATACCCGTCTCCATACTTCACTCCGTATTCGTCAAGGGAGATCTGATGAGCTACGAGATAGATGATGATGATCTCGAGGTTTCGTCAATGTACCCAGAAATGCAGCTCACCACCATTGATCAGCTCCTCGACATCTTCCTCACAGATCCTCCAGAACCAGCTAGGGCTGCTTTCGGATGAGATGATTCCGTAAGGTTTAATGCTAGTAGTCGGCAGGAGCGCAGTGCGCTGAATAACGACCGAAGCATTGCTTCGCTTTGGTGGGTTCGAATGTTCGAATTTGAAATCCTATGAACTGTTTCTTTTCATTTCCTTTTTTTTTTTTTTTTTTTTTTTTTTTTTATCGAGACTCGGTTCCCGTCGTTCCAAGCCTTGCTATTTCCGTCCATTGTCTGTAGAAACAACAGTTTCCACGTATAGCGCGAGGATATCAATACAGCAAATTAGAGGTTGTGAGTTCGTATCAAGCCACCTAAACAACCTAAGAGACTCGCTCACTTTTGCGGAGCATCTCCTGTGAGACTTCCTAAGCCATTTGCGGAACATCCTAAGGCATTTCAAAAACCGGAAGATATGAGAAAGAAGGCATTCGCAAAGGCGTTCACAGTTCGATGCTTTTGCCCAAAAAAAAGAAGCAGATCTGAGGCCATTTAATCTCCTAAAAAGCTGCAACTTATCAAAGGCCATGTCTCGTTACGCTCTAGATATTGTAGTGAAAAATGAGTTGTAGTTGAACTCAAGTGAGCATCTGACAAGAAGGAAGATAAATGAAAAAGCGAGAGTAACTAAACGAAGGACGTGAAGAAGATTAATGGTGAAACTGATAGTGGGCATTGATCCGTTAGAAGCTGCAAATGGAATAGCAGCTAGGAATGAAGAGGAAAAACATGGTATGCACAGTTAAATAGAGACCAATAAAATCATGGTCGAAGCTATAAGAGGAAGAGGAAAAATAGCAAAATGATGAAAGAACTTCAATTCGCTTATTACCTTAATCATTTTTTCCTCGCTAATTGGTCAAGCCTTCATTATATTATTTTTGAGTTAGGTTTAAGAAATTTTTTCTTTGGCTATGAGCTAATATATATATATATATATCATCCTTACAAAAAGCTATGCCACTAACGCTATTCGAATTTCACCAAGAAAAAGAATGATATTGTACTTTTTGACCTCAAATTGAAAAGACAAAAAGGAGATATCTCATTATCTTAAAAAACCACATCAACCAAAATAATATCATAGTTTCCGTCTCATCTTGATATGTTCTTTTTCTTTTGTTGATATATGTCAGAAATTTCAGTTTAGAATCGAAATTCTAGGAAATCCTCAAAGAAGCAACGTAACATTTCTACTGTTCAAATGCACTTGATCTAAGAAGTATAGAATTTTGTTTAAATGAGCATCCAAATATTGGCAATAGGTCAAGTGAAAATTAAGGGAAAAAAAACTGGATCAAACCCTTAAAGTTTAGAAATCAACGTCATCTGAAAGTCTATGGGAATCGACTTTTACCTTGTGCTGAACCTTTGGATTTGATTGGTTTTCATGGATATTGCATGGGAACCGTCATACATTAGAATCAATCGGATGGTACTGATGAAATTATAGGGCTAATTGCATAACATTCCTTGTTGGGTTACTGATTACGATGATCTAATAACATGAATTATAAATATTTCACTCTCGTTCTCAAACCGGATCATCATCATCATCAATTTTTCCTTCCAATTACTATTATTATTTTTGTTTGACCAGAGGTTTGTGCCGTCTGATTTTGGGTGTGAGGAGGATAAAATAAAAGCACTCCCTCCCTTTGAAGAGTTCTTGGAGAAGAAGAGGAAGATCAGGAGGGCGATTGAGGCTGCAGGCATTCCCTTCACCTTCGTCACTGCAAATTGCTTCGCTACATACTTCGTCGATGTCCTTCTTCATCCCCACGACCCCAGTGATGAAATTGTTGTCTATGGCAACGGTGAAGTCAAAGGTACTCTCTCTCTCTCTCTCTTGGCCTTGTCCGGATTTGGATCCACGCCACCCATCTCTATTGAAATAATCGATCATGTGAATCTCGATTCATGAACTTTGGTCCAAGCAAACCACTCCAATTTGTCAACATGACCCTATCCTTCATGGAACATGGATGCAGTAGACGGAGTCAACCATACTGTATGAAAAAATTACAAGGTCTTCTAAAGAATTTCCAAGGTCATTCAGTTACGAAAGGCTCTCCATTCCAAAAAATGGGGTGTTAGATGGATAATAAAACCAGGGCCAATCTTAATTCACATTAGTAATGTCATCCTTGAACATAATTTTTGTGCAATTGGATCCATGAACCATAAATTTATCTATTCATGTTCGTTTTGTCATTTAAAAAACCGATGAAAAAAGTTTGGGGACTTAACCTTACCATTATCCTATGTATTTTACATCTTTGAATATAATTGAAGATTCTATTTTTTGTGCTAGCCGTGCTGAATTACGAGGAAGACATAGGGAAGTACACGATCAAGGTGGCGAATGATCCGAGGGCGTGCAATCGGGTCGTCACTTATCGCCCGGAACCGAACATAATCTCTCAGCACCAACTGATTTCGCTGTGGGAGGAGAAAACGGGTCGGAGCTTCAAGAGAGTCTACGTGCCCGAGGAAGATCTAGTCAAGCTCTCTCAAAGTAAGCTTCAAATCGCCAATGCCACTGCTGTATTCTCTCCGAACTCCTTCTATTTTGCATCAATTATGATAAGGTCCTCGCATTTATTTTAATTAATCGCGACACCGCCCTGAAATTTTCTTTAAAACATCGTCGCAACCCCCAACATTGGTCGAGACATGACTTTCCGTGCTTGTGCCTCGTCGAGAATCGATTCAAGAAAGGTCTGCTGACGCTTCGTGGTTTTTATGTCCTATGTTAAGCTCTGCCACCTCCAGAAAACATACCCGTCTCCATACTTCACTCCATTTTCGTCAAGGGAGATCTGATGAGCTACGAGATAATTGAAGATGACCTTGAGGCTTCGAGAATGTACGCAGAGATGCAGCTCACCACCGTTGATCAGGTCCTTGACATCTTCCTCACAGATCCTCCTGAGCCAGCTAGGGCCGCTTTCGTATGAGATGATTCCGCATGTTGAACTCTAGTAGTTAGCAGTAGCAGCTCAGTGTGCTGAATTACGACTGAAGCGTTACTTCGCTCTGGTGGATTTGAACATTCGAATTTGAAATCCTATGAACTGTTTCTTTTCTTTCCTAATTTTTTGTCGATTGAGACTTGGTTCCAATTGTAGAAACAACAGCTTTCGCGTGCAGCACGAGGATATCGATACAGCAGATTAGAGGTTGTGAATACGTAACAAGCCACTAAAACAACCTAAAAGACTCGCTCACTTTTGCAGAACATCTCCGAGAGACTTCCTAAGCCGTTTGCGGGACATCGAACAAGTCGCGTTTTTATAGGAACAGGAACAAGACTTGGCGTGGAGTTTGCTACTACAGTGAGCTGATTGTATATGGTAAGAGTGCAGACACCCGAGCATTTTTTAGGATGTAAGAAGCAAAAGCTTTCCCCGTTGATGGACGGAAGTTTAAGAAGTGCGTTAGTCGTTCAACATGTGAAAAGGCAATGAAAAACAGGAAATTATGAGAAAGAAGACGTTCGCACAAATAAAAAAGCAGATCTGAGGCCTTTTAAGCTCTTACAAAGCGGCAACTTATCCAAGGCCATTTCTCGTTGTGCTCTAAATACTGTAGTGAAGAATGCGTTGTAGTTGTACTCAAGTGAAGCATCTGACAAGAAGGAAGATGGATAAAAAAACCAAGAGTAACTAAGCGAAGGACAAGGGGAAGATTAACGGCGAAATTGCTAGTGGGCGTTGATCTGTTAGAAGCTGCAAATGGGATGGCAACTAGGAATGAAGTATGCTATCGTGATGTCTTGCTGAGTAGAGGAAGGATGGGCACTAAGCTAACATAGTATGTGCGAAATATGATAATCTAGAAGTTGGGGAGGCACCGGCAGTAACCCACCGGAGAAAGTCCCCAGCAAGCTAAGTAGCAAGGGGACTCAATCCCCAATTTCTTTGCTAGATCACTCTGTTGTTGTGAGTTCTGTAAATCCCCCTCGGTCGGTTCCAAAAACCACCTCACTTTGCATAACGCACAGGGCAATTTCTGCATACGCTAGTCATTCGTGTATCCGAGCAACGGCGACAAAATCTTCTTTTCCGGCCAAGGACAAGGCTTACCTTCGCAGGCAGGTACAGTTAGAGAATGACGAGGTTTTTTCCTTTCGCATGCCCCAAAAAGAAGTCAACATGTGTCGCGACCCAATTTTTTCGGGTTCACCACCTAAAACTAGGTTAATGGATTACTAAGTCTTTAAGCTTAACTCGGGCTCTCCCAAGCCCATACCAATTCGTGGCTTAAGTATGAATTCTTAACAAGCAAATGATTTTCAATTAGGAGTCCCCACTAATCTATTTTTGGTGGGTCGATTAGAAACCCAAATAAAGTAATTACTTTACTCCTACGAACCAGAGATTTAGGAGTTTGGGGACCTTACACCAGACTATCCTAGTGTCCTTTTGGTACATTTTTATTTCATTTTCAAAAGAATGTTTGACAATTGAATTGATTTTAATTTATCTTCCTAACATGTGAGGTGATCATACATGTGCGTATACCACCAATTTAACACTCAAGAAGACAATTAAATATTGCAAAAACATACCTAAGTTAACGAAAAGATCTGCGATTGTTAAATCAAATTCACATCAAGAACCCTAAATATGATTTCTAATTAACACGCAATTTCAATTTTTTTATTTTCACTTTATTTAATGAAAATCATGCGATGCATGCTAATAATTTAATATGACATGGCAAAGACGACCTAAACTATATGACATGAAGAAATGCAATAATTAAATGCAATCTAAATGATCTAACTCTAATGACATGCAATGCGATGCAATGACATACAAAATTATTTCAACTAAAATAACATGCATCATGCAATTTCATTTGTGAGTTATATATCACGCGACATTTATTAAATGACTTGATCTAATGACGAGGAAGTTCTAATTAAATAAACCTAATAAAAACTAATAAAAACTAGATGACGTGTATTTGATATTTTTATTTTTTTTAAATGCAAAAATGATCTAGCTAGATTAACATTCTATCTAATTTAAACTAAGGATTAAGTCACATTAAATCCTAATTTAAACTAAGATATTATCATAATATAACATGCAATTTATCTAATATGCAATGACGTGCAAAGCATGCCCTAATTCTACATGACATATGCATGATATTTTTTATTTTTTATAAAAATCAAAATTCAAAATTGCCACGTAATTAAACATGCAACTAAAATCCTAAATTAATGCATTTTTTATATTTTTCGAACTAATCCCTATCCTAGATATGCAAGATAACAAGAAATATTTAAAACAAACTTAATCTTAATTCAAATATTTTTTTATTTTTTGATTTTTCTTAGTGGTTTTCCAAAACAAGCCATTATCAAATAAACATTGTATTTAAACTAATCAAGACATTCAATCAAATAAATGATTAAAATAATCGAATAAATAATAATCTTAACCCTAATTATCACGTCAAAAAGATCAAAATCCGAATTATTACGGATCAAATTAATAATTATATTAATTCAACATTTAAAATACTATCGACAAGCCCCAAAAATTAATATAATTAAAAAAAATGACCCGACATCTTACGGGTGAGGAAGACCCTGCGGATAATACCTCCAAAATTCATCACTTCAAATTTACACAATAATAACTAAACTTAAAAGAAATAAATAAAATAAAGTTAATAGAAAAAGAAAATAAAACTACATAATTTCATTTCCTTTCCTTTTTTTTTTTTTTTCTTTTCCTGCCTTCCTCACCCACGGCTAAGCGGCTTCGTTGGATCACCGGGGGTTGGGTCGTCAGCGTTCAAAGCTCCGACAAAGGTAGGCCAGTGAACCGGCGGCAGCAGAGGGATGTGGAGCACGGATCTCGTGTGGGCGAACAGCCACCGATGTTGGCTTTGCGGATGGCAATCGGCAGGCGCTCGGGCGGAGGAAGACTCTGGCGTCGAGGACTCGGAGCGGCGTGGCAGTCGCGACTGGCTTCGGGGCGGCGAGCGGCGCGGGTCGACAGGACGTCAGGGGAGCGAGATCGGTGCTTCGGTGCGGTAGATTAGGCTTCGAGCGGGTGCGGGGACTGAGCAGGGGTGGCTCCGATTCTGGATCTGCTGCAGCTCAGGTGGTCGCTCGGGTGAGGCTTGGATCGGCACGGCAGCGGCTTCGTTGGGCGGGACAGAGGCGGCATAGCAGTCGGCAGCAGGCAATCGTGAACGGAACGACGGTGCGGCGTATGGGTCTTCGGCTCCGAGTAGCAGGTGGATCGCAGTTCAGGCGAGGCCGGGGAGGTGTTGGGCAGCAACAACTCGTCAGGATTGTGGGTAGGCGCAGCACGAATGGGAGAGCTCGGACGAACACCGGCGTCAGGCGTCGCGGCAGGCGCGGTGGACTTCAGCTACGGGGACGTCGAGGTGGAGGCGCAGGCAGGGATCGACGGTGGGCGCGGCGGGCTGCTGGTCGGCGCTTGGGTCGTCGTGGGTCGGCGCGACGATGGCTGGTGGAGACCGACGATGGCTGGTGGAGACCGGCGGTGCAAGCGCAGCGCAGGTGAGAGAAACTGGCGATTGGGGTAGCGATTGGGGCAGCGAACGTGGGGAAGAAGATGAACAGTAAATGTCCAATCACTTCCCCCCCGCTGCTTTGGCTTTTTCCTTTCCCTTTTCACTTTTCTTCACTTTTTGTTTTTTTTTTTTCTTTTCAGTCGACCAAAAGAAATAGTCCTAGAAATTGTCCTCCTCTTCTCTCACCGTACACGATTGCTTTTATTGGTAAAAATAGGTGATCTTCTTAGAATATTTTATCTCACTTTTTCAATATACACAAAGATAATCTATAACCTCCCAATCACCCAAAATCCTCTTATTTTCCTTATCTCCCTAATATTTCAAACGATCTTATCACCTAAAGACTAGAGATAAGATTGCAACCTGATTCCAAAAACCATCGTAATATCGCAATATTTTTTCACACATGTGCCCTATCCAAAAAATTCATATCTCAGAAAAATTTCAAAATTTCTATTTTTCCACGAGATAATTAAAAAAACATGGGCTTGGGCCAACCTGCTCACTTTGTGGGCTTAGTCCAACTAATTTGAACCCATTCGCACTGGTTCGGTAAACAAGTGCAAAAAAAAATGTAAATTAAAAACAAATGCATCTAAATCTATATGCTATGCAATTAATATTTTTTCAATGATAAAATGACCCATAATTTTCTATGTAATAAATAAATAAATGGCTCGCCAAAATTTAGGTGTCAACAACATGCCTCCAGGAAGTGCAAACAAACTTGGCCCGGTCAAGAGTAAGAATTTTGTCCCCCACAAAAAAAAAAAAAAAATGGTCGATAGTCTACACCTATGCCGAAAGAAGTTTTTCCCACTCGGGCTCGAGATGCCTCCGACTGAACTTCCTTCTCCAATTAATTAATTCGAATTGGGAGGGACTTTGATTGAAAGTATGCACAGGTTTAGAAACTAAAAGTGAATTTTTACCTTTTGGAGCGAGTTTAAATAATTTGCATATTTTGTCACCTATGTACACAAAAGGGCTAATCCATCTTCATAAGGTAATGTCGATTGTCGAGGAAATTTAACAAATCAAAGATAGAAAGTTAGACCGCAAATATTATTTGAGGTTAAAATGCACGGTTGAACATAAGTTATAAATTGGGTACACGATCAAGTTATTGAGATTTGGGAGGTGGGGACGAGGAAAGAAAGAGGTGCAAGAATCATTCGTTTGGTGGAGAAAAAAGCCTTTTTGTGGGGGCACTCACACTGACAAAAAATAAAATAAAAGAATCTTCACGTCACCCACATTTCTTTCTTATTAGCATAATTAAATATTAAACCACACATTCATCTAACAGCTTAAGTTTCTAGAACAGTTGGTTATGATTCCACAAATTTTCACGTCGTATCAAAGTGGGAGGTCCTGAGTTCAAATATTTCCACATTTCGTTTATCTCCTCAGTTAAATATGTTCATGCTTAACTTAAGTTTTTTGAATAATTGATTATAGTACCACAAATTCTCACATCTCTCTCTTCAGTCCACCCGGGGAGTTTTCCCCCGGACCTTTCATTTCCCTGAACCACATCGACGTGTTTCAGCCGGGAAGGCTTCACGGGGATCTAGGCTGGTTCCCCTACCCCATAAGAGGGGTGTGGACAGGAGAACCAATGGGGCCGGTATATTTTTCTTGAGACCCCAGACCTGGGCCTCTACCCAGACTTTCCTGTTGGTCAGAGCCTTTTAAGGACATGCTTAGGTCCTACCAATCTTTAATTAATCGCCTCTCATTTTCAATTTCACCCTAATTTCCATCCGATTTGGGAAATAATATGGAAAACATAGATGTATTAGAGCAAATATGAAGCGTGAAATCGTGTATTTTAATGGAGAATGGCATTGACTTTCCTTTTCCGTAGAACCGAGCATCTCCATTTCTCCTCGAGTTTTTAAACAAAACACATGCAAATAGCCGTGCCATGGACCTTTCAAGGTCCATTTAAGGCGAAGGCGAACACAATCCACAACGAAGGGGATACATGGCACATGTTTAAAGCTTGCTTTCCATGAACGTGTCGTCCATGCATATTTCCACCAGTGTTACTGTCAGTTAGATGCCTTATGAAGCGTAAAAATCGCGTGTTTTAATGAAGAATGACATTGAGTTTCCTTTTCTATAGAAACGAGCGTCTCCATTTCTCCTCGAGTTTTTAAACAATACACATGCAAGTGGTCTTGCCATGGACCTCTCAAGGTCCATTTCAGGCGAAATCGAACACAGTCCACAACGAAGGGGACACACGGTACATGTTTAAAACTCGTTTTCCATTAACATGTCGTGCATGCATATTTCCATCAGTGTCACCGTCAGTCAGATGCCTTGATTTCTCTGCTTTACTTGGTACCCAATAGTCCCCACTCCGACATTTGAGCCCGAGCAAGTGACGATCGATTTCGGTCGTTAATTGCGCCGTGCAATTTGTATTTTTGCAATCATTGAAATTCACGGGAAGGACTCATTCGAGGTAGATATTGGCTGTAGTGAAGCCGACAGGGAGAGAGAGCCCCACCTTTCCTAAGCCACACAAATAGGAGTACCAAGATATTCAAACGGGCGGGAACAAAAAAGAGAGGAGGACAAGACAAGAGTAGGGCGGCGAATGGCAAGAGAGGCGGAACCGAGCAGGATCCTTATCTTCGGTGGCACCGGATACATTGGCAAGCACATCGCGAGGGCGAGCATCGCTTTTGGCCACCCGACTTGCATTTACGCCCGCCCCCCTGGCCCCCAAACCAGGCCTTCGAACCTCGACCGCCGGCATGAGTTCCGCTCCACTGGCATCCGCATCATCGAAGTATGCGTACCTCTCTCTCTCTCTCTCTCTCTCTCTCATGTGATAGGTGCTCATTCGGATGCACACCCGATTGCTAACAAAGGCTATGTTTTCCTCTATTTATATTTTTGAGTGTTGTGTTTTGTGTTGCGAACGGCATCACTTGCCATTTATTTACAATTTCATCAATCAGAAGATTAGTTGCAGGAACATGAATAAAGCAAAATTGGCTTTTAAGGTCATGTTTAGTAATACTTCTAGAAACAACTAATTTTATTCTTTTGTTCCCTAAACAAAAAAAGAAATTCATTTAGTAAATTTTTTTGTTTTTAAAAACAAAAATCCATTTTTCTTATTCCCAAAAATAGATTTACAATAGAATCAAGAAGTAAAAAAAAGTAATTTCTTATTCTCAAGAACAAAACTTTTTTTTCTTTTTCTCTTCTTTTTTTCCTTTCTTTTCTCCTTCTCTCTTCTTCTTCTACTAGCCATTGCTAGCCACTGCCGTTGCCAACGGTCACCAATGATTGGCTAGGCAAGGTTTGGCGAGCTTGCTTGAGCCTCGCCAGGCCAGGGCGAGGTCTAGCTAGCTCGTTGGAGGCTCACCTAGCCACCGCGAGCCTCAACCTAATAGATATGGGCGAGGTCGAGCCTCATCGGTGGCCTAGCGAGGCTCAACTAGCCACTAGCAAGGCCGAGGCTCGCAGTGGCCAGGCGAGCTCATGGACCTCACTCGACTGATCGCCGACCACGGCGATGGCGAGCGATTGACCACAAAAAAGGAGGAAGAAGAGAAAAGGAAAAGAAAATTAAGAATTCTACCAAACGCATTTTTATCTTAGGAATATAAATTTTGGACAATTACTAAACGCCTTCAAAAACAGATAAATTATTCTCGAGAATAGAATAAAAAAAATCATTTTTGACAAAAAATTGTCCTCGAGAACAGAATGATTACTAAACACACCCTAACATGATTGTGGCAATGAAATAGGGAGAGCTAGATGAGCATGAGAAGATTGTCGCCACACTGAAGCAAGTGGACATAGTTATCTCCGCACTCGCATACCCTCAAGTACTCGACCAGCTCAAGATCATCGATGCCATCGTTGCCGCCGACAACATCAAGGTGAGTTATCCCTCACTAGTCTAGAAGGGAAAAATACCAAAACAATCTTTAATTTATCGCAATTGTGTCAATGTAGTTTTAAAACTCTTTTTTTTAGCCAATCGAGTACTAAACTTTTTGTATTTATGCCAATTAGGCCATCCGACAAATGTTGGCTAGTAGTGTTAACATCGACATTGACCGCATCTTATGTGCGCAAGACGACCATACTAACCTGAACATTTTTAATAATATTCTGCTATTATTTACTTATTGTTTCCATTATGTTTCTTTCTTCTTCTTCTTTTTCTTCCCTTCATCTTCTTCCTCCAACTATCGGAACTTGGCGAGTAGCCAAAGCTGAGGGTGACTTTATCGACCCTGCCAACTGCTAGGGAGGGCAAACCTCACTAGCCCAAGGTGAGGCCAACCTCGCTTGGCCAGTTGTCGAGTTTTGGCAATTGGCTAGAGGAAGAAGATAAATTGAAGGAAAAAAGAAGAAGAGAAAAAATAAAAATTAAATAAATACTTTGGAAAATTATTAAGAATTATCATGTTAACGTTGGCCTACTGACTGCCCAAAATGGCTATCACTAAATTGGCACAAATACAAAAAGTGTATGACTCAATAGACCAAAAAAAAAAGAGTTAAAAACTAAATTAACACAATTATAATTTGTTTATGACTTTTTTGATAATCTTCCCCAGTATAGAAAACCGGCCATTCCATCTCTTTTTCTTTTTCGACAGAAAGGTTATTTCTCTATTCTTTCTCAAAGTTGAATCCACTTAGTTCAACCGTATAATAAATCAATTCTCTTAAGGAGTTTTGTGCTAAAAGTATGAAAAGAAAAACTCTCTTCAATTCTCATTTCTTAACTCCAATAGTCTTAGTCTAAGCTAATAGAGCCACCCACTCTTACTTCAAACAAATGTAGAAGAAAAAAATTATAGTCTAAGCTATTCGAGCCACCCACTCTTACTTCAAGCAGATGTGGAAAAAAAATATACTTTTTACTATTCTTATTCTTTATTTAAAAAAAAAAAAAACGTAGACGTATCAGACTGAATGGTCAGAGCAAAGCTAGCAGAGACTAAAATTTCTGGAATTAATGATAATGTTCAATAAATTGAAAATCGCTTCTACAATCACGCGAAAGAGTAGGCCTATCAAATTGAATTGTCAGGACAAAGCTAAGTAGAAGCTTAATTACCTAGAATTAACAAGAAGATTCCATGCATTAAGAATTGCTCTCTTAGTGTCACATGTGAGACGTCCTTGGCAATTTGATTATCACCCTCGTCCATCGATCCTCGTTCAGATCCTTATAGTAACTCTTTGGAGTCTCAAAATTAAAGTGTAAATAACTATACTATAAACTCTACATTACTTACTTTATTACCATATTGTAGCCCTATGTAACCTCACCAAGCAATAGTGTTGGGATGGTCGGATTCCCAAAAACGGATTCGACACTGAATCGAACCTCTATAATGAATGTGGAAGACGAGCCTGGGAAATTCACATGTATCACCAATCCTAAAGCACACCACGGAATCGAGCGTACCTTGTTAGCCACAGATTAAACACCGACGCCGTTAAGAGGAAAAGAAACTGATCCCATTCGATCCGATAACATTGATTTGGCCTTGAAGGGAAGAGGGCGTTGCCTTTTTTTTTCTTGTTTTTTTCTTTTAGAGGGAGAGAGGGAGATGAACGTACGTAATGTCAAAAGGTACGTTCTCCCTCTCTTTCCTCCCTTATATATGTCCCCTCCAAATAAAGAAACGTACCCCTTCATCCATGGGCCCTAATCTTGTGGGCCAGGCTTTTAGGCCCAACATGGGCGGACGGGCCAACTTAGGCCCATCACATAAAACCATCATCTCCCACTCGCACATGGTGGGCCGAATAGGATTCTCTTTACCTCTCTTCAACATTCATATCGGTGAATAATCCATGCGACCAAAGATACTTTGAGTAGCTCGTTCTTGCCATACATCTTAGGAATATATCTTGTTCATAATGGGCATCACACTCGAGTAGATTTAGTATGCGGATCTGCACAGATGGATCGATCACATTTATATCTCTCTTGATCTCTTTTAAACAACGATATATATATATATATATATATATATATATATATATATATATATATATTGTATTCACAATTATGATTATCCTAAAGACAGTCATAATTGGTTGACCATTGAACACAAAACTTAGAATGTGATTCTCCATATTCGATCTTCCTCTTTCCTTCAAACTCTCACTTTCAGTTTAGCTTGCTTTTCTAGAAATGTCCCATTAGATCGAATCAACTCATGACCATTGGCAACATCCTAAGATAGCAAACACTAAATAGAAAGCTTGAGAATAAGTAAAAGAAGGCACTAAAATTGAGGAACTCTTTTCCTCAAGAGTCTCACACGGCATAAAAGTTGAGATCAAACTTTTGCCACTCTTATTGGTCGTCTCATGCATACATAGTATGAAATACATATTACGATATTAACTCATTTTCCATGGAGCATATGTCTTTTTTTCAATACCGTATAGATGATAGTTCAGACATACCCAATGTTTAACTTGAGTTCACGTATCTACAATTCACAAAAATTCATCAGAACTCACATCTGGCATCATAGACAGATAAAGTAAAATATGTGGGTTATTTTACTTTCGGACATAGTAAATATTATGTCATCATCTTAACACTTAGTTAAGGCGACATATATTTTAAGCTTGAGCTCTCGATTATCACCTAGATAATAAGCTTAAAAAACAGTCTCATCTCTATTTATCACATAGTAAATAGAGGCGATTACCCATGTGAGTGGGCCAATCTTATATCTGTCCGACAGACTTTCTCAATTTAAAGTAATGCACTAAGCATTAAGATGCATAAAGATCAAACAAAGATTCATAGGCATTATTAATAATGAAAAAAAAAAAACACAAGTTCATAAATATGAATAACTCAGGGAAATTACAATCCAGTACATCAGACTCTATGCAATTCTAGAGATTTTACATGACCACAAAACACATCTCTAGGTATTGGCTTTGTCATAGGATCTGCTACCATTCTATGCGTAGATATGTACTGTAAGTTCACATCCTTTCGTGCAACCATATCTTTGACAAAGTTATACTTGGTATCTATATGTTTGGTCTTGCCATGATATTTTGGATCTTTGGTGTAGGCTATAGCTGATTGGCTATCACAGTTAACCAACAATGGATTTGTAGCATTTTCAATGACACCTAAATGATCCAAAAATCTCTTAAGCCAAACTCCTTCTTATACCGCTGCTGGTAATGCCACGAACTCAGCTTCCATCGTGAACAAAGACATGTTTGCTTCTTACTGCTCCATGATATGGCGACATTGTTCAGTAAGAAAGCAAATCCAGAGGTAGATTTTCTTTCATCTAAATCTCCTCCCAATCAAAGATCTCGATAGCCTTCAAGTCGCGGATTCTTTCCTTGGTAATTCAACTTGTAATCGCAGTTCCCTTCGATACCTCAAGTATTCTCTTAATGACTTTCCAAGGTGCTTGGACCGGATTGGATTGGTATCTACTCACCATTCCAACTGCAAAACATATGTCGTCTTGTACACATCATAGCGTACATCAAGCTCCCAACAAAGACTAGCATAAGGAACATGTTTCATTTGTTCATTCTCTTGTGGAGTCCTTGAACACATTATATGGCTCAATCCTTCACCTTTTGCAATAGGAGTGTCTATGGGTTTACGATCTTGCATACGAAATCGTTCAAGAACCTTGTTTATATATGTTTCTTGCGAAAGAGATAACGATCTCTTCAAACGATCTCTTGGAATCTTAACTCCAAAAATATATGCAGCCTCACCCATATCTTTCATCTCAAAGTTGGAAGACAACCAACTCTTGACAGTATTGAAAAGCTCCATATTGCTCCCGGCAATTAGTATATCATCAACATATAATGATATGATCACAAATTGATCCTTGGATCTTTTGATATATACACAATGATCCTCATCTATCATTGTAAAGTCATATGCCATTATAGCATTATGAAAACGTATATACCATTGTCTCGATGATTGCTTAAGGCCGTATATCGATCTCAAAAGTCGACATACCTTTTCTTCTTGGCCTTTCACTACGAAACTAGCAGGTTGTTCCATATATATTTCGTCCTCTAATTCTCCATTGAGGAAAGTAGTCTTTACATCCATTTGATGTAACTCAAGATCCATACTAGCCACTATTGCCAGAATAATGCGAATCGAGGTAAATCTCACTACAGGAGAAAATGTATCTTCAGAATCAATTCTTTCCTGTTGATTATACCCCTTCGCCACAAGGCGGGCCTTATGCCTTTCTATCGAGCCATCAGCCTTTCGCTTTATTTTGAGAACCCACTTGTTCCTAATAGCTTTGCGTCCTTTTGGAAGATCAACCAGTTCCCAGATTTGGTTTGATTTCATTGACTCCATTTCCTCTTCCATTGCATGAATCAATTTCTCCTTACTAGGGCAATTTAGAGCCTCATTAATATTTCTTGGCCCATCCTCATCTTGCGGAGCAATCATAAAAGTTTCCCCTTCAATGTCAAAACGTCGACGAGGAATACTTTGGCGACTCGTTCGTCGTATGGGAGATTGTACACTTTGCACATCATTCCCCATTATGCTACCACTTGGATTAGATAATGATGATGTCGTCTCATCATGTGGTTATAATTGAGAATGAGTTGAATTCAATTCATCACTTCTCATATTACTCCCACTTGGACGAACTCCACTAATATCATTATCTTGATCCAAGGTTTCAAATAGGGAGTAATCTTCCCCCATTTCACAATTCTTATGAAATTCATCCTCTAAGAATGTGACATCTCGTGATTCAAATTCAGTTATACTCCCACTTTCCTGCTCACCTATGAACACATACCCTTTCGAGTGTTCTAAGTATCTTATGAAAATACTATTCTTTCCTCTGAGACCCAATTTCCCAAACTTGTGAGAGGATTCATGAGTATAGGCAACACAACCCCATGGCTTAAGAAAACTTAAGTCCAGTTTTCTACCTGTCCAAAACTCATATAGAGTGGAAGTAACTGATTTGGAAGGCACTCGGTTAAGTATATAGGCAGCAGTTAACAACACATCACTCCAAAAAGTGATAGGTAAGTTAGCATGCGCCATCATGGATCTAACCATTTCCAGTAGGGTTCTGTTTCTTCTCTCCGCAACACCATTTTGTTGAGGAATATATGGAATAGACAACTGTCTTTCTATTCTTTTTTCATCACATAATTTTTTGAACTCATCAGATATATATTCTCGACCTCGATCGGATCTCAATGCTTTTATTTTCTTGTCTAATTGATTTTCTACCAGGTTCATAAACCTTTTGAAACAACTTAATGCTTCAGATTTATGAGAAATCAAATAAACATATCTGTATCAAGTATAATCATCTATAAAAGTGATTAAATAAATAGCCCAATGCCTTCCTCTCACATTCATTGGACCACAGACATCAGAACGGATTAAATGCAGATGAAATTCAGCTCTTTTACATTTTCCAAATGGTTTGCTTATCGTTTTCCCTACTAGACAATGCTCACATATAGGCATATCGACTCTTTCAATGTTGCCTAACAAGCCCTCTTTGGCTAGTCTATTCATACGTTGTTAGCCAATATGATAAAGTCTAGCATGCCACACATTCACATCATTATCATATGTATTAGGAGACGTGAGAAGGGAATAACAAACATTTGCATAAACATAGTCAATATCTAATACAATGAAACCATCCAGAAAATAACCACAACCATAGTAATTTGTATCCAAAAACAAATCCACGCCTCTATTATGGAAGTTCATATTAAAACCTAATTTAACCAACACTAAAATAGACACTAAATTCCGACGAATCTCCGGAGCATACAATACATCATGTAGGAATAAAGTGCGTCCACCACACATGTTCAGTTGGCAGGTGTCAATTATTTTCACTTCAACTCTGGAGTTGTTTCCCACATAGATCCACTTAGTTCCAGTTGGTACTCGTCGAAATTCCACGAAGGATTCTCTATCCTTCGCTACATGGTCTGTCGCTCCTAAATCTACAGCCCACAAAGGATTAGACTCAGTCAAGAATACAGAACTCGACACAAAAGCAAAATTCTGAAAAGTATAAGGGGTGTATACCTTCTTTGGCTCACGACAGTCGCGAGCATAGTGACCCTTCTTGTCACAGTTGTAACACTTCACCCTTGCAAGCTTCTTCATTCGAGGACGCTTTCCTATTTCATGTTGGTTAAGCTTAGGCTTCTTCCCTGAAGGACCTGCTTCCTTACCTTTCCCTTTATCAAACCAGTTAGGACGTTTGCGCTTAGAGCTCGAAACTTCATGTGAGCTAGAACCAGCATGATAAATTTCAGCTTTGGGCTTAGCCGCCAAGATGCGGTCCTCTTCCAGCTCAAGATGACGCATTGCATCCTCAAATGTTTTGATATTTTCATTATAGGTCAGGTGCACCTTCATATGCTCCCAACTCTGAGGCAAGGAACGAATCACTGCTTGCACTTGCTGCTCATTTGTCAGGTAATGGCCAGCATCTTTCAGTTCATTTATCATGTTTGACATCTTTCTAAGATGTTGCTTCATGGTCTGACCATGAGGCTTCTTATAATAGTCAAACCTAATAGTGAGCTGCCTCAATCTAGTCACCGAAGTATGACCAAATCTTGCTGCCAATGCTTCCCACATTTCCTTGGCATTCTCAAAACGCCTAAACTCTCACATGACGTCATTTTTCATGCTGCTCAGCAACGTAATGCGAGCAAGAGAGTTCTTTCTTTTCCATGCAACAAATGCTTCCTTATCTCTCTTGTGCTATGTAGTGTTTCCTTCTTCAGGTTCTACCATGGTCAGGTTAAGAGCTTCTAGTGCCTCTTGCTTTTCCAGCATATATTGGATTTTCATGTGCCATATTTCATAGTTATCACCATTGAGCTTCTCACCTTTGTTTAGCTCGACAACTATGCTCTTTATGGCTGAAGCCATTAATCTGAACACATCAAACATATATGCACAAATTATTAATGCCTATCATTTATGCATCCATTTTGCACAGACCCATCATATTAATGAACAATTTCAAGTAAGGTTTCAGAATTAAAAGGTCACTATGTTTCCAATCATCCTCCAAAAATCCTAACTTAAAACTATCATTAATATAATTGTCTTATGCAAAATAAATTCTATGAAGCTACAAAAAACTTCTATGAACTACCCACAGCAACCAACAATAACAGAAAGCAAATGATATTTTACATCCAATAGAATAATAATAATGCTTTCACGTAATACAACTAACATATCAGTTGCTACATCAACAACAATCAGGTAATAAACATTACATAAGACGTTCATAAAACACACTTAACAAAGACCAACCTCTACATCTAACACCAAGTCAGTACACGAACTGGGAAAGATCATTTTTTGTTTAATTTCTTGACTTTTTCCCTTGTAACAATCCAATAATAATCATCTATAAAATCCATCATAATTTTCCTATATGAGGCAGCTTTGTTGACATCTCATATGCGATTCAACACTCCTTGTCATTCTGGTAGAAAGGTGTTCATGAAAAATCGCACCATCTCAGACTGTGGTATAGGACGACTATTCCATATGAACTTTTGAATTTTCCCGTTGACTTCAAGGACGTGATCAATTAAGTCACCACTCTCCCATCGATGATCTGTCAGCTCAGCTATCAACTTAGAAAGACTTTCCTTTTGTTTATCGGTAATTGCGGGAATAGGTGTGCGCAATCTTAGGGGAGGCATTGTTCCTGCAACAAATGCAGAACAAATAATGGATCACATATAATCCACATAGATTTAATTGAAAAAGAAACACATTCTTTTCCTCTCTTTTTTTTTGGTCAACGATCAACGGTCAAAGTCAACGACCAACGGTCAACAGTCATTGGTCAACGGTCAGGTCGCCGGGTTGTCAGACCGGTCGGGCCGGGTCGGACGAACCGACCCGGCACGTGCCTCGCACTTGTGAGCGACCAATCGGATCTCGGGTCGGGTCGGTTCGCCGGTCGGGTCGGATCGCCAGCCGGTGACCGACCGGCCAACTGTCACCAGCGATGACGTCATCGATGAGGTCATCCCAGCGGTTACTAACCGTTGGGTGACGTCATCGATGATGTCATCCCAGCAGTTACTAACCGTTGGGTGACGTCATGGTGACGTCATCACGAGTCGGTTCGCCGACCAACGCGTGCCAGTTCACCGGCCGGCGCCGTCACGCACGTGCCGGTTCGCTGACCAGTGCGTGTGGCGCACGCGCTAGCTGAGCCAGCGCTTCAAGCATGTGGCGCCCACGCGCAGCGACTTCTAGCCGCGCGTGTGGGCGCGTCCGACATCTCCCGGCAGCGTTCGACCCATCGACGGACTCGTCTCGATGAGCTCTTTCACCCTATGCCATCAAAAATTGATTTCGACTTACAGAAACTCGAAAAAATGGATGAACAGTGCTCAGGTGTCGGGATTTTTCGTCTCGATCCTCGTCGGCCGATTATTTTCACGAAAAATCAATCAAAAATCATTCATAAACATGAAAGGGGTCGGGAAAACATGAACTAAGGCTCTAATACCAATGTTGGGATGGTCGGATTCCCAAAAACGGATTCGACACTGAATCGAACCCCTATAACGAATGCGGAAGACAAGTCCGAGAAATTCACATGTATCACCGATCCTAAAGCACACCACGGAATCGAGCGTACCTTGTTAGCCACAGACTAAACACCGACGCTGATAAGAGGAAGAGAAACCGATCCCGTTCGATCCAATGACGTTGATTTGGCCTTGAAGGGAAGAGGGCGTCGCCTTTTTTTTTTCTTGTTTTTTCTTTTGGAGGGAGAGAGGGAGATGAACGTACGTAATGTCAAAAGGTATGTTCTCCCTCTCTTTCCTCCCTTATATACGTCCATTCCAAATAAAGAAACGTACCCCTTCATCCATGGGCCCTAATCTTGTGGGCCGGGCTTTTAGGCCCAACATGGGCGGACGGGCCAACTTAGGCCCATCACATAAAACCATCAAATAGAGTTTTTATTCCTGTGTTAGGGGCGCCTTGCCTGCCTAATATTTCGGGTGGGTTGATAGAATTGTGTCACCACAAAAACCCTAAATTGATATATTTATGACAAATTTGTCATTTGTTAGTTTCTGTCAAATTTAATAGTTAAATTTGTTGACCCAGTTAACACATCATGACGTAATATGTGCCACATGAAAATCCATATTGTAAATATCAGTAAAAATTTTAAACCAGTACACCGTGACAAATTTATCAATACTCTTGTGATAAATTTAATGATATATCTTGGACAAATTTGTGATTTTTCATAACATTTAACCCTATAAATTTCTATGTGGACTTGCCACTTCACCATGTGTCATCCATATTGGCAAATTTAATAATAAAATTTGACGAAAATTAACAAAGGATAAATTTGCTATAAATCGACTAATTTGAGTTTTTTGTGGTCAAAAAATTAATTTATCTTAAATTTATTACATGTATATTAATTTGAGATTTTTGATTGTTAAAAAATTGATTTTGCGTACATTTGTTATAAGTATACAAATTTAAAATTTTTGCAATCAAAAAATTAGTTTAAGATAAACGTATAACAAATATATCGGTAATAGATTTTTCATAATATTAATCTCTAATTTTATTATTATATTGGGTTGATCCAACAAGTTATTATTCTTGCGTTCAAAACCACGGTCCAAAATTAGTTGCGAAAGTAACAAGGCCACAGAACGACAATGTGCCAGCTTTGGCTTACTGCCTTTTAATGTCAACAATTATTTTTGTCAGCCGTGCAGAGTATGATGACATGTAATAGACAAATATTCGTCATTCGTACCATATTAAATAAACTATCAAAAGAGCTGGTACCTTCCAAAAAAACTAGAATGTCATCCGTGGAATGCACCGTCTAATCAGGCATATAAGGGAAGTTACAATTATTATTGTACGAAAAATCAAATTATGTATCCAATGAGTAAGAAATCTGTTTAATGTTTTTTAGATAATATTATTGTTACTTCCTGAAATAATTGGTTCAACTTAGATAAGACGAGATATAAAATTAACTTAAAATTGAGAAAAAGTGAAAAGCATGATATATACAATTAAATAGAGATCAATGAAGTTATGGTTGAAGCTATAAGATAAAGAGGAAAAATAGCAAAATGATTAAAGAACTTTGATTTGCTTATTACCTTAATCATTTTTTCCCTTGCTAATTGGTCAAGCCTTCATTATATTATTTTTGAGTTAGGTCAGAGAAATTGTTTTTTTGGCTATGAACCAATTAATATATATATATATATATATATATATATATATATATATTTATAAAGTAATAACCCATGTTACAAGAAGTTATGGCTCTAGACACTATTCGAATTTGCCATGAAGAGGGTTAAGATATTATACTCTTTTGATCTCAAATTGAAAAGAAAAAAAAAAGGAAATATCTCATTATCTTAAAAAAACTACGTCAATCAAAAGCATATCATACTTTTCTTCTCATCTTGATATGTACTTTTTCCTTTGTTGAATTATGTCAGAAATTTCAGTTTAGAATCAAAATTTTAGAAAATCCTCAAAGAACCAACATAACCTTTTTTATTGTTCAAATTGAGATAGCTAGTATAAGCACCTAGAGGGGGTGAATAGGTGCACAAACAATTTCTCGAGATACGGAAGCGATTCTAGGCAAACGATAGAAAGGAAAATACGATCAAAGTAAAGTAAAGGTTAGAGAAGAGAAAATTGAACACAAGATTTATAGTGGTTCGGCTTATTCCAAGCCTACGTCCACTCTTCCGCACCGACAGCCCACTAGCTGGATTTCATTATGAACAAAAGAGAAGTTACAGCACAGCTTTTCCTTGATTCCACAGTGTAGATGTTCTACCACACTTCCTAAGGTTTCTCACGAATATAGACTCTCTTTTGTTTACAAGATTTCGCTCAACAAATGAATTGTCTAAGAACAAGGAGCTTCAGACTTTGGAATTCTTCTATCATGCACACCCAACAACAACTGGAATGTCTTCCTTATATACTTCATGCCATCATACCCGTTGGCACTTACCAAAGGAATTCCTCCAATCTACCCGTTGGACGGAATCAATTAGGAAGATCATTCGAGCTATTAAAGGAACATGTCGATAGCCCATCAATCATGTTCGCCCATACAATCAGGATCTCGGTTTCCTTAAGTAGAACCTTCCAAGTATACATTGCCAATCATCGGATCCTTAATCTCCGAATCAATTATGATCAAATAAAGGATTCCGTCATGTCATATCCAGCCAAGAGATCTTCTACGGTCGATAAGGACACATCCTTAATGAAACATCCAGTTCTGGATAGCCTTTCTTCAACGGATTAGAAATCAATGAGGATAGACTTTGAGTCTTGAGTCCGGCTGTCCTGGGAGGTCTTCGACTTTAAATAGCAGAGTCTGCAAGCCTTCGACTAGATCGATGGAAACGTTTTGTCAACTTCAAAACACTTCAAGAGGATTTCTCCAACAATCTCCCCATTTTTGATGGTGACAAAACTTTCCTGCAGTTTTGGAAAACTTTGACCTGCAAAACATTTCTCAAACACATATGCATATTTTATAGAGATAAATGGCTAAATGAATAATACTAGAATCTGCAACCACAGAAAATAGGTTAATCCAGTATGCAATAAATCCATCCATAAGATATCAATAGTAGTTAATAATAAGCAGTCAAATCCAAATCCCAAATTTAGTCCATATCAAGACACACAAGTCAAGTCAAAACAAACCACAAACTAAAAGTTCAATAAATTTAAGTTCAAAGTTTTTCAAGTCTCGCAACTCTCCCCCTTTTTGTCAACATAAAAAAGTTGAGATGAAAATGGAGTGGAGTCAAGAATGCTTGGGAACACGAACAAGCTGGAAATCTCCCATCGACTGAACGATGCCTTCCAACCTTTTCAAGTCTTCCTTCAGTTGTGCAACATCCTCACCCTTAGCATTAGCCCGAATCAAGAGAAAGGGCTTGGATCTCGATCATTCAATGAACCCGAAGAAGCTTGACTCGCATTCCCGCAAGTTACGAACTTCGCATCCCAATGCATATATCTGACCTTGCATCTCCAAGAGAATATCCATCACTCTGCGAAAGTCTGCTGAATTGTCGGTCTGCGTACTGGCGTTGGCACGATCTGATAGAGTAAATGCAAACGATGACAGATCAACATAATCACGCAGATTTGGCGAAGAAACATCATGACCTTCCTCAGGAAACTGAGAGGCATAAATATCCTCTGGATCTACTGGAGATCGACTGACTCCCTCACTGATTGCAGGATTTGATGACATTCCTCTTTTCTCTTGGCCTCCCCCTGTTTTCATGCCTTCAGGTGGAGAGTGCTCCTCATGTTCTCCTTCTTCTTGATCTCTTTTCTCTTCTTCTTCTTTTTCAACTCTCTCTTTCTCAGCATCTCTTTCTTCTTCTTCTTCTTCTCTTTTCTCCTTTTCTTTTTCCTCTGCTTCTTTCTCTTCTTTTTCTTATGTCGTCTGTTCTGAGTCTTTCTCTAGAACAGGACGACTCAGATTCTTCAATGCAGAAATGGTGATGTTTTCCTCATCATCTTCATCCTCAACGATAAGAGCTCTTCTTTTCTTGGATGGAGCATCTATGGGCTCCTTCCTTTTCTTTTCTAAGAGAATTGATGAGATTTGACTCGGAGTCTTCTCCTTAAATTTCTCCAATGCCTTGCTTAGTTCCTTCAGACGCATCTTAGTAACCATTTGCAGTCCTACCACCATATGATCGCACGATCAGACACAAAAAATTTGAGCAGACTGAATGTTCAGATGTCTGAATAACTTCGTCACAAGACCTGGATAAGGAAGTTGACCTCTGTCCTTCATTACTGCTTTATACATGTGGAACATAACAGTGTGAGGAAGTGAAAACATTTTCCCAGTGATGATGGCATACATTAACTTTGCCTCTAAACTTGAAACATCAATCTTGGAAGTTGATTTCGGTCTGAGGCAATTGATTACAATTTTGTGCAGCAAGATGTTGAATGCACTCATCCTTGAGTAGGTAATATTTTCCTCTATTCTCTTGTCCTTAACAAGTTCCAGTGTAGTACGAGCAATAGAAACTTTGATCCGTTGATATCTTCCTCTCTCAACTCCTAACACATCTGCTAGCATATCCATATCCACTACAAAGTCTTGATCTTTGACACTGAAAGGGAATCTATTCGCATCCAAGAAACTAAGATTTGAATAGAAATATGTAGTTAGTTGAGGATAGGCCTCTGTGGTGTCAGAGCAGAATTTTTCAAGTTGAAGATGACCGAACTTTTCCCTCAAGTTCACATTCACAACATCCAGAAAATCAAAATCCACACTCTTAGGGTTTATCACCCCACGCTTCAGCAGTTTTGAGTATAGATCCTTCTGTTCCTTCGATCTAAACAACTCTCCCTTTTTTCCTCGACTTTCCGCCGCAACTCCCATTCTTGGTTGAAATTGGCTGTATAATTTATCATCATCATTTCCATCCACCGGATTAAATCCCCAATCACAAGGATCACTTGGGATGTTCGCAAGGGTTTCTTCTACCACCCCTTTACGAGCAATTCCCAAACTTTCCATTTTTCGCAAAAAGATATATTCATTTCCATATCCTTTGTCCTTAAAAAAATCATCGACATAGTTCAATGGAGTACCAGTCCCTTTTAAAGCCCGATACAGCTTATAAATAAAAGAGGGCGTTTGAACTCTTACAGGATCTACATCTTTAATGATTTCTTCCTCTTGTTGATGAACAACACCTTAAGGACTAGATGGAGGAGAATGACGCTGCTGAGAATGTTGTGGGCTCTACTGCTGATTTGGAGACACTTCTTCTTCAGTGAGATCGAAGTGCGTAGGCCCTCACTCATTCGTGGTCCCCGCTTGCGATCCTCGAAGACTTTCTTGAAGACGACATCTTTCTTAGTCTTTGAAAGATTCCTTGCTTGACTTTCCCAAGAAAGATGACAACTTTTTCGAAGATTAAATAAGAGAGGAAAACGGGAATGGAAGATTGGTGCTTTTTAGGGTTTTGGAGTTAAGCGAAGAGAAACCGACTGTATATAAGACAGTCAAAAGGAGGGGATACCAATCGTCATAATGGAAAGTGAAAATATGCCTTTTAAAAATAACTGCCTTTTTCGAAAAATGGTCATTTCAAAATAACTCATTTTTCTAAAGGAAACGATGCAATAATCTCGTTAATTAAAGATAGCGGTTGAGATAACAATAATCAAACACGGTTGATGAACGTACCTTTTCAAGATGAGATTAGAGAGAGAATAACTTGCAGTCAAAGTCTTATTTGTCTGAGTCTGAGAGTCTCTAGACTTTAACTTCTTCAAACCTCAAAATGTTGAGTCTGGAACGGATAATTTCAAATTGATTTTTCTCCAAAGGCTTTATAAATATATCCGTTAGTTGGTTCTTTGAGTCAACAAACTGAATCGTAATTTCTCCATTTTGAACATGATCTCTAATGAAGTGATGTCGAATCTCTATATGCTTTGCTCTTGAGTGAAGAATTGGATTTTTGGTGAGATTGATTGCGCTGGTGTTGTCACATTTAATATCCGTGCATGAATCTTCAATTCCAAAGTCTCTTAGCTATTGTTTTATCCACAGAATTTGTGAACAACAACTTCCAAGAGCTACATATTTTGCTTCTACTGTAGAGAGAGCTATTGTACTTTGCTTCCTTGAAAACCAAGACACTGTCCTGCCTCCAAGTAGTTGACAGGTACCTGAGGTGCTCTTTCTATCAACTCTGCATCCGGCTAAGTTTGCGTCTGAGTATCCAAGAAGAGTAAAGTCTCCCCTTTTAAGGTACTAGAGACCAAAGCTTGAAGTTGATGTAATATATTTGATAATACGCTTTGTAGCATTTAAATGTGATTCTTTGGGGTCTGCTTGAAATCTGGCACAAACGCAAACACTAAACAAAATGTCAGGTCTAGAAGCAGTAAGATAAAGAAGTGAATCGATGATACTCCTGTATAATTTTTTATCGACTTTCTTTCCTCCTTCATCTTTGTCTATCTTCAAGGAACTTGACATTGGTATATCGGCCTTTTTGCAATTGTTCAGTCCAAACTTCTTCACAATATCATTAGCATATTTTTCTTGATGAATAAAAGTTCCTTCCTTTAATTGTTTCACTTGAAGTCCAAGAAAGAAGGTTAACTCACCCATCATGCTCATTTCAAATTCATCCTGCATAGTCTTAGAGAATTTCTTGCATAGACTTTCATTAGAGGATCCAAAAATAATATCATCGACATATATTTGAACAAGTAGAAAACTCTTGCTTTCTCTTTTAATAAAAAGAGTAGTGTCTACTTTACCTTTAACAAAACCATTTTCAATTAAAAACTTACTCAGTCTGTCGTACCAAGCTCGAGGTGCTTGTTTTAAGCCATATAAAGCATTTTTTAGTCTGAATACTAAGTCTGGTTTCCTTGGGTCTTCAAACCCAGGTGGTTGTTCCACATAGACTTCCTCATGGATGAATCCATTTAGGAATGCACTTTTGACATCCATTTGGAATAACCTGAAATTCTTATAACAAGCAAAAGCAAGTAATAATCGAATTGCTTCTAACCTTGCTACCGGTGCGTAAGTCTCGTCATAGTCTATCCCTTCTTCTTGTGTGTATCCCTTGGCCACGAGTCTTGCCTTGTTTCTTATGACTTTTCCTTTCTCATTCATCTTGTTCCTGAAAACCCATTTAGCTCCAATAACAGACTTACCTATCGGTTTAGGAGTCAATTCCCGACATCATCATTAATTGAATTGTTCGAGCTCTTCTTGCATAGCTTCAATCCAACTTTCATCAGATAAAGCTTCTTCTATGCTTTTGGATTCTATTTCAGAAATAAGAGCCACAGCACTAGACTCTTCGCGCCTTTTAGATCTTGTGCGAATTCCTTCATTGATGTCGCCAATAATAAGATCTTTGGGATATTTGGACTTATGTTTCCGATTTTTGGTTAATTTGTCGATTGATGGTCACTTCCTTCACTTGAATCTTCAACAATCACTTGTTCTTTGGTCCTTCAAAGTCTCGAGCTATTTTAGACTTTATAGAGTCCGGAGCAGGTTCAGATTCTTCAAGATGAGTCTCGAATGGATTCATTTTGCATAGAATCTTAGAATTTAACATTCATTGATTCTTCCTTTGTTTGAGTCTTCTTGTTGTAGACTCGACGCTTTGCTTGTGGTTGAATATCCAAGGAAGATGCCTTCATCCGATTTTTCTTCAAACTTACCAACTCGATCATTTGCATTTTTCAGTATAAAACATTTGCATCCAAATACATGAAAATATGAAACAATAGGCTTCTTTTCTTTGAATAGTTCATAGGGGGTTTTTTCGAATAGGCCTTAGAAAAACTCTATTTATAATGTAACATCTTTGTAGAAAGCGCTTCAGCCCAAAAACGTGAAGAAATGTTACTTTCAATTAAAAGAGTTCTAGCCATTTCTTGAAGTGATCTATTCTTTCTTTCCACAACTCCATTTTGCTCTGAAGTATATGGAGAGGAGAATACATGCTGAAAACTAGATTCATCACAGAATTTTGTAAAATCATGATTTTCAAATTCACCTCCATGATCTGTTCTTATACTCGAGATAACATATCATTTTTTTCATTTTGAACCTTTTTAGCAAACTTTTCAAAGTAAGAGAAAGTTTCAGACTTACTTGCCAAGAAATATACGCAAGTAAATCGTGAGTAGTCATCCACAATTACTAGGCAGTATTTCTTACCTCCAATGCTTTGAGTTCGTTGGTCCAAAAAGATCCATATGCAGAAAGCTGCGGTACACGGTTAGTGGAAACTTGATTTATTGATTTAAAGGAATTTCTTACCTGTTTTCCCAATATACATGGTGTACATAGATCAAACTTTTGATATGATAAATTGGGTAGACCACGAACAAGCTTCTTTGCTGAAATTTTGACTATCTGCTTCATATTGATATGCCCAAGCTTTCTGTGCCATAAGTTTGCTTCGTCTTGGATTGAGATTAGACATTGCGATTCAGCTGGTTTCACATCCAAGAGGTAGATATTTCCATGTCTTCGACCCATGAATGACTGAGTAGAATCTTTACTAATTCCTGAACATATTCCCTCTTGAAAGTTAATTTTGAAACCAGTATCACAAAGTTGGCTAATCTTTGAGCAAATTGTAATTAAGTCCTTCCACTAAGGAAACATTGCTGATTGAGAGATTTCCAATCTTTACAATTCCAAATCCCACAATTTTTCCTTTGCTGTTTCCTCCAAAAGAAACTTTTCCACCATTTACTCGAACAAGCTTTATGAAGTAATTTGAGTCTCCCGTCATGTGTCTTGAGCATCCACTATCCAGATACCATTTTACCTTTTTCTTGATAGTGACGCATTTAAAAAAGAAACTCAAACCTTCTTTGGTACCCATATTTTCTTGGGTCCATTGGTGTTAGTATGATATGCGGTTTTTGCCCATACCTTTTTAACAAGTTTCCAAATCATAGGACATTCTTTTTCAAAATGATGCACTATTGCACTTTGAGCATCTCGAGAGCATTGCGACCTCTTTTGGTTTTACAAAGATCCTTTTAAAATGATTTTTGTAAGCATCTCTTGTGGGTCTTTATTTGATTCTTTCCTTCACTTTAGGAAAACCAATTAAATGAATGGTTTCAGCAGTCATTCCCAAACCAGATTTATTGAAATAAGGTCTTTGAACAGAGAGAATTTTTTCCAGTTTCTCAGATCCTATAGAAAATCTTTTGGAAATATTTGAGATATCACTTTTCAAGAATGCATTTTCTTTTAAAAGATTATTTTCACTTTCTTTAAGAGAAGAAACATTCTTTTCTAAACATTTCACTTTTTCTTTCAAAATATTTTCCTGTTGTTTTAGAGCAGAATTTTCCTTCTTGAGTTCGGAAATTCTTTTAAGAGAAGTCTTAAAACTAAAACACAATTCATCAATGTATTTTGAAACTTTAATAGGGATTTTGAAGTTACTTACCTCAAATTCGCTTTCAATCTGAATCGTCTCGGAATTTGAATCGAATCCGATTGTGCCATCGACATATATTGGCATAATCATCATCACTTTCTTCACACTTTGTATCACTCCAGGTTTCAGCTTTAAGAGCTTTTCGGTACTTTTCAGTTTTTCCTTTCTTCTTCCTCAGAAGAGGACAGTTGGGTCTGATGTGTCATTTTTCTTACATTCAAAGCAGACTACATCTTTGTTTGATTCATCATCCTCAACAGACTTAGTCTGTTGTTTTTGAAAACTTTGTTTCTTTGGATTGAATCATCTTCCTTTTTTCGTTCAGCTTTTTGAATCTTCTTATCATGAGAGCAAGTTCCTCATCATCCATATCGTCTTCAGAATCTGTAACATCATAATCATCATTAGATTTTAATGCAATGGATTTCTTACCTTTAGGGTCTTCGTCTTCATTGATTCGTTCCACTTCATAAGACCGAAGAGTCCCAACCAACTCATCAACGAGATAGTGGCATGATTCTTTGGGTCTCTCGATTGAGGTCTTTATATGATTCCAATCCTTGGAGAGTCCACGCAGTAGCTTGTTTACTTTCATGGGATCAGAAATTGGTTAACCTTGATTTTCAAGACCATTCACGATTTCTGTAAAACGACTAAACATATCAGTTATAGATTCTCTTGGTTTCATTTTGAAGGCTTCATATTGACCGAGGAGAATGTTGATTCTAGTCTCTTTCACTCAATCGGTTCCTTCATAGGTACTATGTAATATATCCCATACTTCTTTAGCTATAACACAAGAAGATATTCTGTTATATTCAGTAGAGGATAAAGCACAATATAAGGAATAAATTGCTTTTACATCAGGAGCTTATCTCTTTATTATCTCTTCCTGAGTCATTTCGCTAGACTCAACAGCATCTTTTCCTCTTTCTGAGACAAATACAGCTTTAGGAATGATTCCTTTTTCTACAACGTCCCATTCCAGAGGATGCTTTGATCTTAGGAATGCTTTCACCTTGTTTTTCCATATGTTGTAATCCTTTCTAAAGTAAGGTGGTCTGGTATTGCTTTGCCCTTCTACCAGCCCTGGAGCCAACATACTAGCCATGGATCTTTAACTCTGAAGTAAAACACTTCAAACAAAGTGAGTACACAGGCTTTGATACCAATTGAGATAGCTAGTATAAGCACCTAGAGGGGGGTGAATAGGTGCACAAATAATTTCTCGAGATACGGAAGCGATTCTAGGGAAACGATAGAAAGGAAAATACGACCAAAGTAAAGTAAAGGTTAGGGAAGAGAAAATTGAACACAAGATTTATAGTGGTTCGGCTTATTCCAAGCCTACGTCCACTCTTCCGCACCGATGGCCCACCTGGCCTGGATTTCACTATGAACAAAAGAGAAGTTACAAGACTGACTTTTCCTTGATTTCACGGTGTAGATGTTCTACCACACTTCCTCAAGGTTTCTCACAAATATAGACTCTCTTCTGTTTACAAGATTTCGCTCAACAAATGAATTGTCTAAGAACAAGGAGCTTCAGACTTTGGAATTCTTCTATCGTGCACCCCAACAACAACTGGAATGTCTTCCTTATATACTCCTTCATGCCATCATACCTGTTGGCACTTACCAAAGGAATTCCTCCAATCTACCCGTTGGACGGAATCAATTAGGAAGATCATTCGAGCTATTAAAGGAACATGTCGATAGCCCATCAATCATGTTCGCCCATACAATCAGGATCTCGGTTTCCATAAGTAAAACCTTCCAAGTATACTTTGTCAATCATCGGATCATTAATCTCCGAATCAATTATGATCAAATAAAGGATTCCGTCATGTCATATCCAGCCAAGAGATCTTCTCCAGTCGATAAGGCCACACCTTTAATGAAACATCCAGTTCTGGATAGCCTTTCTTCAACGGATTAGAAACTGTCAATGAGGATAGACTTTGAGTCTTGAGTCTGGCTATCCCGAAGTCTTCAGACTTTAAATAGCAGAGTCTGCAAGCCTTCAGACTAGACTGATGGAAACGTTTTGTCAACTTCAAAACACTTCAAGAGGATTTCTCCAACACAAGTGTCCTTGATCTAATAAGTATAGAATTTTTTTTAAATGAGCATCCAAATATTGACAATAGGGTAGGTAAAAATTAGGGAAAAAATTAATTGAATCAACAAGAAATCTTATTACATTTAGCATATCATTTTTTTTCTAGGCCATCGCATCAAGTTGCTCTTTAATAAGGAGACAGCCCACACATCAAACCCTCGAAGTTTAGAAATCAACATCATCTAGAAGCATATGGAAATCGACTTTTACTATGAGGCGAACCTTTCAATTTTAATGATTCTCATGAATATTACATGTGAACCATCATACGTTGGAATCAGCCAAATGGTATCACTAAAATCCTAGGTCTAATTACATAACTTTACTCGTTTGGTTGCTGATTACCACATCCCGACAACATGAATCATTAATATTTTACTTTCGTTCTTAAACTGGATTATTATTATCATTATTATTAACAATTTTCCCTTCTAATTTTTTTTTTTTTAATCAGAGGTTTGTGCCATCTGATTTCGGGTGTGAGGAGGATAAAATAACGCCACTCCCTCCATTCGAAGAGTTCTTGGAGAAGAAGAGGAAGATCAGGAGGGCCACCGAGGCTGCAGGCATTCCCTTCACCTTTGTCGCTACAAACTGCTTGGCTGCATACTTCATCAATGTCCTCCTCCATCCCCACAGCCCTCACGATGAAATTGTTGTTTACGGAGACGGTGAAGCCAACGGTACTCTCTCTCTCTCTCTCTCTCGAATTAGCCTTGTCTAGATCTAGATTCACGCGATCTGTTTCTATCTAAATGATTGATCATGTGGATCTCACTTTTGCATCCCACATGATTGATGTCTATGATTTAATTTGGGTTCCAATTTGTTGCCTAGCCCTATCCTTTGTGGGATGTGGACGTGACAAATGGAGTCAATCATATCGTACAAGAAAATCACGCTCTCTCTCTCTCTCTCAGATTGACCTTGGCCTTGTCTGGATCTGGATTCACACAATCCGTTTCTATCAAAATAATTGATCGTGGGTGATAGATAGATGTAAACCTTGAGTTGATCCAATTTTCGAATGAAAGGGCTTTACTTTGAATTTTCCAGAAAAGGCTGAAATCACTAAATTTATGTCGAGTGGTAAGGGAGGTCCTTAAACTTTTTCACGTCAGCAATGTCGCCCCTAAAACATTATTTTGTTTATCTATTCATGTTCGTTTAAAAAAGTTTAGAGACTTAACCTTGCCATTGTCGTATGTAATTGCCATCTTTGAATATGATTGAAGATTCTATTTTTTGTGCTAGCCGTGCTAAATTACGAGGAAGACATAGGGAAGTACACGATCGAAGTGGCGAATGATCCGAGGGCGTGCAATCGGGTCGTCACTTATCGCCCGAAATCGAACATAATCTCTCAGCACCAACTGATTTCGCTGTGGGAGGAGAAAACGGGTCGGAGCTTCAAGAGAGTCTATGTGCCCGAGGAAGATCTGGTCAAGCTCTCTCAAAGTAAGCTTCAAATCACTGTTGTATTTTTTCCAAACCCCCTCTATTTTTCTTCAATTATGATAAGGTCCTTGCATTTATCGAAATTATTCGCAATACCCACCCCGAAATTTTCTTTAAACGACATTGGTCAGATTTGTGTGCTTGTGCCTCATCTTGAATCGATTCAAGAAAGGTTTGCTGACGACGCTTCATGTTTTTCATGTCCTTTGTTAAGCTCTGCCACCTCCGGAAAACATACCCGTCTCCATACTTCACTCCGTATTCGTCAAGGGAGATCTGATGAGCTACGAGATAGATGATGATGATCTCGAGGTTTCGTCAATGTACCCAGAAATGCAGCTCACCACCATTGATCAGCTCCTCGACATCTTCCTCACAGATCCTCCAGAACCAGCTAGGGCTGCTTTCGGATGAGATGATTCCGTAAGGTTAAATGCTAGTAGTCAGCAGGAGCGCAGTGTGCTGAATAACGACCGAAGCATTGCTTCGCTTTGGTGGGTTCGAATGTTCGAATTTGAAATCCTATGAACTGTTTCTTTTCATTTCCTTTTTTATTTTTATCGAGACTCGGTTCCCGTCGTTCCAAGCCCTGCTATTTCCGTCCATTGTCTGTAGAAAAAACAGTTTCCACGTGTAGCGCGAGGATATCAATACAGCAAATTAGAGGTTGTGAGTTCGTACCAAGCCACCTAAACAACCTAAGAGAGTCGCTCACTTTTGCGGAGCATCTCCTGTGAGACTTCCTAAGCCATTTGCGGAACATCCTAAGGCATTTCAAAAACCGGAAGATATGAGAAAGAAGGCATTCGCGAAGGCGTTCACAGTTGGATGCTTTTGCCCCAAAAAAAGAAAAAAAAAAAAGCAGATCTGAGGCCATTTAATCTCCTAAAAAGCTGCAACTTACCAAAGGCCATGTCTCGTTTTGCTCTAGATATTGTAGTGAAAAATGCGTTGTAGTTGAACTCAAGTGAAGCATCTGACAAGAAGGAAGATAAATGAAAAACCGAGAGTAACTAAACGAAGGACATGGGGAAGATTAATGGTGAAACTGCCAGTGGGGATTGATCTGCTAGAAGCTGAAAATGGGGATGGCAACTAGGAATGAAGTATGCTATCCCAATGTCTTGCTTAAACGAAGGACGGGCACCAAGCTAAAGTAGGATGTGTGAAATATGATAGTTTTTAAGTTGCGGAGGCATCGGCAAAAACCCACCAGAGAGAGAGTCCGCAGCATGTTTAGTAACACGACCCCCCACTTTCTTTGCTAGATCACTGTGTTGTTGTGAGTTCTGCAAAACCTCCTCGGTCATTACCAAAAACCACTTCACTTTGCATAATGTACAGGGCAATTCTGCACACGCTAGTCACTTGCGTATCCGAGCAACAGCGATAAAAGTCTCTTTTCAGGCCAAAGACAAGGTTTACCTCCGCAGGCAGGTACGGTTAAGAATAACGAGGTTTTTCCCTCTGGTGTGCCCTGAAAAGAAGTCGACCTACCTCTAGGGGCGCGTCTCTGTTTCTTGCCTTTTTGGGGCGGGGGGCCGAGGCCCAGAAGCGCAGAGAGCGAAAGAGACAAAATGGGAGCGAAAACATAAGAGCTTGGAGATGGGTTTTCCACTTTAATCTCCTAAAAAGTCGAGCTCGAGTTGCAGAAATGGAGATGGAGATGGAGTTTCCGCAAATCTTGGGCTTGCGGGGTCGCGGTGAGCTTGGGCTTACCTTGGTGTCGTGATGGGCGTTGGGGTGTCGAAGGGCTTTTTTTTGGGTTTTCCGAGATTTGTCTTATATCGTGGGAATTGTTTTTCTGGTCTCCGTCTCTCGCTCGCTTGACGTTGTGCTTGCTTGCTACAGTGTATTCCCTCACATGGGCGAGTTTTATTTTATTTTATTTTTGAAATAATGATGAATCATCATAGTATGCTATTGTGTACTGGCATGATTGATGTTTGTATACTTATCGATCCCCAAAAAGGAAAAACTCTCTCTATCCAGGAATGGAGCGAAAGATAGGGTGTCCTATAAGCCGAAATGAAAGCTCATTTGGCCAATGCAATGCATCTTCAAAAGCTTTTTTCTAAAGGTAAGGTAATATAAGATGGAGTAGTTTCGGATTTCTAACATTTTCGGAATGCTGAAACTTAGTGGATCTTTTTATTCGAATTTTTCCCTCATTATAATGGTTTCATGTTCCTTTTGTGCCCTTGAACGAAATCACTGTTCATTGTCTTTGCAAGACTAAGGGTCATTGATGTTCATCAACGCATGAGGATCACCAATGACTTTCCAAGGTTATGCGAGGGTCATAGAGGTTAAGGCTCGCCTCTCGAGGTTGTAAGGCCACATTGGTCTTGTTGGGAATAACGGATCCCCGAAAAACGGATTCGACACTAAATCGAACCCCTAAAACGAATGCGGAAGCGAGGCCCGGGAATAACACGTATCACCGATCCTAAAGCACACCACGGATTCAAGCGTACCTTATTAGCCACAGATTAGACTCCGATGCCGATAGAGGAAGAGAAACTGGCCCTGTTCGATCCGATGACGCCTTGAAGGGAAGAAAAACATGCCTTATACTTACTGTTTCTTCTTTTTCTTTTGAGAGAGAGTGCGCGGAAGAAGGGAAGACGTACGTACGTTCTAATTTCAAGAGGTGTCTTCTCTCTCTCTCTCCTCCCTTTTTATACCTTCCCCCATCTACGGGCCCTATTCCCGTGGGCCGGGCTTTTTGGGCCCAGCATGGGCGGACGGGCCTTAAGCCCATCACCAATTAAAACCATCAGGTCTCAATAAGGGTCGCGAATCTTTATAAGATTTAGGGATAAATGTAATATAAATCCTAAAACTTATCACGAAAATGCAATTGAAACCTAAAACTTGCAAAAAATGCAATTAAGTCCTAAAACTTGTCAAGTTGTTTCAATTGAACCCTAAAGTTAACACTATTGACTTTTTTAACGGAAAATGCTGACGTGGCATTTAAAATTAATTTTTTATTTTCCATGAGGATTTTTAAATTTTTTAATTTAAATTAAATTTAAAAATTAGAAAAGAAAAGTTAAATTTTATTTTAAAAATAAAATAGTTCAAAAAAAAAAAAAAAAAAGGTCGGCACTTTCTTCGCCACCACCCATCGCCGGAGGGACCGGCGAGGGAGGAGTTGCCTTCTTTTTTAACAATTTTTAAAAATAAATTTTAGCTTTTCTTTTTTAGTTTTTAAATATAATTTTAAAAATTGTATAAAAAATAATTTTAAAAAGCCATATGGAAAATGAAAAATTATTTAAAATGCTACGTCCATGCCATGTCAGCATTTTCCGTTAAAAAAGTTGACGGTGTTAACTTTATAACTCGATTAAAATAATTTGACAAGTTTTAGAACGTGATTGCATTTTTTGCAAGTTTTAAGACTCAATTGCATTTTCATGACAAGTTTTAGTTGCATTTATCTCTAAGATTTATTTGGTCTCAATGATCTATCATTTGAGTTCGCCTCTATTTGAATTTGCCTAGCTACTACTCTCTTAAATGACTTGTCTGAGGTCATTCAATTTTAGTGTCGCCTCGCTTAGGCGATAGCCGGTTGCCTAGGTTGTGCCACTCTAGCTATGCCTACTTTAGGGTTACGCGACCTAACAACTATGACCAAAGCTTCCACCTTTGCCTGAGTTTGGTTAGTGTTGTAATCTTCCTTTTCTTTCTTTATTTTTTTAAAACCAAAATCGTTTAAGCAAATAGTGTTTACTAACATTTTGTAAAAACCCTTTAATCTAGAGGCGAAAAGTGTTTACCAAAACTATTTGCATTTCATCTTCGACTCGAAATTCTTTGCATTCCACTCTTTTGTCACTTTTCCTTCTCTTTTAATTCTTTTTCTTCCAATTTTTCATATTTCATGTTTATTTCAAATTTTTCTTTTAATTTTCTGACGTAGCATCACAAGACTACTCCCCCTCATATTCACCTATTGAAAAAATGTTTAAAAACCACGCAGCATTAAAAAAAAAAAAAAGTTATCAAAAAGTCATGCGTGCATTTCCGTCCATTTGAAATTAACCAATTTGACCGAAAAGCAGAAAGCTGGCGAAGGTTAACGAGGTCTGATATTAAATACACGAATTGAAAGTTTTAGAAATGAAGTGAACACAAAGTTAACAACTTTCAGGACGAGTTACGCAATTTTCCCAAATTAAATCTGACAAATTTAGCTAACGTGACCCTCCAACTCAAATCATCGCGTGGCGTTGGCGTTCGGCTTTGGAGTTTCATATAAAAAGCCCATATCAGCTTGTGGTTGTGGAGATGGTTGGGATGACAATGACTAGATATCCAACGATAAATCATTTCTTTTCCACTTTGATGTGAGCACAGCACCGATAAGAAGCACCAGCTCAACTCAACACATGTTCCTTGCATCTATGGCTCTGCTCGCTTGTCTCTAAAACAGATCCTGCAGATGACTCGAAAACATTCCTAAGTCGACGAGCAATTGGTAGCAACATCTATATAAGAAGCAAACGATCCGACTCTGTCATACTAAACATGCGCAGGACGATCCAAGTTCTTAGATGTACCGTGGACTTACTCAGTGTCACAGGTCGGCCGTACAAAGCAGTTCTAGTCGAATTTTCACAGCACTTCGCTGCGAAGTGTTCTGTCTAGCATCTAGTGACTACATGGCTGCAGATCTATTACTGAAACAAGGACTGTAAAGTAAAAAAAATCTCATCATAATCACCGCAGGTCGTGCCATAAGAACACTGACTGCCCACAAGTTTCGTAATCACTTTCTTCGCAAATATGGTATCTGAAGTCCATCTCTTTGGGTCTTTATTCTTTAAACATAGGAGGATGTGTTGAGTTATGTACAAAAAGGATCTCCACAGAGATCAGGGAGAGAAAAAGGAGAGACAATGAAACTCGGATCTCAGCGGAAGGCATGGTCATAGTCATGGTACCGGAAGTTCTTGTATATGAAATGAGCCAACCATTTGGATGCCCCAAAGAACGCTACGGCCATCACCACAAGTGTAGTTCTTGCTATGGCCGACAACGCATTTTGTTTTGCCACGGCAACAACTCCCAGAGAAGCTACAGACAACACCTGCAAGGCGACCTCGAGTGCATTGAGACCTTTGTATGCAACGTTGCAGCTGTGGCAGTTCACCACGTGAGACCAGTACCTGCGAAAATTGCAACCAACTTTCTCCATCAAACTGCTCATTGGCATTAAAGATTGCATTGGAAGTCACTGCGAACTTGATAATTTTCTCTACCACCCCATATAAGAATCCTAAAGATTGACTTTCCTTTCCCGCTGAGGTAATGGTAATTTTTCTTGTGATGGCTTCAAATGTCGTTTTGCTTTGTTATCAGTGCCCAAGATTTCAAAAGCTCGAGACAACTAATTAAATCTGAAATGGATCACCTGTCCATCAGCTGTTCTCTTGGAGGAGTAGCAGGGAGAGCACCACTGAACTTGCCCCTCCAATCAACTTGACCGCCGGCATACTTGTTCAACCACTTCCTGAAACCGACAACAAGAGCATCCGACTTTGTTGGCACGAAACAGGCCTTTTGCCAATTGGAAATGCCCACCTCCATTATCTTTCGCTCCTGAGAGGCATAAGGAAGTTAAGAACCGTGATAGTCAGGCGAGTCTAAGCAAATCCTGGGGCTTGGCATGCATTAGGGATTAATTGAAAGCCAGGCATCTTCTACAGCAGTATTCTTATGTTTCAATCAGGAAGATGCTACTCACTCAGATCCTCGATTAGAAGAGACAAAAGAATAAGCAACATAGGAGAAGGTAGGAAAACCTTCAACAAAAAACTGAGACAACCTAATGACAGTTACATCACTCCATGCTAGACTTGAAATGACAACTAGGACTCATAGTAATCCATTGAATGTTTTTGTGCCCTTTCTACAGCCAACCACTAGTCACCATTTTACAACTCTTTTTCCGCAGAGATTTTTTGTCCCTAGAGACCACTATCTGCAGTTAGTGTTCCATGCTAGCATTTGAACATCCTGTGCATGATCAGCAACTAACAAGAATAGCTGAGGGATGAAGGTCTCAACAAAAAGACTACCTCAACATGAAGAAGATATAAATCTGAATCCAGAATCAGGTTCTGTCCCACGTGAAATATCCATCGTGGAACCACTTGGTCAATCCATACTCCAAAGTTTCTCGGGAAGGTCCATATCAATCTACTGTTACCAGGACTCACTGGAATGCAAATGAAAATCAAAGCCATTCTCCGTGTTGCTGCAGGTGCTGAAGACTCCTGTGTCTGATGATATACACTCAGAACAAACAAAAGGAGATCATTTGCTAATAAATTCACCAAATTAATGTATCATTCAATACCATTTTGCTTCCATCTGACATAGCAGTCCCATTTCCTGGATCCGATGGACGTTCAGAATAAGCATAAAATATGCATGGTGGCATGAATTTGCTACTTCCCCACTCCTGCTTTGCTAAGAAACCATCAATATCGAGTTTCTTTATACTCATTTCAACTGGCCTTCCCCCTTCTCTATCAGCTTTCACTGTGTAGAGAACATACTAAGTGTCGGTAGCTTCTCAAAGGAAGTCGAAATGTAATTAGTGGAGATATCATGGAGAGAAAGTTCTTATCTGTTTTTCGGCTGTTGAGTTCGCATTATACCATAGTGGGCATATGGGACGTGAGCAGGATCCATAAGATTTTCAATCAGCACCTCATAACTGAAAAATGCAGATTCATGTGTTTTAAAGCAGTCAAGTCCAAGCTAGTGATAGGGCAGACCTACTAATATAGCTTTTATGATGATTGCCAGAGGAAACGTAACGTGTTCATGATATGCCTAAGAATGAAGCTAGTGTTGCTATGCAAAACACAACAGTCTACATAGAAAAAAAAGAGTTGTGGCATTCTTAAAAGTCAGAAATCGCAGAAGATGCCTTCATACCCATAGGCAATTTCTCTGTTTCCCATTAGCTTTGAATAAGATGGGTCATCTAGTTCTGGAATGTACGGGGGTTTCTTCTTCATTATAATGTCTTTGTACTGAGGATCACTATTTGGCCAAAACCACACAATATCGTGCTGCACAGTACTTGGATAAGCGGCCACACATGCTTTCTTAAATGTGTGAACCTGCGAATAACATGAAATTGACAACTAGTTATGCTCCAAAACATAAAAGTTCCAATACTTATGTTACAAGAAATATAAGAGGGAGAACATCAAGTCTTAACTGATCACCACCAAGCACTTCAAAGGAGAAAGCCATAGCTAACCTTCAGTTCCATATCATATTATACCATTTTTAACTCAATTACAAGCAACAGGTATGCCATGGCGCACAAAACTGCACTGCTACTCTCATTACACGATTAAATCCTTTATTGGATGGAAAATGCTTGAAGAAGCACAGATTAGGCCAGTCTCCTCTTCCAGAGGAAAGATGAAGAAATTTGTAACAGATGTTCTCTAAAATATACCAAGCAAAGACACTATCAGCTCACTGAAGAAGAGATATTTTGACGTATACTATAGTCTCAGTGACGCAACTTACAATTGACATCAGAAATATTCGGTGATTTGGCTCATTGACGTGATTTAAACATGCTTCATGAAACATTGTACTTCCTCCACCTAAACTTCAATGCCTTTTACATCTAAAAAGAGCCACAATTATATCTATAACACAGACCAACATGCCAATGCCTCCAGGACCACATAATTCATTTGCTGTCCTTTTCCACAAGCAAATGCAAGAGTATTCCGTTTTCTTTTCTACTTGCTCGTGAGAGTAGGTTGCACCATTCTGAATTGTGTAATTCAAAAAGCACACGATTCAGACAAGGAATACTTCGTCATCAGAAAAGGATGAGAGTTTCAGTTAAAGGAAGCCAATGTAATATTCCATTGGACATTCAACGCAAGATTCCAACAACCCAAGTAATCTTCAACATCTATTGAATGATAAACCATTTGCTGTACGGTTCGGACTGGCACAATCAGCAGCCAGAGAGTGGTGGACATAGCATGCCAGTAACATCACTCCCATGAAAGAAAGTCAACGGAACTGGAAGCTACTGATATGGACATCCCTGTGTAAATCCAATGGAAGTTCACAACTTCCTGGCGTAGTGGACTTTACCACCCGAAAAACACTTTAAAAAGAACAACAGAACAAATAAAAAGCGAAATCAGCACTGCTACTCACCGGGTCCGCAAGCAATAGACGAAAATAATCATGTCCTCATGGATAATCAAAGACTATCTATTGAACGAGTTTCCTACAAAAATGCTATGAAAACTCGTCGAGCACGAAGAAAAGCTTCGAGACGACACACGAATTCTCTAAGTGCGAAAACGAGAAACGAACGAAAGTTACCGGAGGACCATCAGGAGGCGCTTGGGGGATGAACTTGCAGTCCCCGGATCCACCGAAGCACCACCCGTGGTACACGCACTGCAACCTCCCCCACTGATCGATCCTCCCCTCGGACAGCGGCGCCAGGCGATGAGGACAAGTGTCATCGAACACCTTCCAGGCCTCCTCGTTCCTGTCCCACCACACCACCACGTCGAGGCCCATCACCTTCTTCGCGTGCGGCCTCCTCTTGTCCAGGTCGCAGACCGGCATCACCGGGTACCACTGCGAGTACCAGTCGAACTTCTCCCCCGCGGCGTCGCCCGGGGCATCGGTCTCGACCGGGGCCGCGGGCTCCGCCGAGACGCCGGACGACGCCGGCGACGAAACCGCCGCGCGGAGCCCGGAGCCCGCGGTCCGCCTCGGCAGGGGAAGAAGGTTCACTGATCTGGGTCGGAAGAAAAGGCTCCTGGGATGCGGTTCCCGGATGCGGACGGAGGGCAGGGAAGAAGCCACGAGAGCTTCCATGGCGGCTCTCCTTGCGGGGGTCCTGGCAGAGCTCCGACCAGAGGAGGCTGGTGCGACGATGGTCGATCTGGCGAGCCAAAGGAAGAGGGTTAAGACTCACGAGGCAGCGGCGATAAGCTAAACTTGAGGCCATAAATTTCTTTTCCTGCTATTTGTACTTGTAGAGCTGGTACAAGTACTCGAAGAATGGATTTGTGGATGGCGGAAGCCCGGAGTAGAGGCCGTGGACACACGCTCTGTCCTCGTCATCTCATCGACGTCAACCGAAATGTGTCAAAAAACTAAAACGAACGATGAAGTCGTTAATGACGTTAAGAACCCGCCACGTCACTCGCTAGGCGCGACGAAACAACCCCAATAGGACTTAATTATGTTGACATTAAGATGATGTCCACAAGATCCATAGTTATAATTAGAGAAAGGAGGCAACACGGAACGACCACACCGGCCGGTTTTGGAAGGTTCCCGAAAGTATCGGTTTGGTCCTTGATTCCATAAACTTGAACTAGTGTTTATCAGTCTGATTTTAACGTGAACAAAATTATCCAATCATTATTTATTTTTTTATTTTTATTTCTCACGCACTCTATTTGCATTCTCTATTCTATTTCTCACGCACTTTATTTATTTATTAGAAGACGACTTTTGAGCGCATCCGAAACCCTCTCGTACCAGGAGGCAAGTCTCCTCCTCCGACTCATTCTTTGCAAATTGTCTAATTATATTTTAAATTTTGCTTCATAGTTGTCACAACCTACCCTTCGAGAGGGGAGGAAACAGATTTAGGGGTATTACCTAAAGGATGGACCTAAGGCCCATGATTACCCCCAAGCCTATACCCACGTGACATTAGGATATATTTTAGGAATCACCAATAGCCTATTGGGTCAGCTAGAAACCAAATGAGGCATGGGAATGGGAGTGTACCTCACTTCCTACGCAACCAGAGAATCTATGGTCAATGACTTAATTACACTAACTAGCCAATTAGTACCATTTCGCTACCTAATCTTATTTATTTTAAAAGTAAAATTTTTTTGTCAGGCGGTTTAGATTAATTTCATATCTATCCACTAACATGCGAGGTAATCATGTGGGTGCGCAATCATTAAAGTAACAGTCATAGCTACAAAGATCCTAATTGCAATAAAATTGAACACGTGCAATTGAACATCCACAAACATAATTAAATATGCAAATTAAACATGCTATATAATTAACATACGAGTAAATAAATACCTAATTACATTAAGAAGACAATACATAGCAATTCCTAACCAAATCCTACATTTTTTAATTTTCGAAATTTTTTAAAAATTTTCTTAAAAACTTTTAATTTTTTAACTTTTTAACATTTTTAACATTTTTTTTGGATTTTCGAAATTGTTGTTTTTTTTAAATAATAATAATTTTTCAGGGCCGAATCGGGTCGGATCCGGTCGACCAAACCCTGTTCGGCCCGGTCAGCAGAGTCGGGTCCGATCTCCGACCGGACCCAGGTTTGGTCCGGCTGGGGAGACGGGCTGATTGGCCCGCTCGGAAAAGAGCAAGGACCATCGGGCCTTAAATCAAATTCGAATTGGGCCTAATCAGCAGGCCCGATCTGGTCTAAGTTTTTTTCTTTTTAAAACGAACTCCACAAGCCCAATGTACTAAAATAGCCCAAAACGAAGACCTTTTCTCTTTTCCTATGTTTTTAATCTTTTTGTGCTTTCTTTTCTTTTTTCCTTTTTTATTTTTTTTCTGCCCCTTTTCAGATCGTCTTCTTCGATCCCTCTTCCCCCGGCAGCCGCGACACACCGAGGCTCTTGCCGCTCCCTCGCCGGACCGATGCCGATTACTCCGCAAGTATCGACCGCCCCAAGGAAATTCACCGGACCACTGCCGCCCACCGGTCATCCCTCTCGACCGGCGCCGGCCCCCGTCGGCTACCTATTCCGGCGACCACTAACCTATTTCCGACGGATCGAGTCGTCGATTCAAATACATGCCAATATCTCGCGCAAACCGTTCGAAAACACAACGAATCAGGCAAAACAACAAGGATCCAGCAAGCACGGGGGCAAAAATGAGTGGGACCGGCGTTAAAACGCAAGTGGCTCTTCGGTTTTCTTTGAGAAATTTGTCGAACACATGGTCTGTACTACAGAACTCGAAGGATTCCGGCTCAAGTTGAGCACTGAACACGCTTCAAGGATCTTGGAACATAATGTAAGAGGAAACGGGAGTAAAGCGCAAAGGCAACGTGGACCGGAGCTCACGCGAACCGGTCGGCCGTGAGCTCCGGCCCAGCGTTTTCCAGAAACGAAACCACGGGGTTCAAGGGACCTACCTCGTCCGGTGATGGGCTACGGCGAACAACGGTGGGCGAACAGACCTCTGGCGACGACGAGCTTCTCCCTCGAGCTTCCTGCCTCTGGTTCGGCCTCTTCACCCCTTGGTATTTCTCTCTCGCTCGCTCTCGGCTTGGTGTTTTTTTTTTTTGCTCCGATTCCCCTCGCGCTCGTTCTCTCCTCCGGTTTTTATGCTCGGCCAGCAAGCGCGCATGGCCTCTGCAGCTGCCAGCTTGCCGGCCGGACTGCCCCCCCGACCGGCGGATCACGCCGCTCACCTGCCACCGATCCCCTTGCTCCCTCTGTCGCTGCTCTGTTTCTGTTTTTTTCTTTTGCAGGTCTTGCAGCGAAGACCGGCTGGGGGAGATGACCAACTCGCTCGCGGGCTGGGCTGAAGGAGGAAATGGGCTGGGGCCGGGCCCAGCGCAGGGAAAAAGAAAATAAAATGGGCGGGTAGGGTCGGGTCGGGTCGGGCCAATGCTGGATTCGGCCCGACGGCCTTGGCCCGACCCGACCGATTTCGTCGCTTTTCGTTTTTTTTTTCTATAAATAATTTTTTTAAATAATATTTAAAAAAAAATTCTTTTGTGACTAATTTCTAACATTTAATGCTACTTTAAATTAATTAATTTAGGTGAAAAATTAGGTGTCAACAGTAGTCAAGTTTATAGTACATGAATTGTAAAGAGCTTGTCGATTTGGGGACATTTTTCTCTTCTTGAAATCGGCGTGCAAGTCGAGGGGACTGAATCAAGGCAATCAAAGGTGATATTGCAATCCCAATGAACCGCCATTTCACCACTTTCATTGGATCACCCGAGAACTAAATCGAATTGGAAACCAATCACCCCTAGTTATACTTATATTGATTTACAAAGATGTGTTTGTTTAGTGAAAATTTAAATTATTTTAAAAATATTTAAAAAATAATAATTACTTGTATCCTTCATAGAAATGAACGAATGAAAAAAAAAATTATTGTCCACGAAAATGTTTAGACATCAATTATTATCAATAATGAGAACATTTTCCAACAATTAATTATTTTAAGTGATACAAACAAACAAATGCACCATATATCTAAACTTCCAATCATAATGGAAGGAAATCCAAAGTGGTGGGTCTGGAATTATAGTAACTTGAAATGGCAAATAAAAAATAAGAAAAAATTACACGAAAATCTTGTAAATTTAAAAGTACTAGACAATTAACCTTAAACTTTCAACCGTTACACATTATTCCCTTGAAATTTTATTTTATTCCCTTGAAATTTTATTTTATTCCCTTGAAATTTTATTTTGTTACAATCGTTTTATATTTTCCATCATCATATGAAATGCATATGACCTTTAAGGGTAAAAGTGTATTTCATTACATTTTTTGAATAATTTTTTAACCTTGATTTCTAAAATATAAAAATTAAAAAACTAAAGAAAATAAGAAAGATAAAATATTGAAATCATAAGAATACTTAAATTACGATGTTTAAATATGTAGATTGTTAAAATTTGACGAATATAATAAGGAAATTTCAAATAAGGGGAGATATGAAATTAACTTAAAATTGAGAAAAAGTGAAAAGCATGATATGCACAATTAAATAGAGACCAATGAAGTTATGGTTGGTGCTAGAAGACGAAGAGGAAAAATAGCAAAATAATGAATGAACTTCGATTTGCTCTTACCTTAATCATGTTTTCCCTTGCTAATTGGTTGAGCGTTCATTATATTATTTTTGAGTTAGGTCTAAGAAATTGTTTCTTTGGCTATGAACTAATATATCTATATTAAAAAAAAAGAAAAAAAAACAGAATTAACCTGTTACAAGAAGCTATGCCACGGACACCAAAGAAAAAGAATGATATTATACTTTTTGACCTCAAATTCAAAAGACAAAAAGGAGATAACTCATTATCTTGAAAACCCACCTCAACCAAAAGCATATCATACTTTCCATCTCATCTTGAAATGTACTTCTTCTTCTTTTTCGGTAGTTATGTGCTTTTTCTTTTGTAGTAGTACGTCAGAAATTTCAGTTTAGAATCAAAACTCCAGGAAATTCTCCAAGAAGCAACATAGCCTTTTTACTGTTCAAATGAACTTGATCGAAAAAGTATAGAATTTTTTTTTTTTAAATGGGCATCCGAATATTGGCAATAGGTTAGGTTAAAATTAAGGAAAAACAATAACTTGATCAAACCCTTGAAATTTAGAAATCAACGTCATCCAAAAGTCTATAGGAATCAACTTTTACTTTGTGCCGAATCTTTCGATTCAATTGGTTCTCATGGATATTGCATGTGAACCGTCATACATTAGAATCAATCGAATGGTACCGATGATATTATAGGGCTAATTGCATAACATTCTCGTTGGGTTATTGATTATGATGACCTAATAACATGAATTATAAATATTTCACTCTTGTTCTCAAACTGAATTATTATTATTAACAATTTTCCCTTCTAATTACTACTATTATTATTGTTTCACTTGAGGTTTGTGCCATCTAATTTTGGGTGTGAGGAAGATAAAATAACGCCACTCCCTCCATTTGAAGAGTTCTTGAAGAAGAGGAGGAAGATCAAGAGGGCCACCAAAGCTGCAAGCATTCCCTTCATCTTTGTCGCTGCAAATTGCTTCGCTGCATACTTCGTCAGTGTCCTCCTTCATCCCCACGACCTCAATGATGAAATTGTTGTCTACGGCGACGGTGAAGCCGACGGTACTCTCTCTCTCTCTCTCTCTCTCTCTCCCTCTCTCTCTCCCTCTCTCTCTCTCTCTCTCCTCAGCTTGCCTTGTCCAGATTTGGATCCATGTGACCTGTCTCTATTGAAATAATCAATCATGTGGATCCCAATCCATGAATTTTGGTGCAAGCAAACCATTCCAATTTGTCAACACGACCCTATTCTTTGTGGGACATGGACACAATAGATGGAGTCAATCTACCATATGAAAAAATTGCAGCATCCTCTAAAGAATTTCAAAGGTCATTCAGTTATGAAAGACTCTCCATTCAAAAAAGTTGGATGATAGATGGTTAAACTCGGGCCAATCTTATTTTAAATGAAGGGCTTTACTCTAAATTTCTCAGGAAAAGCAACCACTAAATTTATTTCGAATGGTAAGGGCGGTCCCTAAACTTTTTTGCATCGGTAATGCCATCTCTGAACATAATTATCGTGCAATTGGATATGTGAACCACAAATTTATCTATTCATGTTTGTTTTACCGTTTAAAAATCTGATGAAAAAAAGTTTGGGGACTTAACCTTACCATTATCCTATGTATTTTCCATCTTTGAATATGATTGAAGATTCAATTTTTTGTGGGGAAAAGTGCCAAAAAAGTGTTAAACCTATTACATTGGTATCAATTTAGTCATAAACTTTTTAATTTGACCAATTTAGTCATAAACCTTTTAATATTGGTTTTCCGGCTAATTTTGGCCAGCTGGCGTCAATAGGTGGCCAAATGCTGACGTGGCAATTATGATTTTATTATTATTATTTTTTGAATTTTTAATTATTTTTTTTCTTTTTCCTTTTCTTTTCTCCCTTCTTCCTCGTTAGACTATTCTGGCCACTGGGCGAGGGTTGTGAAGCCCTCGGCTGCCACCGACGAGGATCACAGCCCTTGCTCAACCTCTCCTAGGGCTGCTGACGAGGCGACTTCGCCCGGATTTAGGCGAAGCCAGCCTCACCTTAGCCTTGTCGTGGGCGAAGGTGGCCTCGCCCGTGGCTAGCGAGGCCATAGCATCCATTGCCAGGACAGAGGCAAGAGCTGCAAAGCCCTCGCCAGCCGTCGGCAAGGGTCACAGCCCACACTTGGCCTCACCCAGGGCCGTGAGTGAGGCGGCTTAGCCCAGATCTGGGCTAGGCCAACCTCACCCGCAGCCAACGAGGCCAACACGACCTTGGGCAAGGCCGAGCAGGGGCTTCGCGGCCCTCACCTTTGCCCTAGCGATAGCCACCATGGCCTTGCGAGCCGCGAGCGAGGCTGCCTTTGTTCGCAGCAGGGCCAGGGGAAGGCTAGCCTCGCCCAGATCTTGGTGAAGCCGCCTTGTCGGTGACCTTGGGAGAGGCGGGACAAGGGCTTCATGGTCCTCGCCAAAACAGTCTAAGGATGGCCGTCACTGGAACAGTCTAAGGAGGAAGAAGGGAGAAAAAAAAAAGAATAAAGAAAAAAATTAATAAAAAATTCGAAAAAAATCATAAAAATTGCCACGTCAGCGGCCGGCCACCAGATGACGTCCACGTCAGCGCCGACTGGCCAAAATTGGCTAGATAGACTGAAATGGTACAAATATTAAAAGCTTTAGGACTGAATTTGTTCAATTGAAAAGTTTAAGATTGAATTAGTAACAGTGTAATAAGTTTATGACTTTTTTTAGTATTTTTCCCATTTTTTCGTGCTAGCCGTGCTGAATTACAAGGAAGACGTAGGGAAGTACACGATCAAGGTGGCGAATGATCCGAGGGCGTGCAACAGGGTCGTCACTTATCGCCCGGTACCGAGCATAATCTCTCAGCACCAATTGATTTCGCTGTGGGAGGAGAAAACGGGTCGGAGCTTCAAGAGAGTCCACGTGCCCGAGGAAGATCTGGTCAAGCTCTCTCAAAGTAAGCTTCAAATCGCCAATGCCACTACTGTATTCTCTCCAAGCCCACTCTATTTTGCATCAATTATGATAAGGTCCTCGCATTTTTTTTTTTTTTAAATTAATCGCGATAGCACCCCGAAATTTTCTTTAAAACATTCATTGCAACCCCCAACATTGGTCCAGACATGGTTTTCTGTGCTTGTACCTCATCGTGAATCGATTCAATAAGGGTTTGCTGACGCTTCATGGTTTTTATGTCCTGTGTTAAGCGCTACCACCTCCAGAAAACATACTTGTCTCCGTTCTTCACTCCATTTTCGTCAAGGAAGATCTGATGAGCTACGAGATAAATGAAGACGACCTCGGGGCTTCCAGAATGTACCAGAAATGCAGCTCACCACCGTCGATCAGCACCTCGACATCTTCCTCACTGATCCGCCAGTGCCAGCTAGGGCTGCTTTCGGATGAGGTGAATCCGTAAAGTTGAACTCTAGCAGTGAGCGGTAGCAGCGCGTTGTGCTGAATTACGACCGAAGCATTGTTTGGCTTTGGTGGGTTTGAACGTTCAAACTTGAAATCCTATGTACTGTTTCTATTCATTTAAATCTTTCTTTTCTTTTTTTTTTTTCAATTGAGACTCGGTTCTCGGTTCCCATCATTTCCAAGCCCTGCTATTTCCATCCAGCGTCTGTAGAAACAACAGTTTTCGCGTGCAGCACAAGGATATCGATGCAGATTGGACGATGTGAGTTTGTAACAAGCCACTAAAAAAATCTAAAAGACTCGCTCACTTTTATGGTAAGAGTACAGATACCCGAGCAATTTTCAGGATGTAAGAAGTAAGAGATTTCCCCGTTGATGAAAATTCAAGAAGTGTGTTAGTCGTTCAACTTGTGAAAACGCATTGAAACACAGGAAGGAAAGAGAAAAGAGGCGTCGGGTCGATACATTCGCTAAAAAAAAAGAGAGAGCAGATCTTAAGCCATTTAATCTCCTACAAAGTTGCAACTTATCCAAAGCCATGTCTCGTTATGCTCTAAATATTGGAGTGAAGAATGCGCTGTAGTTGAACTGAAGTGAAGCATCTGACAGGAAGGAAGATAGATGAAAAACCGAGAGTAACTAAATGAAGGACAGCGGGAAGATTAATGGCCAAACTGCTAGTCGGCATTGATCTGTCAGAAGCCGCAAATGGAATGGCAATTAGGAATGAAGTATCATATCCCAATGTCTTGTTTAGTAGAGGAAGGATGGGCGCAAAGCTAACATAGGATGTGTGAAATATGATAATTCTGAAGTTGTGGAAGCACCAGCAAAAACTCACTGGAGAAAGTCCCCAGCAAGCTAAGTAGCAAAGTAACTTACGGTTGAGATTGATTCAGAAGTGATTACTGGAAAGTGATTAGGGAAAAATCTTCAAGGCCATTTGCAAATAGAGCCTCTGAGGATAGACATGAGCAAATAAGCAAGACGGATTGGAACTTGAGGAGAAGGACGAAGATGTATAGATTGACTAGTAATTGTAGTTGAAAGAAGAACCTTGGAGCAACACAACTCCCCGCTTTCTCAGCTAGATCACTCTGTTATGTGAGTTCTGTAAAACAACCTCAATCATTCCCAAAAACCACTTCACTTTACATAATGTACAGGGCAATTCTGTATAATCATTCATGCATCCAAGCAACAGCAACAAAAGTCTCTTTTTCAGGCCAAAGACAAGGTTTACCTTCGCAGGCAGGTAAAGTTAAGAATAACGAGGTTTTTACCTTTGGTGTGCCCCGAAAAGAAGTCGACATACCTCTAAAGAGTGCAAACAAACTTGGCCTGGTCAACTGTAAGAATCCTAGAGTGTTCTGAAGATAGAGTAAAGGATCGAGTTGTTAACCAAGTTGTTAACCAACCTTCGATCTCATAATCCTGCAGCTAATGTCTGCAAGAGTCCGTTCAGCCAACACAGGAGTGCTGCTAGGTTATATTAAGAATAGTCTATAAGACTGATGTAGCAGACTGCAAGCAGGTAGCTAAACTGAACCAATTTAATACCTGGCCACAGTTTGCCACATCAAAGTAAATCGATCTTATAAACCAATCTTCATATACTTAGCATTGTTCTTGGGACTAAATAAAGGAAACAAGCTGCTCTGTAATCGAGGCCTCCCACTTGTAAAAAGGTTTAAAAGTCAGTCAAACAAATCTCGCACATGCTTTTTAACGCACTACATTCATTTAGCAGTTGGCCTCTCAACTGCTATCTGAATTCTCCCACAAATTTCCGTTACAAAATTCATGGAGATTATAGAGAGAGTAAAGAGGATAATTGCACTGCCATCAGTTGATGCAACGACCATGATGAAGACTATAATGAAAATAGACTATGTTACAAATATGAATTGGCTTGCTCATCAAATTGCAGGACATCAACGCAATGAAAGAACTGACCTGTAATGACTAGGCAACAAATTTCCTAAAGAACCCCGTCCCATACACCAAATTTCACAAATTTCCATAGCCACAGATCAATGTGTGGAAGAAATGATATGAGGACATCAAATTATGCTCAGCTTCAGCATGTATTGATTCCATTCTTGCAATCTTTTGTTAGATTGTAGAAAGTTTCGACTCGCGTTTTTGCCCGGTATAGTACCTCAGTGTCCACTGCCACCCTCATATAACCATCGAATTCGACCGGATTCCCATTGTTAAGAAGCCTTGTCTCATTGTACCACTCGCTCGAATCGCCCCACAACTCCCTATAATCATCCAGCAGATGCACCTTGTATTGAGACCTCAATTTGTCGAAGTAGTTGTAGAAGGGCTCGTTCGTCGCCACGTACAGATTTCTCCATGGCTGGATCACCTCCCGAAGCTTAGCAAGAATAGCATCAGGGGATGTATCGGAATCCAAGTGAGGCCAGAGCGCCTTATTCTGTGCCTTCTCCCCCCGAACCACATGGACCACATCGAAATCCCAGTCCATTCTTCCGCTGATCTCCGTGACGATGTTCATCAGTCTCTTCGACTTCCAGATCGCTTGCCATGGCCTGTGGATGTAATTTGCGGCCTGCGCTTCGCAGACCCTGTACCAGTAATTCTCCGTCTCCTCCGGAGCATTGAACTGCCTCCATATGATCGTGCTTTTATCTTTCTTGAGCTGCATCGGCGTGACTTTGTGAGTCCCGACCTTCTTAACCGGAACCTTTTTCTTGTGAGTCTCGTCCCATTTCTTCCAATCCCTCCAAAACTCGCCTTCCTCCACGATCGACGCCGACTCCTTGAGATGCTCGAAGTCGAAATAGAACCGGAAATCCTTCCCTTCCTCATCTTTTTTACTCGGGTTGTATGTGGCCGCCAGGCAGATCTTGAGATCCATCACGAAAGTGCGATTGAGGTACATCGCCTCGCCCAGCCCGCAGAGGAAGCTCCACAAGTAATGATTCATCCCTTTACAGTGATCGGCTCCGCGAGAGTAGTACAAGTATCTCCCCTTCCTGAAACTCGTATTGGATCCCAGAGTCGGTATAGTGTCATTGATCTCGTCGTCCCTAACGGAAGGAGCCGGAACTTTCGGTTTCTTGCCGCTCCTAGTGGCGTTGGATCTGCGGCTCTTCGCCGGCCGCGCATTGACGCCCGAATGCCAAGCGCCCGGATGCGCCACCTTGTAAGTGCAGTCCTCTCCAATGCCAATCTTGAACCTCCTAAAGTCCCTGTACTTCCTCCAAGATTTCTCCCTCCTGTTCCTGAACCTCCACATCACGTCGCACTCGTCGGCTTTCGAACCGTTGACCGGAGTCTGATAACCCAGGAACACGATAGACCTAAAGGCTCTCGCATTGAACCTCTTGACGGCGACCAGAACGCGGGGATCCGAACAATTGACGGGCAACAGGGCCGCCTCATCGCACGAGGGCTCGGGCACCGGCTCGGCCTCGGCCTCGGCGGTCGAATTCGCCGTCGCCGCTCCGGCCCTCTCGATCACCGTCGGCGGCGGCGCGGCGATCGCGATTGGGATCGGCGCGGGAGTCGGGGTGACCGCGGGGGCGAGGAGGGGCAAGTCCTCGCCGGTCTTGAGGACGGAGTCGTCGTTCTTGAAGGTGGCATTCTCGGTCTGCGTGAACAGCCTGGTGAGGGCGGGGGCGGACTCGAGCCACGGGTCCGGGGGCTGGTAGGTGATGGCGACGACGGTGACGATCAGGACGGAGAAGACGAAGACGGAGAAGCAGACATTGCTGATGAGCTTGATGAGGTTCTGGGCGACGGGCTCGGCTCCCGGATCTGGATCTTTCATTGCGGGGCGGCTGCGTTTCTCGCCCTCTTTTGCGGCGGGCGGCCGAGACCCAGAAGCGGAGAGAGCGAGAGAGACGGAATGGCAGTGAAAAGATGAGAGCTTGGAGAAGGGTTTTCCGCTTGCAGTCGAGCTTGAGTTGTTGCAGAAATGGAGATAGAGATGGAGGTTTCTGCAAATCTTGGGCTTTCAGGATTCCTGTTCAGTGAGCTTGAGCTTACCTTGGTGTCGGTGGTGGGCGTTGGGGTGTCGAAAGGCTCTTTTTTTTCTAATTTTTTTTTTTTGAGTTTTCCGAGATTTGTTTTATGTCGTGGGTTTTTTTTTTTTTTCCTCTGGTCTCTGTCTATCTGTCGCTTGTCGTTGCGCTTTGCTTGCTACAGACGTTTTCACTCACATGGGCGAAATTTATTTATTTATTTATTTTGAAATAATGATGAATCATCATCAGCTTAGTATGGTGTTATACAATGTCGTGATTGATGTCTACTTATCGATCCAAAAAAAAAAAAAAAAATTCTTGCTGTTCAGGAATGAATGCAAAGAAAAGGGTGTCTTGCTAGCCAAAATGAAAGCTCATTCGGCGGAGACCATGCATCTCCACAAAGGCTTTTTTCTCAAGGTAAGGTAGAGGGCGGAGTGACTGTAGCTTTCTAGTGGTTTTAGAATGCTGAAACCTAATGAATCATTTTATTTGAATTTTGCCCTCACTAATGATTTCATGTTCCTTTTGTGCTCCTGAATGTTCATCACCTTTGCAAAGCCAAGGGTAATTGACATTCATCGTTGCGTGAAGATTGCCAATGGCTCGCCAAGGTTACACGAGGGTCACGGAGGCCAAGGCTCGCCTGTCGAGGCTACTTGAGGCCACCACTGATTTCAACGAGTTTATGTTCCTTTTGTGCTCCTAAATGTTCATCATCTTTGCAAAGCCAAGGGTCATTGACTTTCATCATTGCATGAGGATCGCCAATGGCTCACCGAGGTTACACAAGGGTCACGGAGGTCAAGGCTCACCTGCCGAGGCTATTTGAGGCTGCCACTAGTTGCAACAAGGATTAGACATCTATTTAAGATCTATCTAGTCTTGGCAATCCGTTGCCTAAGTTTACCTCTATTTAGGTCTATCTTCTTGTTGTTCTCATGAGTGACTTGCCTAAGATCATACAACTTGGTTTCATCTTGCTTAGGGTCGTGCAACCTCGGTAGTTGGTTACCTAGGGTCGATCCACTCCAGCTATGCCTAGCCTAGGGTCATGCAACTTCAACAACCACTGTGACCAAGGCTTCTAGCTTCACTTGAGTTGGGTCACTATTGAATTTTTTTTTTTCTTTTTATTAAAACAACCAAAGCAAATAGTACTAAACACTATTTGCATTCCTTAAAAATCCTTTAACCTAGAGGCAAATAGGGTTTATCAAAACTATTTGTATTTCATCAATATCCTTTGAATTGAAATCCTTCGCATTCAACTCTGTTGTCATTTTTCCTTTTCTTTATTATTATTTTTTCCAATTTTCCAGAATTCATGTTTATTTTCAAATTTTTCTTTTAATTTTCCGACGTAGCATCACAAAATTATGCCCTCTCACATTCACTTATTGAAAAAATGTTTAAAAACCATGCAGGATTAAAAAAAATGATAAATAAAATCATGTGTACATTTTCGCCCCTTTGAAATTCACAGTTTCGACGGAAAAGCAAAAGCTGGTGGCGTCGACAAGGCTTAGGATTAAATACACAGATTGTTAGTTTTAGAAATGAAGTGCACACAAAGTTATTGACTTTCAGGACTTGTTACGCAATTTCCCCAAATTAAATCTGACAATTTTAGCTAAAATGACTCTCCAACTCAAAGGATCGTGTGGCGTTTGTGTGCGACTGAGGAGTTGCATATGAAAAGCCCATAATGGTGGCTGATCAGCTGGGGGTTGTGGAGGTGGTTGGGATGACAATGACTTGATATCCGACGATGAATCATTTCTTTTCCACTTTGATGTGAGCACAGCACCAGCAAGATGCACCAGCTCAGCTCAACACATGTTCCTTATGCCTATGGGATCTGCTCGTTTGTCATTAGAACAGATCCTGGAGATGACTCGACAACATTCCTAAGTCGACGAGCAAAACGATCTGACTCCGTAGTAAGCATGCGCAGGACATTCCAAGTTCTTAGATGTATCCTTGTCTTCCTCATTCCCGCAGGTTGGTTCTACAAAGCTCTCCGAATTGAATTTTCACAGCATTCTGCTGCAAAGTGTTATTTCTAGCATCTTATGACTATATGGCTGCAGATTTTTACTGAAAAAAGGAATATGAAGTAAGAGAAATCCCATCATAGTCACCACGAATCGTGCCATAAGAACACTGACCGCCCGCTAGTTTCGTAATCACTTTCTTCGCAAATATGGTCCCGAAGTCCATCTCTTTGGGTCTTTATTCTTTAAACATAGGAGGGGGTGTGGTGTTATGTGCTGAAGGATTTATTTAATTAGTAATTGGGCTTAAGGCCCGTCTGGCTAAGTTGGGCCCAGGAAGCCCGGCCCACGGGAATAAGGCCCGTGGAAAGAAGGGGGTATAAAAGGGAAGAGAGAGAAAGTAACGTACGTTGAATCGAATTACGTTTTTCTCCCGCGTTTTCTCTCCCAAAAGACAGTAGGCATACGGCTTCCAATTTCTTCCCTTTAAGGCTTCATCGGATCGATTCGTAGGATTCTCTTCCTCCATTGGCGTTTGGTGTTTAATCTGTGGTAACAGCGTACGCTCGAATCCGTGGTGTCTTTACGATCGGTGATATGTGTTAGAATTCCTGGGCTTGTCTTACGCTTGAGTTTAGGGGTTCGATTTAGTGTCGAATCCGGTTTTTCGGGGATTAGTCATTCCCAACATTGGTATCAGAGCCCTAGTTCACGTTTTCCCGATCAATTTGATGTTTTTTGTTTGATTTTTCGCGAAGAAACTCTCGGCCGTACGGACCGGGACAAAAATCCCGACACCCGAGCGTTCTTCGGCCTTTTTTTTGGTTTTTGTATGTCGAAACTGTTTTACGAAAAGATGGGAAGAAAGGCGACGATCGAGTCAGGGGGGAGTACGTCGTACGCCGCCGGGCGACGCCGCACGCACCCACACGCGGCCGAAGCCGCTGCGCGTGGGCGCGGAAGCGCTCGGAAGCGTTGCGTCGCCCTGCGCGTGCGGCACACGCGCCGGTCGGCGAACCGGCGCGTGCGTACCGCCGGCCGGCACGCGCCGGTCCGCGGACCGACGCGTGCTGACGTCAGCATGACGTCACCCAACGGTAAATAACCGCTAGGGTGACGTCATCGATGACGTCAGCACGGCGTTGGTTCGCCGGACGATCACCGGCCGACGACCGACCGGCGACCCAACCCGCGAGACCCCCGACGCGCGCGGCGCGCGTCGGTTGCTTGGCCGGCCCAACCGGCTCGGCCGGTCCGACCGGTCCGACGACCGACGACCGACGACCGTTGACCTACGTTGACCGTTGACCTCTGTTGACCGTTGACTTCCGTTGACCGTTGACTTCCGTTGACCGTTGACCGCCGTTGACCGTTGACCGTTGACCGACGACCGTTGACCGTTGACCAAAAAAAAAAAAAAGGGAAAAGAATGTGTTTCTTTTTCAATTAAGTCTGTGGATTATTATGTGATCCCTTATTTGTTCTGCATTTGTTGCAGGAACAATGCCTCCTCTGAGATTACGCGCACCTATTCGTGCAATTACCGATGAACAAAAGGATAGGCTGTCTAAGTTGATATGAAATTTGATCGATCATTGATGGGAGAGAGGTGACTTAATTGATCATGTCCTTGAAGTCAACGGGAAAATTCAACAGGTCATATGGAGTGGTCGTCAATGTCGCGATCAGAGATGGTGCGATTTTTCATAAACACTATTCCACCGAATGGCAAGATGTGTTGAATCGCATATGGGATGTCAACGGAGCTGCTTCCTATAAGAAAATTGTGATGGATTTTGTAAATGAATATTCTTGTATTGTTTCAAGGGAAAAGATCAAGAAATTGAACAAAAGAGGATCTTTCCCAGGTTCGTGTCTTGACTTGGTGTTAGTTGTATTGGCTTATGTGTGTTAAGTGTGATTTTTGGACATATTATGTAATGTTTACTACCTAATTGTGTTAATTGAAAGCATTATTGTTTTAATTGTATGTCAATTATCATTGCTTGCTCACATGCTTTAGTTCTTTGTGGGTAATTAGCTATGGGTAGTTTTAGAAGTTTTGTAGCTTCATAGAATTGATTTTACATAAGATAATTATATTGATGATAGTTTTAAGTTAGGATTTTGGAGGATGATTGGAAACATAGTGACATTTTGATTCTAAAACCTTACTTAAAATTATTCATTAATATGATGGGTCTATGTAAATAGGGATGCATATATGATAGGCATTAATAATTCGTGCATATTTGTCGATTTGTTCATATCAATGGCTTCAGCCACAAAGAGCATAGTTGCCGAAAGGCTGAACAAGGGTGAAAAGCTCAATGGTGACAACTATGAAATTTGGCAAATGAAAATCCAGTATGTCTTTGGAAGAGCAAGAAGCACTTGAGGCTCTTGTCATGACCATGGTCGAACACGAAGAGGGAACCCGCACAAAGCACAAAAGAGACAAAGAAGCTTTTACGCGTGGAAAAGAATGAACTCTCTAGCTCGCATCACGTTGCTTTGAGCAGCATGGAAAATGACGTCATGCGAGAGTTTCGGCGTTTTGACAATGCCAAGGAAATGTGGGAGGCATTGACGGCTAGATTTGGTCATACTTCGGTGACTAGGCGAGGCGGCTCACTATCGGGTTTGACTCCTATAAGAAGCCTCATGGTCAGACCATGAAGCAACATCTTAGAAAGATGTCAAACATGATAACGGAGCTGAGAGATGCTGGCCATGTCCTCACAGATGAGCAGCAGGTGCAAGCGGTGATTCGTTCCTTGCCTCAGAGTTGGGAGCACATGAAGGTACACCTGACTCACAATGAAAATATCAAAACCTTTGAGGATGCAATGCGTCATCTTGAGCTGGAAGAGGACCGCCTGTTGGCGGCAAAGCCGGATGTTGATCTATATCATGCTAGTTCTAGCTCACATGGAGCTTCGAGCTCCAAGCGCAAGCGCCCGCCCCGGTTTGATAAAGGGAAAGGCAAGGAAGAAGCGGGTCCTTCGGGGAAGAAGCCCAAGTTTAACCAACATGAAAGAGGGAAGCGTCCCCACATGAAAAAGCTTGCAAGGGTGAAATGCTACAATTGTGACAAGAAGGGTCACTATGCTCGCGATGTTGTCGTGAGCCGAAAAAGGTAAGCACCCCTTGTACTCTTGAGAACTTTACTTTTGTGTCGAGTTACGTGTTCTTAAGCGAGTCTAATCCTTTGTGGGTTGTGGATTCGGGAGCGACGGACCATGTAGCGAAGGATAGAGGATCCTTCGTGGAATTCGACGAGTACCAAGCGGAACTAAGTGGATCTATGTGGGAAACAACTCCAGAGTGAAGTGAAAGGAATTGGCACATGCCAAGCGAATATGCGTGGTGGACGCACTTTGTTCCTTCATGATGTCTTTTGTATGCTCCGGAGATTCGTCGGAATTTAGTGTCGTATTAGTGTTGGTTAAATTAGGTTTCAATATGAACTTCTATAGTAGAGGTGTGAATTTGTTTTTGGATACAAATTACTATGGTTGTGGTTATTTTCTGGATGGTTTTATTGTATTAGATATTGATTATGTTAATGCTAATGTTTGTTATTCCCTTCTCACGTCTCCCAATAAATATGATAACGATGTGAATGTATGGCATGCTAGACTTGGTCACATTGGCCAATGCGTATGAATAGACTAGCCAAAGAGGGCTTGTTGGGCAACATTGAAAAAGTCGATTTGCCCATATGTAAGCATTGCCTAGAAGGGAAAACGACAAGGAAACCATTTGGAAAAGGAAAAAGAGCTTAATTTCCTCTGCATTTAATCCATTCGATGTACGTGGTCCAATGAATGTGAAAGGAAGGCATGGGGCTGTTTATTTCATCACTTTTATAGATGATTATACTCGATACGGATATGTCTATTTGATTTCTCATAAATCTGAAGCAATAAGTTGTTTTAAAAGGTTTATGAACCTGGTAGAGAATCAATTAGACAAGAAAATAAAAGCATTGAGATCCGATCGAGGTCGAGAATATTTATCGATGAGTTCAGAAAATTATGTGATGAAAAAGGAATAGAAAGACAGTTGTCTATTCCGTACACTCCTCAACAAAATGGTGTTGCGGAAAGAAGAAACAGAACCCTACTGGAAATGGTTAGGTCCATGATGGCGCATGCTAACTTGCCTATCACTTTTTGGAGTGATGCATTGTTAACTGCTGCGTATATACTTAACCGAGTGCCTTCCAAATCGTTGCTTCCACTCCATATGAGTTATGGACGGGTAGAAAACCCGACTTAAGTTTTCTTAAGCCATGGGGTTGTGCTGCCTATACACATGAGTCCTCTCACAAGTTTGGGAAATTGGGTCCCAGAGGAAAGAAGAGTATTTTCATAAGATACTCCGAACACTCGAAAGGGTATGTGTTCATTGGTGAGCGGGGAAAGTGGGAGTATAACTGAATTTGAATCACGAGATGTCACATTCTTAGAGGATGAGTTTCCTAAGAAGGGCGAAATAGGGGAAGATCACTCCCTATATGAAACCTTGGATCAAGATAATGACCTTAGTGGACTTCATCCAAGTGGGAGCACAATGGGAAATGATGTGCAAAGTGTACAATCTCCCATACGGCGAACAAGTCGCCAAAGTATTCCTCGTCGACGTTTTGACATTGAAGGGGAGACTTTTATGGTTGCTCCACAAGATGAGGATGAGCCAAGAAATATCAATGAGGCTCGAATTGCCCTAGTAAGGAAAAGTGGATTCATGCAATGGAAGAGGAAATGGAGTCAATGGAATCAAACCAAGTCGGGAACTGGTTGATCTTCCAAAAGGACGCGAGCTATTGGGAACAAGTGGATTCTCAAAATAAAGCGAAAGGCTGATGGCTCGATTGAAAGGCATAAGGCTCGCCTTGTGGCGAAGGGGTACAATCAACGGGAAGGAATTGATTATGAAGATACGTTTTCTCCGTAGTGAGATTTACCTCGATTCGCATTATTCGGCAATAGTGGCTAGTCTGGATCTTGAATTACATCAAATGGATGTAAAGACTGCTTTCCTCAATGGAGAATTAGAGGAAGAAATATATATGGAACAACCCGATGGTTTCATAGTGAAAGGCCAAGAAGAAAAAGTATGTCGACTTTTGAGGTCGATATATAGTCTTAAGCGATCATCAAGACAATGGTATATACGTTTTCATAATGCCATAATGGCATATGATTTTACAATGATTGATGAGGATCATTGTGTATATATCAAAAGATCCAAGGATCAATTTGTGATCATATCATTATATGTTGATGATATACTAATTCTTTGGAAGCAATATGGAGTTTGTTAAGACCTTGTCAAGAGTTGGTTGTCTTCCAACTTTGAGATGAAGGATATGGGTGAGGCTGCATACATTCTTGGAGTTAAGATTTCGAGAGATCGTTCGAAGAGATCGTTGTCTCTTTCGCAAGAAACCTATATAAATAAGGTTCTTGAACGATTTCGTATGCAAGGCTGTAAACCTATAGACACTCCTATTGCAAAAGGTGAAGGATTGAGCCATAGGCGTGTCCAGGGGACTCCACAAGAGAAGGAACAAATGAAACATGTTCCTTATGCTAGTGCAGTTGGGAGCTTGATGTATGCTATGATGTGCACAAGACCCGACATATGTTTTGCAGTTGGAATGGTGAGTAGATACCAATCCAATCCAGTCCAACACATTGGAAAGCCGTCAAGAGAATACTTAGGTATCGAAGGGAAGCTGCTGATTTCAAGTTGAATTACCAAGGAAAGGATCTGCGACTTCAAGGCTATTCGAGATGCTGATTGGGAGGAGATTTAGATGAAAGAAAATCTACCTGCGGATTTGCTTTCTTGCGAGCAATGGCGCCATATCATGGAGCAAGAAGAAGCAAACGTGTATAACCTTATCCACGATGGAAGCTGAGTTCGTGGCGTTATCAGCAGCAGTGCAAGAAGGAGTTTGGCTTAAGAGATTCTTGGATCATTTAGGTGTTATTGAGAAAGCTGCAAATCCATTGTTGGTTAACTGTGATAGCCAAGCGGCTATAGCATACACCAAAGATCCAAAATATCATGGCAAGACCAAACATATAGATACCAAGTATAACTTTGTCAAGGATATGGTTGCACGAAAGGATGTGAACTTACAGTACATATCTACGCATAGAATGGTAGCAGATCCTATGACAAAGCCAATACCTAGAGATGTGTTTTGTGGTCATGTAAAATCTCTAGGATTGCGTAGAGTCTAATGTACTAGATTGTAATTTCCCAGATTTGTTCACATTTATGAAATTATGTTGTTTCATTATTAATGCCTATGAATCTTTATATGATCTTTATGCATCTTGATGCTCGTGCATTATTTTAAGTTGAGGAAGTATGTCGGACAGATAAAAGATTAGCCCACTCACACGGGTAATCGCCTCTATTTACTGTGTGATAAATAGAGATGAGACTGTTTTTAAGCTTATTATCTAGGTGATAATCGAGAGCTCAAGCTTAAAATACGTATGTCGCCTTAACTGAGTGTTAAGATGAGGACATAATACTTACTATGTCCGAAAGTAAAATACCCCACATATTTTACTTTATCTGTCTAAGATGCCGAGATGTGAGTTACGATGAATTTTGTAAAAAGAGTAGATACGTGAACTCAAGTTAGACATTGGGTATGTCTGAACTATCATCTGTACGGTATTGAAATGTGTAGACATACGCTCCATGGGAAAGGAGTTAATACCGTAATACGTATTTCATACTACGTATGCATGAGACGACCAATAAGAGTGGCAAAAAGTTTGATCTCAACTTTTATGACGTGTGAGACTCTTGAGGAAAAGAGTTCCTCAATTTTTTTAAGTCCCCTCATGACTCTTACTTATTCTCAAGATTTCTATTTAGTGTTTGCTATCTTAGGGTGTTGCCAATGGTCATGAGATGATTCGATCTAATGGGGCATTTCTAGAAAAGCAAGCTGGACTGAAATTGAGAGTTTGAAGGAAAGAGGAAGATCGATTTTGGAGAATCACATTGTGGTTTTGTATTCACTGGTCGACCAATTATGACTGTCTTTGTGATAATTATAATTGTGAATACAATATATATATCATGTTTAAAAGAGATCAAGGGAGATATAAATGTGATCGATCGATCTAGGGTACTGCATACTAAATCTACTCGGAGTGTGACGCCCATTATTGAGCTGCTATATATTCCTAACATATGTATAGCAATGAGCTCTCAAAGTATCTTTGGTCGCACGGATTATTCACCAAGTATGAATGTTGAAGAGAGGTAAAGAGAATTCTGTTCGGCCCATCATGTTAAGAGAGAGTCTATGATGGATTATTCTCGATGGTAAATTTGAGTAGGTCTGTCCGCCCATGTTGGTTTTGGACCACCATGTGCGAGTGGGAGATGAAGGATTTATTTAATTAGTAATTGGGCTTAAGGCCCGTCTGGCTAAGTTGGGCCCGGGAAGCCCGGCCCACGGAATAAGGCCCGTGGAAAGAAGGGGTATAAAAGGGAAGAGAGAGAGAGAAAGTAACGTACGTTGAATCGAATTACGTTTTCTCTCCCGCGTTTTCTCTCCCAAAAGACAGTAGGCATACGGCTTCCAATTTCTTCCCTTTAAGGCTTCATCGGATCGATTCGACCGGATTCTCTTCCTCCATTGGCGTTTGGTGTTTAATCTGTGGCTAACAAGGTACGCTCGAATCCGTGGTGTGCTTTACGATCGGTGATATGTGTTAGAATTCCTGGGCTTGTCTTACGCTTGAGTTTAGGGGTTCGATTTAGTGTCGAATCCGGTTTTTCGGGGATTAGTCATTCCCAACATGTACAAAAAGGATCTCCGCAGAGATCAGGGAGAGAAAAAGGGGAGATATCGAAACTCAGATCTTAGCGGAAGGCATGGTCAAAGTCATGGAACCGGAAATTCTTGTAGACGAAATGAGCCAACCATTTTGGATGCCCCGACGAATAGTACGGCCATCACCACAAGTGTAGTTCTTGCTTAGCCAACAACGCATTTTGTTTCGCTACGGCAACAATTCCCAGAGAAGCTACAGACAGCACCTGCAAGGCGACCTCGAGTGTTGAGACCTTTCTATGCATCATTGCAGCTGCGGCAGTTCACCACGTGAGACCAGTACCTGCGAAAGTAGCAACCGACTTTCTCCATCAAATCTGTTCATTGGCATAAAAGATTGTATTGGAAGCCACTGCGAACTTCTTGATTTTCTCTACCACCCTAAAAAAAAATAACCAGAATCACTCGGCAGAAACGGGATGGACTAACTTTTCTTTCCCGTTGAAGTAATGGTAATTGAGGACCTGGTCATGTCCTAAAACTGTCCCATTTATCGGAGTCAACCCCAAACGTAAAATAGGATAATAATAAACCGGGGGGACTTGTAACCAAACTTGAAAACATCCCCCTGCCTGAAACACGGATATGCCACCTAGCATGCCCAACACGAGTAGGGACCAGGACGCCAACTCCGGGAAATGATGGCAGCTGGTTGGACCTAGACAAGTCCTTAAATTGTCCCGTTTATCAGAGTCAACTTCAAACGTAAAATGGGATAATGATAAACCGGGGGAACTTGTAACCAAACTTGGAAACATTCCCCCGCCTGATCCACAGATAGGCCGCTTGGCATGCCCAACACGGGTAGGGACCAGGACGCAGGTGGGGGGATGTTTCCAAGTTTGGTTACAAGTCCCCCCGATTTATCATTACTTCATTTTACGTTTGGGGTTGACTCTGACAAACGGGATAATTTAAGGACCTGTCCAGGTCCTGAAAGTCTTTTGAGCGTTAAGCCCAGTCGTTATATTTTTCTTGGCATGGGAGCTGCCAATACCCCCGATCCTGTTTAACGTCTTCTTGGGTTACAAGGGCTACCCCAAGCCAACCCCTCTGCCTCGGATGGTTCCCTTCTTGGTGGGAAGACTCCCGGGGAACCCCTTCATTGACAGGGGGAGCAGTTTAAGGACCTGCTCAGGTTCAAGTCTTACGAGCGTTAAGCCCAGCTGTTATATTTTTCTTGGCACAGGAGCTGCCAATACCCTCGATCCTGTTTAACGTCTTCTTGGGTTATGGGGGCTACCCCAAGCCGACCCCTCTGCCTCAGCTGGTTCCCTTCTCTTGGACCTGGGCAGGTCCTTAAACTGTCCCATTTATCGGAGTCAACCCCAAATGTAAAATGGGGTAATGATAAACCGGGGGAGACTTGTAACCAAACTTGGAAACATCCCCCCGTGGAAGCCACTGCGAACTTGATGATTTTCTCTACCACACTAAAAAAGAACCCTAAAGAAAATAACCAAAATCACTCGGCAGAAACAGGATGGACCGACTTTTCTTTCCCGTTGAAGTAATGGTAATTGTTCTTGTGATGGCTTCAAACGTCCTTTTGCCATGTTACCGGAACCAATCATCCGGAGATCCAAGCTTCCAGGAAATGCAGTGGTGGCGGATCTTCTTTCGCCCCTGGGTTGTTCCACGCGCCTCCTTCTATTGAGCTGGGGTCTCTCTTCTCCGACACCTAACTCCTCTCCGGATTGCTTTTCCTAGAGATGGCACCCTTCGGGTCGCTTCACCATTGGGTCCGCATGGGACCGCCTCAGAAGGAAGAGTCCCCCTGCTCCTTGGGCTTCTCTCATTTGGGCAGGCCACATTACTCCCAAGTTCCAATTCATTCTTTGGTTGATTGCTAAAAATAGTCTACCTACGCAGCAACTCATTCTATCATATGGTAGAATTGACTACACCACCTGTGCTTTTTGCAATGAGGTCCCTAATTTCACTAATCACTTATTTTTTTATTGCCATCTAACGGCTTCTATCGCTTACTTCTGGCCACTTGCTTCAATCTTCCCTAGCGTCATAGGCCTTGGAAGGATAACCTCCACTGGGCTATGCAGTTCCTCAAAGGCAAATAATTTTTTCACATTATAGCACGTCATTCTTTTGCTGTTATGTGCTATATCATTTGGAAGAAAAGGAATGCTGCTATCTTCCATGGAGAGTCGGTCGTCCTTACTTCAATCAAAAATTACATTATCAAAAGTGTGAAGGATAAAGCTGCAAGTTTTTCTGATATCCCTAATATCCCGAGGAATAGACGTCTCCAGCGGAGTTGGGGCTTCCACCCAGCTATCTTCAGCGATCGACAGGAGCATGCTTAGATCGGCGTCCTTCAACATCCTGCCTCTTCAGTTTTCGAACGTTGGCTTCTCTTCTATCAGCGGAGGGTCTTTGCTAGTCTTAGCTCTTTCTTGTCTCTCCTGGACCTTCAGTCCTTGCTTTGTTTAGTCCGTGTTGTTCTTCTTTTCCTGTTTCTTGATTGTGCTCCCTTCCACTCTCCCTGCATTTGTATCGAGAGTGCAAGATTAGGAGCCAGTTGAGTTTTCTTGTAAATTTGTTCAAAGCTATAATACCACTTACCTTACCAAAAAAAAAAAAAAAAGACTTCAGAAGCTCGAGACAGCTAATTAAATCTTAAATGGATCCCCTGTCGATCAGCTGCTCTCTTGGAGGAGCGGCGGACAGAGGACCTCTGAACTTGCCCCTCCAGTCAACTTGACCGCCGGCGTACTTTTTCAACCACTTCCTGAAACCGAAAACAAGAGCAGCCAACTTTGTTGGCAAGAAACAGGCCTTTTGCCAATTTGAAGAGCCCACCTCCTTTATTTTTTTCTCCTTAAAGGCGTAAGGAAGTTAGGAACCATGATAGTTAGGTGAGTCTAAGCAAATCCTGGGGCCTGGCAATTCTACAGGAGTATTCTTATGTTTCAATCAGGAAGATGCTACACACTCAGATCCTCGATGAGAAGAGACATAAAAGAATAAGCAACTAAGGAGAAGGTGGGGAAATCTTCAACAAAAAACTTAGACAAGCTAATGACAGTTACATCACTCTATGCTAGACTTGAAATGACAACTAGGACTCGTAGTAATCCATTTAAAGTTTTTGTGCCCTTTCTACAGCCAACCACTAGTCACCATTTTATAACCATTTTTCCGTAGAGATTTTTTGTCCTAGAGACCACTATCTGCAGTTAGTGATCCATGCTAGCATTTAAACATCCTGTGCATAATCAGCAACTAACAAGAATAGCTGAGGGATGAAGGTCTTAACAAAAAGACTACCTCAACATGAAGAAGAGGTAAATCTGAATCCACAAGCAGGTTCGGTCCCACGTGAAGTATCCATCGTGGAACCACTTGGTCAATCCATACTCCAAAGTTTCTCGGGCAGGTCCATATCAATCTGCAGTTACCAGGACTCACTGGGATGCAAATGAGAATCAAAGCCATTCTCCATGTTGCCGCAGGTGGTGAGGACTCCTGTGTCCGATATACATAGTTGGAAACTATTATTCAAAGCAAACAAATAGAGATCAATTGCTAATAAATTCACCAGTTTATGTATCGTTCCATACCATTTTGCTTCCATCTGACATGGCAGTCCCATTTCCCGGATCCAGCGGAGGTTCAGGGTAAGTACAAAATATGCATGGTGGCATGAATTTGCTAATTCCCCGCTCCTGCTTTGCTAAGAAACCATCAATATCGAGTTTCTTTATACTCGGTTCAACTGGCCCTCCCCCTTCTCTATCAGCTTTCACAGTGAAAAGAGCATACGAGGTGTTGGATAAGCTTCTCAAAGGAAGTCAAAATGTAATCGGCGGAGTTACCGTGGAGAGGAAGTTCTTATCTCTTTTTCGGCTGTTGACTTGGCATTATACCATAGTGGGCATATGGGAGGTGAGCAGGATCCGGAAGATTTTGAATCTGCACCTCGTAACTGAAAATGCAGATTCACATGTTTTAGAGCAGTCAAGTGCAAGCCGGTCATAGGATAGACCTGTTAATATAGCATTTATGATGATTGCAAAAGCAAACATAACACGTTCTTTAAGCACATGATATGCCTAAAGCCACTGTAGCTATGCAAAACACAGCAGTCTACATAGAAAAAAAGAGTCGTGGCATTCTTAAAAGGCAGAAACCGCAGAAGATGCCTTCATACCTGCAGGGAATTTCTCTATTTCCCATTGGCTTTATAAAAGATGGATCATCTAGTTCTGGAATGTACGGGGGTTTCTTGTTCATAATAATGTCTTTGTATCGAGGATCACTATTTGGCCAAAACCACACAATATCGTGCTGCACAGTACTTGGATAAACAGCCACGCATGCTTTCTTAAATGTGTTAACCTGCAAATAACATGAAAATGACAACTAGTTACAAAAATTTGCTACAAAACAGAAAAGTTCCAATACTAATGCTACAAGAAATAAAAGAGGGAGAACATCAAATCTTAATTGATCGCCACCAAGCACTTCAAAGGAGAAACTCATAGCTTACCTTCAGTTCCATACCATATTATGCCATGTTTAACTCAATTACAAGCAACAGGTATGCCATGGCGCACAAAACTGCACCGCTACTCTCATTACATGATTGAATCTTTTATTCGATAGAAAATGCTTTAAGAAGCAAAGAATAGACCAGTCACCTGTTTTTCAGGAAAGATAAAGAAATTTTTAACAGACGTTTTCTTTAAAAGAAACAAAAAAAAAACCAAGCAGAGACACTATCAGTTCACTGAAGAAGAGATACTTTAACGTATAATACATTCTCAGCGATCTAACTTACAATTGGCATCAGAAATATTTAGTGTTGTTGCTAATTAACGTGATTTAAACATCCTTCATGAAACATTTTACTTCCACCACCTAATCTTCAATGCCTTTTACATTGAAAAAGAGTCATATTTATATCCATAACACAGACTAACATGCCAATGCCTCCGGGACTCCGTTACTCATTTGTGGCGCGTTTGGTAATGATTCTGTTTCCGGGAGTAGATTATGATCAGCAATGATTCTTTTTTATTCTGAACCTGGGAACTAATTGTAAGCATTTTAAGCCGTTTGGTAACTATTCAAAATTTTTTATTCTGGAATAGAATTGTGTTTTGTACCGTGTTCATTAATTCTGTTCCAAATCAATTTATTTTAATTTTTAAATATATATATTTTTATTTATTTTTTTTACTTTTTTTCTTTTTCTCCTATTCTTCTTCTTCTTCTTCTTGTGGGCGACCTCACCGAAGCGTCGCCGGCTCTCGTCGGTGGCCAAGTTGGCCTCGCCCAGCCCCGGTGAGGCCGGCTTGGCCATCGCCGAGGCCGGGTGTCGCAAGGCTTGCCCGGCCTCGCCGATGGCCGGGCGGGCCTCACCTAACCCCGTCGAGGCCCGCCTGGCCACCGGTGAGGCTCGGCCTCACCAAATCTGGGAGGCCAAGCCTCGCCAACGGCTGGGCTTGCCTCTAGCAAGCTCGTCAGACCTCGCCCTGGCATGGCGAGCTCGCGGACCGGCGGACAACGACCGGCGGCAGCGACAGACGACGGGCGGTGGCGAGCGGGGATGGATGGCGGTCGCGAGATGGTCAAAGGGAAGAAGAAGAAGAGTTGGTTTTTATTCTCAAATTCGTTCGCGGAACAAGAATTAACTTTTTTTATTATTATTCTTGATTCCACTTCCAATCTGTTCCAGAAAACAAATTTGTTCCCAAGAACAAAAATTTTATCAAACGCAATTCTCGGCCCAAACTGATTCTAGGAATAAAAAATCAAAATTTAATCATGTTTGAATGGTTACCAAATAGGGCCTTGTTGTCCTATTCCACGAATAAATGCAAGAGTGTTCCATTTTCTTGTCAACTTGCTCGTGAGAGTGCGTTGCACCATTCTGAATTATGTAATTCAAAAAGCACATGATTCTAACAAGGAATACTTCGTTATCAGAAAAGAATGAGAGTTTCACTTAAAGGAAGCCAATCTAATATCCCGTTGGACATTCTACTCAAGATTCCAATAAGCCATTTAATGATAAACCATTTGCGACACTGGTCGGACTGGTACTATCAGGCGGACAACAACATGTTGGAAGTTTGTTTACGAAATAAACTAAATGTGCTTTTCCTTATCCCTCGTAGGAAAGTTGGGAGTAAATGGGCAAATTTATAAGTGTGAACATGTTTTAGTCTAGTGTATTTAAAGAAAAAGTTGGAATATGGACTAGACTTTGCACTACCTACATGCGGGTGCGCGAGGCGCACTTAGCCTACTTGCTGGAAACTTTTATTCATTTTGCAATCTTTCGTGAAAAGTTGTCTATGCAAAATATTAGAATTGTTATTTAGTATTCTCATTTGAGATTTTGTTGTAACCTGAAGAATATTTGTCGGTGACCATTCGCAACATTGTGGGGCAAATTAATTCTTAAAAAAGATGATATCATGCCTCAAAGTTCGACTTGACTGCTTTAATGATTCGAAACCATATTTCCCAACACAGCATGCCTCAAGGCTAGTTGATGGTAGACACTTGACTATTTATGTGCATTAACTCAGTGGATGGCATGTTTAAATTGAATTATAGAATTGCTACACTATGGGATAAGTGTGTGATTTGGAGATGTCATCGGTCCTTGGGACAACAATACCCTAAGTCGTAATAGAGATGCCGAGATGGGTAACTAGGTTCTTCCAGATGCTTGAGGGGTATAACACGATTCCCCCAGATGTCCTCACGATGCCAAATGGATGCAAGATGCTCGAGGGGTAACGGAGTTCTCCGGAAGATGGGTGCAAGATACTCACAGTAAAATGATCAATTGCTATTTCAAATTTTATTTAAGTTTTATTGAGTTACTATTTCAGAGGAAATGTTTTCCCATTTGTTATCCTGATTTGGACAAAGGTTCTTAGGCAAGTTGCCTTCAAAATAGTCTTCTATATTATGTGTTTAAACTTTTTCACATGTGTTGTTATTGACATATATTGTATAGACTGGCTAGTAGTTTACTTGTTGAGCTTTGTGCTCACTCATGGTTGATCATTATTTCTAAAATAAGTAGCATTTTGGGAAGATCGGGCCAAGATTTGGAACGTACTGCCCGTGGGAGGTAGATGACATAGTATTGAAGTTGGGATAATGAGATGTTGAAGCTTTTGGATATGGTACAGAGTAGTACCTTTTGCTCATCTTCCAGTGTACCCTGACCCTATCACCTGAGATATATAGAAATAAGAAATGAAATGAGATTGCCTGGTTTGCATTTACGCATGCATTCCTTTGAAATTCTAGATGTCCTAGATATTCTTTAACCACACATGCTTATGCATGCTTAAAAAAAGTGAAAAGACTTTAGTAAATGCATTAGCCGTGGCATGCTCGGGGCGTCACGATATAAGTGCTCATGAGTCATGCATGAACTAGGTGCACCATGAGTGCTTCAATTGAAGTGTCGTTCCAAGCGCTTGGGTGGCAAGCTATCTTTGTGGGTTGTACCGAAGTTGATTACAAAGAAATATCAAAACACCATTTTCAAGTAAGTTCTTGACGTTGGTTATCTCGTGGATATTATTCGTGCAGTTACACCACGAAGTTTTTAGAATTGAAGTTGATTAAATTCTTATGATAAGAATTTGTGTATAATTCTTTCGTGAAATCGAGATATTATTTTGCGAGGAATTATAAGGCAAAACACTACATAAGTTATTGAGTGTAATTAAGGCTTAGAAAATATTAAGAGTGTTTAACTGACTCAAGTGTAATTGTAATTTTCAGATATCGCTTGATTTATAATGGAATTCATCGTCGTTCTCTCCATGAACATAATATAAATCTAGTATTCGATTTATTTTATTTCTTCTGTTTACTTTATTATTCGATCGCTTGTTTTCCGGAATTGGAACAATGGAGCAAATTGTTGTGATGGGATTTGTCAGACTGAGAACAAGATCGATGAACAAGTAACTCGGTTTTCGCTGCGGATTATTGCTAAATTTCGAGCATTTTTTGGCACTGTCTGTCTTCTACGAACTCAAGAATGTAGAACGTTGAGGTCGAGAAAAATCTTTGGCCATGGACTGTTTTGGCATCAAAATTGTCGCAGACGTCAGTCATCTACTAAGAAGTCATTCAAGTATATCGTTCACTGTTATTCAGAAGCGGCCGTCTGGAACGATACGCCGCATCGAAACGGAATCACTAATCTGTTCATCATGCAGAGAAAATCGGCAAGAGCTTCCCAGACGAGTAGAATGGATGAGGCGTCGGCCTTCTTTAAGGGCATCGAGACCGTGAAATTCTAGCGTCGTAAACGCGTATACAATATGAATGGGAACATTGTGTGCCCAAAATACATGGCAGAACTGTCACAACATCCCTATACAACACTTCTTGTGCCTATTGTTCAGTTTTCTTTTTCTTTCCACTTCCCTTTCTTCTAGTGGAATAAAACATGTGTATCAGACTCTATTCACAGAAAAGAATGAACGAACCAAGAATCTCAAAGGACTGAGAAACAGATTGATCGATGTGCCTCACTGAAATAGGGGAGGACTTCTTCACCCGCCATGGGTGAGTTCACTGCTGTTCCGTGGCTGGTTTCGCCTGTGATGTCACCATGCCTAGTGCACTAATGGTTCGAGGGGAGAAAAGTGATCTAGAAGGATCCAGGTTTCTAGGAGACAAGTTCGCTTCCTCTAGAACTCGGAACTGGAGCTCCGGAGGATAGTTCCTTACGCAGCCAATGCGAGGCCCGGCTCCTGTAGTCCATTTGCAGGATAACTGCTTTCCCAATTGCAGTGACTTCGGTCTGTTAAGTGAAGGCCTTCGTACGACTCTATCCACTTGAACTGATACTGCTAAACTCTCTGCCTCTTCCGCACGAAGCTTAGGCTCTGGGACGATGCAATCTGGTGCCGAGGCATGTATTTCTTCCTCTACTTCCTGACCGTTGACTTTGGATTTCTGCAAGAAAGTGTCTCGACAGGATCCTTTCGTCAAGTTGCCATTCCCAAGTCCTCCGGACAGTTCACCATCTGCCGATATTTCATCATCAGTCGGTTTATTCCAGAAGTTACCAAACTGCCTTAATTTGGCGGCAGCGACAGTCTCTTCCTCCATCAAATCCTGAGTCAAGTTTTGGACATCTATCTTGTCAGTCCCGAGCACTTGCATGCTTTGCATTAAGTCCAGCCCGGATGAATCTTTCCTAACGCGAACGCTGCTTTGCCGGCCAGTAAAGCTTTCTTCATCATCCACTGCACTCATCTGAGGCAATTGAGAAAAATTCGTTTACATGAATCTGATCAACATTTACAGTGGATGCAAAACAAAACATAATCACTGCAAACATGATCTTCAATACTACCTTCACGTTCGTGATATCCACATCATTCTCTTTGAGAAATGAAATGAACTCATTGAAATTCTCTTGTGTAGGACGATAGTGACCACTATGGGGCCAAACTGCCTGTAAAGAGAAAAGTGGAAAAGACCGATAAGAATATGTAGCCTGTTAGATCATTCGAAAAGTGGAGATTCTCTAAGGTAAAGCCACTTGACTTTGCATCACCCCAATACCTTCAAGCTTCCATTTTCAACAACTAATCTCCCTGCAGCAGAAGTGGCGCCTCCAGCCAGGAAGCTGGAATGCTGGAATTCGCCCTTCTTCTTTTTACTGACATACAGTGTCTTGGATGTGCTGAGTACAAAAATCCACTTGGCATCCGCGGGTTCACCAATTGTGTGGACGAGGTCCCTGCTCTGTCTGTAAAGAAACTTTCCGTCCTCGACCATAACTTCGTATGCCTTCCTTTCATTCTGTATTAAGAAAAGGTTTTATGAGAAAGATAATAGCCAATATTAGTAATGGCACCATCATGAAAAAAGAGAGAGATGCCCCACCGGACCGAGATACTTGATGCACTGGTGTTGAAGTTTGGATCTTGGGCACTTCTCAACAAGATTGACCTCTTTCCCCTCGCCTATGTCCAACCTGGAAATTTTAAAGTAGATAGTTCCCGTGAGTACAAACTGCTGAACGTCAAAAACGGAAAAGACAAAGCAGGGAAAACTGTCATACCAGTAAAAGAAGGGTTCTCTGCTTTGACAATCCAGCCATTTAACGTAGTAAAAGTGAAGGTTATGTCCATAACGATGGCGTGGATCAATCTGTATTCCGCCCCAAGAAAGGATTAAAATCAGTGACAGACATGGGAGAGGAAAGAACGATAAATTCATCTTGTGAAGGACTTACAGCTTCTAGCCAGTGTTGCAATGCAAGTTTCTGAGCTCTGTCATTCTTCAATAAGCCTTTGCCGACCTGTGAAAGAAGGCGGGTTAGGATAGGAGCACTAACTCGTATAATTAGGAGGCCGAGGATGAATCCACCATGCATTTACCTTGGCAGCTTTAATTCTTGCTCTCGACCAACGGGAAATGGCGGTTTCATTCTTCTCCAAGTCAAAGAAAGATACAGAGCTCCGCTTCAGTTCAGCGAAATCCAAGAGCTTCCACCTGCGACAAATGAAGAGAGACATCAGTAAAGCTCAGATGCTTGGTCATTGTGTGACAATTATCATGAGCTAAAGAAATATAGATACCAGCTCTGCTCAACAAGCACTGCACAATCTGCTAGCTTTCGTCTTGTCCGAAAGCTTTTATAAACTTTCTGCAGTTTCACGGCGGCCTCATGTTTTGGGCTATCGGGATCAACAGGAGGCAATTCTTGAGATACCAACATGGGACTATTCAACGTTTCAGATTCGTTGACCATTTCTTTAGCATTTTCCATTGCAAGTGCTACATCCTTCTGTTCATTTGAGAGAGGAGCCTCAATTGAGATAATAGTCCGCGACTCCCTTCTTTTGAAACTAATAGATCCCTCAACTATTGTCTCTCCAGATCCCATGGATTTCAAGATAGTGGTTTTGCAGTCTCGACCATTGAAACTGATGGATCTCATTGGGGTTTTCACATGGTCTTTTCCAAAACTAACAGATTTCACAATGACTGATTCGAATTGATACTCCAAGTCGCTGGAGTCCGAGAATGGACACGAGGAAGAGATTCCCATTTGAAAAAAAGAGGGTTTTTTTAGCAGCCTGTCTGATTCAGAAGCAGTCTGTTGAACAAACCAGCAATCAGCACAAAAACACCATAAACTCAGTTACAAAGAACTATAAAGAAAACATGAAGAAACAAATGGTAATGGGTGCCATTTCAACACGATCTTCAGCTAATGTTCAGCTAATTAGAGCAGATTGAGCCACCTAGCATGAGCTTATCACAGTCCAGGGTAATTCAATCTGATACTTTTGCGTACCGTCTACATTAGAAAAGGTTACAGATCTGCAGAACTAATTTAATAATAAAGATAAACCTTGAAAAGATACAATTTCTCAGGACATCAGATTACAGTATCTTCATCATCTCCAACAACAGAAAAGAATAACCAAAAACGACTGAAAAACCACCCCGAATCCAGGTACAGACTGTGGATCTAGAGCAGCGCAATGAGCACATCATTTTCATCAAGACCACCACCTTTTTCCCAATTTGAAACAGGCAACAGAGAGAGACCCACATCAGTCGCAACAAATCAGAACCCAGAACCCACATACCGACACTACCAAAACTTTCCCCCTCCGCTAAAAGGAGCAAAACCCCACCCAAACAACTCCTCGGAGGAAGAACTTTCACTTAAAATGCACTGAAAAAATGCACCCCAAATCAGAACCCACATATTATCGCTATCCAAACTTTCCCCCTCCGCTGAAAGAAACAAAACACCATCCAAACAACGCCTCAAATGAGCAAGTTTAACTTAAACTGCGCAGAAAAAAAAAAAAAATCAGAAAAAATACACCCCAGATCAGAACCCACATACCGTCACTATCAAAAAATTTCCCCTCCGCTAAAAGAGACAAAACACCATCCAAACAACGCCCCAAAGGAACAACATTAACTTAAACTGGCAAAAAATAATCAGAAAAAATGTACACCAAATCAGAACCCTCATCCGTCACTATCAGGAAAAGAGACGAAACGCCATCCAAACAACGCCTCCAAAGAACAACTTTAACTTAAAATGCGCAGTAAAAAAAATCAGAAAAATTACACCCCAAACGGAATAAAATAGAAAACGCGCTCGGAAAAGCAAAACCAGGAAGGAGAAACGAGCATTACCTCGACAAAAGAATCGGTGAGCCAAGAAACGAGTGCAGTGTCCTAAGCAAAGCCGAGAGAAGATGGGAAGTATTCTATTCTGGGGAGGGGTCAGATGTGTTGTTCTTGTTCTTGGTACTTATGAATAATAATGATATATGCAAAAATGATAGCTTGCTACGTCGAATGCCCAGAGAGAGAGAGAGAGAGAGAGAGAGGTAGATGATGCCCTTTAGACTACTTCAACTGCTGACTGTTCCCTCATCCTCCTCGTCGCTAGTTGTCACCGCCTCATTATATAAGGAAGAGGACAGAGAGGAGACCCGATTTCATTATCTCCATTTTGAAAATCCATTCAACTCCATCCGAGCGTTCCTCCCTTTTCTCCCCCACGTGGAGTGGACAGCGCGGGCGGAGTGTTCAGCAGCAGCTCAGCGTAATTCAGGAGGCCCTGTCCGGACAAGGGTTAGACCAAATTTTTTGTTTTTTCCTTAAGCGTTCTGTATTGCTAATTAATGATGCTTAACGACAATAAGAAATGATTTCTGTCTTTTAATTAATGTGTTTCCTTCTTTCTTTTTGCCAAAGGAGTGTTCTCGGACACTCGTTAAGTATGTTTAGTCTTGAACACTCCACTTTCTAAAGTAATAATTATCCAAAATACGAGGATAGCCAGTGCATTGATGACCGTAAAATTCTTTTAATTAAATGGTCAATCGATATTTTCAAAATGGCCCATTTCATTTGAATTATCTTATCACTTTCATCATAGACATGGAAATTTGCAAATTGCAATACCCGCTGACGCCGTGGACCTACAATCTCTTAGAATTTTCTTCTAAAAGTCTTTGAACGATTCATTTGTAATTTCTCACACCGAAAGAGCCGGTGTATTTTCTTGTTCTCATTTTCTCCGAATGTTCATGCGCGTAGCCAAATCCTCAGACCTTTTACTAATTCCAACCCCTTGACGAAGAAGAAGCGACTGAGAAAAAGTGTCATCTCTATGGGGAGTCTTTTTCGATGTCATGTCAACATCACTACTAGTCTCTCCCAAGTCCAAGAGGAAAAACAAAAACGAGATTGACCAGCTCACAACCACCAGGGCATAGAACGTAAATACTTAGAAATCTCTATCTTTCATGCAAGCTTGCACATTCGGCTTAACTACAAATGCTTCTTCACAAAATACATATGCACGTATATTTACGGGGTACTGAGCCGACATGTCGAATGAAAGACGTCATACGAAGCACGGATCTACTCAATAAAAACCCTTTCGAGTTTCACCCTCTCTCTTGAAATGCACACGTCTACTATACCTATCTATTGGATAGTAACTTCTTTCTAATAAAAAAATGGATCTAGATTTAAATTTATCTTCCTTGCGTAGGAAGGAATACCGTCAAGTTTTACACTCCAGACTTTAGATAAAGCAGCTTAAGGATGTATTGTGGTCTTATATATGTATATGTATGTATAGTTTTACGAAGAAGAAAACTGGAACTAAAAAAGGGGTCCTCGCATAGAATTCCACGCCTTGGAAATCTGCGATTCTTGAGAGTGAAAATCGGGTCGGTCAGCTACTCTAGACGACTCGAAACGCTCGAGAAAGGATTTACATTAGAAATTCTCTTGGGGTCGGGGGAAGCTTCGGTGCGTCTTCGAGGGGAGGGGGGATTGACACGACACCGGCGGCGACTCACGGGTCTGACTTGGAAAGTGAAGGGATGAATAGTTTAATCAAAGGGAGAAAGAGGGTGCTCCCAAAAGTCCACACCTTTGAGCACACTCTTCCTCACTTTTCCAAAATTCTCATGCAGGGAGGCGTTCCAGTTAGTTAGACGTACGTGCGGTCCTGTTCATGAAGCGTTCGATTAGGTAAAAGGGAGACGAACCTATAGATTCGGGATCACGCCGAGAGGAAGCAAGTTCTTCCGAGGATTTTTCGGGATGAATTGGTCGACCGGAATCCCTCTTGATTGAACCCTTTTTAATGGTCGGTGCATCGGTGATCACACGAAAAGGTTTGGTCTAAGATGGGTTTGGTCTAAGATGCGTCACCAGAATAACCCAATTATCGTCAAGACATGTTTCACGGTTCCTGAAAGATTATAGTCTAAATCAACTGAAACTTGATTCATAGAGATTATATATAGTTTTTCAGAATTTATATACTAATGATGTGGCGAATTGTGAGTGATAAATTAAATTAGTGGGTCATATTCAACCAATGATAACAGTCTATCTTACCATTTAATATGTGAGCTTTCTGAATTAGTTTTATGACATATGGCATTGGTCGAATTCAATTTCTCTCTATTTTCCAGCTAGTTCCCCCGCCAAGAGCCGAGACGATGACCCCCTCCTAGGCTGCCCACCTCGTGCGACCCCGGTCGTTGTAAAATGTGCACGACCTTCCCGACCGTCACGGACTCGTGCGCTGACAAGGTGTTCCAATGGGACGTTTAAGCGACTAAATGAGGAAATGGTTGTCGTTTTTAATGCAGTGTTTAAAGCAAATTTTTCTGGCGATATGCTACAAAATCAAGTTCTTTCATCTCTTGGTATGCTCAACTAATGCTGCTCCCTGCACTTATTAACGTGATCTGTATTATACCATGAGAACCACAAGTGCAATCCGCTTGTGCATGATTGATGATTATCTTATTTCCTCACCCACTTTCAGGCGACCGCTATTAAATGGAGAGTAGACGAGATCTGACAACCTGTCCATTATTATCATGTTGATGGATTATCAAAAAGCATTGCACCCTTAAAGTCTTCTAATTACCAGATCAATTGACAATGAAGCCGACCATCATCGATCATATCTACAGTCCATCTAGTACTTATTTAAGGGCAAAAGTTACTAAAAATTGCTATGTCCGTTACAACACACGTATCCTAATCTTAATCTCAAAATTTGTACTTATGCAACATATTTCCTTTCCGTCAAAATTTTGTCAACGAGAATCGTTAACAATAGTTTACACAAACACTAAAAAGTAAATAATGTTAACATGGTACCCATAGGGCTTAAATGATACAAAAAACGATATTGGTTTGGTTGGAAAATTATGTTCACTATGACACGTTTATCCTAAATTTAATCTCAGACTTGCACTTATTCGATATATTTCCCTTCCATCGAAATATTGTCAATGAGGACTATTCAAAATATGTCTACATGGATGCGAGAAAGTAAACAATATTGACATCACCTCCACGTGGCTTAAGTAATATAAAAACGACATTTATTTGGTTAGAAAATTATCTAAGGAACCTTGACGAAGGTAAATCAATCACATACATATACCTTTGGGGTATTTTATGTCACAAAAAAAAAAAAAAACTCAAGGGTAAATAAGTCACGATCTGTATAATTTATCACAAAAAAGTTCGGGATAAATGTTTGACGGCAGATATAAATTGGGTCTTTTTTTTTTTTTTTTTGGTAGCTTTTTCCCTTTGTTTAATTCCCCCAGATTGAAAAAAAGAAGAAGAAATTATTATAAAATAAACCCCAAATAAACTAATTGAACGTGTTTCACTTTCGGCCCCCTTGACGAGGTTTTGGTCTAAAAAATGACGATTTCCAAGATTGAAAAATATAAAACTCGCATAACAATATCAAATTCTAAAGCAAGAACGCTTTTGCTTCCCCTATCCAAGTCCAACTTGAAGAAAAAAAGCTGCCGAAAAAGTTCAATTGAAAAAAAAAAAAAAAACATGCAAAAATAATTTTAAAACTAAAAATTTGCCGGTGCTTGAGGATCCGGCCGCCGAAAGAATGAATCTGGCCACGACAATTTTTCATATGGCCTTTCACATTAAATTTGACTGCGTACTAAAATAAAATATTTTAGGTGGTGTCGGCATGTATTTTTGTCAATCGGGCCTTTTGCTTTACAACTCATGCATTATTAATGCAGGCAAAGAGGACGTGTATATTTGTTGTTTCTGACGTACCCATTTTGCCGATTTTGGTTTATATGTACACCGTCCTATGATGTGACTTCTCTGTAAAGCGCATCCCGTCGCATTGCAAAACTAAAAATTGACAAATCTTAAAAAAAATTGTCGAGTGTTTGATAGGACTGGATAACATCCACCGGTCGAAAATTGTCTTATCAAATATAAAAAAATCTTGCATCTACAAAAGTGTTCGGTAGATATGACTTATAAATTAGGATTAAGTTGTTTGAGATGTCATGTAAGTGGTCCGAAGGCGAGCGTTTGAAATGATGGCAATGCTATTCTAATGTGCATATGTCACTTGATCCTCTTGGGGTACATATTTGTCTATGGTTATGCTCTCAATTCTTATTTTATATGATGGTCAACGGTAGGTCCAAATTATGGTTTTTCATGAGTTTTCGTGCATGTATTTGAGTATTCTAGATCTGCTGGTAAAATGTTAGATAGACCTAATAAAGAGATGATCACGAGAATTCATGAAAATATTTGTAAAGTGCTAACTGGAGTCTATCGGGCATGATGGAGATTTTTTAATATTTTTTTGGTTAGAGGGAGTGATTGAGGGGTTGGAAAACAAGAGTCCTTTTGAAAAATTCAAGTAATTGTAATATCAATCATATCATTTGATTTATGATGAAATTTTATGTTATCATCTCTGCAAATATTAGTTACGTTGATAAAATTTTACAAAAGTTTACTAAGAGTTTACTAAGAGTTTTACTTTCCATTTTCATTTATTTATGTTAAGTTGGTTTGGTTCTCCACAAATAATTGTTTTTCACTAACGGTTGATAGATATGCTTATATTGTGCAATGATCTTTGATAGATATCTCTAAGAAGTGATATCATGATTTGTCGGTTGAAGATTGCCATCACAGTTCAATAGGGCTAAGGACCATAGATCAATAGATGGAAGTAGATGATTTTGTGTAGTGCATGACAAAGTAAATATTTGTCGATATATATTGACGTGACATGGTGTTTGAATTAGGGGAAAATAAATCTAACACGACAGCGTGACACGTGAGTGGGAGGCTTTTTTCTTCTTTTTTGCTTTTTAGTTTTTGAGCACTCGGGAGTGTTAGACAAAGATAGAAACTCGATGTAGTGAAAAACAATAGGTATCTAGTTAGTTGATAAGTTCTTTTTTATTTTTTGCCTAAAATTTATAATACATCTATCTAGTATTTCAAGTGGAAAAGGAACACAATCAAATATTTTAATGAGTTTTTTAACGGAAACCCTTGTCTTATTGATATTCTATTAAACGAAGGTATCAACCAACCCTCCATACACGCATCCAAATATCATCTCGGGACAAATCAATACTAATTTGGAAATTGGTACGGCTGAGAAAAAAATGGCTTAAAAATAAACTTTAAAATCCAAATTGCAAAATACCCTACTGTCCCGCGAGTGATGAAGTATCCACAATTCAAGATTTAAAGTCTCTCTCTCTCTCTCTCTCTGTTTTTCCCAATTACGGATGATCGAGTAGAGAAATTGCTTTCATTTGATCCTTGGGACGTTGCGTCCGACAGCATGTGCCATCATTAGTCGGTCGCCAAGGAAAACCTCCTCCCCCTGCGGAACCCACACAAAACAACGTAGAAAAAAGAGAGGGACGGATGGAGAATCCAAAAGAGTCAATCCGAATCCTACGGCTGACATTAAACTAAACTACGATTTACAACTGCATCCGACAGCGCATCGTCACCACCAACTGTCAATCGATCTCAGATCTAGAGGAGGTACTATCCCACCGTACCGTACGAATTCCTACGCGTGGCAATGGGGGACCTAATCTACGTAGCAGCCTTCGGTATTTTTGATTTTTTAATTTAAATTGGGGGGTTTTGCCTGGGATTGGTGGCGCAAAAGAGCAGGATCAGACAACCGCATCCACTTCGACAGTACTGCTAATGAGTAAAAGCCTGGAATTTCGTGTTCACTCAATCCTTCCCCGAACTTGCTTTAGCACCGCCTCCACCTGTTCCTCCTTTTTTCTCTTTTATCCAGTGAATTATAGGGAGCAAGGGTTTCAGAAATTGCTCGATACAAATTTAAAAACCGCAGGATCAAATAAAAATATTTAGCTCGAGTGCGTATTCGTTTGGTACGTTTCTTTAAATATTTTTATATTAAGGAACTAAATTCTTTATAAAAAAAAAGGAAACGCATTATTTAATAACATTTAGCCTTAAAATCGAAATGTAAAATGCTATTTATAATTTTTCCGTGGGGAAGTTGAAACGTGGCTTTCGATTTGGTTTTCGTCCTCCCACCGCTTGTGGACTTTCTCGCACAGATTTTCAAGTAAAACGCCTTCGTCGATGAATGCTCGGAAGGAAGTAATCGGAAGAAACGGGGAAATCAAATTAGGCAATCAACGATAATTAAAGTGATAAGCGACGTTGATATGTCCCACTTAGTAATTATCACTAGCCATAAGCGAGACTACCCATACATACAACATATCTTTTAATCACATATTTAAAAAGATTAATAATAAGTCTCGACGCTCTTCTAATGATTGCTTTGAAAATCTCGGACTGTCATTAGTTAATCGCTTGAGAAAATTCTCTTAAAAGGGCTCTTTAATGAAATGACGTGGAAAGCTCCGAAAATGTTAGGCTTCGTCTCTTTAACAAAAGATAACTAATTTGAAAAATATTTTCTAAAATTAATCAATTATATTACTTATAAAAATAAATGAATGATTTTTTTTTATTATCTGTGAAAATGTTTAGACATAAGTTATCTTCAATAAATATGTTATTATTTAGTAACTAATTATTTCGAGCAATTTTTATAATTTAACTAGGTGAAAAATTAGTGGCACCGGGGAAATCACTTCTTTTGCGGGGGGTGAACGAGAGAGTCAACGCTCTCGTCCTTTTAATTAAAGAATGAGAAAAGGGGCGCCCGCGCGTTGGGGCAGCGTTGACCATGCATGGGGGGTGGTGGAGGCCGGTGGGGAGACAAGGAAACGACAGCGTTTTCACGGGTCGCACGAGGGTTTGACGAGTCGGGTGGGCGGGAGTAACCGCCAGGCAGGGGGAGCGGAGCAGAGCAAGCTGGCGCGCAACGAAGCGGAGGCCCCACTCGGCTCGCGACAACTGGCGGCTGGCGTTTCGTGCGATTCTGTGAGAACGTTTTTATTTGATTATTTGATTATTTATTTTTTTATTTTTTTTTCGCACTTCTCCAAAATCCACAACACACTCTCCCACGAAAGTCAAACCCGACGCGTTTCGTGTCAGCAAAGCACCGACGGACGCAATGGCAGTTACCACTTTTACCGCGAGCCTACACCTGAGGACGGCGGATGTGGATGAGATTGTAAGGCTGGTTTATCCCATCTCACCTGCCCCAAAGCCGGGATACCATTTTCCGCGTCTATCCCGTTCAAGATGTGCTGCCAAATGCCGGATAGGGAGGACTCAATGATTATTCGTTCGCCGAACCAGAAGTCTGAATCGAAGAATTGAGATGAGCCCTTGTAGATTGAGATATATGTGAGGTTAACTTAAATACATGGTAATGAGATCATCAGCCGAGATCATCAAGAGATCTCACCACAAACTAATTCACCTGTTGTTCAGGCCACCAAACGCAGGCCTAAAGATCACACCCGCGTAGTTTAGCTGCATGTTTATTTGTAAATCGACGAATTATAGGTGATTAATGGGTTGATATGGACTGGGCCAAATTTGTTGACTGAACTTACCTTTACGAGCTGGTGAGCTTGGCCCAGGCGTGATTCGACTGGACTTGCTATTACTTGTTGAATATCTTTTAATCCAAGTTTAGTACTCGTTGAGCTCTCTATATTGTATTAGGGCTTGTGGGCGACCCGACAAAATTCTCAAGTATTTTAGATGGTGGCCACAGCGTCTCGTTGACGAAGAATGGGTTCAAAAAGGGAAAATAAAATCGATAATTCCACTGCAAATAAAGTTATGCACTTGGGCTTTGCAAAATAATTTTTTTTTTTCAAAAAAGATAAAGGATTCGTGCCTTCGGAAAAATGTGTAACCCTTTTGTTCGCCACTATAGATAAGTCGCTACCGAGCGACGGTGGAGCAGGCCACGGGGATCAAAATTTCAGGCCCGATTGAATCGGCCTAATAAGCCCCATCGAGCAATCTACAAACTCAATAACCCATTGAACTTCGGCCCACACAAAGAAGACATCTTCACCAATCAAAATAGTAAACCATGGATGGATTTGGTGGCCCATGAGCTTTTTCCATCTAGGCAATAGCAAATTAGAATGTTAGGTAAGGGAAAGATCTTGCTTGCGTGATCGATGGCTCGTATGGACCGCCCTTCCCGGCAATGGATCCCGGTCCCAAGCAAGTCCATCTCCGACAATAAGGGCTGTATTGCGAGGACATGCTCGATGCGAAATTATGTAGTTCGTTGTCTGGCCTGATTGAATCGAACTAACTTCAATTCATATTACTATCCAAATTTCCATAGTACACTTTGCCGAATTGCATCTTGAGAAGGAGAGTTGACCTGAGATGGATCACACAAGATAGGCCTATCTTTCGGAAGTAAGATTGAGTTGAAAAAATATCTTGTATTTAATTTAATTCATGTCGATCAATGTGATCATAACCATTAAATGTGCAAGGCCCTAGTAAGACTCGCATGAGAAATGACTATGATGATGTCAATCAACATAGACTCGGTCTTCGTAATAACTTCTTGATCGAATCTCCAAATCCGCTTGAATTGAGTTTTTCTCGGTGATTGAGAAAAAGTATTCATTCAGCTCAAAACCAATGCTTGGCCCAAAGAGGATCTTTCCGTTTGGCCAGCGCTTTCCTCCAGAATTGTGGCAGCATGTCTTCCCACTTTTGCTTTCACCTAACTACAACATCAGCGTCGGTGCAAAAAAAAAAAAAAAAAAAACTACAACATCAGCGCGTGCAGTCATTTTCCCATCAACACGTTAGGGGCATAGAACATTTCAAAGGTCAAAAATGGAATTTTGGTTCTTTTTTTCCTACGACAAATAATTAATTACATAAAAACCTCACCAACTTTAGAAATAGCACGTATTATCCCTTATCTTTTAAATATCGCACGCTCGAGTGAATTTGTTTTTTTTTTCTTTTTGTTTTTACTTTCCATTTCTAGAGAAATAAACAAATGAAAAGTGCCTTAATTCGAGAGATTCCTTGGTCGTCTCCTCCGTAGGGAATAATACCGAGTAAATTTAAATAAATGGACTGTGTTGAAAAGAATTGGAAAAAAATTCTTTTCTTAAAGGCCAATGAAAATATACGTTATATTGCCTTGACATAGCGGTTACAATTCCTAGCATGGGTTACAATTTGTGCACCTTTGACTACCTGAAACGACATGATTGTTTGAACCAAAAAATTAAAAAAAAAACATACCATGATTTCGGTGTCTCTACCTTAATCATATAAAAGATTAAACCGTCAATTATTTAGAAAAAAACCGGGAGAATTTCATACAAAAAAATGAGGAGGAAAATGACACAAATGATCCTTAAGTTTTAATTCAACATTTTTAATTTGATGTTCAATGTGATATTTGCCGTTTAGCTTAATGTGCAATGTAATTCATGAATTTTTGATTTGTTTAATGCTGTTTAATTTAGTTATTGGACTATATGAAAATATTCAATATTGTCATGACTTGAATTAATAAAAATATAATATCAGATATTTTTATATAATTTAGGAATTAGAAGGAATACCAAAAATTTAATATAACATTAAACAAATTAAAAATTCTTGAATTATATTGCATTACATTTATTTTATAATTATGGAAAGGTATTAATCTTTTTTGACTTTTTTACCCCCGAAATATGCCCAGGAGAGTTGGCCATATTACTAACTTAGCCCTTACGAGTAACGGCCCCCCCTCCATCAATGCACAGCCGTCGTATAAAAGCCGCTGTGGCCTTCCAGCCCTAAACCACCGCCCGCAGCTGCCGTCGACGCTCCCAGGGTCGCCTCTCGTCTCTCCCCATCAACCAATCTTCTCTCCGCATCCGCCGATCACCGCCGTCGCTCGAGGTCGCTCTCTCTCTCTCTCTACCTCTCCCTCTCCCTCTCTCTCTGCAACCCCTAAATTAGGGTTTGCGTTTCGAGTCTCGATTTCGTCGAGGTCGTTCGGGGCCCTCTCCCCTTTGCCCTAGCGTCCTCGATCTGCTCTTCCTTCCTCCGCGCCCCGTCTTTCCGTTTTCCCTTTCTCGCCCGCGATCGCTCGTGCTCGCCGGCGCGCCCGACCCGACCCGAGGTTTGGGAGCGGTCGAGCTTCGGTGGTCGCGTCGGCAGAATCGGGCGATGGGTGCTCGCGGGAGTCGATGGTCGATGGGGATTTTGAGAAAGTTATTTAGTCACGACGTTTTGGGTTAATTGGCTGTTCCCTTTCGAAATTTGAAACTGTATACATGTATTGGTAAATTTTGCGCCTTTGGAATTGTATCTGGAGGAGATAGAAGAGAAACCTGAGGCACCAAATCAGTGGCCTTCGATGATGTGAAATGAGATTGTTTTCCTCTTTTACCCTTTTTGTAATTCTTTGGACACCGTGGCGGTGTCATGTTTCGCTAAATTATGTTTAAATTTACCGATATGGAGCGGACTTGTGTATGTAAATCAGGGGTTAGGTGCACGAACTCGATTCTCCCCTCAAGCCACCTCCTGGCCTCTCTCTGCATGGTACCATGATAGGGTTAGAGTTTTGGGTTGTGAGAGCCATTGAGCTCCTTGATTTCTCTGTAGGCCATATTTCTATGCAAATGGAGAATATCTGAGTTAACAGTCATTAACATCGAGGGTATTTGTCATTTTTTTTTCTACGTAATCACTTATGATCAATGATTCATTCTATTTAGACCCTGAGGCTCATGACATTGAATACTGGTTCAGGTGGCGCTGTTGTACAGATTTCTTATTCAGTACCTTTAGCTCTGGCATATGATAGTGGGTTACCTGTGTTTGGGTTCTTGGGATCTTGTGTAATGGCTGTTGTGAATCGAGCTGATTACCCTGTTCTTATTGCTGTATTTCCCTCTGGCGTTATTAAGACAATGAAAATTTGCTTGGTTTTTTGGATGACATATGTGACTCCCTCTACCAGTGCTTGTATAACATTAAGATTCGGTCAATCTGTCATTTAGTTGTCTTATTATTTCTTTAATTTTCTCATTTCTTGTTAAAGCAAAAGATGGGCAAGCTCCTTGATATCAAGCTATGCTGGTTGCTCTTACATTTCTTCAACATTTTTGTGTGCATACTGAAACATTTGTGTACTGTGTAGGGTTCATCAATCTTTCTAATGAGGGGAAGGAGCTACACCCCATCTCCCCCGAGGGGGTATGGCAGGAGAGGACGTAGCCCTAGTCCAAGGGGTCGTTATGTTGGTCGCAGCAGAGATATGCCTACTAGCCTTCTCGTTCGCAATCTTCGTCATGATTGCAGGTTTTCTTTTTATTTTTTTATTATTTTTTATTTGTTTCTGCATTTCCTTCATCCCGTTTTGCAAAAATCTTAGACCTTGTAGATCATTAACTATGTTCTTTATTAAACTTAATTCTTTGATTGTCACATTGGAATATAAAGTTGAAAGAGCACCAGTCAGTGGCTGGTTCTTTAAGGCACATCTAGGACTTCGTTTGATTTAATTGTTGCACATAATTCTTCCTGTTTCGCACTTCTTCTTTTGTTTTTTAAAGGAAAAAAAAGGGCATTGATAAAGACTTCATACTTGAGAAAATTAATATCCTGCGTTTTTTCTTCTTCCTATCCTATGTATTCTTTTCTTTGAAAGCAAATGCTATTGGTTTCTTGTGGGCATGTTGCATACTATAACCTTTGACTAATTATTGCAGGCAAGAAGATCTTCGAAGGCCATTTGGGCAGTTTGGTGCACTTAAGGACATTTATTTGCCCAGGGACTACTACACTGGGTGAGCAACAGCAGCCAATTACGTTAATGCTATCATGTAGTAGACTTTGGTTTCAGAATCCTTTGGAAGCTTCTATCTGATGCCAATTTTCTTCATATCTCCATTTTGAGTTCACAAGTTTCATGTTTGATGTTGATTTAATAAAACTTAATGAGTCTTTTATCCATGCATCTGAAAATTTCTGTGTCATAATAATTCAAATAAATGTTCTCCTTGGATTTTATTTGCAAGGAATTTGAATGCATGATTCTTATTCACAGTAAATTAGTAGAAATATCCAAGAGCTTGTGCATCCAAATGTTTTTTCCTAGTAATTGTTTTACTCGGTTTGTCTTCTTTCACTGTTTACATTTTGGTAAAATCATCTTCGGGAGATTGACTCAGCATGCTAAAGGGTTCATTTTTGCAAACTTTAATTTGGATCAGAGGGCCGCTTTCCGTGTTCTCCTTTGTCATCACAAGTTGGGTGTTTTATTGAAGTTGTTGAGATATTTACCCAGCGAAAATAAAGTTTTGAAGAGATCAATCAAGTAATTAGAGTTCATTTGAAGATGATGTTAATGGTAGTGAAGATTGGAAGGAAGTTGGGTTTGAATACATTGAGAAGATGTTCCAAGTCTTGAAGAATATCAAGTCATCTTAAAACTGACACTTGCAAGGTTAGCAGCCAGAGTGCTTGCTTTTACTTGCTTATCCTGACTTTATGGCTTGTTGGGGATATTCTGGCAAGTTACAAGCTGTGGTTTTCCCTGTGTATGTTGTTTGTTTTTTTGGCCTTTTCAAATGAACCCTGTAATGACTTTTTCCTGTCTCTCTCTCTGTCTCTCTCTCTATATGCAGAGAACCACGTGGTTTTGGTTTCGTCCAATATGTAGATCCTGCTGATGCTGCAGAGGCTAAGTACCATATGGATGGATATGTGCTTCTTGGTCGGGAGTTGACTGTTGTATTTGCAGAAGAGAATAGAAAGAAACCTACTGAAATGAGGGCGAGGGAGCGTGTAAGGTGCCTTCCGTCTCCATAACTGTATAATTTATCCATGGTGAATAGTAGCACAAGTCTATATAATGCGGTAGAATTTTCTATAATTTGTTTGAGTTATTTTGGCATAGAGGGTCATTGACAGTGTTGTGAAGGATCCTAGACATGCATATGCTTAGTTGATTATCTGTTCTGCAGTACATTGGTAGGAACATTTGAAAAGGGTTTATTATTCTTTGGAGGAGGTTGGGAAGAAATCCTGAAATGGAATCATATGTACAATGGAGGGCATCGTCATGAATGAACAGTTGTATCCCCGTATTAATGAGTTATAGGATGAGGTGGAAGAGAATCAGTTTTGGTGGAACACTGTCCGCATCTGCTTGGAGTTAATAATTGATAAATTAAATACAGGAACCTACTGGAGGCTGGTCTTGGTGTTTTTTTATTTATTTATTCATTTCTTTTTAAGAAAAAGTGTGCATTACTTTTTTCTTTAAAAAAAGAAGAAAAAAATTGGATTTAATTCTCCTGGTTCCAATGCAGCAGCCGAGGCAGAAATGATCGAAGACGGTCTCCGGCGGGATATTCCCGGTCTCCACCTCCTCGCCAAGCAAGATCTCGGTCCCGTAGTCGTGATTATTACTCCCCTCCTGCGAAAAGAAGGTACTCAGGGTATGTGACCTACTTTGATTTCTTGTTTCTTGCTGTAGGTTCTATTTCCTCCCTCAGTTGATTTAGGGAGGGGGAAAGAAAACCATATAGATTGTTGAATAGGGCAAATAAATAAGAAGGCATGCAATGGCTAATGCTCTCTGGGCTTGTCTGTAACTCTTTCATCCTGTTGTAAAGCTATTTTTCTATGGGACCTTCCCTATAAACATCATCACCTCAATAGACTTGAGCTGGATCTAATGAATATGGTTTTATTCTCATCAACGTGCAGTTTATGGCAATTTAATTTTCTTTTTCTGGTACTTAGGCTATGTCGGATCATTCAACATGTGTGCGAACTTTTTTGGCATAAGTTGTGTGCTGTGATATAATAACTCCTGATGACTTTGAGTCAATATCTGACGGTATGCATTTTATTATCATTTGGTGAGGTTTTGAACTTGTGCGAGAAATTTGTTCTTGGTATGTTGTAATCATTGTTTTTTTGAGGAATCTCATTACTGTCCAGTTGCGTCCAGTTGCTAGAGATTTTAGTTGATACATCTTTCTGTAAGATTCTAAAATTTTGGTTTATGCAGTGATAATTTCGAGTTCCAAAGCTGTTGCATATTTTTGTCATATGATGTGATGCATTTTTTTTGGGTCAGATCTGCTTCACCTCAAGAGAAAAGGCACGGCCGAGAGAAGTCATACTCCCCACGTCCCAGTCGGGAGAGGTCATACTCACGATCCCCGCCTATCAATGGTTCCCGAAGCCGCAGTGAAAGTCCGGCCCGAGGCAAAAGCAGGAGCCGAAGCCAGAGTCCTCCTCTTGAAGACTATGCCAGGGAGCCAAATGGAGATGGGACTCCTAGTCAGTAACCAGCCGATAGGATTCCAGACTTTCTTTCATATTTTGTCTCTTGAGTTTGATAATCTCTCTGTTGCACCTTTGTGGTTTGTTGTCATTATGTATGTAGACTCCTCTGCTGTTGGCGTTAAATATTGTAGGACGTCCTTTTCATGTCGCAATCTGATGGAGATTGCATGATGAACTTAATTTTGTTGATTGTTGGTGGATTCGGCCCTCAGGTGTCTCTGTTAGTGTGGAAATAGTGAACTTAATTGACGTGCACCGGGATGTCACTGTCTACTATGTAAAATATATGGGTGTTTCTTGATGGGAAAATTAACTGTTTTGGACCTAGGGATTTAATTTATGGTCAGATTGAATCTAGGAATTTGGACAGGTAAGAATGATTAACATGTAGGAGGTGGGACAATCAAATGTTATTGAAGATGATCCTGAGGATGTGTTTCGGTTGAAGAAACATATGGGCATTCTGAGCGAACTGGCTGCAGCACATGAGCTGCAAAAGTTTATTGTTATCCGATAGAGACCTTGATCAAACTACTTATCGTTCTAATCTGTTCTTAGGACATTTCGGCGGGATGGAGATCTCAGCGTCCGGAGTTTTGTTTTGCTTATCATCATGTCCAACTGGAAAATAAATATTTGGTTGAAAGTGTCCTCTCAACAGATGTCAGGGGATCAAAACATTTGAGGTGTGATTTAGCTAAAGCTGCCATTCAAAATGATACCTACCCCCTTTGGGTTCTAGCTACGAAGTAGGTGTCATTTTACTTACGCATGTTGCCGAAAGCCTACATCGCAGTCGCATTTCACTAAAAATTACAAATCACGTAATCGCTGGCCGGCTGGCCATCTGACGCCAGCTTGCCTAGATAGTGCCGCTCAATTGGCAAAAAGTATGCGAACCGTTTGAAGTGCAAAAAGTATGCGAACCGTTTGAAGTGCGGAGAAGCTAGTTACCAAGCACAAGCCGGAACTCTCTCTACAACCAACATGGCGATTTCCAAGGGCTATTCTGGTCTGGATGGGAAGGGTAACACGTCTCTTTCCGAATTATAGAGAAAGCTGCTGTGCCTGGGTTGGTGTTTAAGTGCTACTGACGAGGCGATTCCAGAAATCGCCACTCGACGTTCTCCACAAAACATGTCCTAACCAACTAACTACCTCTGCCTTGTGGTAGTTGACAACCTTGAACTGTCTCATCACCTGATCACCCATAACAAAATTTCAGACGAATGAGACGACATCTCAAGAAATTATTGACTTAAACAAGGACAATCACGTGGTCCCTCATGAACCCACGTCCCTCACCTACTACTCCAATGGCGCCTCCTAATGAAGTGTCAAGCGACTGACGCTCGTTGCCCAGAGAGAGGGAGAGGGAGAAGGAGATGGGCAATCCGAAGAGCATCGGCGAGGTGGGCGTGGATGACCTGGTGGAGGCGGGCCTGTCCAGGGAAGCCGCCGCCGAGCTCGAGCGGACGCTCCGGGAGTCGGTGGCCCGAGCCCGGCGGTCCGGGAAGCCGTCGCCGGGGCTCGAGCTCGACCCGAGGGGGGTGTGGAGAGAGCTGGCGAGCGCCGGGGCGTTGAAGCCGTCGCACCCGCACCGGGTGCATCAGCTGGTGTACTACTCGGTGTACTCCGGTTGGGACGCCTCCGCTCGGGGCCCTCCTCTCTACTGGTTCCCTTCTCTGTAAGGAGCCTTCTCTTGCAGCTGTTTTCGCCGTTCTCTGTTTCTCATCATTCCGTTGGCCATTTCGCGGATTCTTTTTATTCTTTCGGTGGTGCTTGGCGCTTTTTCTTGGAATGGCGGTTACTTGGTTGATAGAAGTAGAGTGAGCCTGGACACACTGTAAGGAGGCAAGGGAGAATGTATAAGAAGGAAAAGGGACAGCGAGTTTACGTGGAGTGGGTCGGTGGCCCAGTTAGCAATTGTGAATTTTGCACGTAGCGAGCGTAAATGATGCGATTGGCCTTAATTTATAGCATTTCTGTCCAGGGGAAATAGATGAATGTTGCTAGTTGTGAATCGGGATTGATTCCTTTTTCTGTTCAAATCCTTCCGGATGACTTACTTGTGCCATTTGCAGAGTTAAAATATGTATGATTGGCTGAGGTTGTGGTGAATATTTGCTGCAAGGCATTCATGTGCGGCTCTTGGAATTGTCTGTGAATTTAATCATTTTGTGCTCAAATCTAAACCGATGCAGTATTCCTTTCTTGACAGGTCCCAATCGAAAGAAACAAACTTGGGACGTCTCATGGAATCGCATGGCAGAAAGCTTCTGGGGTCATCATACAAGAATCCCATAACGAGCTTTAGCCTTTTTCAGAAATTCTCCGTGGAGCATCCTGATGTAAGTCCGTTTCTGTGTACTGGAAAGAGCCCACTTAATTTGTTCTCCACTTAGAAATTTCCATGGCTCCTAGCGACTTTCTATGCTCATAATATATCGGATTCTTTTAACTGATTCCAGGTCTACTGGTCGATAGCTCTTAATGAACTCTCACTTTCATTTCGTCGTCCCCCAAGCTGCATTCTCGACACCAGTGACAAATCAAAGCCCCGGGGTACGTGGCTTCCGGGGGCAGTATTCAACATAGCTGAATGCTGTTTATTGCCCTCACAGCAACAGAGGAGAGGGGATGACAGCATAGCCTTAGTCTGGAGAGATGAAGGCTATGATCACATGAATGTTAACCGTATGATACTAAAAGAGCTTCGAGAACAAGTAATGTATGCTCTTCTTCCTCTGATGCTAGCGTAATTTTGCTCCTGCGAGAGGTCAATGTTTGCAAAAAGCCACGCTTACCTTTTACCTAAGTTCTGAGTCGATGAAATCAAATCATGGATTTGGGATCAATGCCTGTCCCAAAATGCTAATTGTTGAAGCACATTGCCCTTCTACCCAGACAATCAAACTCATGCGAGTGCTCACACAGCCTCGATGATGTAATTTCATTGTCCGAGATATTCATAATCAATGTGAAATGTGACATAATTTCAAATCTTTAAAAAATGCCAGCTCCATTGGTTTCTCCTTACTTTTCAAATCATTTTCCTGTTCTTTTTTTAGCATTGTGCTTGACAATGACGAGACTGCAATAACCACATTAATAGATTCGAAGCCTTTTCCCATCAAGTAGATTGCCTCCACTATCCTCGCGCCATTGACCTCGGTTGAACTATTGCTCTTTGTAAACTAGTAAAACTTGCCGGTCCATTTTCACTTTGCTGTTCCTAACAGAAATAGAAATACAAGCAGGTTGGTGGCAAATGCTCTGGACGCGACATTCTCAAAGGGAGATGCGATTGCAATCGACATGCCAATGACGGTCCATGCTGTTATCATATATTTGGCAATAGTACTTGGCGGATTTGTTGTTGTATCAATAGCTGACAGTTTTGCACCCAAGGAAATCGCAAGCCGTCTGCACATTTCCAAGGCAAAAGGAATCTTTACTCAGGTGACCTCTCATTGTCGTGAGTTATCAAGCTGTCTATAAATGCTGTAACTTTGCTTGGAACTTCAAGTTCTGATTTGTCAACTTTAACAAGAGCTGAAGCAGAGGGAAGTAGTTATAGCATATGACAAAGTTACACTTATCAACGAAGTTACACCTATTGATATTTTATATAGGAGATTTCATTATAGAAATGCATGACCTAACCGTGGGAATCTCTTTAATATTCTGTTGGTATATATATGTGACCCTATTGCTTTATTGGTCTTTAAGCCAAAAGCTTGCTTTCACTTGTCAATATATCACCTAGATTAAGTTTTATTTCCTTCAAGTGGTTGCTGGTTGGAGTTTTTTCTGTAATGTTTAAGCAGGCTTCCGATAAAATTTTCAGCTCGCATGAAATTTCATGCTTCTTCTAGGAGTTAACTGCAATACTACATGAACTATAAATTATTCTTCATACGTTTCAGGATTTTATACAAAGAGGAGGCCGGAAGTTTCCATTGTATAGGTAAATTGGTCACTTCATTTCTTCTTTGTAGCGACTTTTCTCTTGATAATAAACCAATTGGATAAAAAAAGATGAAAATGGAGAAGAAACAGATCAAGTGTGTCTGACAGTCTCATTCCATTTTTTCCCTTACGAGTTTTAGCTGTCATATCATCTCACTTGTCATATTTGGCTTTACTCTGACATTAAGTGCTTATCTTGTGTAAATTTACCCGTACTTTACTGTTCTAGTCCCCTAGAGAGAGTACTAGAAGGCGGATATTCTGTTAACAAACTTACAGCAGGTGTTCTTCTCCACCCTTGCAGTCGAGTTGTGGAAGCTAATCCAGTGAAAGCGATTGTGCTCCCTGTGGCTGGAGATAGCATGGGCGTGAAGTTGAGAGAGCAAGACATATCATGGAAAGCTTTTCTTTCGCAAGTGGATCATGTTCCAAGGTATCACCAGCATTTGCATTGCCTAGTATTTCCCCAAAAAGAGTATACAGGTCGACAAGAAAACGTATTGTTAGATCTCCTTCAAGTCTTTAATTAACATCATCCCTATTTCGAAAGTCTTTTGAGTAGTCATGAACTTGTGATCGTCGGTCGACAAGATGTGACATGCACAGAAGTATGATTTCTGTTACTTTCTGCAGAAGGCATTATTACCCAGCCTTTTACCAAAGTACCGACTCTGTGACAAATATTCTCTTTTCTTCTGGAACTACAGGTAGTGTAAGTTGAAGATAGCGCCTTGTTTACACCTAACTTTGAGAATTCTGTGATGTAATTCCTTCCTGCGAATAATTAGGAGAACCAAAAGCGATACCCTGGACTCAACTCTCGCCTATCCGATGCGGCGCTGATTCGTGGGCTCATATGGATGTTCAGGCTGGAGACGTGCTCTGCTGGCCTACAAACTTAGGGTGGGTCATGGGACCGATTTCACTCTACTCTTGCTTTCTAGCTGGTGCAACTCTCGCTCTTTACCATGGATCTCCACTAGGACGTGATTTTGGAAAATTTGTTCAGGTGAGGCCTGCAGTCCTGGCAGTTTACTTTTTACTTTGCATGGATCACCCCTTTTCCTTTGTTTTCTCCTATCATGGGGGAACATATACAAGGCCATGCTAAATTATTGCAGACTAGATTTTGTTATCTTAGCATGCATGATTTTGTAATAGTAATGTTATATAGATGCTAAAATATTTCATACTCCATTTTTAATTATATTTGTGTATGACAGCCGTGCAATGCGCGGTAAACACCAGCTTTTATAGGCAATTCTCTTCAGATGAATTCTTGTAGTTGGGCACTAACAGATGGCACTTATAAAGTTGTTAACTAGACTTTCTCTCCTGTTCCTGCATCTATTTCAGGATGCAGGAGTGACCATTTTGGGCACAGTACCAAGTTTAGTAAAAACATGGAAGAGCACGCAGTGTATGGAAGGACTGGATTGGACAAAGATCAGGTTTTTTTTCTTCTTTTCATCAAATTGGTCACATGATCATCAAAATGTTTTGTAAAGAAGTAACAAGATTATGAATGGTGGCTCAGGTCATTTGGCTCCACAGGGGAAACATCCAATGTCGACGACGACCTCTGGCTTTCTTCCAAGTCCTTCTATAGCCCCATTATAGAGTGTTGTGGCGGCACGGAGCTCGCATCGTCTTACATTCAAGGAAATCATCTGCAGCCTCAAGCTTTTGGAGCATTTAGCAATGCTTCCATGACGACCGGCTTTGTCATCCTGGACGACCATGGAGTCCCTCGAGTAAGATTCTCTCTAGTAAAGGAGGTTCTCTGTTGAGGGATGCGCACCAACAGTGTTTATGAGCCTTAGAAGAAGCTAATTGAATTTAGTTTGAAGACCATCTCGTTTAGCTCTTTACTCTAGTAACCACAAATTTCTCAGGGTGTGGACATGGGTATTTCACAAATCATGGCCCTTCACCAAGTAGTCTTAATTGCAGGTTCCACAGCTCTGCTGGAAACTGCTTCAGATGATAAATATTAGGAATAACATATTTTAATGAACCAATCAATCCCTTCTATGGTACATAATTAATTTCTTGTCTCATTGCATACAGCCAGATGATCAACCTTGTGTTGGCGAAGTGGGACTGTTCCCTATTTACATGGGTGCAACTGATAGGCTGCTCAATGCTGATCACGAGGAAGTTTACTTCAAGGGAATGCCAACATACAATGGGGTGGTATGCCATGTTGATTTGTGGAATATTTGTGGCTTACTCATTCCATTTTCCTTCTCTGAATGCGGATGTTTTGTCGCTACTGGAAATTTATGCGTAGTAAACTTAGTAGATTGATGGAAGAAACGTGGCCTGAAAAATTCAAACGAACTTGCAGCAACTGAGGAGACATGGAGACATCATTAAGAGAACTGTTGGAGGGTACTATATTGTACAAGGGAGGGCCGATGACACAATGAACCTTGGTGGCATTAAGGTACGACGCTTCAAATTTCACTCTTTATAAAAACGTCTAAAAGTACTTAAGAACTTTGCTGTTGTACTAAATTGGATATGCCAGCGATATGTGGTATAGTGGTGGAAGGCAAAGTAGCTACAGGCTCTAATAGGGTTCTCCTGGGTCAAAAGAATGTTACAACTTCCACCTAAAACTTTTTACTTATGCTGTTTTATGGGTCTACGAATTTGTTTTCCTCTTCTAATGTAGACCATTTGGTATTGCAGACTAGTTCCGTTGAGATTGAGCGCGTCTGTGATAGAGCAGATGAATCTATACTAGAGAGTGCCGCAATAAGTCTAGCACCACCCACCGGCGGTCCAGAACAGTTGGTCGTCCTCGTGGTGCTCAAGAAGGGGTGTAAGGCTGAACCGAATGATCTGAAGATGAAATTCTCGAAAGCCATCCAGCGAAACCTCAACCCTTTGTTCAAGGTTTGATCCTTGAGATGTAAATGCTGATGCATCAGTGCATTTTGAAGCTGCTCATGGTTTGCTTTTTGGGAAGTAAAAATTAAGGTCGAACATGGTCACGACGTTATTGTTAAACATTGAATATGATGAAAAAAGAATTCAAGAAGTGGAAGATTATCTCTAATCTTTGGGCCGATGCATTTGTTTCATCTGAACATGCACGAGGATCGCTAACTGGAATGTCTCAACTGATTGACAGGTAAGCTCAGTCAAGATTGTCGCCGAGTTCCCTCGAACGGCTTCTAACAAGCTACTGAGGAGAGTGTTGAGGGATCAGATGCGACAACAGCTCTTTGCGCAGAGTAAGCTGTAGAGACAACTGGGAAGTATCGTCCCGTATTCTTGCTGCGACTGTCGATGTGCAGGTTCCGATTCTAGATTCCAACTTCCTGCTTGTGAGATATAAATTGGGTTGAAGGAAATTTGTGAGAATTAATAGTTGGAATAAGAAGCACCATCCGGTTGAAATTCAGAACGCTTGTCTTTTCAATAATAATGACATCATGTTGTTTCGGAATCGAGTTGAAGTTGATTTGGGTGTGAAGTTTTTCCTCGCAGAGTTTTGTTAAGGGAGTGCTCAGGATACTTATTAATTCCTCGTCACATGAGTAAAGCAGTTTATTGCAGCACAGTCACCCTACCAAAACATCATCTGAACGAGGCATGATTCATGGGCAGACACTCACGATCAAGTTCACTTTCCATGAAGTATCATCCGCATGTTCGTAAAGGTCAAAGACGAAAACGAAAGATTCAGAAACTCTCCGGTAAACGACGCACATGTTCATGAAGCATCGTCCATATGTTCGTAAACCACGCACCGTAATGGACCCACCAAGCCGTCGACCTTCAACGACTCACGTTTAGGCCGTGCGAGATTTGAATCATCGATGCCCTTATATCCGAACTGTTCCCGCGTGCTCGGTGTGACCGTGATTGGAAGACGAAACGAATGACGGGGATGTGCGGGAAATCGCATTAGGGACCATCGTCGTTGTCGCATTCTGTCTTTGTTGCCATGCGGAAACCTCGCTCACTACGCGTGTTCTTTTTAACGTTTTGGTTGTGGCATTATTGGAGTGGAGGAGTGCGGAAGAAAGTGACCGGCGGCGACAAGATAGTTGTTAAACTATTGATCCAATTTATAGAAAGTTCGAGATTGATATTAGTTAGAAAATTCAAGAAAAATCCTTAAGAAAATCTAGCTTAGGTGGCAAAGAAAAATGTAAAAGCATAAATGTAGAAGTCTCTAGAAGAACTACAATCTAGAATTTCCTAGATGAAGCCTGCATGAACAATATTCTATAAAAATCTAGAATGTTGTACTAAGGCGCTGACTCATGCCTATAAATAGGAGTTAGTGGATGCTTGTGTTGTAGAAGAAAACTAGAAATACTCATTCCTTTCTAATACAAACTATCATAATAAAAATTCTGTTTTTTTACCCATACACCTTGTAGTCCACTTATATCCACCCATACTTCACACATACACACTTGCGCGCACACACACGCTTCCGCAAATACAGTATCAGAGCCACGTTTTTGGTTGGTATTGGGCGTTTGTCCTACCTACCCATTCCTAAAACTACCATTTCCAAATACCCAATAATTAAACCATGGCCAAGTCTACCTCATCCTCATTTCCCATTCCCATTTTTGATGGGAACAATTATGACTTTTGGAGGATAAAAATGACTACATTCTTAATGGCCCAAGACTTATGGACATCGTGGAAAAAGGTTGCGAGGATCCGCAAGTGTTTCGAAGGATCAACTACAAAAGGATGCAGGGGCATTATACTTTATCCAGCAAGAACTCTTAGAAACCGTATTTCCAAGAATAATTGGAGCAAGGACTGCAAAAGGGGCTTGGGAAATACTACGAGAAGAGTTTCAAGGATCGGAAAAGGTACGCACTATTCGCCTTCAAACTCTGAGAAGAGATTTTGAGAATTCTAAAATGAAAAATTATGAGATTGTACAAGAATATTGTGGAAAATTAAAGGAACTAGTTAATCAAATGAGAGCCTATGGAGATGGGATAACTGATCAAAGTGTTGTTGAGAAAATATTGGTGTCTCTTACCAAAAAAATACAACTCCATAGTTACAACTATAGAAGGAACTAAGGACTTGACGACCCTATCAGTGAGTGAATTAATTGGCTCTCTAAGCACATGAGAAAAGACTAATGGCATAAGATGAAGATTCAGTTGAAAGTGCCTTTCAGTCTAAAATAAATATACGGTCTCATCAATCTAAAAATGGTGGAAGGAGCTCATGGAAAAATAAAAAAGGAGGAGAAACTATAAAAAAGGAAAATTATCCACCTTGTGGTATTTGCAAGAAAACAAATCATTTGGAGAAGGATTGTTGGTTTAAAAATAAAAAACAATGTCGCTTTTGTAAAAGATATGGCCATGTAGAAAAATATTGTCGCTCGAAAATAAATAATTGAGCAAACTATATAGAAAAAAAAAACGAAAGTGAAGAGAATACATTCTATGCAGGCCAATCGGCAAATGATAATAAAAATGAAACATGGTACATTGATAGTGGGTGTAGCAATCACATGACGGGGGATGAATCTATATTCACTGATATTGATAAGTCGGTGAAATCCTAAGTAAAGTTGGGCAATGGTGTATTAGTAGATGTCAAAGGAAAATGCACCATTGCCGTGGAAACGAATAAATGCCCAAAATATATACATAATGTATATCTAGTCCCTTGTCTTGCACAAAATGTCTTAAGTGTGGGCCAAATGATACAAAGTGGGTATTCTCTATATTTCAATAGAGATGCCTACATTATTTATGCTAAACTCTGTTAAGATGAAAAATAACAATTTTCCTATTCGATGGAAATATGTCAAAGATATAGCCATGAAAGCTCAACTTGATGATTCATGGCTATGGCATCGAAGATTTGGCCACTTCAATTTTGCTGGGCTAAAAACTCTCCATCAGAAAAATACGATGAGAGATTTTCCAGCAATTACAGAAATTTCAGATGTTTGTGAAGGCTGTCTTCTTGGAAAACAACAGAGACAGTCCTTCCCATTTGGAGGTGCATGGAGAGCTAATAAGCCATTGGAACTTGTTCACACGGACGTGTGTGGTCCGATGAGGACACCTACACCAAGTCAAAATAAATATTTCATCCTATTCATTGATGATTACACAAGAATGACATGGGTATATTTTCTTCAAGAAAGATCAAAGGCTTTCTCTATCTTTAGAAAATTCAAGAGCCATGTCGAGAATCAAAGTGGCCAAAGAATCAAAGTGGCCAAACAATTCAAAGGAGTTTAATAAATTTTGTGAAGATGGAGGAGTCCATCATCAACTGACTGTTGGCTACGCTCCAGAGCAAAATGGAGTAGCAGAAAGGAAGAATAGAACCGTCATAGAGATGGCGAGGTCCATGCTAAAGGAGAAAGGCCTTCCCAACACTTTTTGGGCAGAAGCAGTTTATACTGCTGTATACCTATTAAACAGGTGTCCAACTAAAGCGGTCCAAAATAAAACTCCAGTCGAAGCATGGAGTGGACAAAAGCGTTTAGCAAAGCACCTCAAGGTATTTAGATGCATATGCTACGTCCACATCCCTGCTCAAAAAAGGAGTAAGCTAGATGAAAAGACAGAAAATGGAATATTCCTTGGCTATAGTGACCAATCAAAAGGCTATCGGATTTACAATCTAAGAACCAAGAAGCTTATGATTAGTCGAGACGTCGAGTTCGACGAGAATGCTGCCTAGAATTGGGAGGACGAAAAGATTGAGAAGAAGTACATTACCTTGCCAGACATACCACCTGCTCAAGAGGAGTTAACGTCACAAGAAGAAGGAGAAGTATCGGATTCCACCATTCATGACATAACTCCACCAAGCTCTCCAAGAGTGACGCAAGAAGAATCTACTCCAAAGTCTCTAGTACTAAGGGTAAAAGCCCTTAGAAGAATTTATGACACATGCAACTTTGGTATTTTGGAACCAAAAAAGTACGAACAAGCATCCAAAGAAGAAATCTGGATAAAAGCCACGGAGGAAGAGATCAAGATGATCGAGAAAAATGAAGCTCAACGCAGATGGATCAATCCAGAAGCATAAAGCAAGGCTTGTGGCGAAAGGATACTTGCAATAACCAAGTATCGATTATACTGAAACTTTTGCTCCCGTCGCTTGCCTTGATACTATTCGAGCACTCATAGCCCTTGCAGCACAAAAAGAATGGAAGATCTATCAACTAGATGTGAAGTCGGCGTTCTTAAATGGATATCTTCAAGAAGAAATATACATAGAACAAATGCAAGGCTTTATCCTCAAAGGCCAAGACAAAAAAGTTTTCAAACTCAAGATAGCCTTGTATGGGTTAAAGCAAGCACCACGAGCGTGGTATAGTAGAATTGATGAATACTTCATCAAGCAAGGATTCAAGAGGAGTATGAGTGAGCTGACACTCTAAGACCCAAGGTAAGTCCGACACTCTCATTGTCTCTCTATATGTAGATGATCTCATATATACAGGAAACAATGAGACAATGATCCAAGAATTCAAAGAAGAAATGATGAAGACATTTGAGATGACGGACTTGGCTTGATGCATTACTTCCTTGGCATTGAGATTGGCCAAAATGAAGGAGTGTTTATCTCGTAGAAAGAATATATCGAGAACCTCTTGAAGAAATTCAAGATGAACTATTGTAAAGCAATTTCAACTCTGCTCATGACAAATGATAAACTATTGAAAGAAGATGGAGTGGAAAAAGCTGATGCCTCCCTCTACAGAAGTCTTACTGGCAGTTTGTTATATCTCACTGCTGCACGACCGGATATTATGTATGTGACAAGTCTACTATCACGATTCATGCAAAGTCCGAGTGAAATTCACTTTGGAGCTGCCAAGAGAATTCTCAAATATTTACGAGGAACTATAGATTACAGCATTTGGTATCGGCCAAGTGCAAATGCCAAGCTCATTGGCTACACTGATAGCGACTGGGTAGGTTCATCTGATGATAGGAGAAGTACTACTAGCTATGCCTTCACACTGGGTTCTGGAATATTCTCATGGGCATCCAAAAAACAAGACTCAGTGGCACAGTCTACTACATAAGCTGAATACATCACAGCTACAATGACCGCCGGTCAAGTAATATGGCTTCGAAGAATTTTAGAAGACATTGGAGAAGCACAAACAGAACCGACTCCGTTACTGTGTGACAATAAGTCGGCGATCGCTATATTAAAGAATCCAGTATTCCATGGAAGAACCAAACATATCGACATCAAATATCACTTCATACGAGAGGCACAAAGTAACGAAGAGATCGAGTTGAAATATTGCAAAACCAAGGAACAAGCGGCGGACATCTTTACTAAAGCACTATTGCTAGCCAAGTTTGAGACATTGTGGAAGAAGCTTGGTCTAACACGAAATTGGATAAGGAGGAGTGTTAAACTATTGATCCAATTTCTAGAAACTTCAAGATTGATGTTAGCTAGAAAAGTCAAGAAAAATCCTTAAGAAAATCTAGCTTAGGTGGCAAAGAAAAATGTAGAAGCATAAATGTAGAAGTCTCCAGAAGAACTACAATCTATAAATTCCTAGATGAAGCCTACATAGACAACATTCTATAGAAATCTAGAATGTTGTACTAAGGCGCTGACTCATGCCTATAAATAGGAGTTAGTGGATGCTTGTGTCGTAGAAGAAAACTAGAAATACTCCTTTCTTTGTAATACAAACTATCATAATAAAAATTTTGTTTTTTTTTTACCCATACTCCCTTGCCGTTGTAGTCCACTTATATCCACCCATACTTCACTCATACACACTTGCACACACACACGTTTCTACAAATACCAACAATAGTGCCGACGAGAAGTGAAAGCACTAGCCATCGGGCGGCCACGCCTACCCACGTGTCGGCTGGGCTGATCGGGGGACAATTTTTTACCCAAGAAAGGCTAAAAAACGTGCCAGTCGGCGGATTAGGGCCCATTTTTATCCACAAAAGGCTAAAAACTTCAATGAAAAACATTGAATTGAGAAATTGCGTGATCACTGCAATGATTGTTCTCCATAATCTATCGGCTAGTATTAAGCACATACTCTATCAATATCCTAGACATCGGTGAAGTCAATAAGTCACGAGCGACGGTGGAAAAAACCAAAAATGTCAAGCTTTTTTTTAATGTACTTAGAGTAGTTGATTGTCAAGTAAGCCTCCAATAGATGAGGAGAAAAGATGGCACGAGGCTATTGGGTGTTCTTCTTACAAAACAAACACCATATAGATTTCTCGGTATGTTCAATAAGAACACCATCTTTATTAATGAGGTGAAGTAGATGGGACTTGACTACTTAGATGAGGCAGGCCTGGTTTGAGCTACTATGTTAAAATGGGTAGCCAATTTGGGAAATAATATATGGATGATGGGATAGGTTTGGGACATAACCCGTCCCAAATACGTCTTAAATTTGGATACCGGTATAAGTATAATATTGGAGCTAGTTATACTCTTACTTTTTGGTTTATCTTTTGCTTTTGATAGTTTATTTGAATTTAATATTATATTGAACACCTTAAATTAATGGAATCATATGACCTAATCATTGCATTTAATATTATATTGAACATCTTAAATTAATGAAATCATATGACTTGATCATGGGTCTTGTAACTCTTGAGCCCGCCTAAGCTGTAAGGATTCAAGTGTCGGGAAAATTGATCAAGTATCGAATTTTTCGACACGTGTTGATTAAGTGTCCAAGAGTGTCGAATACATGTCGAAGTATTTGACACGATATGACATGAAGACTCTTGAAAATTATTGGTGCTTCCTAGCTTTAGACTTCGACGCGGCACCCGGTCCGGGCGAACTCAGAGAACTTGTCGAGCATGTTGATCCTCTCCAATTTCTTGTTTTGCCCCTCCGCCACGTAGAACCCTTGCCGCCCCCCTTCGTACTCCGCCCCCGCCACCAGGGTCCGCCCTCCCCCCAACTCGACCCAGCATGTCTTGGTCCGGATCGCCGGGTCCAACCAAGGCTAGTCGAACAGTCGCTCGTCCCTCCCTGCACCGACGCATGAGCTCGGGCATCACTCTAGCGGCCACACCCTCTCCGCCCGCCGCCACTCCCCCGAACCGAATCGTACACCTCCGTGTTCCCCTTGAACCGGCCCTGGTCCTCCGCCTCGTACCCGCTGACTACCCAGAAGGACCGCTCCTCGGCCGCCACCACCCCCTCGCACTTGTCCCGGTCGTGGCTCATCGGGGGTAGCTCCGCCCACTCGCCCCGCCCCACGTTGTACGCCCACACCGACCTTTGCGCGTTCTTGCCCTCGTTGTGCCCCCCGGCCACGTAGACGCGCCCGCCGTGCACGCCCATGGCGAAGAAGGAGGCCCCCCGGGGCATCGCCATGCCCCCCCGCGCTGCGAAGTTGTATGCGTAGACGTTGGCCACTGGTTCGTAGGTCGCTGGATCCAACCCCCCGAGGTCCACCAGCTTGCCATCACAGCTCGCGAGGTGGCAGAACAGCGGCAACCCATCCGGGTAGTTCGGAATTGGGTTGAAAAGGTCCCAGGCCCCGGTCTCTAGGTCGAAGACGATGATGGAGTAGCGGGGCAGTCCGACCGGCTTGTGCCCGCATGGTACTCTGATAGGGTTAGAGTTTTGGGTCGTGAGAGCCATTGAGCTCCTTGAATTCTCTGTAGGCCATATTTTTATGCAAATGGAGAATATCTGAGTTAACACAGTCATTAACATCGAGGGTAATTGTCATTTTATTTCTACCTAATCACTCATGATCGATGATTCATTCTACTTAGACCCTGAGGGTCATGACATTGAAGATGGGTTCACGTGGCTCTGTTGTACAGATTTCTATTCAGAACCTTTAGCTCTGGCATATGATAGTGGGGTACCTGTGTTTGGGTTCTTGGGATCTTGTGTAATGGCCGTCGTGAATTGAACTGATTATCCTGTTCTTATTGTTGTATTTCCCTCTGGTGTTATTATGACAATGAAAATTTGCTTGTTTTTTTGGATGACATATGTGACTCCCTCTACCGGTTCTCATATAACATTATGATTCGGTCAATTTGTCATTTAGTTGTCTTAATTATTTCTTTAATTTTCTCATTTCTCGTTAAAGCAAAAGATGGGCGAGCTCCTTGATATCATGCTATGCTGGTTGCTCTTACATTTCCTCAACATTTTTGTGTGCATACTGAAACATTCGTGTAATGTGTAGGGTTCATCAATCTTTCTAATGAGGGGAAGGAGCTACACCCCATCTCCCCCGAGGGGATATGGCAGAAGAGGACGGAGCCCTAGTCCAAGGGGTCGTTATGTTGGTCGCAGCAGAGATATGCCTGCTAGCCTCCTTGTTCGCAATCTTCATCATGACTGCAGGTTTTTTTTTTTTTTAAAATTTGTTTCTCCATTTCCTTCATCCTGTTTTGCAAAAATCGTGGACCTTGTGGATCATTATGTATGTTCTTTATTAAACTTAATTCTTTGATTGCCATATTGGAATATAAAGTTGAATGAACATGAGTCAGTGGCTGGTTCTTTTAGGCATATCTAGGGCTTCGTTTGATTTAATTGTTACACATAATTCTTCCTGTTTTGCACTTCTTTTTTTGTTTTTTAAAGAAAAAAATGGAATTGAACTGAAGACTTCATACTTGAGAAAATTAATATCCTGAGTTTTTTGTTCTTCCTGTCCTATGTATTCATTTCTTTGAAAGCAGATCCTATTGGTTTCTTGTGGGCATGTTGCATACTATAACCTTTGACTAATTATTGCAGGCCAGAAGATCTTCGAAGGCCAATTGGGCAAGTTTGGTGCTCTTAAGGACATTTATTTGCCCAGGGACTACTACACTGGGTGAGCAACAACAGCCAATTACGTTAATGGTATCATGTAGTAGACTTTGGTTTCAGAATCCTTTGGAAGCTTCTATCTGATGCCAATTTTCTTCATATCTCCATTTTGAGTTCACAAGTTTCATGTTTGATGTTGATTTAATAAAACTTAATGAGTCTTTTATCCATGCATCTGAAAATTTCTGTGTCATAATAATTCAAATAAATGTTCTCCTTGGATTTTATTTGCAAGGAATTTGAATGCATGATTCTTATTCACTGTAAATTAGTAGAAATATCCAAGAGTTTGTGCATCCAAATGTTTTTTTCCTAGTAATTGTTTTACTCAGTTTGTCTTCTTTCACTGTTTACATTTTGGTGAAATCATCTTCGGGAGATTGACTCAGCATGCTAAAGGGTTCATTTTTGCAAACTTTAATTTGGATCAGAGGGCAGCTTTCTGTGTTCTCCTTTGTTCACCAGTTGGGTGTTTTATTGAAGTTGTTGAGATATTTACCCAGTGAAAATAAAGTTTTAAAGAGATCAATCAAGTAATTAGAGTTCATTTGAAGATGATGTTAATGGTAGTGAAGATTGGAAGGAAGTTGGGTTTGAATACATTGAGAAGATGTTCCAAGTCTTGAAGAATATCAAGTCATCTTAAAACTGACACTTGCAAGGTTAGCTACCAGAGTGCTTGCTTTTACTTGCTTATCCTGACTTTATGGCTCGTTGGGGATATTTTGGCAAGTTACATGCTGTGGTTTTCCCAGTTTATGTTGTATGTTTTTTTGGCTTTTCAAATGAACCCTGTTATGACTTTTTCCTGTATCTCTCTCTTTCTCTCTCTATATGTAGAGAGCCACGTGGTTTTGGTTTCATCCAATATGTAGATCCTGCTGATGCTGCGGAGGCTACGTACCGTATGGATGGATATGTGCTTCTTGGTTGGTAGTTGACTGCTGTATTTGCAGAAGAGAATAGAAAGAAACCTACTGAAAGGAGGGTGAGGGAGCGCCTAAGGTGCCTTTCGTCTCCATAACTATATAATTTATGCATGGTGAATAGTAGCACAAGTCTATATAATGTGGTGGAATTTTCTATAATTTGTTTGAGTTATTTTGGCATAGAGGGGCATTGACAGTGTTGTGAAGGATCCTAGACATGCATATGCTTAGTTGATCATTTGTTCTGCAGTACATTGGTGGAAACATTTGGAAAGGGTTTATTATTCTTTGGAGGGGGTTGGGAAGAAATCTTGAAATGGAATCATATGTACAGCGGAGGGCATCGTTGTCACGCCCGGAATCCCGAGCGCGTGCCCATCATCTGGTCGATAATAATTTGCGACTTCCCAAGATGAGTCGCCGACCATTTTTATTTTATTGTACATGTGGAAGCGAAAAGAAATCCTTTGACAGTAATCATCTCGGGATAGAAAAGCAGGACGGCAATTTCATAAATAAATCACACTTTTATATATACACTGAGTCATTTATAAGGTCTATGATCAAAAGACTACATAGACTGTCTTTCAAAAAAGAAACAGTCGTAGCTGACCTATACTTCAAATCACCTCATTTTGGCTCTAGATCCTTCGCTTGATGACCCTGAAAATTTTGCCCACAACGGGGTGAGATATAATCTCAGCGAGTCTAAGCTCTAAACCCCGATTAGGAGGGTAATATGCCTAGAGGCGTTCTAACCACAGAATCACACATTGAGCATAGAGGACTTACCTCGCCTTAGTTCCTCCCTGCAGGTCAGTACAGTTTATATTACAGACAATCATACACATATGAGTAATAATTAAGCTCTAACAACTGGAATGTCACACTCAATTCTCAAATCAGTACAGGGTTCTGATTATAGGGCCAAATCTTTATGACACGTCCCATACTATGTCACACAATTTTGTCTCATAATCCGACACATCACTTCCACTCAACAAGCGTTCTAACTGGCAATTACTCCCACTCTAAGGCATGGCTTACTCAAAGTTCGGCCGTCTACTGGCGTAACCAGGCATCCTCTCACCCCATTGAGCATGATTACGTCTCTCAGACGAATTTCCTAAAGGAGTATAGGTCAAGAATCTACTGCAACCCAAATCCTACTAAGTGGATATCTCATATAGGGTAACGTTCATTCGATACAATTCGGGGACGGGTTCTCTTAATCAGCACAGGACCATTCAATCTCGGCCTAGGGCACCGTGCATTGCACTCAAATGTCTCAATTAAAAACACTCAGTGAAAATAGTCACGTGTGAATACACGGTCATATTAGACTCGAAAAATTCATAACATTCTTTTCAAAATTCCACTGGTTCATATAGTATATAAAACTATTTTCGGTGTTTAAAACCCGACACCCAGGATTTTCTGGATAAATATCAAAATTCACAAATTTTGGAATAATTGACAAAATTTCCAATCAGCACTCAATTTTCACAATTTAACACTCGATTGCATAAATTAACCACACTATTGCAATCGGTATGAAATTTTGGTTATTGACTATCCCGACCTAATTTCCGAAAAAATAATTAATAAATAATTAATTTCAAAAATTAATTAAATTAATTAATTTAATTTCTAAAAATACTAACCTAGGCCAAACTTATTAAATTAAATACCAATATGGACTCGGAAAATTGCCGAACCCTTCTAAACAAATAGTGCAATTTATCTAGGCCTTATCTAAACTATGCTAACCACCTAATATGCTCAATTAAATAATTGAACTTCTAATTTAATGTAACTAACCACTTAATTCCTAATTAAATAAATCTAAACACCCCTTAAACGTCATTAGCCTACTAAGAAGAGTTTAGAGTATAAACTCACTGGTTAATTGCGAAAATTGATTCACTGCGATGACGGTGCAACGGCGGCCGAAATCCAAATTTTTGGCGGTGTCGGCGGATACTCGGGCTGGGCCTAAAACGGGCCCAACAAATCTTAGCCCAAATTGAGATTTGTTATTGAAACGGGCTGGGCTTGAAGCGGGCTGACCTCGCGGGCTTGGATTGCTGAAAAAGACAACTTGCTGGGCTTTAAAGTTGGACTAGACTGCTGGACTTTTGGGCTCAGCTAAACTGAAATTCGCTGGACTTGATGGACTAAAGACAAATGCAGCTATTAGGCCACAAGACTTGCGTGGACTGTTTCTGAAAGCTGGGTCGATTCTGGCCAAATGTGGGCTTGAAATGGCCTTAACTGGGCCAAAGAAGCGTTGGAAGTTGCTGAAGAAGCCCACGCAGAGACGGAGCAGCGAGACGGGTCAACTTCGGTGTCTCCAACGCTGCTTCGTTTGATTGGAACGTGGCAGAGATGGGCTTCGGTGGGACAGAATCGCTGGCAACTGGAAGATGATGTGAGGGACGGCGAAGAAGCCAAGCTGTTCGGTGGGTTGAGTTGCAGAATTCGTGGCTGAGCTGGGGGACGAGAAGCTGCTTTGGTTGACTGGATTTGTGCGGGCGAAGGAGAGAAGACACGGACACACGTGGAGGCTTCGCTGGCGATGATTCAAAAGGGTAGCAGCTTCGGTTGCTGTGAGGTAAACAAAATGAAAGCGAAGACCAAACGTGAACAGAAAAGAGGAGGGGTATTCCGGGCAGTTGGATGGGTGGAGTGTGGGCGTTGTTTCGTGGATGAAAATACAAAGGAAAAAGAGAACCGAAGCAAGTGGACAGGGAGAATGAAAACAAACGCAAACGGAGAGGGGTCGAGGAGAGTGACGCATGGAGAGGAAAGAATCGTGCAAAGGAAGCCAAGGAGGGGCCAATCCTCAATCCTTAGCCATTGCCTTATTTGCTTGTCCCGACCTTTCTTTCTTGAATAGATTTTCCATAAATAAACCCAATTGAAGTCCCAATTTTTCAGCTTTATGTCCAGTTTCGAATTTCACTATATTAAATTCAATTTCCTTACTCAATTTTCCAAATTGAGGTCCGATTTCGATGAAGAAAAATTCCAAACAATTTTTTATAAGTTACTGACACTCGAAGGCTCGATTTAGAAGTCTCAATTTCCATCAATTTAGCCTATCTGAATTTCATCTGATTTTTCGCAACGTCTGAACTGATTTTCCGTAAAAATCTCGAAATCTCTGAAAAAATTTCGGAGGATGAGTCGACGTTCCTAAAATAGCTCGTGACACCATAGAACTTTCAATTTTTGAAATCGGGTTCAAATTTGCAGTTATTTTCAATCCGGCGGCTTTTAGCTTGACTTAGTCTATTGGGTAACTTTTGGGAATTTTTGGTGTAATTGACTTGTGATCGATTTATCTTGAGTCACAAAGTTTATCTCTGATACATTGGCGACTCTCGATTATCGTGAAAATCTCAAGGTTTCAATTACCGATACCAGATACAAAAATGATAGAAAAATTGGTCTAGTGCCATTTGACGAGAATTTTGCAATTAGGTGGAATCACATACGCATATCTCAATCAAATCGTCCTATCTTCAGTCTCTAATCGATTTTTGACGGTATCTTAATGGCCCTTGCAGATCAACACAGTCGAGCAATCGATTCCTAGTCGAATTTCTCAAGTTTATTGCATTTAGATTTCTTAATTATTTCCCCAGATAGTCCAGTTATCTTGTGAGTAATCAACTTAGAAAATAACACTATCGGCGCGTCAATGAAATGCCTAATTTATTTAATTGAACATAAATTCTGAAAATTCAGGCTGTCACAATCGTCACGAATGAATGGTTGTATCCCTGTGTTAATAAGTTATAGGATGAGGTGGAAGAGAATCAGGTTTGGCAGAACACTGTCCGCATCTGCTTGGAGTTAATAATTGATAAATTAAATACAGGAACCTACTGGAGTCTGGTCTTGGTGTTTTTTTTTTTAAATTTATTTTTAAGAAAAAGTGTGCATTACTTTTTCTTAAAAAATAAATAAATTTGGATTTGATTCTCCTGGTTCTATGCAGCAGAGGCAGAAGTGATCGAAGACGGTCTCCGATGGGATATTCCTAGTCGGATATTCCTGGTCTCCACCTCCTAGCCATGCAAGATCCCGGTCCCGTAGTCGTGATTATTACTCCCCTCTGCGAAAAGAAGGTACTCAAGGTATGTGACCTGCTTTGCTTTCTTGTTTCTTGCTGTAGGTTCTATTTCCTCCCCCAGTTGATTTAGGGAAGGGGGAAAAAAACAAGACCATATTGATTGTTGAATAGGGCAAATAAATAAGAAGGCATGCAATGGCTAACGCTCTTTGGGCTTGTCTGTAACTCTTTCATCCTGTTGTAAAGCTATTTTTCTATGGGACCTTCCCTATAAAGATCATTACCTCAGTAGACTCGAGCCGGATCCAATGATTATGGTTTTGTTCTCATCAAGATGTGGTCTATGGCAATTTATTATTATTTTTTTTTCTGGGACTTAGGCTATGTTGGATCATTCAACATGTGTGCGAACTATTTTGGCATAAGTTGTGTGCTGTGATATAGTAACTCCTGATGACTTTGAGTCATTTTATTAGCATTTGGTGAGGTTTTGAACTTGTGCAAGAAATTTGTTCTTGGTATGTTGTAATCATTGTTTTTTGGGGAATCTCATTATCTGTCCAGTTGCGTCCAGTTGCTAGAGATTTTAGTTGATACATCTCTCTGTAAAATTCTAAAATTTTGGTTTATGCAGTGATATTATCGAGTTCCAAAGCTTTTGTGCGTTTTCGTTGTATGATGTGATGCATTTTTTTGGGGTCAAATATGCTTCGCCTCAAGAGAAAAGGCACGACCAAGAGAAGTCATAGTCCCCACGTCCCAGTCGGGAGAGGTCATACTCACGATCCCCGCCTATCTATGGTTCCCGAAGCCATAGTGAAAGTTCGGCCCGAGGCAAAAGCAGGAGCCGAAGCCGAAGCCCTCCTCTTGAAGACTATGCCAGGGAGCCAAATGGATATGGGACTCCTAGTCAGTAACCAGTCGATAGGATTCCAGACTTTCTTTCATATTTTGTCTCTGAGTTTGATAATCTCTGTCATGCCCCGAACCCTGAGCGCATGCCCATCCCTCTCTGGTCGATAAAATTTGCGACTTCCTAAGATTAGTCGTCGACCCTTTATTTGTTTTATTGCACATGCGGAAGCGGATTATAAATCCCCTGATAATAATCATCTCGAGATAGAAAAACAGGAAAACAGATTCACAAATAAAATGTTTTTATATTCACACTGAGTCATACACAAAAGTCTATAGCCAAAAGACTTCAAAAGACTAGCCTTCCAAAACGAAGCGGTTCTAACTGACCTACACTTCCGATCACCTCCTCTTAGCTCCAGGTCTTCCACTCGACGACTCTGAAAATTTAAGCCCAGGATGGGGTGAGATATAATCTTAGCGAGTTAGCACGCTAAACCCCGATTAAGAGGAAAATACGCCCAGGAGCGTCCTAATCACATAATCATACTATCAAGGAGACTTATCTCGTCTCAGATCCATCCTGCAAGTCGATACAATTTATAACTCAGACAGCATGAAAACATTAGCAACAAATAAGCTCCAACAACTAGAACGCCACACTCAATTAATCATGCGTTCCTAGTTTTGATCTCGGCATATAGCACGGCCTACTCTCTGCTTGGCGGTCTTCTAGCATTGCCAGGCATCGTCTCACCCCATTGAGCACGGCACGTCTCTTTATCAGACGGCTTTCCCGAAGGAGCATAGGGTCCAGAATCTACTGTGACCGGCTTCCCGTTGTTCGGGGGTATCCCGAATAGGGATAATGTCCAGCTTAACAGTTCGGGACGATTTCTCTTAACCATCACACGATCACTCAAATATGGCCTAGGGCAACGTGCATTGCACTCAAATGCTTCAGTTAAAATGATGAGCCTGACCTTTTTCTTTGTATTAGAAATTCACATGAAATTACTCGTGTGTGGGTACACTGTCAACTTGACATAAAAAAATTGATATTCTTCATTTTTGAAATCCCATTATTTCATATAGTACTAAAAACTATTTTCGGTGTCAAAATCCGACACCCGGGATTTTCTGAATAAATATTGAAAATTCACAATTTTTGGAATTAAATACCAAAAATCCAATCAGCACTCAATTTGCGCAATTTAACATCCAATTGTAGAAATTAACCATACTATTGCAATCAGCATGAAATTCCGGTCATTGACTATCCCGGCCTAATTTCCGGAAAATATTTAATAATTAAATAGTTACTAAAATTAATTAAATCAATCAATCTAAATCCTAAAAATACTAACCTAGGCTAGAATCATTAAATTAATAACCAATACGGACTTGGAAAATTCCCGAACCCGTCTAGATAAATAGTATAATTTATTTAGGCCTTAACTAAACCATGCTAATCACCTAACATGCTCGATTAAATATTTAAATTTCTAATTTAATCTAACTAACCACCTAATTCCTAATTAAATAAATTTAAACACCCCTTAGATGTCATTAGCCTACTAAGAAGGGTTTAGTGCATAAACTCACCAGTTAATTGCGGAAATCGGTTCATCGCAACGACGGCGCGACGGCGGCCGAAATCCGAATTTTCGGCGGCTTTGGCGGACACTCGGGCTGGGCCTAAAACAGGCCCAGCAAATCTCAGTCCAATATGAGATTTGCTTTTGAATTGGACCGGGCCTGAAGCGGGCTGACTTCACGGGCTTAGGCCTCAAAATCGCGGGCTTCGCTGAACTCAACGGGCTGAAGTTGCTGGACTGAAATTGAAGTGAGCTGCTGATGGACTGAACAGAATGGGCCTGCTGGACTAATTTTGCTGGGCTTCAAGGCTGAAGTTCAGAAGCGACAGCTTGGGCTACTGCAGGAATTCTGTGGACTCATGGGCTGGGCTGTGGGCTGGCGTGCAAGCCGGGCCAGGCGAGAGAAGCAGCAAAGGAGGGGAGTTCGCTGGACTGCTGGCTTCGGTGATGAAGGGCTGAAGATGCGGACGAAGGAAGCAGTAAGAGCTACTGCTGGGGAAGACCACGCGGACGTGAGAGGTGGCAGCTGGGACGTTGCTGGCGCGAGCGAACTGGCCGTTTGCTCGATGAAGACACACGGCAGTAGGGTCAACAAAGCAGGAACTCGGCTGACTTCGGTGGGCTTTGGAGATGGCAGCGCGGCAAGACCGAAACTGTTTCGGCGGAGAAGCTGGTGGGGGCTTCTTCAGACGGTGGTAGCTCGGCAAAATTGAAGAAGCGTGGGCCTAGTTCTTCGGTGGAGCTCTGGGCTTCTTCGGTCAACAATGGCCTTGCTGAAGAGAAGAGTTGACCGGTGGATGGCGTGGCAGCAAGATGGAGGGGAAATCGTGGAGAACAGTGTGGGGAATTGCAGACTTCAATTGAAGACAAAAGGATGAAGGAAAGGCAAGAGCAGAAGCTGCTTCGTACGTGGGGAGCGGGGTGCTTTGACTGAAGGAAAGAGAGATGTGCCCGAAGATGCGAAGGAGGAGGAGGCCAGTGAGGCGTGCGACTGAAGTTTCGGGGGAGAGAGAGAAAAGTCCATAAACCTATCCAAAAACTTAATTGCTTGGTCCCTAAATAGTGCTCAATCTTATCCCTTGATCTCACAATACTTTCTTACAATAATCTTCACAATTAAACTCATTTTGATGCCCACAAATGCTGCCCTTTTTCTAATTCCGAATTTTCTCAATAAAGCTTCAATTTCCACCCAAATTCTTCAATTTGATGTCCAAATTTGATGTAGAAAAAGCCCACATCATTTCTACAAGTCCCCTTCGTCATATAGCTCGGTTTGCAAGTTGAAAATCTCTTCAATTCGGCCAATCCAAACTTCCGTTAATTTTCCATAATGTACGAATCCATTTTCCGTAAAAACCTCGGAATCTCTAAAAATTCTTCAGAGAATGAGTCGACGTCCCTAAAATAGCTCGTGACACCACATGACTTTTGATTTTTGAAATCGGGTTCAAAGTTGCGGTTATTTTCGATCCGGCGTGCTTTTAGAGTGACCTAGTTTACCGGGTAACTTTTAGGAATTTTTAGTACAATTGACTTGCGATCGATTTATCTTGAGTCACATAGTGCATCTTCGACACATTGACGACTCTCAATTGTCGTGAAAATCTCGAGGTTTCAATTACACGCACCAGGTACCAAAACGATAGAAAATCGGTCTAGTGCTGATTGACGAGTATTTTGCAATCAGGTGGAATCACCCAAACTCTGATTACATATCTCAGTCAAATCGACCTATCTCCGATCTCCGATCGATTTCTAATAGTGTCGTAATGACCCTTGCAGATCAATACGATCGAGTAGTCGATTCTTGGTCGAATTCTCAAGTCTATTGCATTTAGATTCCTTAATTGTTTCCTCTGATAGTCCAGTTATCCCTTGAGTAATCAGCTTAGAGAATAGCACTATTGGCGCGTCGATGAAAGGCCCGATTTATTTAATCGAAAACAAAATCTGAAAATTCAGGATGTCACAATCTCTTTGTTGCACCTTTGTGGTTTGTTGTCATTATGTATGTAGACTCCTTTGCTATTGGCGTTAAATATTGTGGGACGTCTTTTTCATGTCGCAATCTGATGGAGATTGCATGATGAACTTAATTTTGTTGATTGTTGGTGGATTCAGCCCTCAGGTGTCTCTGTTATTGTGGAAATAGTGAACTTAATTGACGTGCACCGGGATGTCACTGTCTACTATGTAAAATATATGGGTGTTTCTTGATGAGAAAATAAACGGTTTCAGACCTAGGAATTATGGTCAGAATGGATCTAGGACATGTAGGAGGTGGGACAGTCGAATGTTATTGAATATGATCTGGAGGATGTGCTCCGGTTGATGAACCATATGGGCAGTCCGAGCGAACTGGCTATAGCACATGAGCTGCAAAAGTTTATTGTTGTCCGATATAGACCTTGATCAAACTACTTATCGTTCTAATCTATTCTCAGGACATTTTTGCGATGGAGATCTCCGCGTCTGGAGTTTTGTTTTGCTTATCGACATGTCCAACTGGAAAATAAACATGTTTGGTTGGCGGTAATAGAAAACTTAAAATTCGATAGTAAAAGCTGTTAAATATAATAATAGTTCTAAAGTGTGCTCTTCTATTTTGCCTTCGTTCTTTTTATGACACTGTCCTCTCAACAGACGTAAGGAGATCAAAACATTTGAGGTGAGGTTTAGCTAAAGCTGCCATTCGAAAAGGTCCCTAACCCCTTTGGGTTCTAGCCACGAAGTAGGTATCATTCCACCTACCCCCTTTGGGTTCTAGCCACGAAGTAGGTATCATCCACTTACACATGTTGCCGAAAGCTTACATTGCAGTCGCACTTCACTCAAAATTGCTGTTGACACCTAAATTTTGGCTACCCGTTTAGTCATTTATTGCATTAAGAAATTAGGGATTAATTTTAACCCCTAAAAAAGTATTAATTAATTAATTAATTGCATAGCATTTAGTTGTAGGTGCATTAATTTTTTATTTGCATTTACTGGACCGGTGGTGGATGGGTTGAATTAGTGATTTTGGGTTTTAAATTAACAGGCTGGACTAAGCTCATGAAGAAAATTAACCCAAGCCCGTCGTTATGTTTAATTAATTATCTTGTGAAAATTTAAGATTTGATGCGATATTATGATGATTTTCGGAAATTAAAAAAAAAATCGCACTGTAATCTTAAAGTTGGGAATATTAAGGAGGATAAGGAATATTTTAAAATATTTTGTTGCGGATAGAGATTTTGAAAGATTTTAAAGTTGGTTAATGGAGTGAGTGAATTATCTAGAAAATCTTCACAAAAAGATTTTCAAATTATCTTCAATCGCTGAGTCAGTATATAAAGTCTTCAATGGTCGAGTGAGTCAGCTTGGAAGATTTTAACAGATGATTTTAGTTTTTGGAACCTCTTTTTGGTTGAGCACATCTCAAAGGTAATCCTCAGCGATTGGGTTGTTATGCAAATATTCGTAGGTAGAACTGACTGGATTTTCACTCTATAAATAAGGGGTTCGGTTCTTGCTTTCAAGGAGGGGTTCTTTTCTCGATTTCTGAAGGTTTTCGAAAGAAAAAAGGGACCAGAACACAAAAGTCAAAGAAGTGAAAAGTTAAAAAGAAAAGAAAGGGAGATAGTACGAAGGGAGTGCGGCTGCAGAGAGGAGAAGCGTAAAGGCAGAAGAAAAAGGGGTGATTTGACCCCTACTGTTCATCGTCTTCCTAACTTGCTGCCCACGTTGCTGCTCCAGCCACGACGCCATTGCCCCGCGCCCAAAGCCGCCGCTCTACCACCTGCCGGTCATCGTCACCACGCGACTACCGCCGTTCACCGCACCCGTGTGGCTGCTCCGAGAGCCGTCGTGCCTGCAGCGCCTCCATCTCCGACGCCCTTGCAGTTGCCAACCCTCCGCATCACCGCGCAATCCACCACCGCACTGCTACGCCTCTTTTCCGCCGCGCCGAGACCCGACACTCCTGCTCGCCGAACGCCGCATCACCATCCCTCAAATCACCGTCGCGCCTCTGCCTCGCCGGCAACCTGCGAGATCCCGGCAAAGCTGCTACTGCACCACTCAGTCCGTGATCTGCTCTCCCAGCTGTGCCCCGCCGACGCTGCTGCTGAACCGAGCCGAGACCCGACGCTTAGCCGCCGCCGTGCCGTTGTTCCTGCCGCGACCCAACGCCGCCAGAGCCCACATCGCTGTTGCTCGCGTCTCCTCGGTGCCCGATAGCAGGCCCCGCGCCCTGCGACACCCCCTCGCCGGTGCCCTGCTTCGCCGAAGTCCCTTGCCGGCGTCAATCTTCACTGCCCCGCGCCGACCCACGATTCCAACGCTGCTGCCGAACCGCTCCACTAACCCGACGAAGCCACCGCCGAGCTGATCCGCGACGACGCTGCTTCCTTTGCCCTGTCCGCGATTCGCCCACCACGCCGCCGGAATCCCTCTGCACCCGCGAGCTCGTCCCGACGCCACCCGCGACCTGCTGCTGCCGCCGAACCGGTCGCTACCGATCTACCCGTTGCCAGTCCTCGCCGGAGCTCTGAACGCCGGCGACCCAACCTCCGGTGATCCACCAAAGTCGCTCGGCCGTGGGTGAAGAAAGCAGGAAAAGAAAAATCAGAAAGAAAAAAGGAAATCCAATTAGGTAGATTAGTTTATTATTATTAGTATTATTATTATTCTCATTTATTTATTGTGCTTTATTTGATAGCTTTCTTTAATTCATTTACATTGTAATATTGGATGTGGATGCTTATTTCAAAATATCTTACAGGCATTATCCATAGGGGTATTCCCTAAGATTATTGTAATTATTAATTTGACCCGTAAGATATCGGGTCATTTTTTTAATTGTATTAATTCTTGGGGTTTTGTCGATAGCATATTAATTGTTGAATCAATATAACTATTAATTTGATCCGTAAGAATTCGGATCAAATTTTTAGTTATTTTGATCTTTTTGTCGTGACATTCAGGATTATAGTAATCGTTAATTTAACCTGTGAGATGACAGGTTATTTTTTCGATCATTGTAATTCTTTATTTGATTGGATATCTTGATTGTTTAGATTTAATGTTTAGTTGATAATTGCTTGTTTTTTTTTTAAACTACTAAAAAAATCTAAAAATATTTGAATTAGGATTCAGTTTGTTTTTAGAATATTTCCCGTTATCTTGCATATCTAGGATAGGGATTTTATTCCGAATTTAGAAAATATAAAATGAAAAAAAAATGCATTCATTTAGATTTTAGTTGCATGTTTAATTACGTGGCAATTTTAAATTTTGAATTTTAAATAAAAATAAAATAAAAGATAAAAAATATCATGCATATGTCATGTAGAATTAGGGCATGCTCCGCACGTCATTGCATATTAGATCAATTACATGTTAGATTAAGATAATATCTTAGTTTAAATTAGGATTTAATGTGACTTAATCCTTAGTTTAAATTAGATAGAATTTTAATCTAGCTAGATTATTTTTCGCATTTTTAAATAGAAATATCAAATGCACGTCATTTAGTTTTTATTAGGTTCATTTGATTAGAACTTCCTCGTCATTAGACTAAATCATTTAATAAATGTCGCATGACATATAACTCGCGTGCTAAATTATATGCGGCATGTCATCTTAGTTTAAATAATTTTGTATGTCATTGCATCGCATTGCATGTCATTAGAATTAGGTCATTTAGATTGCATTTAATTATTGCATTTCTTCATGTCATATAGTTTAGGTCATGCTGCTATGTCATATTAGATGCATTGCATAAGTCATGACTTTCATTAAATAAAGTGAAAACAAAAATTGAAATTGCGTGTTAATTAGAAATCATATCTAGGGTTGCTGATGTGAATTCTGATTTAACAATGCAGATGTTTTCGTTGTTTCTAGGTATGTTTTGCAATATTTAATTGCTTTATTGAGTGTTAAATTGGTGGTATGCGCACATGTATGATCACCTCACATGTTAGGAAGTTAAATTAAAATCAATTTAATTGCCAAACATTTTTTGAAAAATGAAATAAAAAGGTACCGAAAGGGCACTAGGATAGTCTGGTGTAACCAAGTCCTCGAACTCATGAATCTCTGGTTTGTAGGAGTAAAGTAAATTTCCCGTTACTTTACTTGGGTTTCTAATCGACCCACCAAAAATAGATTAGTGGCGACTCCTGATTGAAAATCATTTGCATGTTAAGAATTCAAACATAAGTCGCGAATTGGTATGGACTTGGGAGAGCCCGAGCTAAGCTTAAAGACTTAGTAATCCATTAACCTAGTTTTAGGTGGTGAACCCGCGAAAAATTGGGTCGCGACAATTGCAAATCGACGTAATTAACCAACATGGCGATGTCCAAGGGCTATTCTGGTCTGGATGGGAATGGTAACACGTCTCTTTCCGAATTATAAAGAAAGCTGCTGTGCTTGGGTTGGTGTTTAAGGGTTAATGACAAGGCGATCCTAGAAATCCCTATTAGATAATATATATAATTCTTTGATGCGGAAATTTAAAAGAAAATAGTGATATTTGATCTTTATGATTTTCACAAATAGATGAAGACGTACCTTTATTCATAGCGTTATCCTTGATGGTAATCATTGTGGATAACCGAAGAACTCGAACCAAATGAAGAAATCAAATTTCTCTCATTTAACCCACTATTCTTTAATGTATTCTATCGATGAATGAGAGAATACCAAATTCTTTTTAGTTATTGTTGTTCATATGGGTGGAGAGAGGACCAAATTCTATTTATACGTTATATCAACAGGTGCCTTCTATCAAAACGCGTTTTAACTTTCATAAAAGTCGCACATCTTCGGAAAAGCAGTAACTTCCCTTGAGGATTATACAATTTCATTTGATTGGAGTTGCAACTTCTCATAACCAATATTTATTTATATTAATTTTTATAGCATTTCAACAATTATTAAACCATATAATAAATCATATCACGTGGGCCACAATAATTCTTACAATCCCCACCCGACGTTCTCCACATAACATGTCCTAACCAACTAACTACCTCTGCCTCCTGGTAGTCAATGAAGCATGGACATGTTGTCGGAGCCTCTATGTCGTGTCCGACACGCTCAGACGCGCAGTCAACATGTGTGGGATTTTTCGATATGTGGTCAACTCTTCTCGACATATTCCAACACACATATTTGGGAGAGAGGATCGTTGAAGAAATCAACGGCAAGGGAGTGGAGGCGATGGCGAGGCTGCAATAGTGAGAGAGGGTTAGAGGAAGAGCAGAGACCAAGGCAACCCAAAGAGAGGATCGCGACTGCGATGGAGGGCGGGCAACAAGGCTGCGCCTGCAAAGGAGGAAGGGCCGGAGGCGAGGTGGCGAGCAATTATGATGAGGCAACGGAGAGAGAAGAGATTGAGGGGAGGAGGGTCGTGCGAGAAGGAGGAGAAGGCCAAGGCTAGGGTTTTTTTTTAGAGGAGGAAACTCAAAAAATTAAAAATAAGATTTTGATGGGACATTGCCATCATTTCCTCTTTCTGGAGAGAGGAGAAGTGACACGGCCGGAGGGTGGGTGGACCTTGATGTGGACCTCGGGGACTTTTATTTTTTTATTAGAAAAATAAATAAGGGAGGCTAAGAAGTGGGGTGAAGAATTGATAGAAAGAGAGTGAAATAAATGTGGGGGTGAGGGTTGGGGTGGACCACGGTTTTTTTGGTCATTGTAAAATATTATAGATTTATTTAAATAAGTTAATTCTAATTTTTTGTTAGTCATTAGTTTTATTAATAATTTTTGTTAGAGTTAGAAATATGTTCTCAAACATAAATACGCATTAACTATGAATATGTCTTTCGAATTTTCTATAAATAGATTTATTGATATTATCAGTGTAAGTTCATTGTATGCTCTTTCTTATTATTATTTATTTAATTATGAATTTGAATCAAATTAATTAAAAATAAAAATATTTATTTAATATATAACGTGTCGAAACATGTCGGAATTCTTTATTTTTTGAGAAATGATATTGGTGTGTCCTATCGTGTCGTGTTGCGTATCCATGTCAGTGCTATGTAGGTGGTAGTTGACAACCTTGACTCTCACATCACCCGGAACTAAATTTCATACGAATGAGACGACACCTGAAGAAATTGTTCACTTAAACGAAGACAAATCACGTGGTCCATCATGAGCTCACTTCCCTCACCTACTACTCCAATGGCGCCTTCTAATGAAGTGTCAAGCGACTGACGCTCGTTGCCCAGAGAGAGCGAGAGGGAGATGGGCAATCCCAAGAGCATCGGCGAGGTGGGCGTGGATGACCTGGTGGAGGCGGGTCTGTCCTGGGAAGCCGCCGCCGAGCTCGAGCGGATGCTCCAGGAGTCGGTGGCCCGAGCCTGGCGGTCCGGGACGCCGTCGCTAGGGCTCGAGCTCGACCTGAGGGAGGTGTGGAGAGAGCTGGCGAGCACCGGGGCGTTAAAGCCGTCGCACCCGCACCGGGTGCATCAGCTGGTGTACTACTCGGTGTACTCCGGTTGGGACGCCTCCGCTCGGGGCCCTCCTCTCTACTGGTTCCCTTCTCTGTAAGGAGCCTTCTCTTGCAGCTCATTTCGCCGTTCTCTGTTTCTTATCATTCCGTTGGCCATTTTGTGGATTTTTTTTGTTCTTTTTGTCTTTGTTGTGTTCTTTGCATGGACGATGTAGGATCGATGTCGAAAGGAAGTCTCTGAAAATATGCTTTTGATGGTGCTTCGCGCTTTTTCTTGGAATGGCGGTTACTTGGTTGATAGAAGTAGAATGAGCCTGGACCCCCTCTAAGGTGGTAAGAGAGAATGTCCATAAAGGAAAAGGGACACCGAGTTTACGTGGGCAGTTGTTGGTCTGGTCGGCAATTGTGAATTCATCGAACTACGGTGAAAAAGGCGATGGTCGGTATTTTGCACATAGCGAGGGGAAGCGATGCGAATGGCCCTAATTTATAGCATTTCTGTCTAGGGGAAATCAATGAATGTTGCTAGTTGTGAATCAGGATTGATGCATTTCTTCGTTCAATTCCTTCCAGATGACTTACTCGTGCCATTTGCAGACTTTAAATTGTCTGATTGGCTGAGGTTGTGGCGAATATTTTTCTGCAAAGCTTTCATGTGGGCTCTCGGAATTGTCTGTAAATTTAATCATTTTGTGTTCAAATCTAAACCGATGCAGTATTCCTTTCTTGACAGGTCCCAATCAAAAGAAACAAACTTGGGACGTCTCATGGAATCGCATGGCAGAAAGCTTTTGGGGTCATCATACAAGGATCCCATAATGAGCTTTAGCCTTTTTCAGAAATTCTCCGTGGAGCATCCTGATGTAAGTCGGTTTTGTATACTGGAAAGCTACGAAGCACGGACACGTTGCTGGAGCCTCTGTGTCATGTCTGACATGTGTCAAAGTGTCCGACACGTTTGGACATGCAGTCAACTCGTGTGGGATTTTCCGACACATGATCAACTCTTCTTGATACGTTTTGACACACGTATCCGAGAGAGAGAATCGTTGAAGAAAAAAATGTCAAGGGAGGGAGCAACGGCGAGGCCACGATGGTGAGAGAGGGCTAGAGGAAGAGTAGAGACCAAGGCAACCTAGAGAGAGGACCGCAACTGAGATGGAGGGCCGGCGGTGAGGCTGGGCTTGTGAAGGAGGAAAGACCGGAGGCGAGGTGGCGAGTGATTGAGAGAAGAGATTGAGAGGAGGAGGGTCATGCGAGGATGAGGAGAAGGCGAGCGCTAGGGTTTTTGACGGGGGAAACTCAAAAAATTAAAAATAAGATTTTGATAGGACATTGCCGTGATTTCTTCTTTTTGGAGAGAGGGGAGCGTGGGTGTTCAATTTTCAAGAAAGAAGTGACGCGGCGCGGGGGAGGGGGAAGGAATGATGGAAAGAGAGTGAAATAAATGTGGGGGTGAGGGTTGGAGTAGACCACAGGGCTTTTTTTATTCAGAAAAATAAATAAAAAAAGTTATAAAGTGATTTTGGAAAATAAAAGTGTTAAATATTGAATTATAATAATAAATTTTGGTCATCGTAAAAGATTATAAATTTATTTAAATAAGTTAATTTTAATTTTTTGTTAGTCATTATTTTAATCAATAATTTTTGTTAGAGTTACAAATATGTCCCCAAATATAAATACACATTAATTATAATTATGTCTTTCAAATTTCCTATGAATAGATTTATTAATATTATTAGTGTAAGTTCATTGTGTGCTCTTTTATTTATTTAATTATGAATTTGAATCAAATTAATTAAAAATAAAAATATTCATTTAATATATATAACGTGTCGGAATTTCTTATTTTTTTAGGAATGATGAGTCGGTGTATCATGTCGTGTCGTGTCGTGTCACGTGTCGCATGTCTGTGTCAGTGCTACATAGTTGGAAAGAGCCCACTCAATTTGTTCTCCACTAAGAAATTTCCATAGTTCCTAAGTACTTACTACGCTCCTAGTTTATCGGATTCTTTTAATTGATTCCAGGTCTACTGGTCGATAGTTCTTAATGAACTCTCGCTTTCATTTCGTCGTCCCCCGAGCTGCATTCTCGACACCAGCGACAAATCAAAGCCCCGGGGTACGTGGCTTCCGGGGGCAGTATTCAACATAGCTGAATGCTGTTTATTGCCCTCACAGCAACAGAGGAGAGGGGATGACAGAATAGCCTTAGTATGGAGAGATGAAGGCTATGATCACATGAATGTTAACCGTATGACACTAAAAGAGCTTCGAGAACAAGTAATGTATGCTCTTCTTCCTCTGATGCTAGCGTAATTTTGCTCCCGTGAGAGGTCAATGCCTACAAAAAGCCACGCTTACCTTTTACCTAAGTTCTCAGACGATGAAATCAAATCATGGTTTTGGAATCAATGCCTGTCCCAAAATGCTAATTGTTGAAGCACACTGCACTTCTACCCAGAGAATCAAACTCAGGCGAGTGCTCACACAGCCTCGATGATGTAATTTCATTGTCCGAGAACTTTGGTAAAATGAATTTGCTCAGCACTTGGAGGTGCATCTTCAAATTTTGTTTGCCTATTTGGAGCTGTATTCATAATCAATGTGAAATGTGACGTAGTTTCAAATCTTCAAAAAATGCCAGCTCCATTGGTCTCTCCTTACTTTTCAAATCATTTTCCTGTTCTTTTTTTAGCATTGTGCTTAACAATGACGAGACTGCAATAACCACATTAACAGATTCGAAGCCTATTCCAATCAAGTAGATTGCCTCCACTATCCTCGCGCCATTGACCTCCGTTGAACTATTGCTCTTTGTAAACTAGTAAAACTTGCCGGTCCATTTTCACTTCGCTGTTCCTAACAGAAATAGAAATACAAGCAGGTTGGTGGCAAATGCTCTGGACGCAACATTCTCAAAGGGAGACGCGATTGCAATTGACATGCCAATGACGATCCATGCTGTTATCATATATTTGGCAATAGTACTTGGAGGATCTGTTGTTGTATCAATAGCTGACAGTTTCGCACCCAGGGAAATTGCAAGCCGTCTGCACATTTCCAAGGCAAAAGGAATATTTACTCAGGTGACTTCTAAATGCTGTAACTTTGCTTGGAACTTCTGAGTTCTGATGTGTCAACTTTAACAAGAGCTGAAGCAGAGGGAAGTAGTTACAGCATATAACGAAGTTACACCTATTGATATTTATATAGGAGATTTCATTACCGAATTGCATGACTTAACCGTGGGAATCTCTTTAATATTCTGTTGGTATATATATGTGACCCTATTGCTTTATTAGTCTTTAAGCCAAAAGCTTGCTTTCACTTGTCAATGTATCGCCTTATAAGTTTTATTTCCTTCAAGTGGTAGCTGGTTCAAGTTTTTTCTGTATTGTTTAAGCAGGCTTCAGATAAAATTTCAGCTCGCACGAATTTCATGCTTCTTCTATGAATTAATTGCAATACTACATGTCCTTCAACTGTTTCAGGATTTTATACAAAGAGGAGGCCGGAAGTTTCCATTGTATAGGTAAATCGGTCACTTCATTTCTTCTTTGTAGCGACTTTTCTCTTGATAATGAACCCATTGGATAAAAAAGATGAAAATGGAGAAGAAACGGATCAAGCTTGTCTGACAGTCTCGTTCCATATTTTCCCTTTCGAGTTTTAGCTGCCATATCATCTCACTTGTCATATTTGGCTTTACTCTGACGTTAATTGCTTATCATGTGTAAATTTACCCGTACTTTACTGTTCAAGTCCCCTAGAGAGAGTGCTAGAAGGTGGATGTTCTGTTACCGAGCTAACGGCGGGTGTTCTTCTCCGCCCTTGCAGTTGAGTTGTGGAAGCTAATCCAGTGAAAGCCATCGTGCTTCCTGTGGCTGGAGATAGCGTGGGCGTGAAGTTGAGAGAGCAAGACATGTCATGGAAAGCTTTTCTTTCCCAAGTGGATCATGTTCCAAGGTATCACCAACATTTGCATTGCCCAGTATTTCCACAAAAAGAGGGAGGTGAATAGGTGTTGATAATACTAATATGAACACCTAGAGGGAGGTGAATAGGTGTTGAAAATAAACCTTGACAAATAAATACGGAATAAAATAAGTTGCAAGCAAAGTCCGAATAAAGATCAGAGTCTGATAAATGAGCCACCAGACTTCTGGTGAAAATTCAGAATCGAATAAGTGATGGAATAGATTTTTGCGATACTTAAAAAAGGTGCAATAGGATAAAACTGAAAAGAGTTACAAGAAAAAAAAAATTGTACACGAGATTTATCGTGGTTCGGCTTATATTAAGCTTACATCCACTCTCCCACGTTGGTAGCCTTCTAGCTGGAATTCACTATAGTATTAGCAGAAAAGTACAATATTTCGAGAGCAAATACTCAGTAGAAGATTTCTTTTCTCTCATTAAGTCACTCTTCTTGTGATTTTCTCTCTTGACTATAATTTGTAAGAGTTGTTGTTGAAGAGTAAGTGGTTGGAAATGCTTCAAACTTGGACTTTCAATTTTCACGCACTATCTCAAATAGACTAAATGACCTCCTTAAATACTTCTCCACGCCTCACTAGCCGTTGGCATTTTCCAAAGAAATTTCTTCCAATCCATCCGTTGGACAGAATCGATTAAGGAAATCTTGTAGCCGTTTGAAGATTAAGATGAAAATCCGTTGATTCTGGTCAATTATATAATCAGAATCTATATTTTCATAAGTAGTTACTTCCCAAAAAGAAACTTCTCTTCAAGATTGATTTCATCAATTTGTGATTGATTCCGTCAATGTATTTATAAAAGGTAAGTGAAATTCTTTGACAGAGAGCCAGATATTAAAGAATAAATCCCTATTATATTCATACTGAATCCTTGTTGTAAAATCAATAAATCTGAGTCTGATTATATTTTCATTCTGGACTTGTTTTCAGTCTGGATTGCATCAGAGTGGTAAAAACTTCTGAAATGAATAGACTTTGATAAGAGTCTGCGAATAAGTCTAATATTCTTTAGAATAAGAATAAGAATAAGAAAGTTTTGTCAACTTCAAAACTTTGTGAGAGTTTTCTCAACAATCTCACCATTTTTAATGGTGACAAAATTTTCATGCAGATTTAAGTATAATATGAAAGTTATCATGCAAAACAACACTTTAACAGTACATGATAATTGACAGAGATAACGAACAGTAAGCACAATAAAAGTTTGCATAAAATACACATAGTCTGCACACATAAAACACACCAACCAATAGTTTGCATAAAAAGAACACCATTCACACAAGCATAGAAAAACTCAAACATGCACCAGTCAAAGCTTCAAATATGCAAAACTCTCCCCCTTTTTGTCAACAGCAAAAATGAGAAAAATAAACAAGCATAAAGAAAAAGAAAAAAAGTTGGTTTCGAAAATGATCAGGGTTGCTTAGGAACACGAACAAGTCGGAAATCCTCCAAGTCTGCACGGTCTCCTCAAGCTTAGTTAGGCACTGATGGAAGATAGTCTCAACCTTTGCTAAATTTTGAGATGCCTGTTGATTTATGTTCTGAACCTTATCATCAAGAGATTGTACCTTTGCAATGAAAGATTCTGAGATAGTTACGAGAGCAGCATGCAACTTCTGGGTTTCAACCTCCATCCCATATTACTGCGCCTTAATCTCCAAAAGGAGTTGCACTATCCAAGGATAGTTTGAGTCTGATTCAGTTTGGGCACTAACTTCTGCAAAATGTATTGGTGAAGTATCCAAAAGTGAAGGAACATCGACCTGAACATGTGAAATTTGGTGCTCCCCCTGAACATTAGCATCTTTGTCCTTACCCCTAGAAGATTCTTCAGGGAAATGAGATGCATAAACATCTTCAGCATCTGGAGGAGATCGGTTGATTCCATCACTTGTAGTTGGTTCTATAGGCTAGTTAGTAAGAGGGTTTTTTTTTTTTTTTTTACTTACTCCCCTTGTCACAGTGCCTTCAGTTTGAGGAAAAACTCATTCTCCGTCCTACACTCCTTCTCTTCTAGCACCGGTTGGTTGACCAGTTCCCTTGGTCTTCTCTCCAGCATCTCCTGCAATAATTGCCCTTGTATCTTCTCAATCCTTGTCAGAATGATGCTACCCCTTGTTTAGATTCGCATCTCCTTATTCATCATATGAGTCATCCTCCTTATTCTCTTTCACTCCAGTTTCCTCTTATTCACTTCTTCTTCAAGTTCTTTTTTGCTATCATCCTCTTCCTCTTCTTCAAAATCAGCTATGCCACCAAGAGGATCTCGCATCGCAATGTTTGCCACAATATCAGAGACAGTCTCATCTTCATCTTGTAGAAGAAGAACATGTCTTTTTCTTTTTGGAGTGCACGAGACAATGTTTTCCCTTTGCGCTTCTTCACAGCCATAGATTCTATCTTAACTTTGCTAGTAGATTCCTTCTTCAAAAGTTTCAAGGCTTTGGAGAGATCTTTTAATCTCATTTTTGAGATCATTTTAAGTTCAATTTGCATGGGAAGAATGGTTCTGGAGCAAAAATTGGATGGCGGTTGAATCTAAAAGTATCGGAAAAGTCTGGTTACAAAGCTGTATGCGAAAGTTGTCCCTTTCGCTTAATGACAGTTCTATACATGTGCAATAGAATTGTGTGAGGAGTGAAAAAGCAACTCCATTGCAAATGGCCTACATCATTTTTGCCTCAAATCTGGAGACATCAGTTTTGGAAGCAGTTTTGAGTTTGATGCAGTTGATGACGATCTTGTGGAGTAAAATATTATAAGTAGACATCCTAGAGTAAGTAATGCTTCCCCTAGGAATTCTGTCCTTCACCAAAAACTTGGTAACCTCTTCGTTGGACACATTGATGGGCAAAAATCCACTTCTTTCTACTCCAAGAATATCAGCCAACAAATTAATATCAACATTAAAAACTTTATCACTCACAATAAATTGAATATGAGTAAGGTCCAGAACAGATATGTTGGAATAGAAATAAACAATCAATTCAGGATAAACATCAGATGACTCTACATAGAACATTTTCATTTGAAGCATGGCAAATTTCTCTCTCAAATTCACCTTGATGGAATCCAGAAAATCAAAATCTAGCGTTCGAGAGTTGATGACCTCTTTGTTTAGCATTTGTGCGTAGATCTTCTTATGTTCCTCCAACCGAAACAATTTCCCTTTTGTTCCAGCGATTTTTGTAGCAACACCCATTTTGGGTTGGAAGTTTTTGAACACCCTCTCATCATCATCTTCCCTTCTACACTTAGTCTAACCCTTTGTACCAAAACGAGGATCAGCAGGAAAGTTTGAAAATTCCTTTCCGCTTTTCCAAGCCTCTACTAGCCCTAAGTTTTCCATGCCTCTCAAGAACAAAGTTTCATTCCCATAGCCATTTTCATTCAAGAATGAACTTATGAAATCCATGGGACTTCCTCCCTTTTTTAGAAATTCATAATGTTTAAAATGTACCTCGGGCTTTCTTATGGAAAGAGGAGTCGCTTCCTAAGTAATTTCTTCCTCCACGGATGGTCGATTCGTGCTTTGAGGTGATTCATCTTTGGTGAGATCAAAGTGCGTCGGATCATCAGGCACAAATTGAGGCTTGCGACTAGTAATGCGAGAGAATTTCCTCTGATAAGACGTCGAAATGGACTTGGAAGATTTTGATGACACGTTCAAGAGTGATTGAGTGAAAAAGGATCGAAGACTTTATTTAAAGAAAATGAACCAGGCCAATTGACCAAGCACCAAAGAAAAACTTCTATTTTTTTCTTTTAAATTAAAAAGTAATCATCAATAATTTTTGAAATATTAATTCCAAAAAAACAGCAGAGATATAACAATTTCCAAAGGCAAGTAATAATTTGAGAATAATCATACCTATTCAAGAAGGAAATAAATTTACACATCAAAATTTGAAATATAACTATCTGAGTGTGGAAGGGCTTTCAGAAGGATGTTTCTATCATAGGTTGAACTGATGAGTTTGCTTGTCCATAAACTTTAACCAGATGTAAGAGTAATATTTAGTTTTTCACTAATGAACTTGAATGATCATTTCTCCAATGGCTTGGTGAAGATATCTGCCAGTTGATTCTTCGAATCAATGATTTGAACATTGATTTTGCCATTTTGTACATGGTCTCTTAAGGAATGATGGCGAATTTCAATGCGCTTTGCCCTTGAATGAAGAATAAGATTTTTGGTGAGATTGATTGCACTTGTGTTGTCACATCTAATTTCAGTGCAAGGTTCTTCTATTCCAAAGTCCTTTAATTGTTGCCTGATCTAAAGAATTTGTGAACAACAACTTTTAAGAGCAACATAGTCTGCTTTTGCCGTTGAGAGTACCACAGTGTTCCGCTTCTTTAAGAACCAGGACATTAACATTTATCCCAAAAGTTGGCATGTTCCTAAAGTACTTTTCCTGTCAACTTTATAATAAGCTAAATCAACATATGAGTATCCAAGTAATGTAAAGGCTCATTCTTTTGGATATCATAGACCTAATTGTGGATTCGTTGCAACATATTTGATAATATGTTTGACAACACTAAGATGAGATTCTCTAGGATTAGCTTAGAATCTAGCACACATACACACACTGAATAAAAGTCGTGAAGCAGTAAGGTAGAGAAGAGAACCAATTATGCTTTTGTATCTCTTTTGGTCTACTTTCTTTCCATTTTCATTCTTGTCGATTTTGGAAGAACTTGACATGGGAGTCTCAATCTTCTTACAGTTTTCCATTCCAAACTTCTTGATAACATCTCTAGCATATTTCTCTTGATAAATGAAGGTATCTTTCTTTGATTGTCTGACTTGTATACCTAGAAAGAAAGTTAATTCACCCATCATGCTTATTTTGAATTCTTCTTGTATATACTTTGAAAATTTCTTACACAAATTTTCATTAGAAGATCTAAAGATTATATCATCTACTTATATTTGAACAAGTAAAAAGTCATTTTCTTCCCTTTTGATAAACAAAGTTGTGTCAACCATTCATTTTTTGGAACTATTGCTTACCATAAACTTACTTAGTCTCTCATATCAAGCTCGAGGTGTCTATTTCAGACCGTATAAAGCCTTCTTCAGTTTGTAGACAAGTTTTCTGGGATCTTCGAATCCTAGTGATTGTTCCACAGACTTCTTATATGAACCCATTTAGGAATGCATTCTTGATATCCATTTGGAATAACCTAAAATCATGGAAACATGCATATGCTAGCAATAATCTTATAGTTTCTAACCTGACTATAGGTGTATATGTCTCATCACAATCTATTACTTCCTATTGCGTGTAACCGTTTGCAATAATCCTTACTTTATCTCTTGTTATTTTACCTTTTTCATCCATCTTGTTTCTAAACACTCATTTTGTTCCAATCACAGATTTTCCATTTGGTTTTGGAACTAACTCCCAAACATCATTAATTCTGAATTGTTTGAGTTCTTTTTGCATTATTATTTTGATCTAGCTTTTATCAGATAAAGTTTCTTCTACTCCCTTTGGTTCAATTTCAAAAATAAGAGCTAGAGCACTTGAGTCTCCCTTTACTTTGGATCTGGTACGAATCCTGTCATGACCCGATCTTGTTGCTCTCGAATCAAAATGGAGAAAGGTCGGGTTTTGGGGTACTTGATCACAAGAGTTCCCTCACAAGATTACGAGCTCTCCCAAGCTTGTACCCCGCGCGACGAGTTTATTTATGCGATCTAGTTTTTATGACAACCTAAAAATAGACGGGTGTTGCCACTAGCCTCATTTTGGGGGTTGGCTAGAAAACCCAATTGAGGGTCGGGAGTGCTCCCTCGATTCCTACACAACCAAATATCTAGGTTTGGGGACTTGGGTTACGCTAATATTGCTATTAATGCCCTTTCGGTACCTAAATAATATGTTGTGTTTTCCTAACATGTCCATACGTTTCTTTTTACATTTTCAGGATCATTAATCCTAAACTAGGCGATCATGCATGGTTGATCATTTTCATTCTATTCTATTTCTAGAAAAACAAGAAAGGAAAACAATCAATGAAATTGAAATTGCAAGACAACAAGTAAACAATCAAGGAAAGCAATAAACCTATCATGCATATCCTAAAAGTATAAAAGAGAATACAATTAAAAAAGAAGAAGAGAAAACCCGCAACTCGTCGGGTTTTACACAACAAATGGAACCCGAGACATATGTCGGGAAAATGAATATTATGTAATAATGGTCGTAATGGACATCGACCTCCACCGTCCTCACGCTTTTTTCATCTTCGGAATTCTAATCTAATCCTAACCTAAGAAACTTATAACTATGTGCATACAATGGAAAGAAACAAGCATACACATCAAAACAACTTTCATAAGACAAGTAATCTCAATTCAGCATGCAAGATATTCTAAAAGAAATCCTAGAATGAAATCATAACAAAGAATCACAACAGAAATCATCAAACATCACACATAAGATCAAAGCAATTAGGGTAGAGCCCATGGATAATTGGCTCTAAGAAAAGCATGGAACATCATGCACACTATGAGGAACAACTTTCATGAATGAAGTTTCCTAAGATGGGTTACCCATGAATTTATAAAAATTCAAGAACACAAAACAACACATCAGGAACATAACAGGACAGCAAGAGATCATGACAAATCAACAACAACTTGTCCTAGTGGACAATGTCCAAAAATTCTAAAATATCATCATGACATAGTCATGAGAAAGACAAACAAATTTCATTAAAGAGTTGATTGCAAAATCCTTAGGGAAAAATCCATGTAAAAATAATAAGAGGTCTGACTCAACAAGGGCAGAAAAGCATTCCGAATTTCACTCATAGCAGATTTCAATGCCAACTTTGCAAAAATTGGAAAATGGGACAAATGGCATGACAATAATGCAAAATCAGTGTCATTAGAAATATTAAGACGCGCCCTAAGACTTTTTAAGAGATGCCGGGTTCAAGTAAGGTCAAATTCATGGCCGAAAATCAACAATCTCGAAAGCATGCAAATCAATCATAAGCAAATCAGAAAATGATACATGATAACTGTCTTGTTAAGCTGCCTAATCAATGTATGAAAATTATGAAATTTGAACATGACGTAGGGCTAAATGTAAAGAACAAGTTTGATTAAGACATATAACCCTAAATCCATGTGCAAAAGATCACACAAATTCATTAACATTGATATGTGACTTGTCATTAGGAGCACAATGCATGACAATTTCAGTTGCGACATATCAACTTGATGCATGGTTTTTACATAGTAAATGATCCTCAAATGAGACATGCCATACATCATCACAAAGCTTATGATGTTCTCTAAGTATGTCTAGAAGGCATATTCTACAAATTGGTTCATTAATAAGCTCAATCGAAGACATTCCTCTTGGAAGTCAGATCAGTAATAGAAACACTAGCACAGACCAGAATCAATTGTGATCAATCCTATCTATATAATGTAAGAAAATTCCAATTTTTTTTATGCAACTAGGTCTGAATGTTAGGGTTAAATCTCATGAAGATACTCTAGTCCAATTCAATCAACAAAATTGTACACAAAATTGTGAAACATATCGGATTGTCCAAAATACAAGATTACATCAATATCATAGAACATAGTAGAACTTTGGACATGAAATTGATAGGAAAAATGGATGCCAATCGGTGCAAAATTTATATTATTGAAAAGCCCATGAAGTATACTACGACTTTCATGAAGACTTCGAACACAGAAAATTACATTTATAAGCTGATATCAAGCCATTTGCACAGATCAGTCATCCAATCATCCGAAAATTGCAAATTGACAGATTCTGGACTGGACTTTGGACATGAAAAAACCATATCAAATGAGGTCCGATAAAGGCATTCTATAACTCATTGGAATTTTATTTGAACCGTCTTCAGCCTTCATGAAGACTTCGAACACAGAAAACCACAGCAACCAGCTCGTATCAAGTTATTTGCACAGAAGGTCATTCGAAAAACAGAGAACAAGTCAGAACACAACAATTTTCCAGAAACATGCACTAAATTCCAAGATATTTTCAGATAGTAAACGACACCAGATCAGAACTTTCTATGGGTCGTTGGAATGGTCTTCGAGTCGTCTTCAACTCTCATGAAGACATCGAACACAAAAAACAATAATAACGGGTTTATAGCACATCATTTCTCAAATCTATCACAGAGACATGATTTTTGCAGAGCAAGCATATTCAATCAATCAAGCATGCTTAAGCCAATCAAGCTCATCCTAAACTATCCTAAGGCCATTATAACATCTTAAACATGTTGAAATTACAGAATTAGAACCCTAGGGTGAGCTCTAGCCCCAGTTGTCTAGAACAACCTCGCTTCATTGAGCTCGAGCAGTCGATAGTTACCTTTTGTGCGATTCGAGTGATTTGAGCTCAATCAAACGCACGCCGGACCACTATAGCACTTTTGGAGCGTCGAGGATTATCAGATTTGGAAAAATTAAGCTCCGATGACGCGAATCTACCGACCACAGTTTCTTCGTCTACTGGAGTGGAGTAACGGAGGAGGAGCCGCTGCTGTTCGGGAACAAGAACACGCCAAGCGCGAAGAAGACCAGCATGGTGAGGTCGAACATCAGGATCGCGGCAAGGAGCAGCCGCTGTGAGGATGGCGGCCTCCGTTGTAGGAAGCACGTCTGCCTCGGTTTTGTCATCCGCCAACGACCGCTGTGAGGGGAAAGGGGCGCGGTCAGGTGATCAGAGAAATGCCGGAGGTAGGAGCGAGATTGAGAGGGATGGAGAAAAGGGGAGCTCTATCTGGTGATGGGAGTTGCTGCTTGCTTCTCTCGGTTGCAGTGGGAGAATCAGCGAAGGAGAGAGAGAGAGAGAGAGAGAGAGAGAGAGAGAGAGAGAGAAACGATTCAGCTGTTTAGCAGAGAGAGAGAAATGGTTTTCCAAGAGAGAGAAAGTGGATCTCGAGAAATGGCCCCCCTTTCAATTTTGGAGGGAAAATTTATTATATAGTCTAAATCAAGATCAAATCTTAGCCATTGGATTAATCTAAGGACTAGGATTTGATCCTCCCAGTTAATTGTTTTGTTAAAATTGCTAAAAACTCCTCTAATTGAGCACATGCTTTTTTTTAATGGCCACGATGCATTATTTGTAAACGGCAATGATCAATTATGAACTAATTGGGTCTCTCTCTCTCTCTCTCTCTCTCTCTCTCTCTCTCTCTCTCTCTCTCTCTCTATATATATATATATATATATATATATATATATATATATATATATATATTATAATTTTCATAACATGCAAGGTCGATTTACGAATTTCGTAAAACCCGTAACAAAATTTGGACTTATCTTTTTTTAATGATGTATCGACTAAAAATTAGGTGTCAACAAATCCATTCTTTTATATTGCCAATGATGAGATCTTTAGGATGGCTTGATTTGTGTTTTCAGTTATTGCTGAATTTGTCATTGTTTGCAAGGGTTTGTTGAACATCTGTTTTCTTTGATTCTTATAATTTTTCTTCTGCTTGACTTTAATCACAAGAAGGCTGAGGTTCCTCGGGGGAATCAGACTTCATTAAGTCTGAAACTAGCTCAGATTCTTCAAGTTGAATCTGGTCTTGTTGGTTCTAGACATTTTCTTGAAATCTGACATTCATTGATGCTTCGACAGTCTGTGTACTCTTGTTGAAGACCCTATAAGCTTTGCTTGAAGTAGAATAGTCAAGAAATTTTCATTCATTCGATCTTTCTTCAAATTTCCCAAGCCGATCATTTCTATTCTTCAAAATAAATCTCTTGCAACAAAACGCATGAAAATAAGAGATATTTGATTTTTTTCCCTTTGTAAACTTCATAGGGAGTTTTCTCTAGGATGGGCTTTAAAAATACTCTGTTAATTATATAACATGCAGTAAAAATTGCTTCTGTCCCAAAAAAGAGAAGAGACTCTACTTTCAATTAGCAGAATTCCGACCATCTCTAGTAAAGACCTAGTTTTCCTTTCTATAACTTCATTTTGTTTTGGAGAGTAAGGAGAGGAGAAAACATGTTGTGGATCATTCTCGTCATAAAAATTTGCAAAGTCTTGATTTTCAAATTCTCTCCCATAATCAGTCTTTATATCGGTAATGGCATAACCTTTCTCATTCTAAACCTTCTTAGCAAATTTTGAAAAATATGAGAATGTTTCTGTTTTATTTTCCAAGAAGAAAGCCCATGTAAATCTTGAATAATCATCCACAACTACCAAAAAGTACTTTTTACCACCAATGTTTTGAATTCTGATTGGTCCGAAGAGATCTATGTGAAGAAGCTGCAAGACGTGATTAGTGGAAACACGATTTATAGGTTTAAATGAGCTCTTGACCTGTTTTCCCAAGATATATGGAGTACACAACTTAGACTTATGGTACATCATTTTGGGAAGATCACGAATTAGCTTCTTAGACAATAGTATAGCAATTTGTTTCATACTCACATGTCCAAGCTTACAATGCCATATATTTACTTCATCTTGAATTGAGATAAGACATTGAGAACTCTCCAGACTTATGTCTAAAAGATAAATATTGCCATATCTTTGCTAAGTGAAAGTTTGAGAGAAGCTTGACTAACTCCAGAACAAATATCTTCTTATAAATTGATTCTGAGTCCTGTATCACATAGTTGGCTTATGCTTAGAATGTTGTAGTTCAAACATTTCACCAGGGATACATTGTTGATGATCAAATTTTCAATCCTCATTGTTCCATGTCCAATAATTTTTCTCTTGTTGTTCCCATTAAAAGAAACATTTTCTCCTCTTTGTTTTTCTAGTTTTATGAGACTGCTTGAATCTCCAGTAATATGTCCAGAACAACCATTGTTCAAGTACCATTTACTTTTCCTCTCAACAGTAATCTGCAGTAAAAAAAAAAATCTCAAACTTTCTTTGGTACCCAAGTTTTCTTGGGTCCTGGCAAGTTAGTTTTAAAAATAGCCTTTGTCCAATCTTTTTTAACAGGTCTCCAGACTTTAGGACATTCATTCTCAAAATGTTCTAAGTTATTACATTTAGAACATTTAAGAGCACTCCAACCAACAAATTTTACAAAAAAAAAAAAATGAAAATGATTTTTGTAAAAAGATTTTGGAGGTCTTTGTCTAAGTTTCTCATTGATTTTAGGAAAATTGATTAAAAAAGTACTTTCTTTATTCATACCCAAACAAGATTTGTTATAATAGGGTATTTGAGTTGAGTTGAATGAATTATCTCTAAATTTTTCGATCATTTGGAGAACTTTGTAAACATATTTGAAATCTCATTTTTCAAACATTCATTTTCTCTTGAAAGAGAATTAGTATTTTCTTTCAAATCATTAAAATCCTTTTTCAGATTCTCAAACTTTTCTCTCCAAGAATTATCATGTTGCTTGAATTTTGAATTTTCCTTCTTTAATTTGGAGATCCTTTTAAGAGTTGATTTGAAGTTCAAGCAAAGTTCATCTACATACTTAGAAACTTTAATAGGAATTTCTGAGTGACTTACCTCGATTTACTTGTCAGATTTTGATTGTGTCTAAGTCTGAGTCCGACTTTAATTCTAAGTCTGATTCTAAGTGAGCCATTAGACAGATATTTGCAAACTCCTCTTCACTTTCCTCACATCCCGTGTCACTCCAAGTTTATGCTTTTAGAGCTTTATTGTATTTTTCATACTTTCCTTTTTTCTTTTTCAGCAAAGGACAGTTAGACTTGATGTGTCCCTTCTTCTTGCACTCAAAGCATATCACATCCTTGCTAGATTCAACATCTTCCATTAATATTTTATGGAATTTTGCTTGCTTTGCTTTTTCCAGTTCAATATTCTATATTTCCTATTCAGTTTCTTGAATTTCTTTATCATGAGAGCCAGCTCCTCGTCGTCCATATCATTGTCTGTGTCTGTATCATCAGAATTAGAATTAGATTTAAGCGCTATTAACTTCTTACCTTTTGGATCCTCTTTATCATTGATCTATTCTACTTCATATGATTTAAGAGTGCCTATCAGCTTGTCAACAGAAAGAGGCATAATTTTTATGTCTCCCGAATTGATATTTTCACATGGTTCCAGTCCTTTAAAAGTTCTCGCATAAATTAGTTGATCTTCATTGGAGCAGAAATTGGTTGACCTTGATATGCCAACCCATTTACAATTTCTGTAAATCAATTGAACATATCTCTGATAGACTCTCCAGTCTTCATTCTAAATGATTCATATTGGCCAAGTAAGTTATTTATTTTTGTTTCCTTTACACGATCTATTCATTCATAGTGACATGAAGTCTATCTTGGACTTCTTTAGCTATTTCACATGAAGAAATTCTATTATATTCAGTAGGAGACAAGGCACATAATAAGAATAGATGACTTTTGCATCAAGAGCCTATCTCTTGGTAATTTTTGCGTGGTTGGATTCTTCAACATCCTTATCTAAGACTTATTCCCTTGTCAGATGTTGAAGTTTCCTTTAGGTTGATTCCTCTTTATACAACATCCCATTTCAGAGGATCTCTAGATCTTAAGAATGCCTTTATTTTATTCTTCCACACACTATATTTTTTTCATCAAAATAAGGTAGCTTGGTATTGCTCTGCTCCTCCACGAGTCCTGGTGCTAAACAACTAGCCACAGAATATCTTTAGCTCATAAGTATAAACACTTCAACAGAAGAGCATAAGGCTCTGATACCAATTGATAATGCTAGTACAAACACCTAAAGGATGATGAATATGTGTTTAAAATAAACCTTGACAAATAAATGCAGAATAAAATAAGTTGTGAGCAAAGTCTGAATAAGGATCAGAGTCTGATAAATAAGCCATTAGACTTCTGGTGAAAATTCAAAATCAGATAAGTGATGGAATAGATTTTTGCAATACTTAAAAAATGTGCAGCATATAAAACTAAAAAGAGTTCAAGGAAAGAAATAATTACACATGAGATTTATAGTGATTCGGCTTAGATTAAGCCTACGTTCACTCTCCTATGTTAGCAACCTTATGACTGGAATTCACTATAGTATCAACAGAAAAGTACAATATTTTGAGTGCAAACACTTAGTGAAAATTTATTTTCCCTCACTAAGCCACTCTTCTTGTGATTTTCTCTCTTGAATACAATTTATAAGAGCTGTCGTTAAAGAACAAGTGATTGGAAAGACTTTAGACTTTGAAATTTCAATTTTCACGCACTATCTCAAATAGATTGGATAACCTCCTTAAATACTCCTCCATGCCTCACTAGTCGTTGGCATTTTCTAAAGGAATTTATTCCAATCAATTCGTTGGACAGAATCGATTAAGAAAATCTTGTAACCGTTGGAAGATTGAGATAAAAATTCGTTGATTATGGTCACCCATATAATTAGAATCTAGGTTTCCATAAGTAGATGCTTCATAAAAGGGAACTTGTCTTCAATATTGATTTTATCAATTTGTGATTGATTCCATCAATTTATTTATAAAAGACAAGTGAGAATTTTTGTTAGAGAGCTAGATATTAAAGAATAAATCCCTATTAGTATCCTTATTGCAAGATCAATAAATCTGAGTTTGATTATATCTTTGTTTTGAACTTGGTTTCAATTTGGATTGCGTTAAAGTGGAAAAGACTTTTGGAATGAATAGATTTTGACAATAATCTGCGATATAACTTCAGAAGTCTACTATTATTTAGAATAAGAATGAGAACAATAAAGTTTTGTCAACTTCAAAACTTGATAGGAGTTTTCTCAATAGTTTTCTCAGCGTACATGATTTTGTAATAATAATGTTATATCGATGCTAAAATATTTCATACTCCATTTTTAATTATATTTTTGTATGACAGCAGCGCAATGCGCGGTAAACGCCAGCTTTTATAGGCAATTCTAGTAGCTTTGGATCAATTCTTGTTGTTGGGCGCTGACAGATGGCACTTATAAAGTTGTTAACCAGACTTTCTCTCCTGTTCCTGCATCTATTTCAGGATGCAGGAGTAACCATTTTGGGCACAGTACCAAGCTTAGTAAAACCATGGAAGAGCACGCAGTGTATGGAAGGACTGGATTGGACAAAGATCAGGTTTTCTTTCTTCTTTTCATCAAATTGGTCACATGATCATCAAAGTGTTTTGTAAAGAAGTAACAAGATTATGAATGGTGGTTCAGGTCATTTGGCTCCACAGGGGAAACATCCAATATCGACGACGACCTCTGGCTTTCTTCCAAGTCCTTCTATAGCCCCGTTATAGAGTGTTGTGGCGGCACGGAGCTTGCATCATCTTACATTCAAGGAAATCATCTGCAGCCTCAAGCTTTCGGAGCATTTACCAATGCTTCCATGACAACCGGATTTGTCATCCTGGACGACCATGGAGCCCCTCGAGTAAGATTCTCTCTAGTAAAGGAGGTTCTCTGTTGAGGGATGCGCACCAACAGTGTTTATAAGCCTTAGTAGAAGCTAATTGAATTTAGTATGAAGACCATCCCATTTAGCTCTTTACTGTAGTACTCAAACAAATTTCTCAGGGCGTGGACATGGGTATTTCACCAATCATGGCTCTTCACCGAGTAGTCTTAATTGCAGGTTCCACAGGGCTGCTGGAAACTGCTTGTGGAACCTGCTTCAGATGATAAATTTTAGGAATAACATATTTTGACAAACCAGTCAATCCCTTCTATGGTACATAATTAATTTCCTGTCTCACTGCGTACAGCCAGATGATCAACCTTGTGTTGGCGAAGTGGGACTGTTCCCTGTTTACATGGGCGCAAATGATAGGCTGCTCAATGCTGATCATGAAGAAGTTTACTTCAAGGGAATGCCGACATACAAAGGGGTGGTATGCCATGTTAATTCGTGGAATACTCGCGGCTTACTCATTCCATTTTCCTTCTCTGGATACGGATGTTTTGTGCTACTGGAAATTTATGCTTAGTAAACTTAGTAGATTGATGGAAGAAACATGACCTGGAAAATTCAAACGAACTTGCAGCAACTGAGGAGACATGGAGACATCATTAAGAGAACTGTTGGAGGGTACTATATCGTACAAGGGAGGGCTGATGACACAATGAACCTTGGTGGCATTAAGGTACGACGCTTCAAATTTCACTCTTTATAAAGACGTCTGAAAGTACTTCAGAACTTTGCTATTGTACTAAATTCTATATGCTGGCGATTTGTGGTATAGTGGTGGAAGGCAAAGTAGCTACAAGCTTTGATATGGTTCTCCTGGGTCAAAAGAATGTTACAGCTTCCACCTAAAACTTTTTACTTATGCTGCTTTATGGGTCTACGAATTTGTTTTCCTCTTCTAATGCGGACCAATTGGTATTGCAGACTAGTTCTGTTGAGATTGAGCGGGTCTGTGATAGAGCAGATGAATCTATACTAGAGACTGCCACAATAAGTCTAGCGCCACCAACCGGCGGTCCAGAACAGTTGGTTGTCCTCGTGGTGCTCAAGAAGGGGTGTAAGGCTGAACCGAATGATCTGAAGATGAAATTCTCAAAAGCCATCCAGCGAAACCTCAACCCTTTGTTCAAGGTTTGATCCTTGAGATGTAAATGCTGATGCATAAGTGCATTTTGACGCCACTCATGCTGTGCTTTTTGTGAAGTAAACATTAAGGTCGAACTCAATGAATGGTCACGACTTTATTGTTAAAAATTGAATATGATGAAAAAAGAATTCAACAAGCGGAAGATTATCTCGAAAATCTTTGGTCCAACGCATTTGTTTCATCTGAACATGCATGAGGATCGCTAACTGGAATGTCTCAATTGATTGACAGGTAAGCTCTGTCAAGATTGTCGCTGAGTTCCCTCGAACGGCTTCTAACAAGCTACTGAGGAGGGTGTTGAGGGATCAGATGCGACAGCAGCTCTCTGCGCAGAGTGAGCTGTAGAGGCAACTGGGAAGTATTGTCCCATATTCTTGCTGCGACTGTCGATGTGCAGGTTCCGATTCTAGATTCTAACTTCCTGCTTGTGAGATATAAATTGGGTTGAACGAAATCTGTGAGAATTATTAGTTGGAATAAGAAGCACTATCCGGTTGGAATTCAGAACAATTGTCTTTTCAATAATGATGACATGATGTTGTTTGGGAATCGAGTTGAAGTTGATTTGGGTGTGAAGTTTTTCCTCGCTGAGTTTTGTTAAGGGAGTGCTCAGGATACTTTCCACGTCACATGAGTAAAGCAGTTTATTGCAGCAGTCACCCTACCAAAACATCATCTGAACGAGGCATGATTCATGGGCAGACACTCACGATCAAGTTCACTTTCCATGAAGTATCATCCACGTGTTCGTAAAGGTCAAAGACGAAAACGAAAGATTCAGAAACTTTCCGGTAAACGACGCACATGTTCATGAAGCATCATCCATATGTTCGTAAACCACGCACCGTAATGGACCCACCAAGCCGTCGACCTTCGACGACTCACGTTTAGGCCGTTCGAGATTTGAATCATCGATGCCCGTATATCCGAACTGTTCCCGCGTGCTCGGTGTGACCGTGATTGGAAGACCCGTGATTGGAAGACGAAACACCGTGATTGGAAGACGAAACGAATGACGGGGACGTGCGGGAAATCACATTAGGGACCATCCTCGTTGTCGCATTCTGTCTTTGTTGCCATGCGGCAACCTCGCTCGCTACGCGTGTTCTTTTCCACGTTTTGGTTGTGGCATTATTGGAGAGGAGGAGTGAGGAAGAAAGTGACCGGCGGCGACAAGATAGTGCCGACGAGAAGTGAAAGCGCTAGCCATCGGGCGGCCACGCCTACCCACATGCCGGCTGGGCCGATCGGGGGCCCGATTAGGGCCCATTTTTATCCACGAAAGGCTAAAAACTTCAGTGAAAAACGTTGAATTGAGAAATTGCGTGATCACTGCGTTGATTGTTCTCCATAATCTATTGGCTAGTATTAACCACAGACTCTGTCAATATCCTAGACACCGGTGAGGTCAATTAAGTCATGAGTGACGGTGGAAAAAACCGAAAAATGTCAAGCTTATTTTTAATGTACTTAAGAGTAGTTGATTGTCAAGTAAGCCTCCAACTCATTGATAGATGAGGAGAAAAGATGGCACAAGGCTATTGGGTGTTCTTCTTCTTACCAAACAAACACCATACAGATTTCTCGGTATGTTCAATAAGAACACCATCTTTGTTAATGAGGTGAAGTAATGGGACTTGACTATTTAGGTGAGGCGGGCCTGGTTTGAGCTACTATGTTAAAACAGGTAGCCAATTTGGGAAATAATATACAGCTGATGGGATAGGTTTGGGACATAACCCGTCCCAAATACGTCTTAAATTTGGATACCGGTATAGATATAAAATTGAAGTGAGTTGTACTCTTTACTTTTTGGCGTATCTTTTGCTTCTGATAGTTTATTTTGAATTTAATATTGTATTGAACACCTTAAATTAATGGAATCATATGACCTGATCATGGGTCTTGTAACCCTAGAGCCCACCTAAGCCGTAAGGGCTCGAAAACTTCTTCAACAGGTGTGGATCAGGGCATTTAGAGAAAAAAACCCGACTTAAAGACTTGAATAATTTCTATTTCTTTGTATGATGGGTGACTTTGGATAATAAATATACACCTAACCTTTTGAATCCTGATTAACACAGAACTAGATTGGATTAAAACAGACATCATTCAACGAAGGTGAAAGTAATCACCAACTAGAATTTGCCTCGATCTCGACAAAAAAAAATTTAACAAAAAAAGGAACTTACCTTAATCATCATGGTGAGTACTGTTGAGTAAACACAAAGAATCGGGGTGGATCGTTCATGTTTCCATCCGAACTAAATCTGCATATAACCCCATCTACATAGGATCCTTTGTCCAAGTCACCAAACATACTCTTATTAAGAAAGAAAAGGTACTTTGCATGTGACAGACTGAATTTTCATAATTTGTTTTTGATTAAATAAATCGGACATTTCACCGACGCGCCAATAGTGTCATTCTTTGAGCTGATCACTCACGAGATAATTAAATTATCTGGGGAAGTCATTAAGGGATTTTAACGCAATGTACTTGAGAAATCGACCGAGAATCAACTGCTTAACCGTGTCGATCTGCAAGGATCATTACGGCATTGTCAAAATCGATCAAAGATCAGAGATATGTCGATTTAACTGAGATATGTGATCAAAGTGTGGGTGATTCCACCTGATTGCAAAATTATCATCGATCGGCACTAAATTGGTTTTTTGTCGTTTTGAGTACCCTATGTCCGTAATTGAAACTTCGAGATTTTCATGATAACCGAGAGTCGCCAATGTGTCAAAGATGTATATTGTGACTCGAGATAAATCGATCATGGGTCATATGTACTAAAAAAATTCCTTAAAACTATCTAGTAGACTAGGTCACGCTTGAATCGCGTCAAATTGAAATTAATCGCGAATTTGAATCCGATTTCAGAAATTGAAAGTTCTGTTATATTACAATCTATTTTAGGACCGTCGACTCATCCTCCAAATTTTTTTTGGAGATTCTGAGATTTTTAGGGAAAATCATTCGAAAGTTGTGGAAAATTTGCAGAAATTCGGTTTAGCTCAGTTAAAGGAAAAATTGGACTTGCAAGCCGAGCTATTTGACAAGGGGCACTTGTAGAAATTCAAATTGGACGTCGATTTGGGAAATTTTGCGAAGAAATTGGAGCCGAAATTTAAGAAATTCGGAGCTGGACTTTTGGGCAGAAAAATTGGCTTCAAAATGTGATTAATTGTGGATTATCTCTCAAGAAAGTAATGGGGGACCATGGATAAGCTTGAGGGCTAATTGGGGGACCAAGTATTGAAGTATTTGGATAGTCTTTATTGACTTTTTGCACCATTTTTCTCCCTCATCCCATTCTCTCTTTCTTCATTGGTCTCCTGCGCACGCCAACTCCTCCTCTGTATCCATCTTCATCGAGCAGTCCACCTCTCCACGTTTCTTTGCTATCCACCGATGACCCACACCCCACCGAATTCTCTTCTTGCCACACGTCCAAGCACCTAGCTTCCTTGGTCAATCAAAGAAAGAAAACTCCAGCAAAGTTGACCCCAACACTTCGATCAAGCTGCCACCCATCCAGGTTTCCTCCATGCCACGCTACTGCTTCATTGTTCCCTCCATCGCAAGTCATCCAAGCTGCTGCGTGCCAGCCTTTACCCATAGAGCCCCCAACGCCTGCAGCAGCTTCAGCCCGTCTGTCTTCTACCTTGATCGATCTCCACTTGTCCAGCAACCGAAGCGTGAAGCCACCGAAGCAGCTGCTGCTTCCTTCGTCCATCTCCGCCAGCTCGAAGACCCCAGCGCACGCCAGCTGCTTCTCCAGTCAACGTTCAGCTTCAGCGACCGGCCCAGCATTAAGCCCATCTCCTCGATCTCAGCCCAGTTCACAATTGTTTTCAGCAGCCCATCTTCAACAGTAGCCCGCAAATCTTGTTGCAAGTTCAGCCCAGCAATTCCAGTCCACGAGCCAACAATTCGGTCCATTCAAGTGCAACTCAGCTCGTTGGATTTCAGCCCAAGTTTCAAGCCCATCTTGGGCCCGCGAAGCTGGCCCAGCCCGCAACCAAGCCCAAGTCCGAAGCCAAGCCCAGCATTTGCTGTGGGCTTGCAAGGCCTTTGGGCCTGGCCCAAGTATCCGCCGACATTGCCGAAAATTCGAATTTTGGCCGCCGTCGCGCCGTCGTTGTGGTGAACCGGTTTCTGCAATTAACCGATGAGTTTATACTCTAAAATTTTCTTAGTAGGCTAATGATGTTTAATGGGTATTTAGATTTATTTAATTAGGAATTAGGTGGTTAGTTAGATTAAATTAGAAATTTAATTATTTAATTAAGCATGTTAGGTGGTTAGCATGGTTTAGATAAGGCCTAGATAAATTGCACTATTTGTTTAGAAGGGTTCGAGAATTTTCTGAGTCCATATTGGTATTTAATTTAATAATTTTGGCCTAGGTTAGTATTTTTAGAAATTAAATTGATTTATTTAATTAATTATTTTTCCCGAAATTAGGTCGAGATAGTCGGTGACCAGAATTTCGTGTTGATTGTAATGGTGCGGTTAATTTCTGCAATCGAGTGTTAAATTGTGAAAATTGAGTATTGATTGGAAATTTGGTCAATTATTCCAAAATTTGTGAATTTTGATATTTATCCAAAAAATCCTGAGTGTCGGGTTTCAAACACCAAAAATATACTGAACTAGTGGGATTTTGAAAAAAATATTATGAATTTTCCAGGTCCAATCTAACTGTGTATCCACACACAACTATTTTCACTGGATGTTTTTAATACGAAGAAAATAGGCTAGGATCACTATTTTAATAGAGGCATTTGAGTGCAATGAATGATGTCCCAGGCCGAGATTGAATGATCGTGTGCTGATTAAGAGAACCTGTCCCCAAACTATTTCGGATGGATGTTACCCTATATGGGATACCCACTTAGTGGGATTTGGGTCGCAGTAGATTCTAGCCCTATACTCCTTCGGGAAAGTCGTCTGAGAGACATAACTGTGCTCAATGGGGGTGAGACGATACCTGACTACGCCAGTAGACCGCCAAAATTTGAGTAGGTCGTGCCTTAGAGTGGGAGTAATTGCCAATTAGAACGCTTGTTGAGTGGAAGTGATGTGTCGGATTATGGGACAAAATTGTGTGACATGGTATGAGACGTGTCATAACGAGGACCCCTGTACTAATTTGAGAATTGAGTGTGACGTGCCGGTTGTTAGAGCTTAATTATTACTCTATGCTCAATGCGTGGTTGTGTGGTTAGGATGCCTTTGGGCATATTACCCTCCTAATCGGGGTTTAGAGTTTAGACTAGCTGAGATTATATCTCATCCTGTTGTGGGACAATATTTTTAGGGTCGTCGAGTGGAGGACCGGGAGCCGAGAGGAGGTGATGTGAAGTGTACGTCAGCTAGGACCGTCTCTTTTTGGAAAGTTAGTTTTTGTGACCTTTTGGTCATAGACCTTGTACTTGACATTATGTGAATATAAAAGCATGTTTTTTGTGAATTCGTATCTTGCGTTTCTATCCTGAGGGGATTTCTTTTTGCTTCTGTATGTGCAATAAAATGGAAAGGGTCGGCGACTCATCCTGGGAAGTTGCAAATTATTATCAACCAGATATGGATGGGTACGTGCTCGGGGTTCGGGGCGTGACATAGCACACATAATTACATTACTCAAGCTTGTACACAACATCTTCAGGCATCATCATAAAAAACTTAGGAAACAATTGACCAAACTGGGTGTGTTTCCCAGCTTTGGTTGAAAGACAAACCGTACCTGCAACTGTACACAAGCAAAGTCCCATCTCTAGACGTTTCTAAAAAAAGAAAGAGAAAAAGATGAGCACCAAAAAAGGAAAAATGTGAAAATATCTCAATTCGGACAGTGACTGAAACGACACGCTCCGAACATAAAAACTCCCGTTTCCATTTTCGGGAAGGATCTCCTTTTTCCCTGTGTTTTTTTTTTTTTTTTTTTTTTTTTTTTTTTTTTTTTTTTTGGTAAAGGTAAGAATGAATAAATAGCTTTAACCACAATACAAAAGAACGGTGCCAAAAACAACCACTTATAGTGACAACAAGTCATAATGAGTGGAAAGGAGCCGATGAAAAAGAAAGAAGCCCAAAGGAAAGGAGAGCAAACAAACTATCAAAAAAGTGCCAAGTCAAGAGACAAGTAAGGAAGCTTGAAGGCACTCTAAGTACGAGGACCGAAATAGAAGCATCAAGACCCCAACAATGCTGAAGCTTCCTATTCCTTGGGTTAACCACCAATGTTGTTGTAGGTAAGAGCCTTGTCCTTAACCACTTTGATGAGATGGTTCTTCAAAGCCGAACCATCTCATCAAAGTGGTAAGAGCCTTGTCCTTTTTCCCTGTTTTAGACCTAAGTAACACTGACACCGATACGCGATACGCGACACGTGACATGACATGACACGATATGCTAATACATTGTTTCTAAAAGAATATAGAATTTCGACCCGTTGGGACACATTGGATATTAAATATCTATTTTTTTATGTTTATTTCAATCAAATTAATTTGATTCAAAATCATAAATAAATAAATAAGTCTAGAATGACTTTATACTAAAAATATTAATCCACAATTTATTAATATCATTAATTATTTCAATTTGATAAATTCAACTCTATCTCAATAATTCATAAAACTTGAAGAAAAAACAAGCAATCTACATTTTGATCTTGCATGTTAGATATGTCGAAAGAGGAGAAAAAAAAAACTTAAGGGATTAATTGTGTATTACAGGAAATGAGAGTCAAAAGAAAAGAGAATACTAGGTTTTTATTCTTTCTTAATTTATTATTTTTATTATTTTATTTTATTTTTTCACATATATACATTTTGACCTCTCATTTATTGAAAATTTTTTAAAATATACCTCGATATCGGAAATACATGTTGAAAACTCGTATGTCGGAATTCCAACTCGAGTGTCGAGAAAGTTGACCAGATGTTGGATTTATTGACACGTATTGATCAAGTGTTCGAGAGTATCGGACACATGTCAAAGTGTTCGATACGACACGACATGAAAACTCCTGAAAAGTATCGGTGTTTCGTAGCTTTAGATTTTAACACGGCACTCGGTCCACGCAAACTCAAAGAACTTGTCGGGCACGTTGATCCTCTCCAATTTTTTGTTTTGCCCCTCTGCCATGTAGAACACCTGCCACCCCCCTTTACTCCGCCCTTGCCACCAGGGTTCGCCCTTCCCCTAGCTCGACCCGGCACATCTCGGCCTGGACCACCAGGTCCAACCCAGCCTAGTCGAACAGCTGCTCGTCCCTCCCTGCGCTAATGCGCGAGCTCGGGCATCGCTTCGGCGGCCACACCCTCTCCACCCATCGCCACTCCCCCGGTCCCGAAGTCGTACACCTCCGCGCTCCCCTTGAACCGGCCTTGGTCCTCCGTCCTATACCCACTGACCACCCAGAAGGACTGCCCCTCGGCCGCCACCACCCCCTCGCACTTGTCCCGGCCGTGGCTCATCGGGGGCAGCTCCGCCCACTCGCCCCGCCCCACGTCGTATGCCCATGCTGACCTCAGCGCGTTCTTGCCCTCGTTGTGCCCCCTGGCCATGTAGACGTGCTCGTCGTGCGTGCCCACGGTGAAGAAGGAGGCCTGCCGGGGCATCGCCATGCCCCCTGCGCTGCGAAGTCGTACGTGAAGATGTCGGCCACCGGCTCGTAGGTCGCCGGGTCCCACCCCCCGAGGGCCACCAGCTCGCCATCGCAGCTCGCGAGGTGGCAGAACAGCGGCAGCCCATCCAGGTAGTCCAGAACCGGGTCGAGCAGGTCCCAGGCCGCGGTCTCTGGGTTGAAGATAGTGATGGCGTAGCAGGGCGGTCCGACTGGCTTGTGCGCGCATGGTATTATGATAGGGTTAGAGTTTTGGGTTGTGAGAGCCATTGAGCTCCTTGAATTCTCTGTAGGCCATATTTCTATGCAAATGGAGAATATCTGAGTTAACACAGTCATTAACATTGAGGGTAATTGTCATTTTATTTCTACGTAATCACTTATGATTGATGATTCATTCTACTTAGACCCTGAGGGTCATGACATTGAATACGGGTTCACGTGGCTCTGTTGTACAAATTTCTTATTCAGTACCTTTAGCTCTGGCATATGATAGTGGGTTACCTGTGTTTGGGTTCTTGGGATCTTGTGTAATGGCTGTCGTGAATCGAACTGATTACCCTGTTCTTATTGCTGTATTTCCCTCTGGTGTTATTAAGACAATGAAAATTTGCTTGTTTTTTTGGATGCCATATGTGACTCCCTCTACCAGTGCTCGTATAACATTATGATTCGGTCAATCTGTCATTTAGTTGTCTTAATTATTTCTTTAATTTTCTCATTTCTCGTTAAAGCAAAAGATGGGCGAGCTCCTTGATATCATGCTATGCTGGTTGCTCTTACATTTCCTCAACATTTTTGTGTGCATACTGAAACATTCATGTACTGTGTAGGGTTCATCAATCTTTCTAATGAGGGGAAGGAGCTACACCCCATCTCCCCCGAGGGGGTATGGCAGGAGAGGACGGAGCCCTAGTCCAAGGGGTCGTTATGTTGGTCGCGGCAGAGATATGCCTGCTAGCCTCCTTGTTCGCAATCTTCGTCATGACTGCAGGTTTTTTTTTTTTTAATATAATTTTTTTCTGCATTTCCTTCATCCTGTTTTGCAAAAATCTTGGACCTTGTGGATCATTATGTATGTTCTTTATTAAACATAATTCTTTGATTGCCATATTGGAATATAAAGTTGAACGAACATGAGTCAGTGGCTGGTTCTTTCAGGCATATCTAGGGCTTCGTTTGATTTAATTGTTACACATAATTCTTCCTGTTTCGCACTTCTTTTTTTCTATTTTAAAGAAACAAATGGCATTGAACTGAAGACTTCATACTTGAGAAAATTAATATCTTGCGTTTTTTCTTCTTCCTGTCCTATGTATTCATTTCTTTGATAAATTAAATACAGGAACCTACTGGAGTCTAGTCTTGGTGATTTTTTTTTTTAATTTCCTTTTAAGAAAAAGTGTGCATTACTTTTTCTTAAAAAAAAAAAATTGGATTTGATTCTCCTGGTTCTATGCAGCAGAGGTAGAAGTGATTGAAGACGGTCTCCGGTGGGATATTCCTGGTCTCCACCTCCTTGCCATGCAAGATCTCGGTCCTGTAGTCGTGATTATTACTCCCCTCATGCGAAAAGAAGGTACTCAAGGTATGTGACCTACTTTGCTTTCTTGTTTCTTACTGTAGGTTCTATTTCCTCCCTCACTTGATTTAGGGAAGGGGAAATAAAACAAAATCATATAGATTGTTGAATAGGGCAAATAAATAAGAAGGCATGCAATGGCTAATGCTCTCTGGGCTTGTCTGTAACTCTTTCATCCTGTTGTAAAGCTATTTTTCTATGGGACCTTCCCTATAAACATCATCACCTCAGTAGACTCTGTGACACCCCGAACCCTTCGCAGGTCGTCACCAGCGCCGGTGTTACATCTTTTACCATCTCTATCTCTTGGCTAAATTAAGCCTTGCCAGATTACAGGCATTTTTTTTTTTTTTTTAGCGGTCTCATGCGCGACTCATAGCGGAAGCAAAATTCACATCGTCATCTATCTCCCTTCTAACCCATGATACAAATACACACCAGCTAAACATCATGATTTTTTTTATAAACAGCTTCGACGCTTGGCTTACATACATATATAAAGCATGATGGGGTTTCCTTCGGGTCGGTACAAAAAAAACAAGAAGGGTTAGGACTCGCCATGTCCTACCTAAACTCTCAAAAAGAAACCTCGACCCCTAACATCATGTGAACAAGGAACCCTCCCATCGAAAGCGTCGGTTTTCTACATCAAAAAGTGATTTAGCTCCTACTCCTCGCGTATGGTCTCACACCCAACCCGGTGTGTCGGGTGGTGGCGGCGGCAGCATCCTCGCATTGCTCCATCCCGTCGAACGTGCACAGACGGGAACTCTTGTATGACGGGGCCCCAGCCAGGCCGATATCATACATAACTAAGCATCGCACTCGGATAAACGTCAATCCGGGCACGAGAGGGACAATCTATCTCCGTACACTCCACCTCAACATCGACGGTAGACCGTAAAATACCCCACGCGAAACAGCAGGTAGCGGCATAGTGCTAATCTGAAATGTTATCCCCAAAAGGGGTGAGTACAACCACTCAGCAGATAGGGAAATCCAATAACAACTCAGTGCACCATGCATACCATCATACAATGCAAGCATTGCTTACCTTTTTGATGTCAAGCGTATTCATGCATCATTATAGCATATATATCATCATCATGGCCATGTATCATCATGCATATCACATCATCATTAACCATGCATCACCATGCATATCACATCATCATTAGCCATGCATCACCGTGCATATCACATCAACATTAGCCATGCATCACCAGGCATATCATATCATCATTAGCCATGCATCACCAGGCATATCATATCATCATTAACCACGCATCACCATGCATATCATATCATCATTAGCCATGCATCACCATGCATATCACATCATATCATCATTAACCATGCATCACCATGCATATCATATCATCATTAGCCATGCATCACCATGCATATCACATCATATCATCATTAACCATGCATCACCATGCATATCATATCATCATTAGCCATGCATCACCATGCATATCACATCTTAGATCAATTTCCACTTTTACTTATCAATTGATCCCCACATTATCTTTTCTCAAATCATCAAATTCACCATCATCACCATCCCTTCGGGCGAGAAACCTCCGACGGGGATCCCAGCATTCCGGCCATCTCATGGCCACCGGGCTTCCGGCCCCCACATTCCGGGCATCTCGCATCTCAACTAGCATCACGAGGCATTCCCGCCCGGGCGAAACCTCCGACGGGGCTTCCGGCCTTTACCCTTCTAGCCGGGATCTCGCACCCCAATCCCGGCATCGCGAGTCACTCCCTTCGGGCGAAACCTCCGACAGGGCTTCCGGCCCCCACATTCCGGGCATCCCGAAACTCCCAGGGAATCTCGGAATTACGCCACCAGGTCACCAGACAACATCCTCCACCACAACCTCATTCTCATCCACATTTATCTTTTATCTCAATTTAACATGGAAATTTGGCATGGCATCAAACATATCACACTTGCATTTCAATTCACATGTCATGCACATGTCATAGCTTAATCACATAAGTATTTCAACTTAATGCATGTACAAAGACCTCATCACACAAGTGCCACACAAATGGAATTGAATCCATGGCCACATAAAAATCTATTTTTATTTTATTATTTCATTATTTTATTATTATTTTATTATTTTATTATATTTATTTATTTTCATAAATAAATATTTAATATTTATGATTTTCCCAAAATCATAATATTCAATAATCATTTATAGGATTACAATTTTATATAAAATTCGTGGCCAAGTCGTAATTTTCACAATTTCACAATTTCACAATTTCCTCCAAAAACATCCTAAAATTCTCGGATTTAAACCCACTGCACAGTTTCCGAATAAATTAAATTAAAATACCCATTCGGTCTTCAAAAATTACGAAACTTTACAGGGTGATAGTCAACACATTTTCGTACCTTTTTCATTAAGAAATTTAAGCCAAATTATTTTTAGATTAATTTCTATAGCCCTACGAAGCTTCTGGAATCTCTACCGCGACGTCCAGAACACACTCCTCCGTATTTCTTAGATTTCACCCATCAAATCTCTTTCGTTACTTCTGAAATTTAAGTATGTTATTTAAAAATATGTCCTTTACAATTTTCATGAAGGGATCTAGGTCAAATAACCAGATTATGGTCACCATTTTAACCCATGAAGTCTCGGGTGTCTCGGTACACCTCACCAGAATCAACCATCTCCAAGATCTAACAGATTCACCAGGTTATACTTGTTATTTTTGCTTCAAATTTGAGTATGTTGTAGCTTAAGGTGTTTCCTAGAACTTTAAAGAAGACAACAAGGTGAGATCTCCAACAGAAATCAACATGCAACCAAGAAATCAACAAAAGGTCAGTGAAGATTTCGCAGATCTGAGGTCTCCGTATAACAAAGCTTTTGACCCCACATATCACCATCGTTTTCCATGAAATTCGAGTATATCATACTACAAGATGTTAGCTTCAACTTTCATGAAGACACCGAAGCCAAAATCGCACTCCAAGTACACATGCAAGCTCGACTAAGATACTGACTACCACAAACCAAACGAAAACAGTCACATAGCTTGAACACATCCAACCCTTACCTCGGTTTTTCGCCCAAATTACACCTAAAACCGAACATGCAACCAACAAAACAGACATGCAAGAGAAGTTAAGGACTCCACTTGCCTCCAAGATGAACAAACAGCGATGGACGACGGCGAACGGCGGTCGGACTAGGCGGACGTACGGCGGACGGGCGGCGGCAACTCTCGGCTCCACCTCCTCTCTCTCGGTCCCTCCTCTCCCTTTCTCTCGAAATCTCTCTCTCCCTCTCACTTCTCTCGACCGAATGGAGCTAGAGGAACCGGCCACTCCTCTTCTCTCTCTCTTTTTATATCCCTTAATCCCATCATTTGCAATGATTGATCCACCTAATGACCAACCAATGCATGCTCTTCCTTTGGCCACTTGTAATCTTTATTTTTTTTTTTTGAATTTTGAATGGGCTTGGGCTTAGGCCCAACCGGCCACTCACTTTGGGCTGGTCGACAGCCACCTATTGGGCCCTAATGGCCGACTAGCTTGGCCCACCAAGCTTTAGGCTAATGGGTCCAAGGCCCATTTCGAAAATTAATCCCCTTTTTCTTTTTTCTTTTTTTGAATTCCTTTCTATAAATATTTCTAAATTCAAATTTCATCTTGGCCAAAGTCTTGGGATATTTTAATTATTGAAATTTAAATCATATGGCCAAGCATTTAAATTTAATTTTCCACAATACAAGCAAAATTCATCAAATTAAAGGACAAATTGGCTAAAGCATAAGCCATAAAATTCTATCACCTAATTAAAGACATTTAACACACCTTAAGGCTTGGCTTTGAATTTCCGGGATGCCACAGACTCAAGTCGGATCTAGTGAATATGGTTTTGTTCTCATCAAGATGTGGTCTATGGCAATTTCTTTTTTCTGGTACTTAGGCTATGTTGGATCATTCAACATGTGTGCGAACTGATGGGAGAACAGTAACAATTCGAACATTATCGAATCAATGCAGCGGAATAAAATAGTCTCTCATTTTGTGTAAACCTAATAGAAATCGATATAGTAGAGTAAAATAAATACCAAGCACGCAAACACAAGACGATTTTTATGTGGAAAACCTCCTCGATGTGAGGAGATCAAAAACCACGAGACCGGAGTCCACCTGAAAATCTTCACTATCAACAAAATTATTCTTCTCTAGCAAATACTAGAGGTACATAGCAGCAAATACCTCAAGAACATAATTCTTGACAATACATATAAACTTCACAAGAGATCAATGATAAATTTGACCAAAAACGCAGGTTTTGATCAATTCATGAAAAACCTGATGTATGGAGCTTCAAACGAAAATCAAACCGTTCAGATTCGATAAAATTGTGCCACGAACATGCTGACAAAATTTCAACTCAATCGGACCACGAATCGACCTCCGACGCTAGCTTGCTATAAATAAGATATTGCTATAAACCCTAGATTTTCCGATTTTTTTTTCTCTTGTTACTGTTTCCTTTTTTTTTGCGGCTACCTCTTTAGATAGATACTGAGAAATCCTATTTCCTCATATAACTTACTATATGGGCTCAAGCCCTTTTTGGGCTTGCAACTCATTAGGTCTTTTTCACATAGGAGTGCACCCAGCTAACAAATCTTCCTCTCACGACAATGTGGAGGGATTCACCATCCCTACTATCAATTGGCAATATTCAAGCTTCGAGTCTTCATCATCATATCAGAGCCATTATGATCTGTATGAATTTTCTCAAGTTCCAACAACTTTTTATCTAGAACATCTCTTATCCAATGATATTTAACATCAATATGTTTTGATTTAGAATGAAAAGATGAATTCTTACCAAGATGAATTGCGCTTTGATTATCACAAAATAACACATACCTCTTTTGCTTGAACCCAAGTTCTTCTAAGAACTTCTTCATCCAAAGCATCTCTTTACTAGCTTCAGTCGTTGCAATAAATTCAGCTTCAATTGTAGAAAGTGCAACACACTTTTGCAATCTTGACTTCCATGACACAGCTCCACCTATAAAATAAATCAAATAACCAAAAGTAGATTTACGAGTATCAATATCTCCTGCCAAGTCGGAATCTGTGTATCCAACTAACTCAAGTTTCCCGATCTCAAAACTGAGTTTCAAATTTGAAGTTCCCCGAAGACGCCTCATAATCCACTTCACTGCATTCCAGTGCTCTCTACTTGGATTTGACAAATAGCGACTAACAACACTAACTGCATGTGCCAAGTCTAGGCGTGTACATACCATCGCATACATTAAGCTTCCTACAGCTGAGGCATATGGAACACTTTCCATATCTTTATTTTCTTTATCAGTCGCAGGACTTTGCTTTATATTTGACTTAAAGTGGGCAACAGGAGGAGTACTAACCACTTTAGCCTTGTCCATGTAAAATTTCTGAAGGATTTTCTCGATACATTTCTCTTGCGATAAAATAACTTCTTAGCATCTCTGTGTGGCATCCTAGAATTCCTTGCCAATCTTTAGGGGTACTCTAATTCATGTCTTACATTAAGACTTTGGCCAAGCTTTTAGTGAATAATTATTGCTATTTTTGGCCATGGGGGATTATGGATTGGAATTTATTAAGATAGGTCACAAAGTTTTGTGAATTATAAATTCCAATTAGATGTTTATATAATTAAGGATTAGGTAAATTAATAGGATGAGGATGGGCTGGATAATTGAAGGCCCAAACGAGCCTAATTGCCTCACCCCATTCTCGACCAGCCCACAAGAAGCCCCACCCTTCAGACATTTGGGCCTAGTTGCAAAGCCCAAAGGAGGAGGAGGAGCTGCCGGCCAAGCTAGCCTCAAGCCCAGCCGAATGGAGCCCTATTGGGCTGTCGACCAAGGAGGAACTGGCCCATGAGAGGCCCATCTTGCATGAAGAAGGCCATTTGTCCCTCCTAGCTGCCAAGTGTTCCCCATGCACATCTAATGATTGCTCATCATTGAGGGGAAGAAAAATTAAGGGAAATGATGGCTGGCTTAAGCGAGAAAGAGGGGGAGAGAGAGGGGTTTGTCCGAAGAGAGAGTGAGAGAGAGAGCTACCGCGGGGAAGAGAGAAATCAAGAGAGAAAGGGAGAGCGAGCGTGCGGAAGAAGAAGGAAGCCGATCGTCCGTCGTCCGTCGCCGCCGTGTCCAATCGCCGTGTGCTCGTTGCTTGCTCGGTTTAGAGGCAAGTTAGGATCCTTAATCTTCTCTTGCATGTCGTGCTAGTATGTGTGCTTGAATGGTGATAGATTTTTGATGTTTAGGGTGTTAAAAGTTGAAGTTTTAAGAGGGATGGTTGAGACTAGTAAACTGTTCTTGAGAAAACAGTTTGACCTTGAATGTTGTAGTGGCTTGCATGTGATGTTCGAGTTGGATTTTGGCTTTGACTTCTAAAGGAAAGTTGTTAAGGACTTCCTGAAATATAACATAATAAAATTTGGGACAAAACTAACAAGCATAAGTGGGTGAAATATTTATTTTTCGGAGAGATTGAATCTGGAGATTTCGGTAACGACCTTTGATGAATGCATGGACTGTAAGGCTATCTTTTTGTAGAAATTTCACTTTGATTTATTAACAAAAGATGTAAAGAACATCCTGAGGTTTAAAATATCAAAAATTTGGAGGAAACTAACAAGAATAGATAGGTGAAATCATGTTTTTTTCGGAATTAGTCAGATCTGGAAATTTCGGTATTGAAACAGAAGATTTAGCCGTCTATATTAAATGTCCTAGAACGAATTTGACTTATAATTCTTCATGAAAAACCTACCTTAGGGTCCTGACTACAACATAGTCGAATTTCATGAATTTTGAAGGTCATTAGGGCATTTAATCGAAATTGTTTCTAAAACCGTGTAATCTGACGCGCTCGGACTTAGTCAATTTTAATGCATGGGCCATATCATCTTGTATGAAGTTCTTTCGGTAAAGTGTCCTTCATGAAGTATCTTTCTTTATGTCTTCCATGAAACATATTCAAATTTCATAATTTTTGAAGTTCATTTGCCTATTTAACTGAAAATGTTTCGAAAACTGTGCAAGTTAAGTGGTTATGATAATGGCGCTGTGATGTTCGGTCTATACCGCATGATATGAGGGTCTTTTGGTGCGGTGTCCTTCATGAAATATTTTCCATAATGTCTTGACATCACATGTTCGAATTTCATAAGTTTTAAAGGTCATTTGGGTATTAAATGGAATTATTTTCTAAAACTGTGCAAGTTGGATAGAGCGAATTTCAAATGCTGTAATTTATGATTATTCTGTTTTTGGATGAGCCCCATGAATTAAAATGATTGAGGTAATTGAATCTTGCTGTACTTGTGATGATATCTGGCATTTCATATAGAATCAAATGATTGAATTTGACTTTATTGCCATTACATCATGTGCCATGTTGATTGTGAGATATAATTTGGTGAATATGAATTATAATGAATGAGGAGACTGTTGGAGGAGAGTCGACAATGCCCTGGGAGTTTCAGGATGCCCGGGATGGGGAGTGCCGGATGCCCGGTTGTATTGTGATACATGCTCGGATGTCCTCGGGAGTTTCGAGATGCCTGGAATGGTTGGGTGCCGGAAGTCTTGGACTTTTGTGCCCGGGGAATGCCTCGTGATGCCAGTTGGGATACGAGATGCCCGGAATATGGGGGTGCCGGATGCCCGGTGGTGTGTGCCGGAGGTTTCTCGCGATGCCAGGTTGGGGTGTGAGTGATAAAATGTGGGATGCAATTACTGATTTCGTGGAAATAAAGATGTGGTGATCAAATTGAAAGATAAAAAGTGGAAATTGAATCATACACATATGGTATGGTGACATATGTATGGCTGTATGACATGATGACGATGAGTGCATGGTTGTATGTGCACCTATGGCATGATGGTATATGTATGACATGATGACGATGAGTGCATGGTTGCATGTGCACCTATGGCATGATGGTATATGTATGACATAATGATGATGAGTGTATGGTGGTATATGCACTTGTGGCACGATGGTATGTGTACATGAGGCATGGTATTTGTATGATATGATGGTGACGAGTGCATGAGAATGTATGCACATATGGTATGATGACATATACATGGTTGCAAGGGAAGTTATGCTTGAATGCGTGAATGATATGTACTATGCTATGATTGTCATGATTGTATTGTGTGATGCATTGAGTACTTAATGGATCTTTTACCTGCTGAGTGGCTGTACTCACCCCTTCGGTGACCAACATTTCAGATTAGAAAGATGCCGCTCTCTCCGGTCACGCGGGGTACCTTCTATGGCCTCCCATCTGACGTGGAGGTAGAGTGTTCAGAGATCGATTGTGTTACCATCCCTGGTCTGGCTTTTATACAGGTTCACGTGCTGGTCATGTACGATATGGGCTTGGCTGGGGGCCCGGTCATTCAGGAGTTTTTGTCGGTCCATGTCCGTCGAGATGGAGTGATTCGGGGGATGTTGCCACCACCACTGCCCCACGCGCCAGGATGGGTGTGATGGCCGCGTGAGAAGTAGAGAGCTGACGTTTCTTTTTTAGGGTAGCTGTGGCACCCCGAAACACCTAAGGTCGCCACAGGTACCTGTCGCTATACCTAATAAACGCTAGTCACATCTCTTAGCAGAAGCATTGCAGCTCATAGGCATATTATTATTATTATTATTATTATTATTATTATTATTATTATTATTATTATTATTATTATTATTATTATATCGGTCCCAGCGCATCTTATTTGCAGAAGCATAATTGAAATATCATCATCTCTCCCTCCAACTATCATGATACAATGCACACCACTAAGCACCATAGGAAAAGATAAAGCCGAGCCACTTTTATTTACATATTTTCATGATAGATTTTCTCAGATCGGTATAACAAAAGAAGGGCCAAGACTTTTGACTACACTCGGCCATAACCTCAAAAATAGACAACTCGACCCTCTATGTCGATCATGCAAAATCCTCCATCACACCTATCCTGGTGCGACAGGCGGTGGCGGCGGCAACATTCCCCGCATCACTCCGCCTTGACGAACGTGAACCGATATGAACTCTTGAATGACCGGGCCCTCAGCCAGGCTCACGTCATACATCACTAATGCGCGAACTCGAATGAACGTCAGACTAGGGATGGTGGGACAGTCGATTTCCACACACTCGACCTCCACATCTGAAGGAAGGTGGTAAAAGACGCCCCGCGTGACAGCAGGGAGCGGCATCATTCTAATTTGAAATGTTGGTCCCCGAAGGGGTGAGTACAGCCATTCAGCAGGTAAAGGACCCGATAAACCACTCAATGCATCACACAATACAATCATAACAATTATAGCATAACACATGTCATTCATGCATCCATGCATAACTTACCTTGAAGCCATGCATATATCATCATACCACATGGACATACATTCTCATATAATCATCACCATCATGTCATACATGTACCATCATGCCATAGGTGCACATACATCCATGCATTCACCATCATCATGTCACATATACCATCATGCCATAGGTGCACATACATCCATGCACTCATCATCATCATGTCACATATACCATCATGCCATAGGTGCACATACATCCATGCACTCACCATCATGCATCCATGCATACATGTTGCCATACCATGCATAATTCGATTTCAATTTTCAAATTTTATTCTTTCATTTTGAACCGCCACATTTCTCTTTCTCGGGACTAGTATTTGCATCCCACATTTATCGCTTGCACCCCACCTGGCATCGCGAGGAACCTCCAGCACAAACCTCCAGGCATTCGGCACACACACTCCGGGCATCTCGTACCTCAACTGACATAACGAGGTATCCCTCGGCTCACACCTTCGGACTTCCGGCACCCCCACACTCCGGGCATCTCGAAACTCCCGAGGACCCTCCGGAATTCCGCCACTAAGCCACCGGGCATCCGGCATTTACACTCCCTGGCCGGGCATTCCGACACTCCCGGGGCATCGTCGGTTCACACCTCCCATAGCCTTCTCATTTATCATAGTTCACATTCACAATTATGGCTCAATTTCAACATGGCATATGATATGATGGCAAACAAGATCATTTTCAGCATTTGATTCTTATATGTAGTTCCAATCATCATCATATATGCAGCAAGATCCAATCACTTATGACAATACAATCCATGGGGTCCATACAACTTAGAATAATCCATACATCATGACTTTTTGAAATTTACCAAATTCCAGCTTGCACAATTTCAGAAAACATATAAATTAAATATCCATATGATCTTCAAAAATTATAAAATCAGAACATGTGATAGGAAAGACATAAAGGTAGCAACTCCATGAAGAACACATTCCCAAAAGAACTTCACACAAAAAGATATAGCTCACACAATACAGCTTGCAAAATTCGGATAAAATCAGATTGTGCAGTTCTTGAAATATTTCAATTTAAATACCCGAATGGCCTCCAAAAATTATAAAATTTTACCAGGTGATATTCAAGACCCTAAGATAGATTTTTCATGAATACATCCAGGCCATATTCGTCCTTGATAATTAACTATGGACGGTCGAAGCCCCTGTTCTTAGTACCGAAAAGTCCAGGTTTAGCTGTCTCTGAAAAATCAAGGTTTTATCTACTTATCTTCCTTCATTTCCTCTGAATTGTTGATATGTTTTGCCTCAAGAGGTCCACTACAACTTTCATTAAGGTATCTAGGTGAGATTCTCAATGGATAGTCACTTTATCGTTCACGAAGTCACTGGAGTCCAGTACAACACTTCCAGATCTATCGTCTTCAAAGGAAAAATCGTTTCACTAGGTTACACTTGTTAGTTTTACTTAAAATTTGAGTATGTTAGGCTTCAGGATGTTCTCTACAACTTTTATGAAGAAGTTAAAGTGAAATTCTCAGTAAAAAGTGACATGCAACACACAAAACCACCAAAAGGTTGACAAAACAGTTTCAGATCTAGCGTTTTCGTAGAGGAAGGGTTTCACCACTTGAAAATCAGTCATTTTGTCTCAAATTTTAGTATGTTATACTTTGATATGTTGTCTAAAACTTTTGTGAAGAAGTCGATGCCAAAATCCAGCTCAAAACCCGCATGCAAGTCTCTACAACATTCTGGGTCAGGCGGTATACTCGAAAACAGAATGCTATTTCAAAAACAACACACTCAAGCTTCGGTTTCTCACACCCTAAACGTCCGAGATTCACCACCATTCAAACACATATGCAAGATACAACATACAAGAGCAGAATATAGATCCCAACTTGCCTTTGTACCAAGCTACAGCGAGCACGACGGGGGACGACAGACGCACGGCGACGGGCGACGGACGAGCGGACGGACAGACACACGGCTTCTTCCTCCTCTCTCTCGGTTCCTCACTCTCTCGGCAACCCTCTCTCTCTCTCTCCCTTATGGTCGACAGCCCTCCTAAACGGGTCACTCCTTCCTTTTATTCCCCCCTCAGTACCATCATTAGCCATCATTAGGAGCCACCCAAGAAGACCAATAGATGAAGCCTTCTTTTTGCCACTTGGCAAATCCCATGCATGATGGGCTTGAAGGTTTGGGCCGGCTCCTCCCCCTTGTGGTCGACGGAAGCCCTCTTCATGGGCCTCATGGGCCAAGCCAATTTGGCCCACTTTAGGTCCAATACCCTTGGGCCTAAAGTTTAATCTTAATAAATCCGATTTTCACTTTTAATAATTCATTTTTAATTCTCTCTTTTATAGATTTCAAATTCTCAATTTCATATGGCCATAAATCTTGTAACATTTAAACTATAGGGATTAAATCTGTGAGGTGCATAGCCAAGAATAAATTCTTCTTATTAACTTATCCTATAATACTAATTTTAATAACTCATGAACACAAAATACATAACACTTGGCCTTAAAAGAAAACCAATGGCTAAAGCATAAGCCAAAGGTAATTTCATTACCTAATCATAGGCTTTAATATATCTAGAGGTTGTCTTGAATTTTGGGATGCCACAGTAGCCGACGCTGGTAGATGGAGGATGACACATGATCGATATAGGGGTCGAGATATCTTTTGGGTTGTGGCCAAGTGTAGTTAAAAATCATGGCTTTTCTTTTTGGTTGTATCGACCCGAGAAATCCATCTTGAAAATATGTAAATAAAAGTGGCTCGGCTTCATTTTTTCATATGGTGCATAGTTGGTGTGCATTGCATTATGGTTATTGGAGGAAGAGATGGTGAGATTCAATTATGCTTCCGCTAATAAGTTGCACTGGGACTGTTTAAAAAAAAATGCCTATGAACTACGATGCTCTACTAAGAGATGTAACTAGTGTTCATTAGGTGGAGCGATAAGTACCTGTGGCGCCATTAGGTGTTTCGGGGTGTCACAGCCTCCTTTTTGGTATCAGAGCAAATGGTTATAGGTTAGAGTGATAAGGAGCCTCATTTGCAAATTGAGGAACATGATGACAATGCACACCATAGGATATTGACTGGAATAGTTGGGTAACTTTGAATAATGGGTGATGAGTAATCACTCGTAGATCCCTAGTAGTTATTGCTTTTAGGTACCAGTAACATGGTTATGTTACTTATTTTCTTTAGTTGCTCTTGTTTTTAAAGAAGACATTGAGTCACAAGATATTTCCTGAGGAAAATGCTTGGAAACTGCAGGTAAATCATGGTACGAGCCGGAAGTACTCATCCATCGAGGGCTGAAGCCTCTGTAGAAAGGGCTGAACCTTGGATGGAAGATATCCTGCAGGCATTAGCCAATATAGGAAATTTAATGGAAAGATAAGCGTAGCAACAGCCCGGAGTAGAACGCCATACTCAAGGACTGGTAGAGCAATTTCTAAAGCTGAAACCACCTAAGTTCAATGGAATGGGAAGTCCTGAGGAGGCAGAGCATTGGATTGATGGGATGGAACGAATTTTCCGATTGTTGGACTGCAATGATGCTGAGAAAATAACTTTGGCAGAGTACCAGCTGGAGGGAAATGCGAAGTTTTGGTGGAGAGCTTCGAAGGATACAATCTTCCCACTAGGTATTGATGTTAACTGGGAAGAGTTTGTGAGAGCTTTCAATAGAAAGAATTTTTCTGACTGTGTTAAGGACAGGAAAATTTCAGAATTTGTTCAGTTAGAACAAAAGGAGCTGACAGTGGACCAATATGAGGCTAGATTTTCTGAACTATCTAGATATGCTCCTAGACTAATTGAGGATCAAGAAGAAAAGGCTAAGAGATTTCTAAAAGGGTTGAGAACTGATATTAGGAAACAACTAGTGCTTTTGAATATAAGGGATTATCATGAGATTTATGAAAGGGCACAATTAGTGGAGCAAGAGCTGGTGAGAGAGCGATCAGAGTTTAAGAAACAACTGAACTTTAATGATGTAAGCAGGGGTAAGAGACCATACCCTGGTCAAGGTCAGATTTGGAATGTGAAGAAAAATAGCAATTTTGGAAATTTTGGGAGAGCAAAAGATGGCCTGAATATAGGGAAAGCACCCTATCAGCCTGATGTTTGTCAAAGGTGTGATGGGCGAGATGGCCTAGGACCTTGCAATGGACGACTGAGATGTTTTGGTTGTGGACAAGTGGGCCACCTTAGGAGAAGTTGCCCACAAGAAAGGTCATAAATGAGTGTTGGCTCGATGCGACAGGGACAACAGAGTGCGGTTAGATCAAACCTATCAAAGAATCCTCAGAGGCCACCAACACAAGGAAGGGTGTATGCGGTCACCCAAGAGGAAGCGGAAGCTTCCAAAAACATTATCTCAGGTACGATCCTTATAAATGGTAAAAAGGCATATGCATTATTTGATACGGGTGCTACGCATTCGTTTGTGTCTGAAAGATATAGGCATTTGAGTAAAATAGAAGTTACGCCCCTTGAGACGCCTCTTTGTGTTTCCACGCCTCTAAAGAATATGGTATTGTCTACGCTGGTGTGTGAGAATTGTAAGATATCATGGGAGGAAAAGATATAGAAATAGACTTGGTCGTAATGGCTATGTATGATTTTGATGTTATTATAGGAATGGAGTGGCTTCATAAGTATCAAACCAAAATGGATTGTTATAGAAAAGTGATTCAATTTGTCTTACCTGATCAGTTTAGTTGTGAATTTTTGGGAGGTCAGACCCACCTACCTATAGCACTTATTTCAGAAATAGAAGCTCGTGCGTTACTTGACAAAGGATGTCAAGGATACCTGGCTATGGTTAAAGATTATACTAAGGAAGAACCTAAGCTTGATGAAATTTGAGTGGTTAATGAATTTCAAGATGTATTTCCTAAGGAGTTGCCTAGATTACCGCCAGAGCGAGAGATTGAGTTTGAAATTGAATTAATGTCTGGAATAGGACCTATATCGAAAGCCCCGTATAGGATGGCCTTAGTCAAGTTGAAGGAATTAAAGGTGCAACTATAAGAGTTGCTTGACAAAGGATTCATTAGGCCAAGTGCTTCACCTTAGGGTGCACCAGTTTTGTTTGTGAAAAAGAAAGATGGGTCGATGTGCTTGTGCATTGACTATAGGCAACTGAATCAAGTAACTATTAAAAATAAATATCCTTTGCCTAGAATTGATAACCTATTTGACCAACTCCAAGGAAGTTCGGTCTTCTCTAAGATTGACTTAAGGTTGGGATACCACCAGCTAAGAATTAAGAAAGAGGACATTCCTAAGACTATGTTTAGGACTCGTTATGGAAATTACGAGTTCCTGGTCATGCCATTCGGATTAACGAATGCATCGGCTGCATTTATGGATCTAATGAATAGGGTATTTAAGTCTTATTTAGACCAGTTTGTGATTGTTTTTATTGATGATATCCTGATATATTCAAGAGGGCATAAAGAGCATGAACAACATTTGAGGATAGTTTTGCAAACCTTGAGAGATTATAAACTGTATGCCAAATTTAGCAAGTATGAATTTTGGCTGGATCAGATAATATTTTTGGGGCACGTAGTATCAGGAGGAGGAATTGCAGTAGACCTAACGAAAGTTGAAATGGTAATAAATTGGCCGAGACCGACAACACCTACTAAAATACGGAGTTTCTTAGGACTGGCTAGTTATTATAGAAGGTTTATTGAAGGATTCTCACGATTGGCAGGTCCTTTAACAAAATTGACTCAAAAGATCGTGAAGTTTGAATGGAATGGGGAATGTGAAAGGAGTTTCCAGGAGCTTAAAAGAAAATTGACCTCGGCTTCAATCTTGACTATACCGACATGATCTGATGGTTTTACGGTGTATAGTGATGTATCTCACAAAGGACTGGGATGTGTTTTGACGTAACATGGCAATGTATAGTGTTCGCTTTGAAGATATAGTGGGGTTTCAATTTGCCTATGCATCTAGACAATTGAAACCCCATGAACTCAACTTCCCCACGCATGACTTAGAATTAGCAGCTATAGTGTTCGCTTTGAAGATATGTAGGCATTATTTATATGGGGAAAAGTTTGAGATTTATACAGATCATAAGAGCTTGAAGTATCTGTTTTCACAAAAGGAGTTGAATATGAGACAAAGGAGGTGGATGGAGTTGTTAAAGGATTATGATTGTGAGGTACGATACCATCCAGGGAAAGCAAATAAAGTAACGGATGCTCTTAGTTGTAAGTCAGCTATGGAGATGGTCAGTTTAGAGATGGCCAGTTTAAGAATGGCAGAATGGAGCTTGTTAAAGTCCGTAGCGGACTCAGAGTTTAAATTAAAAGTGGATTGTCTTACCAATATACTTAGTGCATTAAGGATTGAACCTGAAATTATTTAGAAAGTTAAGACTTTACAAGAATTTGACCTGGAAATAATGAAAGTGAAAGATGCGGTGTCTTTAGGAAGACCAGAATTTCAAGTCGCTGAAGATGGAGTGGTAAGATGCCAAGGATGACTTTGTGTTCTTGACAATGAAAAAGTAAAGAAGGAAATTTTGTCGGAGGCACATAGGAGTAATTACAGTGTTCATCCAGGTAGTACAAAGATGTACAGGAATTTACGTCAGCAATTTTGGTGGAATGGTATGAAAGTAGATACGGCTAAGCACGTTTCTCCATGTTTAACATGCCAACAAGTCAAAGCGGAACATTGCAAACCCTTAGGACTCTTGAGACCGTTAGACATACCAGAATAGAAATGGGAACATATAACAATGGACTTTGTACAAGGATTGTCAAGGACATCAAGTGGTCATGACTCTATTTGGGTAATAGTAGACCGTCTAACTAAGTTTGCTCATTTCCTAGCAGTTCGCATAGACTACCCAATGGACAAATATGTGGATATATATGTAAGTCAAGTAGTGCGCTTACATGGTGTTCCGGTAACTATTACCTCAGATCGGGATTCAAAATTTACTTCGAACTTTTGGCGAAGTCTTCAAATTGCCTTAGGAACTAAACTCCAGTTTAATACTGCTTTTCACCCTCAGACAGATGGACAAACAGAAAGAGTAATCCCGACATTAGAGGATATGTTGGGGGCTTGTGTGATTGACTTTAAAGGAAATTGGGATAAAAGATTGCATTTGATGGAGTTTGCCTATAATAATAGTTTTCAGAAAAGTATATGTTTGGCTCCTTATGAAGCATTATATGGAAGGAGATGTAGGACTCTTGTCTGTTGGAATGAAGTAGGTGAAAAGAAATTGACAGGACCTAAATTGATACAAGTCACCACTGAAACTGTTGAAATTATCAGGAAGAGACTTAAAACAGCTCAGAGTAGATAGAAAGACTACGCAGATAGGCGTAGAAGGCCCTTGGAATTTAATGTGGGAGATCATGTTTTCCTTAAGGTATCTCCAATGAAAGGAATATCTCTATTTGGGATGAAGGGTAAGTTAAGCCCTAGATTTGTTGGACCTTTTGAGATACTTGAAAGAATAGGAGATGTAGCCTATCATTTTGGTGTTGCCTCCTAAATTGGGAAATTTGCATGATGTGTTTCATGTATCGATGCTGAGAAAGTACCAGCCGGATCCTGGTCACATACTCGATCATGAAGCCATCAAAGTGGATGAGAAAGTGAGATACATCGAAAAGCCTATGCAAATATTGGATCGAAAAGAGCAAGTCCTTAGGACTAAGACAATCCCACTGGTTAAGGTATTATGGCGACATCATGACATGGAAGAAGCCACATGGGAAAGTGAAGATCAGATGAAGGAAAAGTATCCCTACTTGTTTCAAAAGGCATGAGTAACTATCTAATTTTGAGGATGAAATTCTCTAAGGGGGGAGAATTATGGCATCCTAGAATTCCTTGCCAATCTTTAGGGGTACTCTAATTCATGTCTTGCATTAAGACTTTGGCCAAGCTTTTAGTGAATAATTATTGCTATTTTTGGCCATGGAGGATTATGGATTGGAATTTATTAAGATAGGTCACAAAGTTTTGTGAATTATAAATTCTAATTGAGTATTCATATAATTAAGGATTAGGTAAATTAATAGGATGAGGATGGGCTGGATAATTGAAGGCCCAAACCAGCCCAATTGCCTCACCCCATTCTCGACCAGCCCACAAGAAGCCCCACCCTTCAGCCATTTGGGCCTAGCCGCGAAGCCCAAAGGAGGAGGAGGAGGAGCTGTCAACCAAGCTGGCCTCAAGCCCGGCCGAATGGAGCACCATTGGGCCGTCAACCAAGGAGAAACGGGTCCATGAGAGGCCCATCTTGCATGAAGAAGGCCATTTGTCCCTCCTAGCTACCGAGTGTTCCCCATGCACATCTAATGATTGCTCATCATTGAGGGGAAGAAAAAGGGAAATGATGGTTGGCTTAAGCAAGAAAGAGGGGGAGAGAGAGGGGTTCGTTCGAAGAGAGAGTGAGAGAGAGAGCTACCGAGGGGAAGAGAGAAATCGAGAGAGAAAGGGAGAGCGAGCGTGCGGAAGAAGAAGGAAGCTGATCGTTCGTCGTCCGTCGCCGCCGTGTCCAGTCACCGTGTGCTCTTTGCTTCCTCGATTTAGAGGCAAGTTGGGATCCTTAATCTGCTCTTGCATGTCCTGCCTAGTATGTGTGCTTGAATGGTGATAGATTTTTGATGTTTAGGGTGTTAAAAGTTGAAGTTTTAAGAGGGATGGTTGAGACTAGTAAACTGTTCTTGAGAAAACAGTTTGACCTTGAATGTTGTAGTGGCTTGCATGTGATGTTCGAGTTGGATTTTGGCTTTGAATTCTAAAGGAAAGTTGTTAAGAACTTCTTGAAATATAACATACTAAAATTTGGGACAAAACGAACAAGTTAAGTGGGTGAAATCTTTATTTTTCGGAGAGATTGAATCTGGAGATTTTGGTAACGAACTTTGATGAATGCATGGACTGTAAGACTATCTTTTTGTAGAAATTTCACTTTGATTTCTTAACAAAGATGTAAATGACATCCTGAGGTTTAACATATAAAAAATTTGGAGGAAACTAACAAGAATAGATAGGTGAAATCATGTTTTTTCGAAAGTAGTCAAATCTGGAAATTTCGGTATTGAAACAGAAACTTTAACCGTCTATATTAAATCACCTAGAACGAATTTGACTTCGATTTCTCCATGAAAAACCTACCTTAGGTCCTGACTACAACATAGTCGAATTTCATGAATTTTGAAGGTCATTAGGGCATTTAATCAAAAAAATTTCTAAAACCGTGTAATCTGACGCGCTCGGACTTAGTTTGTTTTAATGCATGGGCCATATCATTTTGTATGAAGTTGTCACGACCTCTTTTTTTCCGTCCGGGGGAAAAGAAAGAAGGTTTAGGGGTATTTTCATAAAGAGGTGGACCAATGGCCCTAGATTAGGCGCGGGCTCTCCCAAGCCCATACCTCGCGCGACGTTGGATTCGTTTTTTAGTTCTTAACAACCTATGTAATTCTAGGAGTCGCCACTAGCCTATTGGGGTCGGCTAGAAACCAATCAAGACACGGGAGTGTTGTCTCGATTCATACACAATCGGAGATTTCTAGGAACGGGGACTTGTTTACGCCAATGTTTCTATTAACGCCCTTGCGGTACCACTAACTTGGAATGTTGTTTATCTAAATGGCCATACAATATTGATTACCAATAATAATATTTATGAAACCACTAAGTGTCCATGAAAATGTTTTTATAGTTTTTTTTTTTTAAGGTCTAGACTAATCCTAACATAATTTAGAAGAGAAATTTACACTCAAATTAATGAAAAGCAGCACGTAAGTAAACATCAAAGAAATTGAAATGACTTGAAAATAAATGCGGAAAAGGAAAACCCAATACAAGTCGGGCAAATAATATTACATGGCCTTGTTATCACGCCCCATGACAGGACCCCCATGAGCGAAATGAGAATTCAAATATGCATGAAATTACTTTAAATAATTTTAATCTACATAAAATGGATTATTTACAAAAAATGGTTATAAAATACCAAAATAGCATTAAATTAGGAAATGACATTTTAAAATTAGGAAAATTTCATATATGTCATTTCTATCCTAATTTAATGCTATCTAACATTTTTTTTTTAATTTTTTTGAAATTTGCATTTTTTCTCTTTTTTTAATTTTTTTAAAAATAATAATAATTCCTTAAACCTGTTACACCCCGATTCACAAGAAGAAGGGCATGACACGGCCGTCCTTTTTCCAAAGGACGCAACCTCAATGTAACCAAAATTTCAACCTGATATCAACATATATACATCCACATATATATATTTGACAAAAAGGGCCAATTGGTTACAATATTAGAGTATATCTATAATCCACAAACATCAAAACATAAACCTTCTACAAAGACTAACTTATAAACTTATGAACTATGCATAAGCCATACCCAAAATTTCCACCACAAAAGTCCTCCCCGAACGAACGCTCACGCCTATTCGTGACTCGCTGAAGAATCTTAAAAACAAGTAGATGAGAGGAGTGAGCTACCACGGCTCAGTGAGTAACACATTTCTTCTAAGCGGATCGAGAAATCACTATGCACATTTTAAAACACAAACATAACTCACTTTATCATAATATCAAATCATAACTCGAATATCGAAAATACCAATGGTCGAGTCTATTAGTCAATCTCGTAAAACATGCATCAATGGTCTATTCCATTGATTAATCTCATCAAATCATATCGATTATCCACTCCATCGACCAAACTCAAATCACACGTCAATGGTCCACTCCATTGACCAATTCATGCTCAAATGTCTAACCATGGTCATGCGTAACGTCCGTGACAAAACGACCAAGATTCCCCCCTTGGCAAGGTCTCCACCTATTATTAGCCGGTGGCTCGGCCCACAAGGATATCCTAGAATAGTATGCGCATACCCACACACCCCTCAGAGTCCACAGAGACATTGAGCACCAACTACCGATCACAATATCCAGTAATCCAACATCAGAAAGGAAGTCATATCACAACTCAAAATTTGATATATAAATATCAAAGCATTCTCCAAAACATTTCAAGATTCTTTCACAAAGATTTTCACAAATCATTTTTCAAACAACCATTCAAATCAACGTCAAAATACAACTCCCTTCGAACAACAAAAATGTCAGTAATATCTCGATCTTGTTTATACAACAAAATATGCTTTTTATCAACTCATAGAGTATTTAATCCAGCATGTTTCTCAAATTATGAGTTTAAAATACAAAGAAGAAATAGTGTCACTCACTTGGGAAAAACCAAAAATCAACGACGTTCACATGAACCAACGCATTCGGATTCCTAACAATTAATGGAAAAATAATATCAAAAGGCCGAGTAAAAAATGATATTCTTATAACGACTCGCCTATACTAGGCCTATTAGTCGTTAAAACAACACCTACGGGCCCCAAAAGCTCACAATTTACCATAAACCCATCATTTTCAGCTAGGCGCGGCCCATGCGCCAACTTCGTCACGCCATAACTTCCTCCACAAAATTCCGTTTCAAGCCGTCTTATAGTCTTTAGAAAGCTCTCTCAACGTACAACAACAAACCCAACTCAACCGCCCCAAAACAGTACCGAAAACAACAAAAAAGAGAATCGAAGCCACTGTTCACTACAGTACCAGATTGCGTCCCCAACTTCAAAATTCCGTTCCGAACAAACCACAAGCTCAAATCACGATCCGAAAGATGCTATAGCTTCACAACGTCCCAAAGTATCATTTCTAAAAAAATATACAGCTTAATGACTCAAAAATCAGGCTTCGCCACACAAATACCCAAGAAATCCGAATTTCGAGCCTTAATTGCGGCGATTGCTTCAAGTAAGTGATTAAAGGCTTCAATTTCTTACCGGCCTTGCAAAACACCCTTGAGTCGGCTTGATGAGGCGTCCAGACCACAAGCGGCGATTCTCTTCTTTCTCGTCTCCCCTGCTTCGCGTTTTCCCCTGTTTCTGCCCGCTGCTCTTCTCTTTCTCTCCCTCTTTCTCTCTTTTTAAAGCCTAGCCGAAGGTTCCACATACCTCTTCAGCCTCCCTTTTTGACTTTTCAAACCTTTCTTTTCTTTTCTTTTCTTTTATTTTATTTTCTTTTCTTGTTTTAAAGCCCATATATTACAAAACCGATCTATGCTAACATGGAGTAACACAGCACATGAATATCACAATAATCAAGCTCAAATCGACTGTTTCGTCGAACACTTGGAGTGCGTCAAATCATCCCAAACCAGCTTCCTCTGGCCATGTTTGCGGCTTTCAATCTCAACCCATAAGCAATCTCATGTTGAACTAAAGTATCAAAATTATACTATCATATGCAAGGAGCAAGATTAGACAGAAATCATAACTTAAAACACAAAAGAACTAAGTTGAAATCGGTCTCAAATATGCGGGTTAGAGCTGATTTTGCAAATCTGGGTTTGAACCCAAGTCAAGCAAACAGGTTGCATGCTCATATTCAAGCCCCGGCACCCATCACATACGAGATCTAAGGGAAACATTACTTGATCCGAATGAAAGTAGGTAACATGAGCTTTCAAATGCAACAAACATCATAGAAAATGACCAACCGAACACATCAAAACAACCTCTTCAAAAACACACATGCAAAACTCTTGAAGAGATTTCAACACTTAGAAAAATTCCAGCCTCAAAATCAGTTTCTTGGACTAGTTTTCATCTTAATTTTTCACTATTAAAACATGTTCAAACTTGAATAAAAATACATCTAGCATATTTTGCAAGTGGTTCTTGGCCAAGGAAACCGAGAAATTGTTCTCTGGAAGCATGTGGAAGTTGGCTTCTTCAATTGAAAATGAGATATGCAGAAAAAAAGAAATGACAACGAAGGTTTTCGTTGACCTCTAAAATTAGACTTCAAGACGTCTTTTGTTGGAAAAATTGACACCAAGCCAAACTATATTTATTCTAGTTTGGGGATAAAAGTAGTATTTTCCTCATTTGTCTCTCAAATTTCTCAAAAAACACTGGCTTTCCCTCACTTGTGACCAATCGGGCTCAACACAAATTTCTAGTGTTTCTTGGCCCGCCAGGAGGGTGTACTTTCGGGGGGCTTTAAGAGGCCTTCCCAATCTCCATTTGGAACGTGCGACCTATGGATGGAAAGATATTTGAATGAAGTTTCACTCTCTAGTTGAAGGCTTTGGCTAATTTTAGCCGCAGGGTTGTGAAAATCTCACTTTTCTCTCTCAAGGCCAGTCTGGATTTTCTGGGTTTTTTCTTTCTGGAGTTGCTTCTGAAGGTGTCTTTGGGGAACGATTCTGAGCTCTCTCCTCTCTCCCTCGACTCTTCTCTCTCCTCTCTTGAAAGACCTTGCTTCAGTGATCTTATCTCATGAATTGAGGGATTTTTGGTCGGTCTTTTGTTCACCTACCAAGCCTGTCAACAGGGCTACTTCACCCACTCTCTGACTTAAGCCAATTTTTTAGCTTATGCAGCTATTGAGTGTGCAGACTTTGCTGCGATTTTCCCGTGCTTTCAGCAGCTTATCCCTGGCTAATTTTCGTCCACTTGCACTACTATATACGGTCTTCCATCACATGCAAAGATCAACCTAAATGGGTGGCTGAGTGGGATATGGTAGGGCCACCAATATGCCTACTTAGAAGCTCCGAATTAAGACTTAATCGTGGACTGAGATTTGGCAGTTGGTTTGGGTGCTTTAATCCATCACTTTGGCTGCGGTTTTTTTATCAATTAGCAAGTTCATATATAGTAGTTTAAGATCTCGACCATATTTCGCAATTGTGCCCACCTAATTTTGCAAGAAAGTCCCTCAAAGTTGGCAATTTTCTTATCCAAAAATATCTAGTTCAATACAAATGTGGTCTTTTTGGCTCGATTTGATTGATTCGACTTGGTCTAAATTCAATTTCAACTTAATTGGTGACCAAGATGATGATTTAAGGGCTCGGGCGCAAATTTTGCAAAATTTGCGAATTGGCCCAAACTTACCATTTGAATTCCAATCTGACCTCCTAGGCTTGGCTAGGCTTGGCTAGTCACATTTAGATCATTAGCCCCAAGTTGCTCTCTCTTTTTTTTTTTTGATTTCTTTTTTTAATTATTATTTTTATAGGAAAAACATCTTTTATTTAAAACACTATATTAAACACCCAGATAATCTATATGTCAGAATGAAATATTTTTGGGCAAAAATTTAGGTGTCAACAGCTGCCCCTTTTTGGAAGGAAGCTCAGATTTCTTTCAAAGATAAGGTGACGCCTTTTTTTTTTTTTTTTTTTTTTATGTTTTTGGTTTTTTTCTTTTTTACAATAGCAAAATGAAAATGCAAGTGAGCTTAATGTAAAGAGTGTCATCTAGGGATGTACCTGTGAACAATTTGAAAAGTGTGGTTTAAGGATATAACCACAAACGTTGTGGTTTAAGGCAATCCCACGAACCTTGTGGTTTAAGGTAGTCTCACTAACCGTGTGGTTTAAGGCAATTCCACTAACCTTGTGGTTTAAGGCAGTCCCACTAACCGTGTGGTTTATGGTAGTTCCACTAACCGTGTGATTTAAGGCAAATTCACTAACCTTGTGGTTTAAGGTAGACCCATTAACCGTGTGGTTTAAGGTAGTCTCACTAATCGTGTGGTTTATGATAGTTCCACTAATCGTGTGATTTAAGGCAAATTCACTAACCTTGTGGTTTAAGGCAGTCCCACTAACCGTGTGAATTATATAATTTGAGGATGACTAAGAATCTCTTGAAAATGCATGGTTTAAGGCTGACCCATGAACCCTTTGAAATTGCATGGTTTAAAGGTAACCAAGAACTCTTGAAAGTGCATGGTTCAAGGTTATCCCATGAACCCTTTGAAATGACATGGTTTAAGGATGACCAAAAACCTCTTGAAGATGCATGGTTTAAGGCTAACCCACGAACCCTTTGGAATTGCATGGTTTAAGGGTAACCAAGAACCTTTTGAAAATCGTGTGGTTTTCTAGAGAAACCTGTCATTCGAGAATATTCTGAAGTGGATACTGCACATCAAATAGAATTCATTATAACAAGTATTCTAATAGCGAAAGCATACTAGATGAGATCAATTTCAGCATATGTCATCAGAAACAATATCAAGAGTGTATCAGTAATGAGTAGGCAATGATTGCATAAACAAATCAAACTAATTCCGACAACTTGACAAACTCGCAAAACTGTCATCACGCTCGGATGATATCATTAATCGTCAAATTCTCTTGGGAGAAAAGTCCTTGTTGAAATGACCCTAACTTATAAGAAAGGTTTGTTAAGTATGCCAAGCAATGACCCCTAGTCAGAAAAGGCTTCTCGCATATCCTCAAGAAAATGGATGTTTGATCCCATCTGTTCATGTGGGAAATAAACTGATCACTCAACCTCACTCTTCCCGTGTGCAAGGCTTTGAATCATTCGCAATAAGTACACATTGACCAATCAAAGAGATCTTTTAGAAGGACCGTAGTGCAGGTTTGGTTATGGCTTTAGCAATGGATAAGCATCATTGGCTATGAATTAATCACTGATCGACATCTTTGCCAGGTTTACAAGTCAAGAAACCTTATGATGAGATAAGACAACCTTACTCTCACTTCTTCAAGCGGCATCTTCTTTAGGAAGTCCTTATTTCCACTTTGAATCATCCCAATTTGAAGAGACTTTGGAAATGGGTTGTAATGTTGATTCAGGGAAAGGTTCAAAAGGCTTAGCTCAAAAGGCTTAGAACTTTTTGTCAAAGGGGGATTTGGGAGTTGGTGATTATCATGGCATTATTACCATATCATCCATTTTTTTAAAGCACTCAATGTTTAGAATTCAAATTGTCTCGAAAGTCCTTTGACTAATCATCTTAACATAATGGCTTTTGCATTTGCAATGATTTTCTTTTCAATGCAGGCATTTTTTGCCATTTTTGCTTTCACAGAGATATTCCTCTTGATGCAATTGTTTTTCTTCCACTCTTTCACCCTTTTTTTTGTGAGCATTGGCCTTACTTTTACCAGGCACACTGCTTTTTCATGCTCCTTAATTTTCACTTGACTTTTCTTCTTTCAAACTTTTTGAGCTCTTGGGACTTTCAAGATGCTTTTCATATTCTCATATAAACACCAATTGCATTGGTAAATCATGTGCCTTGCCCCAATGTGGGGGGGGGGGGGGGATAATCACCACTCGGGTTTTAGAAATGAATAGTTAGGCTCAATATGGTTTAAGCAAAGGGTATTGGTGTTTGGGTAGAGAAAAGAATGCTCTTCTTCACCTTGGGATGCTTCGAGCTTCCATAAGAATTCACCTGAAGTTACCACAAAAAAGATTTATGCAAGTGAGAGTAAAGAAACCTTTCTCATCTTCCCTCTCCAAATAATGTCAACCCAAACCTCCATAATTGCCCCCATCGTGGGGTAGTTCTTGACAGGGGTATTTTGTAGAAAATTCTTCACATTGAAAGGCTCAAATGGGCTAACTATTGTCACCTGTAGTGTGTATGATAGAGGAAAGAAATGCCTCTTATCATCTTGATCTATGTACTGCTTGCGAATGAATTCATTGACCTCAAACGACACGGGCTTTCTTTTTCACTCGAATTCCAGAGTGTTTAAAGGACATGTTTGGAAATGTGTTGCCTTTCCTCATCCAAAGTGTTTCTCGCTTGGCATAAGCAACATCGCCTTTCATTTTTGTTGAGATCATCTGAGTGGATTAATCTCCATAGAGAACTTTGATTCGAAATGAGTGATCCATCGAGTGGATGGACAATTTAAAGGTAAAAAAGATTTTTGCAAACCTTGTGGAAAACTTGTTTCTTTAATTTCCATTTTTTGCGCTTGTTTCTAGAAAAACACTAAATGTTCTTCTTTTTTTGCGATGGAAATTCTCCATTTATTTTCCATTTGATTTTGAGGAGAAGGGTACTTACCTATGTCTTAGTAGTCAGGCGACCCTACGAAGAACAAAAGGGAATGTGTTAGTACATGAATCCTTAGGGATTGTAAAATTGGAAACGATACAATATTACCCTTGGTCAATTTCATCATTTGGCGGCAAATAGCGGAATGAACGTACTGTTTTAAGGCTCGAAGAGAATCTCAGGTCTTTGGTCTCAGTAGTTCAAGCATTTTCTTCTTTTTGCAAAAATAAGAGATGCAATTTTTTTTTTTAACATGGCAACCTCGTTGTCGTTTCCGGGGATCGAACCCCATACCTCTCAGACCCGTTCATTCATTTCCCATACCACCAGGCCGAAGCACTGGTAGTGTCCATGGGGTGCTTCCTTTTTTATTTAATTGAACCGGCTCTAGAACGACACATCTTTTAAATCAAGGTAGGTGAATTTGACATGTATTACCTCCGCATGCTTGCTTGGTCAATATAAATTATGCTTAAATCAATTTCTCGAGTTTGTTCCTCGAACACCGACGCTTCCTGTCAAACAAGGGAACTACATCAAACATGAAGTTAGAGAGGGGCATTTTGGAAATGATACCGAATTACCCTTCTCCTGCATTTGACTTCAAATGTCTTGTGTTTCCTCTTGATGTGCTTTTGCTCCTCAGGTGTTAACATTTCCTTGAAGATCTTGCTTTCAAAGATGTTATCGAATTCACTCTTTCTAAGTCGACATCAAAGATGAAAGGAGAGGGGTACTCCTTATTTCGGCATGTGAGGGCATTGCTCCTCGGATGTTTTACTCCATTTATTCCATCAAAATGGATGGTTGGGCCTTCGTATGTCACACCCCAAAACCACAAAGAATGGGAATGACACGACCGTCCTTCTTTACACAGGACGCAGCCTCAAACACAACCAACAAACTGATATTAACTTATATATATTTATATATATATATATATATATATATATCTCAAACCATATATATCAGATGAACCAACAAATTGGTTGCAACATCAGAGTTTCTATAATCCACCAAAAGAGAAAAGAGATATACGTTTAAAACTCAGATGATCCAACTACTAGTAAGTATTATTTGCACCACTTCCTTAAACCATACCAAAAACAAAATAGAACTCCCCAAAAGTTCCCATCGACTATGCACTCGCTCTATTCGCCACTAGCTGAGGAACCTGAAAAGATTAAAGGAGGAATGGGATGAGCAACCACAGCTCAGTGAGTAGTACATATCTTCTAAGCAGATCGAACAACCAATATGCATGTATACAAAGCAATACCAAATTTCATAACATCAATTCAATATTTAAAATACATATCGAATCATATAACAATTATTTCTTATCATCAAAAATTTATACTAATATGGAAAACTCATTTGAATCGCCATCAAAAGTCAAGTATCAATGGTCGAATTCATTGAATAATCTCCATCAAAAATACATATCAATGGTCTATCCATTGATCAATCTTTTGCTCAATAACTAACCATGGTCACGACACAACGCCTTGTGACAAGGCGACCAAGATTCTCCCATTGGCAAAGTCTCCACCTACAAAGCCGGTGGCTAGGCCCAGAAGGATATCCTAAACCTGGTATGCATACCCCAAAAACCCCTCACTGGGTTCACAGTCATATTGAGCATAAATAACAATTCTCCAATACCAGAAATCCAATCCAGAAATCAATATCTTAAACCAAACAAATAACATTTTGCAACATAGCACATCATTCATTTCATATCCGTTTCTCAAATCATCATAAACCTTTTTATAAATCAGTCGCAAAGTGATTTCATATATGTTTCTCCACAAACCTTGTATAATGTGCTTTTCAAAGATTCACAATCAACCAAACGGTAGCAATTGCTCGATCTGGCTTTTATGCAATAAAAATGCTCTTCTTGATTCAATATATATACGTACATACTTCAAGACATGATTTTATAAAACCAAAGAAGATATAATACCACTCACCTTGTCGTCTATGACTAAACGACGAACAATACTCGTATCGTCGAACTCAAAGCCCTATCAAATAACCGAAAAATAATGTTAAAATCTATTCTATCTCAACTACAAAATGACTAAGTTATGCCTTAACTCTAACAAAAGAATTTCTGCGAGCTAATAAATCGCATAACCAAAACGATTGTTCGAGCCATTCGCAACATGAAGTTTAAACACAAAACTTAATCAAGCCTTAACTTTTTCTTCCGAACCCCGATCTGAACGTACTTATATTCAATAGAGAGCCCTTGAAACATATCACAAGAATCTCAACTTGGCCATCCCAAAATCAAGCCGAAAAATGACAAAATACGGGCCCAAAGCTGCTGGACGCGTACTGTTCACTGCACGCGGGAAACTTTGAAATTTTGTTTCGGACAAACCATAAGCTCAAATCACGATCCGTAAAATCCCACGGCTCCACAACACCCTAAATTACCATTCTTGCAAAAGTACGCGGCTCAACGACTCCAAAATTAGACTTCGCCGCTCAGTTTTCCAAAAATTTCGAATTTAAGTCCTAAATCCAAAAATTACTTCAATCGGACAAACGAGGGGCTTGATCTCTTACCGGGTGCTGAGTTATGGAGTCGAGTCGGCTTGGCGAGGCATCCGAGACATGCACGTGCCAAAATTCCTTTCCTTTTTTTTTTTTTTTCCTTTTCTCTTCTTCTTCCTCTTCTTCGTCTTTTCTTTCTTTTCTTTTTGGTCGAGGGAACTCTCAGCTTCTATTTAGCCGAGCCCTCTCCCCTCTCCTTTTTGTTTTACTGACTTTTCAGTTTCTTTTTCAGTTTCTTCTTTTGGGGCCCACTAACATAATATTACATTATTGCATAATATTACATCGTATGCCTTCTTGGTATAAGGTGTTGCTCCAACGGTCAATGTGCACATTTTCCTACAAGAGATGGGGCATGTTACTTATATTCCAAAATTGAATTGGACTAATTTAGGGACGATACTCCCTTTTTGTGCTGAATCTACTTTGAGTGACTTGCCCCATTTATCAACTGCAAGGAAAAAGAGACGTAACATGATATTTTCATATTCGACATAGTCCATTTTAGGAACGGTATACTCCCTTTTACGGCATATCTGATGACCGCGTTCCATCTTATTTCCTTGGCTATGGGGATGGATTTGCTCTCATGATTGACGGCAATTCACTTGGCAAATGTCTATTCCATTTGAATCTTTTCCTTTTTAGAAGTCGGGTGACTTAAGCATTGCATGCCCCCAATCCATTTTGTGGCCATCTGCCCCAATTAAAATTTCCTACACATATGGAAACAATGTATTATTTATATTCTTAGGTACATTAGGTTTAGGAACGAAGTACACCCTTTTTCAAAGTCAGGCAATTCAGCATCTCATCGTATCTTTGTGGAGGAAGGGAAGACATTGTTCTTATGGTTGAATGCATGCCACACCAAGTTAGACAACTTGTCCATATGCAGCTCCATTATGTTGGATTGATGAATCTTCGTTTCATTTGATCCTTCATGCTTTACTCCGTTTCCCGCATACCCCTTTTAGGCTAGGTGATTTTTCGCCATTTTTGCTGCATCAATCCATTTCCCACTTCACAATCTGTAAGCATGGGTGGCTATGTCAGTTTATGAATGAGTTGTTTTGACTTTTGGAACAAACACACCCTTTTCTTTTAGAGATCGTGTGATTCTGGACCAGGTTTGTTATTTGCCAGTAATTTGCCTCACTAAAATCTGCACAAAGTGCAAGGACAAGTCATTCCTAAAATAAATCAAATTTAACTTGAAACGATTACCACCTTTTATTTGAAGGCAACATTTGATGACCGATTCTTGTTCATGTACATCTACATCTTGAAGTGTTGTCTTGCAAACCACCAATAATTATCTCCATATAGGATTGGATGCCAAGACACCATTGGAAGTGTAGGGATTGCAGTTGTTTCTTGTTTGCAACCAACGAAGTAGTTTGATGCCAAAGAATGTCTACAGATTTCTTTTTCTACAAAGAATGTCAAATTAATATGAGGTCATCCAGGATGTGGAACTTCTTTGGAAGCCGCTTTCGAAGCAATAAAGATTGCCGTTAGGCCAGTAGATTTGTGATCTTCGAGACTTTGACGGTTCCTTTCACACATAATCGCAATATTTGAATTCATATGTTGCGAAAATATTCCTGTAGTTCACGGCTCAACCAAATATGCCCATAAATGAGCATGAATTGGTGCATTTCATGACTTGCTCTATTAGGGACAGGCTTGCGTTTTTGTCTTTCCAAAGGAAGTAAATGTCAATCTTGAACAAAACCATCATTTTACCTGTTTGACAAAAATGGATGGTTGAATTAGTGGTTGCATAAGAAATCCCTATTGGAATGATTACAACCTTACCCCCTCAAAGCATTGTTCTGCGGATCAACCTGCAAAAGCGATTAAGTGAAGAGATAAAATATTACGCAAGTTATCCTTGAAACTTATTTCCAAACATTTTGAAGCTAAGGCATAAAAGCTCAGCCTAAAGGTTCAATTTGAAACACTTCAAGTGTTTTAAAGAATATAACTTTTATGAACTCTAACTTCATTATTAAAAAATGTGAGTTGTATGATTTACAAAAGTATTTGATTGGGTCCACGATCAAAACCCAAAATGCAAAACACAGTTCCTAATAGGAATAATGACAAGGATAAAGTACAAGAAGCTCTTTCGTAGAGGAGCATAATAAACACAATTCTCGTCCTAGCTTTAAAGTCCACTTTTGGCATGGTCAAGCAAGAGGAGTTCAATGAATGGTTGTCACGCATGACTTGCAAAAGGAAGATAATGTTAGTACATGAATGAAAATTGATCTTTTAATAAAGTCACCTCTTACAATGAAATTAAGGCGACAATACCTTCTCCGTAGTATCCACTTATGAGAATTTGGTATTTCGTCAAGATTTTATTAGTAAGAGGAGATTCCATTAAAAGATCGATCCACAACTATCAATTGAATTGCCATTTTGTTCCAAAAGTTTCATACACAAATGGGGCATTGATTTTGAAAGATTCATTTGTAATTTCACTCATGCAAAGGTGAGGTGATTTTTACCTTGAGAAATCAATACACAAAATGTGATTTGAATTTCGAAATGCGACCAAGAATTTTCTTGAAAATTTGATTTTGATTCTATGCCCCAAAATGTAATCTTGACTTGGAAGAATTTCTATACAAAATGTGACTTTGAGTTGGTAATTGAAAATTTAAACAAAAACATATGTTCTAATCTAGGCCAGATCAGATGCATTTGAAATGTTTGTTTATCAAGAGTGAGTGTCAAGCCTATATTTTCAAGGGCATTCCATTGATTTCTACAAATCTCTAAAAAATGCTAATTTCAATCCGAGGTGAGCAAGTAGATAGAGAAATCATACTTACAGTGGGTGAAGAGACTTTTTGTTTTTTTTTTGTTTTTTTAAATCACATAGACACGCGGATGTAAACTTGTGAGGTTTGACGCATAAAGGTGGAATTCTAAAGGCTTAAGGTCCCCATTTTGATTAGATCAAAAGAGTTTTCCCCACTCTGTGCTTACGTCGGACAGTTCTCTTTATCATTAATCAAAATGAGCGGGACCAAAAGTGGATAACCATGGGTCATTCCCCACACGGGTTCCACCTTTTGGTACCTCCTATGGGCTTCCTAGTGCAATCGGGGTTTTAGATCGCAGGTTGTATGTGTAAATGTGTAGTGCTAATATAAGTATAAAGGCACGCACATTGATTGATATTCAAACAACACTTCAATTTCATCCATATCGGCATACATTCCTACGCCTCCCTACAAAAGAAATGGATTAACAAACACTCCACTCCTTATTACTCCAAACCTACAAAAAAAATTTAACACATTGTTAATGGACTAACCTTGATTTCCTCGCAACTCTGACACGCGCTATCAAATGAAGACCATGTTAGTGAACAACCAACCGAGTTATTACGGCCTAAGTCCTCTAAGGTTGGCAACCAAGTTCCCTAACGGAGTCGCCAAGTTGTCACGACCTCTTTTTTTCCGTCTGGGGGAAAAGAAAGAAGGTTTAGGGGTATTTGCCTAAAGGAGTGGACCAATGGCCCTAGATTAGGTGCAGGCTCTCCCAAGCTCATACCTCGCGCGACGTTGGATTCATTTTTTAGTTCTTAACAACCTATGTAATTCTAGGAATTGCCACTAGCCTATTGGGGTCGACTAGAAACCAATCAAGACACGGGAGTGTTGTCTCGATTCATACGCAACCAGAGATTTCTAGGAACGGGGACTTGTTTACGCCAATGTTTCTATTAGCGCCCTTGCGGTACCACTAACTTGGAAGGTTGTTTATCTAAATGACCATACAATCTTGATTACCAATTATAATATTTATGAAACCACTAAGTTTCCATGCAAATGTTTTTGTAGTTTTTTTTTTTTTTAATGTCTAGACTAATCCTAACATAATTTAGAAGAGAAATTTACTCTCAAATTAATGAAAAGCGGCGCATAAGTAAACATCCAAGAAATTGAAATGACTTGAAAATAAATGCGGAAAAGGAAAACTCAATACAAGTCGAGCAAATAATATTACATGGCCTTGTTATCACGCCCCGGGACAGGGCCCCCATGAGCGAAATGAGAATTCAAATATGCATGAAATTACTCTATATGCATGAAATTACTTTAAATATTTTTAATCTACATAAAATGGATTATTTACAAAAATGGTTATAAAATACCAAAATAGCATTAAATTAGGAAAATGACCTTTTAAAATTAGGAAAATTCCATATATGTCATTTCTATCCTAATTTGATGCTATCTAACATTTTTTTATTTTTTTTGAAATTTTCATATTTTTCTCTTTTTTTAATTATTTTTTTAAAATAATAATAATTCCTTAAACCGATCTATGCTAACATGGAGTAACACAGCACATGAATATCACAATAATCAAGCTCAAATCGACCATTTCAAGATCGAAGCTTAGTTTGCGCATTTCGTCGAACACTTGGAGTGCATCAAAACATCCCGAACCAGCTTCCTCGGGCCATGTTTGCGGCCTTCAATCTCAACCCATAAGTAATCTCATGTGGAACTAAAGTATCAAAATTATACTATCACATGCAAGGAGTAAGATTAGACAGAAATCATAGCTTAAAACACAAAAGAATTAACTTGAAATCGATCTCAAATATGCGGGTTAAAGCTAATTTTGCAAATCTGGGTTTGAACCCAAGTCAAGCAAACAGGTTGCATGCTCATATTCAAGCCCCGACACCCATCACATACGAGATCTAAGGGAAACATTACTTCATTCGAATGAAAGTAGGTAACATGAGCTTTCAAATGTAACAAACATCATAGAAAATGACGAACCGAACACATCAAAACAACCACTTCAAAAAGCACACATGCAAAACTCTTGAAGAGATTTCAACACTTAAAAAATTCCAGCCTCAAAATCAGTTTCTTGGACTAGTTTTCCTTTTAATTTTTCACTATTAAAACATGTTCAAACTCGAACAAAAATGCATCTAGGATACTTACCTTGCTTTATAGTATCTTTTGCAAGTGGTTCTTGGCCAAGGAAACTGAGAAATTTTCCTCTGGAAGCACGTGGAAGTTGGCTTCTTCAACTGGAAATGAGATCTGTAGAAAAAAATAACTGACAACGAAGGTTTTTATTGACCTCTAAAATTAGACTTCAAGACGTCTTTTGTTAGAAAAATTGACACCAAACCAAACTATATTTATTCTAGTTTGGGGGTAAATGTAATATTTTCCTCATTTGTCTCTCAAATTTCTCAAAAAGACACTGGCTTTCCCTCACTCGTGACCAATCGGGCTCAACACCTAGAAAAATTTCCAGTGTTTCTTGGCCCGCCAGCAGGGTGTACTTTCGGGGGGCTTTAGGAGGCCTTCCCGATCTCCATTTGGAATGTACGACCTATGGATGGAAATATCTTTGAATGAAGTTTCACTCTCTAGTTGAAGGCTTTGGCTAATTTTAGCCGCAGGTTTATGAAAATCTCACTTTTCTCCCTCAAGGTCAGTCTGGATTTTCTGGGTTTTTTCTTTCTGGAGTTGCTTCTGAAGGTGTCTTTGGGGAATGATTCCGAGCTCTCTCCTCTCTCCCTCGCTTCTTCTCTCTCCTCTATTGAAAGACCTTGCTTCAGTGATCTTATCCCATGAATTGAGGGATTTTTGGTTAGTCTTTTGTCCACCTACCAAGCCTATCAACAGGGCTACTTCACCCACTCTCTGACTTGGCCAATTTTTTAACTTCTACAGCTGTTGAGTGTGCGGACTTTGCTGCGATTTTCCCGTGCTTTCAGCAGCTTATCCCTGGCTAATTTTCGTCCACTTGTACTACTATATACGGTCTTCCATCACGTGCAAAGATCAACCTAAATGGGCTGCTGAGTGGGATATGGTAGGGCCACCAATATGCCTACTTAGCAGCTCCGAATTAAGACTTAATCGTGGACTGAGATTTGGCAGCTGGTTTGGGTGCTTTAATCCATCACTTTGGCTGCAGTTTTTGATCAATTAGAAATTTCATGTATAGTAGTTTAAGATCTCGAGCAGATTTCGCAATTGTGTCCACCCAATTTTGCAAGAAAGTCCCTCAAAGTTGGCCATTTTCTTATCCAAAACTACCCAATTCAATACAAATGTGGTCCTGACTAAAAAAAAAAAAAAAAAAAAAAAAAAAAATACAAATGTGGTCTTTTTGGCTCAATTTGATTGATTCGACTTGGCCCAAATTCAATTTCAACTTAATTGGTGACCAAGATGATGATTTAAGGGCTCGGGCGCAAATTTTGCAAAATTTGTAAATTGGTCCCTCAACTTTGAAAATTGCATTTTGGCCCCAACTTGCTCTCTTTTTTTTTAATTATTATTTTTTTATAGGAAAAACATCTTTCATTTAAAATACTCTATTAAACACCTAGATAATTTGTATGCTGGAATGAAATATTTTTGGGCAAAAATTTAGTTGTCAACAGAAGTACTTTCGGCAAAGTTTCCTTGATGAAGTATCTTTCTTTATGTCTTCCCTGCAACATATTCAAATTTCATAACTTTTGAAGTTCACTTGCCTATTTAACTGAAAATGTTTCAAAAATTGTGCAAGCTAAGTGGTTATGATAATGGTGCTGTGATGTTCGGTCTATACTGCATGATATGAGAGTCTTTTGGTGCAGTGTCCTTCATGAAATATTTGCCATAATGTCTTGACTATCACATGTTCCAATTTCATAATTTTTAAAGGTCATTTGGGTATTAAATGAAATTTTTTTCTAAAACTATGCAAGTTGGATAGAGCGAATTTCAAATGCTGTAATTTATGATTATTTTGTTTTTGGATGAGCCCCATGAATTAAAATGATTGAGGTGATTGAATCTTGCTATACTTGTGATGATATTTGGCATTTCATATAGAATCAAATGATTGAATTTGACTTTATCATTACATCATGTGCCATGTTGATTGTGAGATATAATTTGGTGAATATGAATTATAATGAATGAGGAGACTGTTGGAGGAGAATCGACAATGCCCTGGGAGTTTCAAGATGCCCGGGATGGGGGGTGCCGGATGTTCAGTTGTATTGTAATACATGCCCGGATGTCTTTAGGAGTTTCGTGATGCCCGGAATGGTTGGGTGCCGGAAGTCTCAGAGGTTTGTGCCCGGGGAATGCCTCGTGATGTTAGTTGGGATGCGAGATGCTCGGAATGTGGGGGTGCTGGATGCCCGGTGGTGTGTGCCAGAGGTTTCTTGCGATGCCGGGTTGGGGTGCGAGTGATAAAATGTGGGATGCAATTACTAATCCCGAGGAAAGAAAGATGTGGTGATCAAATTGAAAGATAAAAAGTGGAAATTAAATCATGCACATATGGTATGGTGACATATGCATGGCTGTATGACATGATGACGATGAGTGCATGGTTGCACGTGCACTTATGGCATGATGGTATATGTATGACATGATGACGATGAGTGCATGGTTGTATGTGCACCTATGGCATGATGGTATATGTATGACATGATGATGATGAGTGCATGGTGGTATGTGCACCTGTGGCACGATAGTATGTGTACATGAGGCATGGTATTTGTATGATATGATGGTGATGAGTGCATGAGAATGTATGCACATATGGTATGATGACATATGCATGGTTGCAAGGTAAGTTATGCTTGAATGCTTGAATGATATATACTATGCTATGATTGTCATGATTGTATTGTGTGATGCATTGAGTAATTAATGGATCTTTTACCTGCTGAGTGGCTGTACTCACCCATTCGGGGACCAACATTTTAGATTAGGACGATGCTGCTCTCTCCGGTCACGCGGGGTACCTTCTATGGCCTCCCATCTGACGTGGAGGTAGAATGTTCAGAGATCGATTGTGTTACCATCCCTGGTCTGACTTTTATATGGGTTCGCGTGCTGGTCATGTATGATGTGGGCCTGGCTGGGAGCCCAATCATTCAGGAGTTTTTGTCAGTCCACGTCCGCCAAGATGGAGTGATTCGGGGGATGTTGCCACTACCACCGCTCGACGCGCTAGGATGGGTGTGATGGCCGCATGAGGAGTAGAGAGCTGACGTTTCTTTTTTAGGGTAGCTGACACTAGTAGATGGAGGATGACACGTGATCGATATAGGGGTCGAGATATTTTTTGGGTTATGGCCAAGTGTAGTTAAAAATCTTGATTTTTCTTTTTAGTTGTACTGACCCAAGAAATCCATTTTGAAAATATGTAAATAAAAGTGACTTGGCTTTATATTTTTATATGGTGCATAGTTGGTGTGCATTGCATTATGGTTATTGGAGGGAGAAATGGTGAGATTCAATTATGCTTCCACTAATAAGTTGCGTTGGGACCATTTTTTCAAAAAAAAAAAATGCCTATGAACTACGATGCTTCTACTAAGAGATGTAACTAGTGTTCATTAGGTGTAGCGATAAGTACCTGTGGCACCATTAGAAGTTTCGGGGTGCCACACTTTGTCTCGGGTAATTCTAATGCCAAGAATCTACTTCGCCGAGCCCAAGTCTTTCATGGCAAAAGACTTGCTAAATTGTTTCTTCAATAACTCAATTCTTGAAGCATTCCTGCCAACAATCAGCATATCATCAACATAAAGCAAGAGAATAATAAAGTCATCTTCATAGATGGTAGGGCCTTGGACCTCCCGGTGGAGGCCAAGGTTCGAATCCGCGCGAAGGTGGAGTCGGGATCTAGCTACTACATGGTGACTTAAGCGTGACGCTGGGGTGGTGGTTTCCCCGCTAGCGTCGCCTGGGGGTTTATGGGAACGGCTGTCGGCCCAGTAGCGGTTCCTCCAGCACCAAAAAAAAAAAAATAATAAATAAATAAAGTCATCATCAGAAAATTTTTGGACAAACACACAGTTATCTGAGGAAGTCTTCTTATAGCATTGTTCTGTCATAACTGACGCAAAGTTTTTGTACCACTGCCTCAGTGCTTGTTTTAGGCCATAGAGACTTTTCTTCAATTTGCATACATAATCCTCTTTCCCTTTCACTTCAAAACCCTCAAGCTGTTCCATGTATATCTCTTCCTCCAAGTCACCATGTAGGAAGGCTGTTTTAACATTCATTTGCTCAATTTCCAAATCTAGGCTAGCTGCTAAGCCTAGTACTGGACGGATAGAAGACATTTTCACTACCAGAGAAAATATATCATCAAAATTAATACCCTTTCTCTGACCGAATCCCTTAACAACCAATCTAGCTTTGTACCGTGGTTGTAAAGTATGTTCATCTTGCTTCAACCTATATACTCACTTGTTCTTCAAAAATCTTTTACCTTTAGGTAACTTCACCAATTCAAAAGTATGATTATCACAAAGTGACTGCATCTCATCTCACATAGCATCGAACTAATTGCTTTTGTACTCATCTTCTATTGCTTCGCATAGCACTCCGATTCACCTGCATCAGTCAATAATACATACTCATCTTCATAATACCTGGTGGAAGGTCGTCGGTCTCTAACGGATCTCCAGACTGGAACATCCAGTGGAACATCTAATTGAGCCTCTGGTTCAGGAATAATATTATCTATTTCAACATGTTTAGGAACATGTGCATTATTTGGAACATTGACTTCCTGCTACTCTTCATCAACCTGTGTAGGAATCTTTGTAAGAGGAATTGGATCTAAATCAACCAGATTATCACTAACCTTTGGTGCTAAAATCATCTCTACTTTCTCAATATCCTTTATTGTTTGATCTTTCATAAACACAATGTCTCTGCTTTTTACAATTTTCATTTCAAGTAGATCATAAAATTTGTAGCCAAGCATATCCTGTCCATAACCAATAAATATGCGTTGTCATGTTTTCACATCAAGTTTAGACCTCTCATCTTTGGGAATATGCACAAATGCTTTGCACCCAAAGACACGCAAATAATCATAAGAAACATCTTTGCCTGTCCAAACTCTATTAGGAACATCAAACTCTAAAGGAACACATAGAGTAAGATTTAATACATGCACAACCGTACTTAAAACCTCACCCCAAAAGGATCCAAGTAGCTTTGACTATAAAAGTAAGCATCTTACCCTTTCAACCAGTGTTATGTTCATTCTCTCAACTAAGCCATTTAACTGAGACATCTTGGGAGGTGTCTTTTGATGTTGAATACCTTGTTGTCTGCAATATTCATCAAAAGGTCCAATATACTCTCCTCTGTTATCAGTTTTGATGCATTTCAGTTTCTTTCCAGTTTGTCTCTCAACTGAAGCCTGAAATTGCTTAAAAGTATCTAACATTTGATTTTTAGTTTTCAAGGTATAAATCCAAATTTTCCTTGAAAAATCATCTATGAAGATAACAAAATAAAGAGAGCCACCAAGTGATTTTGTTTTCATAGGACCACAAACATCAGAATGCACTAAATCCAATATACCTGACATTCTTGAAGGAGGGGAGCTTTTAAATACAACTCTGTTTTGTTTTCCTGCTAAACAGTGAGCACACTTCTTTAGTGCTGAACTTTTCAATCCTGAAAGGAGCTTCTTCTTGGCCAATATTGACAAACCCTTCTCACCGATGCTTGTTTGAGCCTCTTATGCCATAATTCAGCTGCATCTTCGCTGTCTACTGCATTAATTTTGTCTGTGGACAACTTTACCTGCATAATGTACAACGAAGAATATTTTTCACCTCTAGCCACAACAAGAGAACTTTTGGTGAGTTTCCATTGACCATTACTGAAGGTGTTGCAATACCCCTCATCATCCAACTTGCCTATAGAAATCAAATTCAAGCGAATATCGGTATATGTTTAACATTATTCAATACTAACCTTGTGCCATTGCTGGTTTCTAGGCACACATTATCGATGCCTACAGCTTGAGCTAGTCCATTATTTCCCATCTTCACAGATCCGAAGTCACCGACTTGTATGATGTAAAGAAATTGCTATGAGATGTAGCATGAACGGATGCACCACTATCAATTACCCAACTGGTCTCATGAGAAACAAAACTCACCACATCACCATCAAAAATAGTGAGAAAGTCTTCTTTAAGTGCAGCGACACAATTGTCATCACTGTCATTATCACTTTTCTTCTCTTTACCTTTCTCCTTTTGTTTCTCCCTTTTTAACTGGTGACAAAACCTCGAATATGTGTCTTCGATGATAATAATGGCACTCAACATTAGTAAATTTATTATACTTACCTTTGCTTTTGTCTCGACTTTTATCTCTATTTCTCGGACCTCGAGACTCACTTCTTCCCATTTTCTCAACAACCAAGGCAGCAGAATTTGAAGAAGACGATCCTTGTGTCTTCCTTCTCATCTCTTCATTCAAAATACTACTCTTGGCCAAATTCGTGGTAATTGCAAAGATGTTCGGAACGTCTCCCAGGAGTCCGGCAAAGTACCAAGCCACCATAGTGCTTGTATCTCATCATCAAACTTGATTCCCATCACAGCCAACAGATTTATAATTCCTTGAAAAGAATTTAAATGATTAGTCAAACGAGTACCATCATGATATCTCAGAGCCATCATCTGTTTTATCAAAAATAACTTATTATTCCCAGTCTTTCGAGCATATAACTATTCGAGCTTATCCCATAAACTGCGTGCATGTGTTTCCTCAATAATATGGTTCAAAACATTATCATCTATCCACTACTTGATATAACCACATACTTGACGATGAAATATAGGCCATTCAACATCAGTTTTATTCTTTGGTTTCTCATCGGCAAATACGAGCAAATAAAAATCTTTCACATATAAAAGATCTTCCATCTTCTCTTTCCAAATATGATAATTCGAATCATTCAATGTAACCATTCTACTCGTATTCGTTTCCATTGTTTAACACAAGGCAGAAAAATCAAGCAATAATCAGATGCTCTGATACCACTATGATGGGAGAACAGTAACAATTTGACCAATAACGAATTAATGCAGCGGAATAAAATAATATTCCCTCTTGTGTAAACCTAATATGAATCGATATAGTAGAGTGAAATAAATACCAAGCACGCGAACACAAGACGATTTTTACATGGAAAACCTCATTGATGTGAGGAGATCAAAAACCACGGGACCGGAGTCCACCTAAAAATCTTCACTATCAACAAAATTGTTCTTTTCTAGCAAATACTAGAGGTACATAGCAGCAAAGACCTTAAGAACATAATTCTTGGCAATACACATAAATTTCACAAGAGATCAAGGATAAATCTGACCAAAAACGTAGGTTTTGATCAATCCACGAAAAACCTAGTGTATGGAGCTTCAAATGAAAATCAAACCGTTCAGATTCGATAAAATTGTGTCACGAACATGTTGACAAAATTTCAGCTCAATCGGACCACGAATCGACCTCCGACGCCAGCTTAATGTAAATCAGATATTGCCCAAAACTCCAGATTTTCTGCTTTTCTCTTTTTCTCTTGTTACTGTTTCCTAATTTTTTGCGGCTACCTCTTTAAATAGATAGTGAGAAACCATATTTCCTCATATAACTTATTATAAGGGCTCAAGCCATTTTTGGGTTTGCAACTCATTGGGCCTCCTCCATATAGGAGTGATCCCAGCTAAAAAGAACTTTTTTGGCATAAGTTGTGTGCTGTGATATAATAACTCTTGATGACTTTGAGTCAATACCTGATGATATGCATTTTATTAGCATTTTGTGAGGTTTTGAACTCGTGCAAGAAATTTGTTCTTGGTATGTTGTAATCATTGTTTTTTGGGGAATCTCATTATCTGTCCAGTTGCGTCTAATTGCATCCAGTTGCTAGAGATTTTAGTTGACACATCTCTCTGTAAAATTCTAAAATTTTGGTTTATGCAGTGATATTTTCAAGTTCCAAAGCTTTTGCATATTTTTGTCGTATGATGTGATGCATTTTTTTCGGGTTAGACCTGCTTCGCCTCAGGAGAAAAGGCATGGCCGAGTGAAGTCAATACTCCCCACGTCCTAGTCGGGAGAGGTCACACTCACGATCCCCGCCTATCGATGGTTCCGAAGCCACGGTGAAAGTCTGCCGAGGCAAAAGCAGGAGCCGAAGCCAAAGCCCTCCTCTTGAAGACTAGTGCTAGGTAGCCAAATGGAGATGGGACTCCTAGTCACTTAGTTAGTAACTAGCCGATAGAATTACATACTTTCTTTCATATTTTGTCTCTGAGTTTGATAATCTCTCTGTTACACCTTTGTGGTTTGCTGTTGTTGCGACCAATTTTTCTAGGTGTGTAGCACCTAGGGTTTGGCTAATGGATTGTTAAGCTTAGACTTAACTCGGGCTCTCCCAAGCCCATACCAATTCACGACTTAATGTTCAAGTTTTTAACATGCAAATGGATTTTATCTAGGAGTCACCACTAATCTATTTTTTAGTAGGTCAATTAGAAACCTAAGTGAAGCAACGGGAGTTTTACCTTACTCCTACGAACTAGAGACTATGGGTACGGGAATCTTGTTACACTAGATTTCTCTAATGCCCTTTTGGTACCATTTTTATTTTCCAAAAATGTTTTTGCAAGCAGCTTAAATTGATTTTAAATCTATTTCCCTAACATGTGAGGTTATCATGCACGTGCACAAACCACCAATTTAACACCTAGATAAACAACAAATAAATTGCAAAAACTTACCTCCAACAAACGAAAGCATCTGCAATGTTAAATTAAAATCCACATCAACAATCCTAGATATGGTTTCTAATTAATACGCAATTTTTTTTTTTCACTTAATTAATGAAAATCATGCAATATGCAATGCAATATTAACTAAATGACCTAATTCTAATGACATGTAAATTCTAATCAAATGAGCCTAGCAAAAATACTAAATGACATACATGTCAATGAATCTAACCCTAATGACATGCATATGACATTTTTTTTCTAAAAGAATGTATTTTATCCTAAATAATAAAACTAATTTAACCTATGACATTTTTGTATTTTTCATGAAATTCAAAATTTGGTGAAATGTGAAATTACCTGATTATATTAAGATCCTATTTAATTTATATTAGGAATTAGGTTGAGCCAAATCCTAATTTAAACTAAAACATTATCTCAACCTAAATAATCCTAAAATGCAATCTATCTAAACTTAAAATAAATTAAGAAAAATATTACCTAGAATTAAACTAAGTGCAATTTTTATCATAATATGCAATGCCGTGCAAAATATACCCTAACTCTACATGACATATGCATGATGAATTTTTTGTTTTTATTTTTTCCTTTTTTTAATTTCGAAATTAATAATTGCCAAAGAATTAAACATGCAATTTAAACTAGTGAAACAAAAATCTAACATCCTAAATTTACGTTTTTTTGGTATTTTTATTTAAGAAATTCGAAATAAATAAATTTCCTATTTTAGACATGCAAAATAACCTAAAATAAGTAATATCCTAACATGCATCTAATCTAACTCAAATATTTTTTTATTTTGTTTTACGGAGCAAACAAATAAGGCATCAAGAACAACATGGCACCAAATCAAGCAAGACATCATCCACGTCCATTTAATTTTGGGAAATAAATTGACTAATCGTATCTCGTGCTTGAGATTGGATTGGCTAATTTTTAAATAAAATCACGAATCGTATCTCGGCGTGAGATCGGATTGGTGATTTTTCCGCATTTATCGATGGGTCGTATTTGGCGTGAAATCGGATTGTCAATCATATATGTACGTTGTGAAATTAGGAAGATTTCCCAATTTGAAAGGCTAATCAATATTTTATGGATATGATGGTATCATTCAAATATTCAAACGAGATAATCCCACAAATTAGGCAATAAGGATATATGAAAATCAAATTAAAAGAGATTCTTACCTAATATTTGGTGTCACGTGAACCACGTTGTCAAGTTCGGTCAAATGACAGATGGCAGGATGACTCATGGGCGGCAGTTCAAGATGACGTGCTGCTCAAAGATGCTGCCTCGCTCAATAAGCAACAACAAATTTCGAGTGGTGACTGATGCTTCACTGATTTGGCTTAGCAAAGTCAACGAGGATGACCTGCACAGTACGGGGCAGCCACAAGAAGACTAGAACAGCAAAAGGGAGAGTTGCTGCAAAATAGAAACACAATAAGATTGCCGACTCGATGAGGCAGCGATCCCTTCAGAAAGGGGTAGCATCAGGCAGTGTTCATCATTGGAGGATAAGCGCCAGCGGGCTAGGGAGCAATGGCGCTAGTGCGTAGCAACAACAAAACCAAAGCAGCAACGCAGTTGGGTGCAACCGCTCGGACTCGGTTGACTTCTCAAGTGGCATGTATGCAGGGAGCAGCTTGATCGTTGTCGATACCTCACCAGGGCAGCAACAGAATGTGGCGGTGATAGAGACAGAAGCACGACCCCAAGTCTAGTCGTGGAAGGGGCGGATGCGTGGAAGGAGCATCTCAGCCAAGAGCTGGTCGAGATTCCTCATGTTTGCTCTACTCTCTCTCGTGTGTCTCTCTGAAATTCGAAAATCCCCCCCTCTCTCTCATTTTACTGCTCTATTTATAATATGGCATCTCCAAGTCGATTGAATACGTACTGAATACTCCCTTTTTGATTTTATTTCTTCAAATTGAATATCAGCTTGCAAGTTTTGTCGATTTCTCTCCTTTCTTGCCATGAATAGATCCATGGGTATATCCAATAATATTTCTTTCTTTGTCCTTGAGTTGATGCAGAGAATTCGTTTCCCTTTTGCTCAAGCTTATGGATGCGTGCGATTTCTTTGATGGTGCACTCTTTCTTGTTTTAAAACAAGAAATAATGTAGCATAAATACAAATATATTGATTCTTTCAACTTTCTTGCCCGTATCCTTTTCTTTCCTATTCTCTACCAGCTTCCGTTTCCTCAAAGACATCTCCACCACATCCTTCCTTTCCTTAATTACTGAAAGTCGCGTGCCCACACAAAATTGAAGGAATTTTTGCATGGGTCAATGGGTCAAAACTTTCGCTTAACAGAATTAAAATTCTGGCATTAAAAGGGTGCGGTCATCATAACCTTTCAATGAGCTTGACCCCGTTTTGCCGCCCAGTGGACTGGAGATGTTTCGAAGCCGCAGCCAGCTATGAGATTGTGTTCCCATCGTCATCGTACAAGGTCATCCGCATCTCCATCTTCGACAATTTCTTGAGTGCATCGGACTGATGGTTCTCCACTTGATCCTACGCCTAATGGCTGCGTAGTGGAACGGTGCCCAACCACTTTTGTTCTCGATCATGCAAAGATGATGGCCTACTATTAGAAGCACCCTTGTGACTTTCAAATCCCCTGTGGCCGATCAATTGCAAATGTAATAAAATATTTTGCTCCTAAAACTATATGTTATGCAATTTTTTTTTAAAATTAATCCCTGATTTTTATGTAATAAGTAAATGACTGAGTTGACAAAATTTAGGTGTCAGCAGCGCCTCTCTTTGAAGGTGAGCTCGTAGAGGTTGCCTTCAAAGATAAATTGAGACCTAATGTTTTATCATGCACATGTAATGAATGTTTTTTTTTTTTTTGAAAATGAATTCCATTTTTTATACAGTTTATATGATGCATAGAAATGCTAATGCAAATGATAAATGAACTTTACCTGGAATAACTTACCTTCAAGGAGGATAGAGTAGTTCGAGGTAGTTGGTGTTATATGTCTAGGACCCGTACCATTCTACGGTCGCCTAAATGAAGATTCATTTTCTAGGACCCGTACTATTTTATGGTCGCCTGAATGAGGAAATAGGTATTGTCTATGACTCGTACCATTTTACGGTCGCCAAACGAGGATTCACTTTCTAGGACCCATACCATTCTATGGTCGCCTGAATAAGGAATAGGTGTTGTTGAGGACCCGTACCATTCTACTGTCGCCTGAATAGGGAAATTGCTTTCTAGGACTCATACTATTCTACATTCGCCTAAACGAAGATTTTGTTTGGCTAAGACCCAAACCATTCTTCGGTCGCCAGCGCAAACACAGATCATCTCGACAGGACTCGAACCATTCTTCGCCGCCTTAATCGACTGAATTTGGAGAAAAATCTTTGAAGACTTAATTGAGTGTCAATGTATTCAAAAGGGGAATACCTGTGTAACGACAAGTATTTAAGGTATGGATAGAGATACTTACCTGGTGACATCTCTGGTCCTTGGGGATAAGTCTCCTACAAAACACAATCGTAGGAGAGACAACATGCATTTGTAATCACAGACATGCATTAATTCCAATAAGGTTCATGCGTAATGATTTCTATCAACCATATCATCCTAATTATAATATTTCGAAAGATGATTATAATTTGAACGTATGAATGCCATGGATGTGTCAAATGAGGGATCCTTTAGTCCTAAAGGATTTTTCACTCATCCTCTTTAAAATGGGCTATTTTATCCGACCTTTGATGTAGGATCTTTACAATCATTCTATCTCACCATTGTCATGCCAGACAAGGTTTTGAGCAATCTCATAAGTTGTACGCCCTGTACCAACTGAGGGTCTTTAACAGGGACCGCACCGTCGGCTTGGTCAATGGCTTAACAAATGGGACTCTTTGAGTCGAGGCTATTTTGAAAATGACATTTCAGAATCTGTCTTGGGATTCTCAAGTCAAGAAACATATGAAATGAGGCAGTAATTGTCTTACTTGCACTTCTTCAAGCAATGCTTTGAAGCATGTGAACTTTTACGTTAATTCAAGTGCCCTAATTTGAAGAGACTTTGCAAGGACGAACGTAGGCTTGGTTCATGGTTTGTGAAATGAAATGATCATTGGGCTCAAAAAGTGTTTAAAGGGTCAAAGTTGATGATCATCTTGATATTTCTACCACTTCTTTCTCCATTGTCGGAGATTTTTTTTTCACATCAAATCTCCATTAACGACATTCAATTTCTTTTTTTTTTTTTTTTACTGCTTTGTTGGGGATATGACTCACTACATTAAGGATTTGATTTTTCTCTTCTTCCTTCTTTTTCATGGGCATTAGCCTTGCGTTTACCAGGCACACTGCTTTTTCATGCCCCATTTTTGCACTTATTTTCTTTGAACAAAGTCTCCATTTTTGTCGACATTCTAGGTCATGCCACTTGAATATTTTTGTCTTGCCCCAAGCAGGGCGATGATCACCAACTGGGTTTATTATGAAATGAATTCATAAGCTCAAGTGGGCTATGCAATGGATAAAAGTGTATAAGATAGAGAAATGACTGCTCTTCATCATCCTATGGCACTTTGAATTATCATACGAGTCACAATGCGAAAGCAATACTCGAAGATTGATGCAAGTGTGAGTAAGAAAATTCCTATCATTCATCTCAAATATTGTCCCAATGTGGGATGATCCTTGACAGGGATGATTTAATAACTCTTCACATGTATGGACTCAAAGGGCTAAATGATGGGTATACCTGTAGTGTTTCAGAAGAAGAAACCGCTCTCATCACCTCGGCTAGCATACCCCTTGCGAGATCACCCTTTTCGTTGCGAGCATGGAATTTCTCCACACAACTCACCGATGATTAGTGTATGGGATAGTGTATGGAATAAGGCTTGCCTTTCATCATTCCAAGATATCCCATTTGACACATTCAATTTATCTCACACAATTCATCAAGGAAGAAAAATGCAAGATTTATGACAAATTTGAACAATTCAACTTATTGAGGCATCTTATTCATTATAAAATACTTGCAGTTCAAGACAAGACATGGCAAATTCTATCACTGATAATACTTATTGATAACATCAGCATTGACTGGAGTAAAAAACTCACGACCATCCATCTTTGCCGAGATTAGGCACCTCCAGAAGTACCTTCTTCACCACATACAGGTTGCCGTAATTTGGAGCGAACTTGTGTGATATGGAAAAATCAGCAAAAGCTTCCTCGAACAAGATCATTTATCTCAAAATGTCTCGGTCGTACCTTTCGGTTGAAGGATCCGCCACTCTCGCTGATAAGTTTGGCCATGGCAAAGAGCCTTCAGTCTTTTCTCATCTATCAAGTATAACCGGCCGAGTCTTTGATGCACTCGTTCAGTCTCGCATACAACTCCACTTGGGATAAAACTCGAGAAGGAATTTCCACCTCCACGGGTAGAAGTTTGCTTCCATGCCGTACACCGTGAGCAAAGGGGTTGCCCTAGTAGAAGTGTAAATGGATGTCCGTTATGCCATTAGTGCAAAAGGTAACCTATCATGCCAATCTTGATAATTTTTTGCTGTCTTAACCAAGATCTTCTTAATGTTCTTATTGGCCGCTTCAACAACCCCGTTCATTTGAGGGCAGTAAGGGGACGAATTCAAATGCTTAATCTTGAACTCGCTGAGCAACTCATCAACAATTTTATTGTTTAGATTTGTCCCGTTGTCAGTGATGATTGCTTTAGGGATGCGATAGCGAGCAATTATGTCACGTTTGATGAACTTCGCAACATTAGCTGCGGGTAACGCTTGCAAAGGATGTAGCCTCAATCCATTTGGAGAAATAATCTATTGCTACCAAAATGAATCGATGCCCATTGGAAGCCTTAGGATTTATTGGGCTAATTACATCAATGCCCCAAATTAAGAAGGCCATGGCTCGGAAAAAAGATGCAGCTCGTTGAAGGAACATTTATTTTATCGCCGTGACCCCGGCAATGTGGCAACTTCGCACGTGCTTGACGCAATCACTTTCTAGTGTGAGCCAATAGTAGCCTAATCTCATAATCTTCTTAGCCATCATTTGCCCATTCATATGAGGGCCACATATTCCTTCATGCACTTCTTGCATGATTTGAGTGGCGTCGCTGCATCCACACACCGCAACAAGATGAATCATAAGATCTCTTGTACAAATTTCGCCACCGATGAAGAATTTTGAGGCCATCTTCATGATGTACTTCCTATCGCGAGAGTGCTTCCTTCGGAAATTCCTACCTTCTAATGTAGTTCATGATATCGTAATACCATGGTTTTCCATCAGGTTCTTCAAATACGATCATACAATAAGCCGGCTTCGGCAAAATCTCTATTTTCAAAGGCTCAACCTCTAACCCGTCAATGACTTGCAACATAGACGACAAAGTCGCGTAGTGCATCCGCAAATTGATTATGAGACCTCGGAAGTATTCGAATGAAATTTCCTCGAACTCCTTTAAGATCTTCTAAGTATTTGTGGTACGGGAGCAATTTGGCGTCTTTAGTCTTCCATTCACCTACGATCTCGAAGTATGATCTCGTGCGAATCTCCAAATACCATTAACTTGGCCACACCCTTCTCGATTACAGCTTGAAGTCTGAGGATGCAAGCCTCATAATCTGCCACATTGTTAGTGCATGAGTATATCAATTTTGCAGCTACCGAATAATGCTGTCCATCTGGGGATATCAAAACTGCCCCAGTACCAAAACCAGACAGGTTTACAGCTCCATCAAAGAACATCTTCCATGAGTCTTCATTTACACTCAAGACACGGTCATCAAGGAAACTATCATCATCATTAGAGACTCCTGAATTTTCGGCCAATAGATCAGCGATCACTCTACCCCTGAATCGACTTTTGTGGCATGAATTGTACATCAAATTCGAAGATCAAAATTTTTCCATTTGGCCAATTTACCCACCAAAGCTGCCGATCAAGTAAATAATTGATGGGGTCGTTCTCAGTTACGAGGAATGTCTAATAATGTAGTGTGTATTGTCGCAATCTATGTAATACCCACACCAGTGTGGCATAGGTCTTTTCAACATCAGAATACTTCAGCTCTGATATAGTCAACTTCTTACTCAGATAATAAATGGCTCGTTCTTTTTTATCGACAGGACTTTCTTGAGCCAACATTGCGCCTAACGATTCACTATGAATGGTGAGGTAAAGAATCTGGGTATGCCTCGGTGATGGCGAGACAAGAACTAGTGGATTCATCGTATTACTTCATCTTATCGAACGCTTCTCAGCACTCATCATCCTAGCTTGATTCGTGCATTCTTCTTTAGGAGCTTGAAGAATGGCTTAGCGGTTGAAAGTTGGGAAATGAATTGAGCTATGTAATTCGCTTCTTCCCAAAAGGCTCCAAACTTCTTTCACAAGCTTTATTGACGTTGCAACTCGCATATGGCCTAAAGCCTTGGATGGGTCGGGATCTCAACCCCAACGCTTATAATGAATCTCGAGTAATTTACCGGATGTTGCCCCAAACACGATTTAGTGGATTTAGCTAAGCTTGAATTCACGTCTAACTCGATCAAACAACTTCTTCGGTGGTTTCCACATGGCTTCTTCTCGTGGGCCGAGTCTTTGCAATCATATCATCAACATAGACTTCAATCTCCTCGATGCATCATATCATGGAATAGTGTTACCATGACTTGTTGGTAAGTTGCCCCCGCGGTCTTGAGTCCGAAGGGCATGACTTTGTAATGAAAGGTCCCCCACGGGTGATAAGTGCGTCTTATCCTTGTCTTCCTCCTTCATCCTTATCTCGATTGTACCCCGAAAACCCATCTATAAACGAGAATAATTAAAATCCGATTGTACTATCCATGAGAACATCTATGTGGAGGCGATTGGGAAATCATATTTTGGTTCAAATCTCGATAGTTGACAGAAACCGAACTCGACCATTCTTCTTCATCACCGGCACAACGTTAGCTACCCATTATGGGTATTGTGAGACTTTAATGAATCCCACCTGCAAAAGCTTCATCACCATTTCCTCTATCTTCTTTAAGAGCTCGGGTTTAGTTCTCCGCAGCCTCTGCTTCTTAGGTGGCACGTTCGAATTAGTAGGCAAGTAATGCTCAACGATAGATGGGTCTAAACCGGGCATGTCAAGATAAGTCCATGCAAAGACATCCCGATACTCCTTTAGTAGCTGAATTAGGCGCTTGGCCTTGTCTTTGGGGAGATTTGCCCCAATTTTAACTTCATTGGCTTCTTTAGTGTGCTTAAATTAAATGTGACAACCGTCGTATGTGAGAGCCTTAGCTTTTTCATGTTGTTCCGGCTTGCGCTGCCTCAATGGAATCTTCACTCAAGTCCTCGAGGTCGTCAATGTCAGCATTTGTTGCATTGGGTTGGACCATTTCCATACCTTTGTATGCCGTAAGATTGTTCCTGAAACATGAAGTAAATAAATTAGAAAGACAAACGAGTAATCTATCTATTTTTTTTGTTTTTGTTTTTGTTTTATTATTTCTTTCAAAAAAGAATTTTGGCAAAAACATTTTTTTAATATTTTGACACGAGAAAGCATGATGAAGCCCAGGCCTCGCAATTCTCCTTGGATTTTCTTTTTTCTTTTATCGTTGATATCATCACCGGGTTGGTTTGGTGTACCTCATCATGCCTCCAAAATAAAACTTGTAATTTTATTGATATTCATCAATCAATTACATTTATTGAACGAAATGCGATTTTCAAGTCCTAAAAGAAAGCGAAAAGAAGAAATAAAAAACAAGCCCTAGAAAGCGATAAAAATTCCTACATAGGGGAATGTGAGAAAGCAAAAGTGAGTTACTCTTTTGGGCCGAGCCCATCTCCTCCGGGAGGTCCTTCATCAATGGTCCTATGAAGACGTCATTGAAGAGACTAGATTCCTTCCAATGTATCTTCGAGGTTTTCCATCTCCGAGGGTATTCGATCATCCATGCCACCCCATCCATACGGGACAATGTCGCGGAATCAATGTAGAAATTGGGAGTAGCCGAATACTTTACAAGATAGTTGAATTCTCCGCTTGGCTGCCCTGTGGTGTCTATTATTTCTGCTTCATCCCGGCATCATTATCGGAGGGGAATGTCTCACGAATGTTCGAGGGTAATGGGTTTTGCCTCCTCGCCCTTGGTTAGGTGGCGGGTTCCATGATCCTGTCTTTGTCCTCCGTAACTTTCCCTACCTCTTCCATGGTACCCTAATCCATCCTTGCTTGCAGCATTAATTCCATCAGCTCCAGCTGTTCATCCTCCATAAGCTCCATGGATTCCTTGGCACAAAGCAGCAGTGGCCTTCTCCACCGCAGCTTTTCGTCTCTCTGCTTCTTTTTCTCAACGAAGCTCTTCTTTTTGTCTCTTTTTCTCCGCCTTCCAAACAAAAACCAGAGAAGTTGGTAAAGAAAAGATAAAAGAAGAAGATGCTGCTTAACCAATCAAATAAAGCAAAAGAACTAACTAGTGAAAATGCAATATCAAGCTCAAATACTTACCTTAATAGATTCTTTCTGTAAATACTTCTCCCGTCGCTCTGATTCTCGCCTTCGCTCACGTAGCAATCTCTCATCCTCTCTCTGCTGTTCACGCATTAACCTTTCTTCTTCCTTCCTTCTTTCACGATCAAATCTTTCCATCTCTTTCCTCATTCGTTTCCTCAGCCTGCAATAGAAAAATACAGGATATCAGTACATGCCAAAGTTTCTCCACAAAGCTCACAATGTTAGTGATAAATGAAAACCTTTCTCCCTAAAAATATTTTCTTTCTCTAGTGCTTCAAGAATTCGGTTTTCATTAGCTTCAACTTCCTAGCGATCTGGGCTTCTTCAATCTGCAACAAAATGACATTTTTGGTCACCATAAAGCTATATCAAAAAGTGATGACAATACTTTGCTCTCGAGAAGCATCAGAATTACCTTGCGTTTTCTCTTGACACGCAGGTCAAGTATTATGCAAAATTGTCCTGTCAGGCAGGGTAGAAGAATCTTCTTGACCGATAAATGGATGGCTTCCTTGGTGAGCATCCATTTGAATGTTAACAAAAGACTCGGCTGAAGGAAATGATCATCTCTCAGAGGGGATAAAACACTGTTTCGCTCTCTATCTTCTTGCGAGACACGGCATACTTGCAGTCGGTGAACTCGAACACCATCAATACTAAGCAGCTTCTTACTTCCATGAATAGATGACACTCTGGTAGTTCGCCCATCCACCAGGACATCAAGATAGTGAGTTTGGGCAATCCGTCCATGGGTATGGTATCTTGCAGGCTGGTCATGCAACTGATACTCATGGTGGAGAAGTCTTGAAGCAGCCTAGATAATCACACATAACACAAATATTGGCAATCCACATATGGCTTTGAAAATTGAATGTTAAAAGCGAAACTATCATCAGAATTTTATATATTCTTTTAAGAGCAGTAATCTTGGACATGTCTCTAAAACTGACAAGCTAGTGTCTGTCCTAACAATGCATGAGATGTTTAGCCAGAGTTTGTGGTAGTTAAGGCAAACCAGCCTTAAAATCTAGGCCCCCACCTTGAATTCACCATATGAAGTTTGAAGCAACATTGCCAGTAGAGCTGCACCTTAGTATGTTTCAAAATCCATAACTACTATATAAACAAAATCACCAAATTAAATAAATAAATAAAAATTGCCCACTTATTACCTCTCATTTCCTAAATCCTGACTTTGCTGCAAATTAAATATTTGGATGAAATCATCTTAAAGCTGAAGTGTGTGGGACATATATTTCATTTGGCAAATTCAAATTCAATTTGCTCTGCCCATAACAAATGGAAGCTACGGATGAGAAGCAAAAGTTTCCAAGGCTGAAGAATTCAATCTTTAGTCAGAAGTAATCTTGCACATAAAAGGTCCATGATTATCAAACTCCAGCAGCTACGATACAGTCAAATCATCATTCCAGGAATTGATTTCCCACCAGCTAACAGATGATGATCCACACAATCAACCAGGGAACCCAACCTAAGATAAATTCCCACAACTCGATTGTCAGGATAGAACTCACCAGGCCAAGTTGAGATACCAATGTGCTGCAATACAGGTTGCAGTGGAGGAACAGTGCCATCTATATCAAGAATAATCTCTTCTTCAGCAAGCTGGAGGTTAGATAATGTTGGTCCCGAGACATTCTTTGCAGCCTTAATCACTCTGCATCGATGGAACAAAGTAGTAGTTGACAACCATTTGCTAGTGAACATCCAATCATTAAAGTGTGAAAAAGCAATCAAGATGCATAATGAATCTGCAACACTTGAAATAGTATGAACGGTGCCTCTCATGTAGTTGTAAAAACTATATTCTTCTCAAAATGAAAAGAAAGCAACAAAATCTTCAAAATTTCATTCCCACAATGCTCCTCCCTCCACATTAGTAAGCAATAATACTGTTAGAACAGACACGGACGAAGGCGGAGGTCGCGAGAGGGAGGCGAAGGGGCGTCGGCGTCGGGGGCAAAGGCGGAGGCAGAAGCGTCGGTGGCGGAGGCGGGAGGCGGAGTGGCGGAGGCGTCGAGTCGGGGGCGACGGAGAGGCGAGTGGCGGAGGGCGTCCGGGGTCACGGTTCACTGAAAGGGCGTCGGTCAGGGGCGTCGCCGGCAACCTTTGGAGGCGGAGGTGGGGGGGCGTCGGCGTCGTGCGGAGGAGCGTCGGCAGCGTTGTCAGCGTTAGGGTGGGGGGGAGATGGAAGCAACCAGCGGAGGAGAGAGCAGAGGAGGGGAAGAGCAAATGGAAGCACATCTGCGGTTTTTGTTTCTCCCCGTAACGGAAGGAAGAACGGGGAGAGAGAAAGGAGAGAGGACGACTCGACAGGTCGCAGAGGAGCGCAGAGGAGAGAGAGCGTCAGAGTGAGTGGGCCAGGTCCGCAGCAGAGAGCGCGCCGAGCGAATTTTGAACTTCTGACGCCCATTTACACGTGGAGCCAGCTTCTTCTTCTTGAATCATTGCTTTAGTGGAAGCACTATGGGAGGAAAAGATCAGTACTTGTAGCCATAGAAGTTAGACGGATTTGAGCTGTGACCCTTGAAGAAGGGGACTGTTCTTGAGCTTGTGGCGTGTTATTATCTTCGTCTTGTTTGACTGACTATTTCGGGGCCATGCTTACACCTATCACGGTTGCTCACACCGCATTAACATCACATTAAACTGAATATGTCGAAAACCCTAACCTTCGGCTATCGGAGCTGCCAATGGTGCTTCAACAGGCGACGGCGGGCCTCGGGAGGCGAGAGGGGCGGCGTGTGTCTGTTGCAAACGTGGGCCCGGATCGACAAAGAGACGGAGGGGAGGGTGGGTGGGTCTTACCCTCCACGTAGGCGTAGGGTAAAACCATTTAGAATCCGACACGTGGCTCCCACATAGGCGACGGGTCGGGATGTTCAAATTTGCGCCCGCGGTCCCGGGGGCCCACGGTCGACGCTCTCGTCCTCTCAACAACCCGCGCTTCTTTCTTCTCCTCTCTCTCACTCTCTCCCGAGATAACTCTCCGGGCGTCCGCTCGGCCTCATTTCCGCGGAAGAGGACGGGGGCGAAAGCGGACGATAAATGCGCGCTTAAAATTTCTCTCCTCACATTCGGAATATTTTTTCGGGGGTTCACTCTCGTCATGGAGAGGGAACGGTTGCACTTCCTTCTCAGCACATCCCACCGCCCGCCTCCCAAAAAGCCTCGCCGGTTGCCTCAGGTCCAATTGCCTCCTCCAACGAACTCGTCATCAACTCATTCCAGAGCCGCCGCCGCCGCGGGCGTCCTCCGTCTCTCGTATCCGCTCATCCTCCCCTCGGGCGAAGATGCCGCCGGCCTCCGTCGTGCAGCCGTCGACCTCCGGCGGGTGGGAGCGACCTCGATCCTCGTTCCCGGCGGCGCTAGGCTCCCGCCATCGACCGGGTGTTGTCCCCGTCGGCGCCGACGGCCGCGAGGAGATCTCGGTGGACTGGGCGGGGGCCCGACGGCACTGCGAAGAACAGAAGGCACAGTTAGAGAGGGCTGGAGAAGGATTCCCAGCGGCGTGGACGAGGTACGTGGACCGCTACACCCCAAGACCGGAGCTAGGGCTTTTCCTTAGACGTGAGCCGAATCGGGTTCACGGACGAGTTCGTGGAGAAGATGGAGCCTCGTTCCAGCCGCGTTTAAGGCGATGGAGGAGCTAGAGAAGGGCGTGATCGCGAACCCTACTGACAAGGGCCGCATGGTCGGGCACTGCGGGTTGAGGAAGTCGGAACTTCGCGCGGTCCAATTCCGGGCGCGATTGAGAGCACGCTCGACGCCGTCCTCGTACTTTCGCTGCCGACGTGGCCGGCGTGAGGCCGTTACGAATTCCGGTCGTTGTTTGTCTCCGTGCGGTAAGAGAGTGTAGTTCCACGTTCTTTTTTTTTTTTTTTTTTTCTTCTTGGGAATCGGTTTGTTGTCGAGATGCTTGTGTCGGTTTTCCGGTAAATGCTAGTATTGTCTTAGTAGCTCGAGGAAGTGCGGGCCGGTGATAAATTGAATTGGTTTCGGGTCGAAGAGATGGAGAGCTCGTTTACGTATTCACTTGAAATGACCATGTATGGAGATTTCCGACTCTTAGACTCAAATAATTTCAAAAATTCCCTTCAAGTTTTCCAATTAATGTCAAGCATGAAATTCGGTTTTTGATCGTTGGTTTTCTTTTAGTATGCTTAATGACATCGGACACCGACGGATTGATTGACTTGATAATGTTTGATGCTTAATTTGCAGATTAAGCCCCCTCCTACTTCTCTCGTGGATCGCTTTACTCAAGTACTTTCAGTTGGAATAGGAAGTTCAGCTCTTGGGCCACAGTTTGTTGCAGAGGCATTGGCTCCCGATAATCCTCGATTGAAGTGTTAAAGATCGGAGTGTCCATCCTCCTCTCGCAATCTACCCTTCGGTGCATTGAGCTTCATGGAATGTGCTACTCGCTCTTTTAACGTTTTATACCTTCATTGATCTATCCATTTAAGTTGTCGGTCGATGCACATTGCACCGCTGATAGTGGAGGTGAGCCCTTTTTCATTCAGTTGGGCACCCGAACCAAACAAAGGTTGCATTAATACGGTTTACCAAACCAAACCACACTATGTTCTTTTTACCCAACTTTTACTCCATCCTATTTTTTCAATGCAAGCTGAGCTGCTCACTTCCTTCGGTTTTATTGGCAAATTGTGCGGGCAAGCCAGACTCTGTTTTTCGCTTAGTGCATTCCTTCCCCCTCAACAAAAAGAGTCTCTAAAATCTATGGCATGGACAAATATGTGCACTATTTGGTGGTTTAAATTAGCACCTAACCTAGCTTTTTAAACCATGTCAAGTTTTAGTGTCTCAGTGAGCATTAATTTTCAACTAGATTAATTAATTTAAAATAGTATTAAATGTTGGGAATTAGTCACAAAAGAAAATTTAAAAATATATATATTATTTAATTAAGTTATTTAAAAAAGAATGAAATCGGTCGAGTCGGCCGGACGCCCTTGGCCCGACTCACCCCTTTCCTTTTTCTTTTTCCGCCGGGCCCGGTCGACTTCCTCCTTCAGCCCAGCCCGCGAGTGAGCTAGTCGTCTCCCCCACCGTCTTCGCTGCAAGACCGCAAAGAAAAAAACCGGTGGTATGAGCAAGCGGCAGAGAGGAGCAAGGGGATTAATGGCAAGCGAGCGGCGTGATCCACGGGCCTGGGCGTGCGATCCGGCCAGCAAGCTAGTAGCAGGGAGCCATGCGATTGCCGGCCGAGCATAAAAAACCGGAGAGGGATCGACACGGGGAGGAGGATCGGGAACAAAAAAAAAAAACGCGAAAAGAGAAATACCGAAAAAAACAGAAGAAACTAGAAGCGGCAGGGACCACAAGGGAGGAAGAGAGGATCCCTTCTACGAACGATCGACCATTGCCATTGATCGTTGCCGAAGTCGCCCGCCTCCAACCCCACCGGAGCTCAATAGACCGCAACACACGTAGAGGCAAAATGGGAGTTCAAAGGGATAGACCGAACCAGAAGAGCTCGAGGGGAGTAGCTCCGTTGTTGCAGGAGGTCCATCCGCCCGCCGTGATCCGCCATAGCCCACCACCGGTGCTGCAGGTCTCCGAACCCCCTTTGGTCTCGTTCCCGGAAACGCCGGACCGAGCTCGCGGCCGACCGAGCTCCGATCCATGTCGCTTTTGCACTTTGCCCTCTCTCTTTATACATTATCTTCAAAGACTCTTAAAGCGTATTAGACGCTCGCCTGAGCGAAATCCTTCGAATTTGGTAGCGCCCGCAGCTGTTCGACATGATGCCTCACCGAAAGTGTCGAATCCCGGCCCTCGACCGGTTCGGTTTTGGTTTTATTTTGCGTTGCTCCGGTTTATATTGTCGTCATGAATCGCTCCGTCGTTTTCCCTAGCTGCAGATTCCTTCACGCTATTTGGCTGAGATGGAGCGTTGCGCTTGCGAGGTCTACCCAACGCCTCTTAACGCCGGTACGACTAGCGGCCGGCCCGGTGCTGACGTCAGTGGATTTAACCACTCGACGCCGGGCGGTGGCCCACGACTTCATATAGGGCGTCAGCACTCCGCGGCGTTGTTGGCGTCGGACCGGGCGAGGGAGCAGCGGGTGCCTCGAGGCTGCAACCGTGGAAGAAGAGGCCCCGAAGAAGACGATCAAAAAGGTAAAAAAGAAAAAAATGAAATGAAAAAAAGAGAAAAGAAAAAACACAAAAAGATAAAAATGAAAAAAGAGAGATGGGTTTCGTGTTGGGCCTTTTTAGTTTGTGGGTTGGATTAGGTTAGCCGGAAACAGAAAAGTAGAAAATGGGCCCTCAGGTGGGCTGAAGTAAAAAAATCAAGATGTAGTTTGGGCTGATTTAGGACTTGGACTTGTAGGACTCCTTTTTCTTTTCTTTTTTAAATAGATTGACCGGAGCCTAGTTTAATTTAGAAGTTTTAACCGACGGCCCCACGGCTGGACCAAACCTGGGTCCTGGTCTCACGAACCCGGGCTGCCGTCGGGTCGTCGCCGGACCCGACCGGTCCAGGGTTTCAAAACAAATAATTAATTAATTATTAATTAAAAATAAAAAAATTAATTAAAAATTAATTAAAAAATTAAAAAAAAATTAAAAAAAATTAATTAATTTAAAAAAAAATTTAGAAAAATCCAAAATTGTTTGGGTAGGTTGGAAATTGCTATGTATTTCCGTTTTTAAGTGTAATTATGCATTTATTTGCTTGTATTTTGCTTATATCGCATGTTTAGATTGTATATCTTGTTATGTTTAAGGGTATGTATGTATTCTTATGGTGATTAGACATTGTTAGCTATGATTATTGATGGATTTGTTTAATGGCATGTGTGTAGTCATATGGTATGTTTAATAGTATGTGTTTAGATTGCACTCTCATTATGATCACTTTAATATGTTTGTGGATGAGTAAAATCAATTCAAGCTGCATGCTAAAAAATTATTTTGATAAAATGAACAAGATTAGGTACCGAAAAGGCGCTAATTAGCCAATTAGTGTAATCAAGTCCTCGAACCTGATTACGGTCACAGTGTAGGAAGTAAGACGCCCCATGCCTCACTTGGTTCCTAGCCGACCCCAATAAGCTAGCTGGCGACTCATTTATGCAAAATTCATATGAAATATCCAAACGTCACGCGAGTATGGGCTTGGGAGAGCCTGCCTAATCGTAGGCCCAGGCCGTCCCTTAAAAGAATACACCTAAAAGCGTATTTCCTCCCCAGGGGTAGGTCGCCACGTTGTCTTTATTAGGAAGCAGCCTTGCAGAGTTGGTATTGCTCCATGCTAAAGAAGTGGACGAAACCGATGTTCAAGGTGAATCTGCGTTCAAATCATTGGATGTATAGATCTATGAGAGAATCCCTATTTGAGCTTTGCTGTTAAATTCTTTATGATATCTAACATTACCATGTTTTTCGTTTATTTAATTTTTCCACATGAATCGATGAGCTCTAAACTTCTAGAATTGAATTCACTGCATTTTTTTGCAATTGATTAGGATATCTTTCCTCACAAAGTATCATTCGTATCATGGACACAGCATGTAGAAGATCTACTCTCATCATGCCTATGAAGAAAGCATGTCCCAAATGACTTCTTTTATACTTCTTATTTATTTCTTCCTTCAATGAAGTAGTTTAGAGTTTAATAAAGAAAGTGATCTATCTAAATTACTTCCATTCACATCATCTACAGCTTCATGTTTAATTGCTAGAATCAAAATTTTCTACCTGTTTTATCGCATTTCAAGTAACTTCGATGGTTAATTGTAATAATAATAGAAAACTTTCATGGTTAATCACATTTAAAATAAAGCGAGGTACAGAGGATGTATATCCACTGGATAAGAAGACCTTAAATCCCAGTACTCATTTCAAATTGTTAAGTTGCTCAACATTTGACGCTCATAATAATCTTTTAGTATCAGGGAAAGGTGTTGAGAGATGAGAATATGAGCCCCAAAATTATTATTTGATACTCCTGATAATTGCTTAGTCATAGGTGGCTTAAGGACACATAAAAGAGTTACATATTGCTCTACGACTTCAATACTGGCTTCTTGTTGACTACATATTATTGTTTGTCATCTAATATTCGTGAAATTAGTTGGAGAGCTTGGATTAACGGTGCACAACAAGTCCAGTTCAAGCCAAGAACCGGGTAGAGCCATCCTGATGAAGTCCGGTTCCAGGTCAATTCTAAAAAAAGTTGGTCCACTTCTTGATAATGAAACCGTAGAGTCGGCCTTTTTCTGGTTTGGCTCCCGGTTCTTATACTAAAACCATCTATTGGACCTTGAAACCGACCAACCAAGGTGGTTCTAGGCTCGAACCAATCCAGAACCCATGTTTCACCTTATTTAAAAAAAAAAAATGTAATAGCAAGTTGCAACCGAGAGGGATTGGAAGCCGTGACCTCAAGTATGAGGTGTATGCATAACACCACTAAGCTCACAAGAGTTTGCCTGATGACAGCTATAAAAGATGATCAATGATATTTTAAACCTGATTTTTACAAAAAAACCTGGTTCTTGAGTACTGGAAACCGGCCTGAAACCAGCCAAGTGTAATTGACTCGGTTCTGATTCCAGCCTCGAAATGAATCGCCCAATTCCCAGAAAGAGCTTTTGTGGAAATCAGATCATACATATTGTATGTTATTTTTCATTGCTCATGTCGAGGCCAGTTGCAGATCATTTGTAACTGAGACCTCCATGGTTGGTACTAGGTTTTTGCCATGGAATTGACACATCCTAGAACAGATTGCCTGTAGTTTTAGATGTCAATTAGCAGTATTCTTTATACATCTGATTTTTCGATCTCAAATTTTCCTTTCAATGATTCAAGGAATTGATACTCCACCAACCGTTGTTGTTTGATAGGTGACAACAATCTATCCTTTTTCTCAGTTTTTATCCCTGCCTATAGAAGTTTCACCGACAAGTCATTGAGTTTCATGTTTTCTTTAAAGATACTAACTAGAGCAGAGTTAACAACTAATTATTAGCTTCGTCACGCCGCTAAGAGCTATAAGCTATTGAATATCAGACTCATCCTTTTTATTGCAAAGAAATTAGTTGATCTTGGTTGATGTGCTCATGTGGTTATCACAGAGTAGGTTCCATGGCCTTTCTATTGTTGTTGCACATAAAAAATAATAATAAATCAAACACCCTGTTGCTTTCTTTTCTGGTTGAGCATTTTCTTTTAGGGCAAGCTTCCAGATGTCTCGGTTGAACTCTATTTTGGTGCATGTATTTTATAATTAGGATTATCCAGTTTAGTGGATTTTTAAAGTCATTATTGCTAATGAGGCTTAGTCAGTTTGTTAGTCTTGCTGGAAAAGTTATTGCTTGTGATGTATAACAAAATCTTGGGTGACTGGATGTCTTCATTTATATGTCATTCTGATGGTACACTTGCATGAAGTTACGTCAAAATTAATCTTTTCGGTCGTTTGCTTAAGTGAAATTTTGGCACCTTCAATTTTGTAGATATTGCATTGATCACTATTTTTCCAATCATGAATGCAGGGTGTCCCCATAACACGAGAACTCGTTGGACAATACTGCGCGGATTGAGGGCTGGTTGGCTAGATTTCCAATGTTTGACAGGGTGGGTGGCAGAACATCTGACATGTCTGCAGTTGGTCTATTTCCAGCAGCCCTTCAAGTTCATAAGCCTAACTTTATCTCATTGTGGTTATATTCTGATTTGACTCGAAGAGCATATTCATTAGCAAATCCAACTGGGTATCGATATCAGAGAAATGCTTGTTGGTGCATCCTTGATGGATCAGGCTAACAGGACTAAAGTGGTAACATTGTTGTCAACTAATGTTATTTGGTGTTTCTTCGAACGTTCTGTTGTTACCCAAGTCCAGTAAAGAATTAGTTTTGGTATCAGTGGGGCAACTTATGGTGTAAAATCTTGCTCAGTGTGTAGTGCTCAAGATTCTGCATGTGCACTTTTATGATGTAGGAAGCTGAGTCAGCCAGAATGAACTAAGTATGGTCTAGATATCAGTCTTGATTATAGATAGCTAATCAGGCATTAAAGGATGTCAGCTAACAAGTTGAATGGTTGTCTCTGATGGTATGCACTGTGATGTATGCAAGAGTAACTTGTGAACTTATATGCAGCAGAATCGTACTTGTATCCAGTCATTGTGCGCTGAGAAGATTTTGTAGTATATGTGCTAGAGGATGTCATACAGTATAATTCATTGTAAAATAAAATGTAGAGGATCCATTTGATCCATTTAAGCTCACGACTGGCAATTGCTAGCAATTGCTGTTGTTGTCGTTTAGTTGCTTCAAGGCATGTTCATTTCTAGTTGCCGATGCACGCTACAGTGAATCAAAGTACAATGCACTTTGATTTGTGCCTTCTCTTGTTGCCTGCTTTGTAGTATCAAATTTCCCAGCAATTCAAATCCTTGTTCAGGATGCAGAGTAAATCTGCAATGCAAGTTGGGGAGATGATTCTGTTTCCTTGTCCAGGATATCCATTATTTTGTAGGGTGTCTGAAAAAGAACCATAGACACTTTCATTTAGGGACTGATAGCATATCCACACTGTTGCATTCCTAGATTGTGATTTCTTTGCCTGCTTGCAGTCGTAAATCTGGCAGCAAATAAAATTTTCTTTAAGGATACAGTCCAATGTAAGTCTGGGATTAATTCTGTTTCCTTGTCCAAGACATTGCTAACTTGTATGTTGCGTCAGAAGAAGATCCATAGAAAATTGATGTAGGGACTATAGATTAACTGAGCATGTCCACATTGTTTGTGCTTCCTACATTGTAAATCCTTTAGCAAGTAACTTATCATTGTACTAATTTCGTCAAATAATCACAAACATAAATGTCAAGGTCTGTTTGGGTTGTGAGTTTCAGCTTGCCTTTCCGGTTTTAGCTGTGGGTTTGAGTTTTTGGCTTTACAAAAATGAAGTTGGCGGAAGACATAACTTCTAACTTGAAAATGACTATGGCTCATTTTGAGAATTTAATAATACTGAATGCTGAACCTTAAACAATGATGTTTGGATTCCTGGATAATTTTACTTCTAAAATGAAGCATGTGATGACTTTTAGTGACCAAAAGCCATATACCTGATGCACAGTCCCTATCATCCGTCCCCCCACCCCTGGCGGGCGCGAAAAAAAAGAAAATAACCACACACACACACAAAAACAAAAGAAGTTACAACATAAGCAGTATCAGTTTTTCGGTGGCTGTCTGAGTGGCTTCTCTGCTGATACTGATGAAAGGATGGTTCTTGCCTTTTGTATTCCTGTGCAGCGAAAATAACTCGTTTCTTTTCTAGGTGAAGAACAACCCTGCTGCATTTCCATATTCTTTCTCCTTTTCTTTGGTAGGAGTAAATCCTTGATCAGAATGACTGTTCTGTAACTATAAGTAAGGAGAAAATATGGGCCTCCATCTTTCAAGATTCTTGCTCTTAATGCTTTTTATGATCACTTGTGTTTTGTAGATGGGAGAAATATCAAAGTGAGGAGGAAGCGGCTCTTGGTTGGGGAAAGCGTGTTAGAAAAGATGTTTCTTACAAAGAAGCATAGGCAGCACATCCAAGTGAAATGGCCAACAAGGTATTTGATCTAAATTGCCTTTTCTTATGCTGTTAGGGCTAGAAACTTTAGAATAAGAGTGCACCTGATGGTGTTAAATATTGACCAAGGGATTATGATGGTGATCTAATTTCTTTGATATGTTGAAGAAACTCTCTGTTGTGCTGAAGAGCAACTTCATGGATCCACTTTTAACCATGCTCCTTTTATGGAAAGGGCAACTAAATAAATCCCTTGTCATTGTTCTTTATTTATTCTGGGTCCTGGGAGTTGAAATTTGGATTATGAAGTTGCAAATGTCTTTCCTTTTAATTGGTTATTATTCCACTAATGAAGGAAATTTCAGTCGTAAACACTTGTAAGGAGGACTCATGCATTGAACATACGGCTTATTTTCCTCAACTTTTGTGCGTGCATGAGTTTGCTTTCAAATTCCTGTTGAACGATATATTTTTTCTCATTCATCTTGTCCTAATGTCGCTTTTAGCTTGAATTGCTGACATCCTTGAAGGTAGGATGCTGGTCTGTATTTTGAGTTTTTCACTGAGTATATTAAGCTATTTGCTCCATTAGAAAATTTATGGGCAATAAAATCAAATTTGTTTCGATCTCAATGGTGCTGAGGTTTTCATGTATTGACTTGCACTTATATAGCATCATAATTTCATTATTTGTTGGTTTACCTTTGAAACATAAAGCAGAGTGGTGACGAAGAGGAATGGGTGCCAAAGCAAGAGCTAGAACGGGCGTATAGACCTGCTGGATGCGCTCTAAAGGAAAATAGTAAGTGCCACAATTCTTTATGTTTTTCTTTCTAGTGTAAGTTTTTTGCTGCTAATTCAATTGATGAAAGGGATGCCAATGCTTATTCAGTTGATGAAAGAGAAGTTGTGACAGCTCCTCCACCCCCACCAGATCCTGAGCTACCACCCACTGTATCTGCAATAGCCCAATCAGTGAGACTGTTAAATGGGGAAGATAAGCCTACCATTCCTCCTTTTGTGATACCAGGCCCTCCTCCTTCTCGACCTAAGGATGTGAGACTCAATTCTTAAAAAGAGAAAGAAGTCAGAGCAAATGCGGCCCATCCAGGCAGAAGTCCAGGAGAGCAGGCAACTCCCCTCTGCAGAATTTCTTAGGTGATGATGCTGCTTCAAGTTCTATCCCTCTGGTCCCTAAGCTTAATGCATTTCCACCATCGGTGCTCACAATGACAGGTCCTGCTCAGAAGGAGGCTCCACTTAACACATCAACTTCAGCGATGCGTCAACCTTCTTGGGAGAAAATGAATGTAGAACTGTCCCCATCATCTGAAATACTTAAGTTGGTTGCGTCAAGCATTGGTCCAGGTCAACAGTTTGCCCTTTTTCTGCCCGCGAAAAGCTTAGATCTCCCTGGAAGTGATGTATCCTTAATGAAACACAGTCTTGACCCTACAGGCAATTCTGAACCAAATCATGCTGGAGGCAAGGAGCAATCACATCCTGTCAATGGCTTGCAGATCCCCAGAAGTTAGACCAGCCTGAAAGTGGGAATTCTTCTAGTAAGACTTGGTCGGTTCTTTCTCGGACTAATCATCTTGATGCAAAGGAAGTCTCATCTAAGGAGATTGTTTCGGGTCATCCCGAGAGTGACATTGATCCATAAATTCAAGGCAAGGGAGTGACAATATATGGAAATCACAATTCTTTCATGGGACTGGAAGCGTTAGGGTGCTTTGCAGATGGTGGCATAATTTTTTTCTTGTAGGCTTTGAGCAGTGACGGTGAGCAATGAAATTGCAAAGATAGGGATGGTTAGCCAAATTAGGACACCCCTGTGTAAAGCTTTTGTTATAGAAAATGAGATTGTAGTGTTAATCGATGTACATTCATCTTACTCAAATGTTGCAGGTGCTAGATTAGCATAAAGATGAGTTAGTGCAGGCGTTTAACGAAGTAAGGTTGCTGAGTGGCTCTGTCCAATACATCACCTTTAGATCAAGTCTAACTGGTGCATTTACCTTTCTTTTCTTCACTTGCCTTGTTCTATCTCCCCAAGCTTTTAGAAGGTTCTTTTGTATGAGACTAAAAGCTTGTATCATATTATTGTATCGTCAAAATATCACAAATTTTCTATGTTTTTTTATTTTTTTTTTTTGGTAAGGTAAGTAGTTAATATAAGGGGGAAAGGTCAAACTGTACAACCAAACGACTCCAAAAACTAACACTTGGAATGAACATGCTCATTTTGAGTGTAAGGGAGCAGAGGAAAAAAACGAAAGGGCAACAACCAAAAGGAGAGCCAAACCCAAGAGCCAAACGGCAAACACCAAGCAAAACGACCTAGAAACCAACGAGACACCTAGCCAAGTGGTCTAGGATTAGGGGAGGAGAAAATAATAGGATCCAAATCCCACGAACAAATTTTCTATGTTAACAAGGGTTCATTTTCAAGTTGTAGTGTAATGAATTTTTTTGCATAATGAGCAGTATTAGCAACCATGAAAAGCCATTATTAAAACTCTGCCAAGCTTTCGGGAGGACAAAGGGAAACATGCATATAGTTTACCCGATTTGTGAATCATTTCTTATAGATTCATATTAATCAAAATCGGGACTATGAGATTGCAAAGTGTGGAGTTTTATCTCTTCAAGCACAAAAACATACTTAGTGAAATTGAGTTTTACTATGATGACCAATCAAAGGAAGGAACGGTATGGAGACTACTAATGAGATTTAACCAGCTAAATTGAGAGCTTAAAGGACCAAAATGAACGGACTTATAACTTATTAAACCAACATCTCATGAGAATTGAACAATGCTGTGTCTTTTCACCCACATTATCATGCAAAATCGAAACGGTGTATTTTGTATGACACCAGTATTCTGTAGTCAAGGGCCAAAAGAACTCGAACATAGCATTTTGATGTTTGAATAACAAAGTTTTCAAGATATCTTCCAACAATACAAAGAGTGAGAATTAAGAACCACCATATTCTTTATAACAAGAAATAAAAATTCAAGATTGCTCTGATTTCCAAAAGTAACTAAAAGTTAACTAATATCAATTTTGTTTGTATATCTACACACACTCAAAAGCTGCAGAAATTCTTTAGATCCTCTTCCTTGGCATACTGGCTTGGTATTTATCTTCGAACTGTGAGGATACAGATTCTTGGAGTTCCTAATCATCCCCTCGGTGACTCCAGTAACAAGTGATATATTTGCACAAACATTCGGTTATTTATATGCACGCGTTGTTTCAAATGCCATTTACATATGCACCAATATGTCTTTAGTAGTTTAAATTGAATAGGATTGGAGAAACTAAAACCTTGGGGAGACTTCTTTTCATCAGAGAGCTGAGTGGTAATGTAAATAATAGCTGCTACAATGGATATGGGGCTCCTCCTGCAAAATTAGAGGATAAAAACATAGGAGAATACGTTCAGCACTAAAGGAACAATAGTAAAGCATTTGAACTAAACCCGGTAAGTAATCTTTATACACAGCAAGTCTACATTGACGAACCAGCTCAAATCACGTCTTTCAACCTCAATAGAAGAAAGATGAAATGTTGTCAACCAAGTTTTACAGTTTTCGACTTTTCCTCCAGCTTTACCATTAAAATTCCAACTATGAGAGAATTAACCACTGAAAAACATTCAGCTTGTGCAGTTTGATATCACTGTCAATGCTTATATCAGCTTGTCTGTCATTAGCAAGTCCACCTGTCTCCTGCATCTAAGTTGATTTCGCTAGGAAGTACTATGTCGATGTCTGTCCTGCTTCTCTGGAACAAGTAAACTAACAGAATTAAGGATGTCTACAATACATACAGAAACATAAAACAATGAACTTGCATTATTACCTCTAACATGACAGCCCAAAACCCGATCAACCTAAAAAGCAAAAAAGTATCAAATGAATTAAAGATGGATTCTAAGATCGATCACCAGAATCAAACAACAAAGTTGGTCGTAGGTAGATTTACCCGGTGAATTTCACTCTGGCAGCGTAAATGGCGTGACAAGCACCAGCATGTTAGGCACGAGAAAAATAAGGATTAGGGGAGAGAGAGGGAGTAGCATTTATACCGGGTACTATAACTGTCTCATATTCATGTGGTCCAATTCTCTCTACACTTAATATGTACAGCTCAGTACATCCTCCCACATGATGGCACACCCCTCAAGTGTATAGTATCTTCTCTTATACATAATATGCATCCCACTAGCTAACTCAGGTTATATGCCTCTCACTAGCTTAGTCACATAACTGAGACCTACTTCACAACCGAGCAGCACAGCATCTAGTTTCTCTGGACACAGAAAAGCCATGAAAACAGCAAGGTTGTCTATGGATTTAGCCAGCTTTCTTCTGAATCACACATTCCATCTTTGATTGTTGCGTTTTTCAGTATGACTGTTATCCCTGACCTGATGCAGAATCCTTCTTCTGGTCTATCTGCTTCTTGAACACCCTGTAAATGGAAGGATCACATCTAGTCATAAATCCGGATGGAATTGAAGTATCAGGATTGCAAAAGGCATTCTTGTCAATTATGCAGTTCCTTGAGAAAGGAAAAGCAAAGGAATTTGTCAGTGGAAGGATTGTGAACTATTCTATTAACAAGTTGTCGATTCAGAATTTCCTGTAGACATGCCTATTCAAAGAATGAATAATTACCTGATTTTAGGATTTTATCCGACCCCAATAGGAACCTTCCCTTGTGCCAGAAGATATGCGATTTCAGCTTCAGTTTGATAGTAATCTGCACCCATCATCATGGTATCCTGCAAATTCAAACGTGTCCCAAAAACCAGCACCCATTAAAGTATGTTGCCATTGCTACAGAAATTGGCACACGAACTAACCCCAGTATTGTGAACTTTTAGCAAATTTGGAATGTCTATACTGATGACTTGCTTAGTACATTAGCTTGACAAAGGAAATTAGTGTCTATAGAAAACAACACATAAAACGACCATCAAGTAATCTAAAGACTTGTATTAGAAGCATCCTGACTTGTTCTAAGTCCACTATACCTTCAACTTGAGGAAATACAACCAATAGATGAAGATACAACAATTCAAAAAGATCACTGTACACCAGAGTTATATGAACAAATTGAATGGCATCATTTGCCCCTGTTAAATCTGGTCCACCACCTCAAAATGTTCAGATGGGATCTATTAACCCTTTTTTTTTTTTTTTTTGGTAAAGTTATTAACCCAAAAAGTTGAAAGCTGAAAATGTCAACATTCCAACCAAATCATCCGAGAATCTGAAAATTAATTTTCTCAAGCAATCACCATTATGATCTTCAAAAGGTCAAAGAATGTATACAAAAGCAGCACACCTTAAACTCAACACCATAGTCTAGACGCAAGTGCACACCAACAATGGAGTGTTCAATGCTACATTCTTGCAAGAAGCAACCGTGAGAGATTATTGCATCTACAATCTGCAGAAACAGTTCAAACAAGAGACAGTTTAGACCATAACAAAAACAGAGACTTATCGTGTTGACAAGCTTACCCTGCATTTATCAACTTTACGGGGGGGTAAGAATCTTGGAGACGTGTAGAAAGGTGTTTGCGGATCATAAAATTCGAACTTTGGAGGCTGCATTACAGGAAATTAACCCACTATTAGAAAAGCCACTGTCTCCTCAAAGGACAAATAGTATCGCTTTATGACAGCCACAGTTTGAACTCGAAGCTTCTATGATTTTTCTGAGAACGTGATTGAGATCAGGCCCCAGATTGACATAGAAATTGTAGCCAAAAAGATCTAAAGAGTAAGTATTTTTCCAGCCCTAAGGTTAAGCCAGCATATCAAGTGATTAACGACTATAGAAGGTGATGACTGAATTAGCAGATGACATTGACAACTCCAATTTTGAGTTATGAGCAGAAGATGCAATACCACACACAAACCTGCTCTGTTAGGGCCAAATCAGTGTCAAAGAATGACTTGATTGTTCCAATGTCCTCCCAGTAGTCATTAAACAGATATGCCTGACAAATCAATGCATCCAGATAAGTCAGCATTTCTGTTAAGGTAGCTTGCAAGTACAAGTTACATATAAACACACATCTCTAATGAAGGGGAGAGAGACAGAGAGAGACAAAGAGAAAGCCCGCAGCTTAGTCTATGTTAAAGAAAAGGTCCTGACCTGGACATTATGCTCTGCAACAGCTGACGGAATTATTTCAGAGCCAAAATCATTGCATGAGGGGTAGCTCCATCTCAGAAGCTTTAGTAACACGTCAGTTTTAAATACATAGATGCCCATTGAGGCAATGTATGGCAAGTTCACTGCATCTTGCTTTGACAGCCCAAGAAGAGTACTGTCAACTTGCTGTGGGCAGAGGTTCGTGCAGGAGACGAGAATCCAAATAAGATTAGTAACTAGTTGATGCATTATATGATGTGCAGAGATGATGTCTGCTAAGGAAACAGCCAAAGCAGTCATGTCAAATGATAGGAAGTGTTTATTGCATTAATGATACCATTGCTTTCAGCTCATTGCCCTTCGGTTTTCCGGCAAATTGGACAATCCATCCAGTTCTATCAATCTTCATCAGTCCATAACCCAAAGCACGACTGCAGCAACAAAAACCAGAAAGGGTTAGTTGCAAAACTCATCAGTAGCTCTAAATTTAGTGCAACTGAAAACGGACGTAAGAAACAATATAATCACAAAAACTTGGTTCTTCCCAACCCTAAGTGGAATGTCAAGGAGAACTGAGCTTTATATGCTCTTAAATCTTTTAAGGCAATATATTTAACCACAATAAGAACCTGTCATCCATTGGGACACATGAAACTGTGATATCGGCATTTGTATCAATATGCTTTTGCAATCAAGCCACAACTAGTCAGTTTAAACTCACAAACATATTAGATGGAGTTTACAATGAAATCTTCAAAGTACCTGCACAAAATTCATGTAATTCATCCGGTACAGGTGGTCACCAGACAAAATCAAGATATTCTCCACATTCTTGTTCTTGGCATCCTGCGGAAATAATTTGAAACCAACATTCAACTTCAAGAGAAACTCCAAAAAACTTTGCACAAGTAATTGTCAAAACCCTAAGCACTCGCCTCAAAGACCCATATGAATTGCCTAACAACATCAGCAGTCCCCTAGAACCACCTCTTTCCAGCTTCACCCGGAGTTTGAGTTGCCGCAAGGACCTATATGTGTTACCAAATTTTTTCATATTAACTTCAGTTGTTTCTTGAGTTAAGTCATCGGGATTCCAAAATAATAAATCAGAAGAAAATTATACCTCCACAAATCCATCATGAAAACTAATGCCATTATCAAAGTTGTATGTCCAGGAAAGGCGGTGATTGAGGGTAAAGGAATTAAACTGCGTTAAGATGAATACTTTTTTGATACCACTGTTAATGCAATTGCTCATTGGGATATCAATCAACCGGTAGCATCCTCTTATAGGAACCTGCAGATTTAAAAAAACCACATAATTGATTATATAGTTGAGATAGTGCTATGTGGGTAAACAATGGGCACATACAAATAATCACTGCCTGCCCGCTTGGCCCTTCTGCTAGTAAGTGGAAACAGTCATGTTCTAGCACCTCCTCCCAGTATAATTGAAGCAACACTCTTCGGGTCTGCTCTTGGAGTTTCCAACATTGGAGCTTGAAGAGTCTGAAATCACAGTTCAAGGAAAGTAACAAGTAACCCACATTAGGGAACAGCATATTGGGATCAAAAGTAAATCTCAGATAAGAGGACAGAGAGGAGAGCATCTTCAACTGAGAACTTCCCCATTTTTAGACAACTAAATTATCTCAATCAAGTACGATAAGACAAATGACAGCAATTAACACATCGAACTCAAGGCAAGACCCCTCAAATAGCTATGAACTACCTTGAGAGGAGGATCAAGGCACTCAATATGAAAGGTCCGGGGAGCTATCACAACATAACAAGTTGCCTCCAAGATCACAAATAACACCTTCATAGTAATACTGCAAGACAAAATGTTACAAAAACCACCAGTCAGAGGAGAATAGATGGTCCTCAAAAAGTCCTCAACATCGAAATGATACAAATTCTCAAGACATCTAATTGACACAAAAGAGGATAAAATTTTATCCTGTAGACAAAATTTTGCCTATGGTCACTGTTATGATTCAACAAGGGTTTAGTGTAAATATAAAGGAAAACTACAAGGTGTCTCACGACTTAAAAAACAGCATAGTTACGAATAAATAGAAGTGGCATGTGATGCCAAAGCAATTAACAATATATTACCCCATCAATTCCTTTCTTCTTCGATGAATACCAATCCAGAGAAATTTCACATTTTAGCTTGTTCCTAGCAGAAGTCGTAGTCTTTGGGACCTCCAAGGCTACTGAATTCTGTTCTTTATCATATTTCTGAGTGTCGGGACTGTTCTTAAGTACTCGGGGCAAAAGCCTCGAGCTACGACTACCATGTAAGCTCGAGACTGAAAAACTTCTACGAACTCCAGAATTTAACAGCCAATTCATCTCGATTCAAGAGCAAATAATACATTCCTCAGGGATATCTATGAGCTCAAGGCAAGGGATGAGCGAGAGAAGATGATGGCGAGAGAGAAAGCGATCCAAGGGAGAAGTAGGAGGGGGCTTAATCTGCAAATTAAGCGTCAAACATTATCAAGTCAATCAATCCGTCGATGTCCAATGCAATCAGCTAAGCATACTAAAAGAAAACCAACAATCAAAAACCGAATTTCATCGACATTAATTGGAAAACCGAAGGGAATTTTGAAATTGCGAGTCTAAGAGTCGGAAATCTCCATACATGGTCATTTCAAGTGAATAATACGTAAACGAGCTCTCCATCTCTTCGACTAGAAACCAATTCAATTTATCACCGGCTCGCACTTCCTCGAGCTACTAAGACAATACTAGCATTTACCAGAAAACTGACACAAGCATCTACGACAACAAACCGATTCCCAAGAAAAAAAAAAAAAAAAGAACGCAGGGAACTACACTCTCTTACCACACGGAGAGCAACAACGACCGAATTCAGAACTGCCCGGCCTCACCGCCGACCACGTCGGCAGCGAAATTGCGAGACGGCGTCGAGCGTGCTCTCAATCGTGCCTTCGGGAATTGGACCGGCGCGAGTTTCGACTTCCTCAACTAGTAGTGCCCGACCATGCGGCCCTTGTCCGGGCCGGGCTCGCGATCACGCCCTTCTCCGGCTCCTCCATCGCCTTAAACGTGGCTTGGAACCGAGGCTCCATCTTCTCCACGAACTCGTTCGTGAACCCGATTCGGCTCACGTCCAAGGAAAAGCCCTAGCTCCGGTGCTGGTGCAGCCAGTCCACGTACCTCGTCCACAGCGCGGGAATCCTTCTCCAGCCCTCTAGCCTACGCCTCTCCTTCTTCGCCGCGCCGTCGGCCCTGCCCAGGTCCACCGAGATCTCCCTCGCGACCGATCGGGCCAGCGACAGGGACAACACCCGGTTGACGATGGGGAGCCTGGCGCCGCTCGGGAACGAGATCGAGGCCGCCTCCCTCCTGCCGGAGGTCGACGGCTTCGCGGCGGAGGCCAGCGGCATCTTCGGCCTGAGGGGGGAGGATGAGTAGATGCTAGAGACGGAGGACGCCATCGGCGGCAGCGGCTCGGAGTCGGAGTTGATGACGAGTTCGTCGGAGGGAGGCAATCGGACGGAGGCAACCGGCGAGGCTTTTTGGGGAGGCGGAGGCGGTGGGATGTGCTGAGAAGGAAGTGCAACTCGTTCCCTCTATGCTCTTCCACGACGAGAGAGAACCCAAAAAATATTCGAATGTAAGGAGAGAGAAATTTTAAGCGCGCATTTATCGTCCCTTCGCCAGTCCTTTCTTCCGCCAGCCGAGCTGAGCCGAGCCACAGCTGAGAGTTATTCAGGAGAGAGTGAGAAGAGAGAGGAGAGAGAAAGAAGCGCCGGGTTGTTGAGAGGACAGAGAGCGTCGGGACCGGTGGGCCCCGAGGACCGCGCCGCGCAAATTTTGAACCTCTACCCGACGGGAAAATATTGGGTGGGTCTTACCCTCCACGTAGGCGTAGGGTAAGACCATTTAGAATCCGACACATGGATCCGGGAGAGGAGGTCCGGGAGCTCCACATCGGCGTGGTCCCCGGCCACTCACGAGCTGCCATGTGGAGGGGTGGGCCCACTTGGTGTCTTTTGCCTTCTTCCTATTCTCTCTCCCTTCCTAGCCTCGACGACGCCCTCTCTCCTCCTAGCGCACCCACCTTGTCTCTGTGCGGTGCATTTATTGCGGCTTAAACTTTTCTCTTTCCTTCTCAAACGAACGAAAGAGGAGCCCGTTCATCTGTCCCTCTCCATTTCTTTCTTTCGAAATTTTGAATATGAAATTTTCTCCCTCCGCGCTCTCATTCTTTGCTCCACAGACGCCCCGCCGACGAACCACATTACGGCCGCCCCTACTCCGGTGCTCGCTCGCTTCTCTCTTCGAGCTCGTTCTTTGCTCCGTCGTTCGTTCCTACGTTCCCGGATCGCGAGATGCAGCACGTGGAGGAGAAGCAGGCCTCTTCGAGCTCCTCTCAACATCGGCGGCGTCGCCCGCCGAGCGAGACCCCCCACACACGAAGGCTCGGCGAGGTTGCTGGAGAAGCTGGTGCCGTACGCGAAACGCGACGCCGACGGCCCTCCACCTCCGCCTCCGCCGATTGACTCCGTTGCCCTCGACTCCGACACTGACGCCGCCTCCTCCCCTGAACCCGACTCTAACGCCGACGCCCCTCCGCCTCCCTCTCGCGACCTCTAGTCCTCTCTCTCTTTTGTCCCCGAAGTCACGCCTCTCTTCCAGCAAACCTCGATGCTGACGTCCCTCCGCCGGTTGCCTCCGTCGAAGATTTGCCCCAAAGGGTAAAGAGTCTGGAAAAACTCTCACTTGCTCTGCATTTCCATCTCGATATACATTTTAGGTTAAAGAGCTTGGGTATTCTAGAAATCTTTTCTTATCCGTTATTAGCTACGTCCAAAGTGGCACCATGTAGGCTCTTTTTTACTTCATGATCCTGAAGAGTAAAGAGTTGATCATGCTTGTAAGTCTTGAATGCGGTATAATGCGTCTGATATCGTTACTTGTCATGGTAATATAATTATTCTCATCCTTTATCCACATCGAGCGTTTTCGTACTTGTGTTTTAACTGGAGAATGGTATTGCAGAAGGAACTGCTCGACATTCTTGATAGGGTCGCCATAGATGATCTACTGGTAGTTCTATCTGTTGCAAATATGTGCAGTAATGCGTATGAGGGTTTGTCAGCTCGTTGCATTGAGCTTGTTGTTAAATAGATGTTGATGTTGTTACCCTAGACAGCTTTGCCCCATTATATTGTCAAGCAGATCATGGATGCCAGAATGGAACTTGGCTTGAATAGGCCAGAATGTGACAGCTTTCCTGATAAGCACGTGAAGAGAATACACAGGGCTTTGGATTCGGATGATGTTGAGCTAGTCAGAATGCTACTCAGGGAGGCACGTACTACTCTTGATCATGCATGTGCACTCCATTATGCAGTTACTTACTGTGATGCCAAGACTACCACCGAACTTCTTGATCTTGGTATTGCTGATATTAATCAAAGAATCCCAGAGGCTATACCGTTCTGCATGTTGCATCATTGAGGAAAGAGCCCAAGATTATTGTGTCTCTTTTAGTAAAAGGAGCCCGGGTATCCAACCTCACTTTGGATGGTAGAAAAGCACTTCAGATATCTAAGAGGCTCACTAGGGCTGCGGATTACTATAAATCAACTGAGGAAGGAAAAGCTACTTCCGAGGAGTGACTGTGTGTGGAGATATTGGAGCAAGCTGAAAGAAGAGATTTTTTTACTAGGAGAAGCTGCTCTTTCTTTTGCTATAGCGGGGGATGATCTGCGCAAGAAATTGTTATACCTGGAAAATAGAGGTGACTTTCTTGTTTCCCTGTTGTCTTCAATGTAAACATGCACACCAGTGATCATTGGGAATGTTTCTGTATATGCATGTATGGACACATCATCACATATTCATGTCGCATTTGAGCTGTTGTTGCTTGCTAGAGAGCTGTTTGGGTTGCATAAGAAAATCACCCAAAATTTACACTTGATGGTGTCAATACATGTGTAACCTTGAGAAAAAAGTTGAACTAAGTAACTTGGTTTAAGATGTCTATCATTGATTGGGTAATATAGTATGTGCCAAAAACATAAACAATTTTGATTTTCTTGACATAACTTTGCTGGTAAATCATAATAACCTCATTTATGTGACCCTGTCTTGGATGCACAAACATCTGATGTTAGACAAATTCAATGGTCTATGAATTAGTTGTAGTATCCTAGCCTGCGTGTTGCAGGAAACATGATCAATTAGTCGAATGATATCTGTTTTGAATTACAAAATTGAGTGACTAAGAAGCAGGCAAGATATTAGCAATAGCCAGGTTATACTTTGTTCACTTACCCTTACTTTTTCCTAGAAATTGGTTGATCAATGTAGTTTGTGCGGTCTATGAGAGCAGGCTAATAATGGAAAGAATGAATCCGGTAAGGTTCATTACAAAGTATACAAGATATGAGGTTCATCAAGCACTTAATAAGGCATGGGAAATGAATGAAGAGTACTACTTTTTCTGTTTTCATTGGGTTTTAATTCTGAAGGCATTATAATAAAGCAAGGTGAGGAAATTTCGGGTACTTTTGATGTATCCTATTCTTATGTTGTTTGAAAGTCTGATGGTGATTCTTATCCATGTTTCATTTGTCAGTTGCATTGGCTAAGATCCTCTTTCCAATAGAAGCTAAAGTGGCAATGGATATTGCTCAAGTAGACGAAACTTTTAAGTATCCTTTTGGTAAGCATCGAGAATTTGGCTTGTAAACAAGGGGCAAATGAGGATTTAAATGAAGCCCCTTTCAAAATCCAAGAGGAGCATCTGAATAGGATGAGAGCACTCTCCAAAACAGGTAATACCCCTTTTGCATTGAGTTTAGCTTGTCTCTAGAGTTAGAACAGTTGGTTGGGCGTTGCAGATTTCTAGCACAGCTCTAAGTTAGGGTCACCTGCATAGGTCAAAAGCTTGGACTTAACTGGCTCAGGGGGCTTACTGGGTGTTTCCTCAATCTCCAGGCATAAGTTGAAGAAGAGATGACTGAAGCTTATACTCAAGACAAAGAGAAGACTGATAAGTCTAGTATATTGTCTTCTTCATTGTCGACTTCAATGAGTTTACTGAAGCCTAATGGTAAATTAACGACAAGTGACCAGCAGCGGCACTGCGAGATTTAAGATGCCAAAAGACATCTTTCTCATTGTACAATATTCCAATTTTTTCCCATGTGATGTATCTTTATAGCTAGTCGTTTGTAAGTACTCATCTACACAGCAAATAGATGAGGAGTGATATACGTACATGCAGATGATTGTCTTAATAGTAAATCATTTATTTTTGGCTGGTCGATGAATTTTTTACGGATGTAACCGGGTATTTAAGAAGCTATATCTTCACGGTTACAAGAGATGCACTCGGAAAGTTAACTCATCCATTGGTCTTGATAGCTTCCTCTTATGTCTGAATCAACTCAGGTCTAGTAATTTCACCGTTCCAATTGGTATAAAGATGGACTGCATTTAGTTTTGATAAGGGGTTGCTTTGGTGTAAATATCGCTTTCATCTTATTTTATGTGTACTTCGTTGAACTTCTTATTTTATGTGTACTTTGTTGAACTGCGCATACTTTATAATGAAAAGCAGAACATTTACGTATGAGAAATGTGAGAACGTTATAGAGGTATCGTGTCACAAGTCTATCTAAACCGGCTTGTGCAATGGTCTGTCAGCCTGGACCCATCACTTGGCAAATCTCATCGACCGAACTTCATTAACCTAAATTGGACCAATCTTTTATTATATATTATCCACGGGTTTGCCTCTTTTGGTAACACGAGATCTCTTCGAAAGCAACCTTATGCCTGAATTGGAAGGGCCTTGCTGCTGCATCAGCTTCACTTTGCTAGCAAATCTAGATGGAAGTTTACAGGGAGAACCCAAAGCATCCGCCCTTTAAAGGGCGTATAATAATGATAACAATTGGGAAAGAGGATGGGCCCAGAAGTATCATATGCTTTGCCAGATTGCTAGGAAGCAATAATTAGTTGACCAATCCTGTCCCCCATTAGGTATGCCCTCACTTCCATGCGTGAGTGCATCGAACTCCTTTCTCATCCACAAATCTCAGCCTCAAATCCGCGGAAAAGCTTGAGTCTTGAAATCTAGGCTATGTGATCGGGCAAAACTGAACGGACGCCATTGGAACTTGGTAAAAAGATCATTGTTCTATGGTGAGGTACTGTCATACAATACAACAGAGCTGTGCAAACTTAGTGGTATTGTAGAAGTAAAGACTTAAGTGAACTTGCTAACATCTAAGAGGTACTATCACCACTGGAATTCACATATAACTCTGCAACAGAGCTGTGTAACTAAGAGGCTAAAAAGTAATGGACTTGACTTGAACCTTACAGCTTATGCACGGGTTGGAAGAATGGACTTCTAGACATTTTTGAGCCTGCAACTTCTGGAACCAGCTCATGCACTCAAGAGCAAAGTCTAATTCAACCTTCCAAGGGAGAACCTCCCATCTGTACATCTTCGCAGGGCAGGAAAAGATCATACAGCCGTGAAGGCATTAATGCCACGGGTTGCTCCTTGAGTTCGTTCACCCTGCCCCAGTCACGCGGCTCCCCAATCAAGTACTCCAATTCCATGTATATGTTACTGTGACAGCAAGTTCTTCGCCGATCTCTCCTTCGGTGATCAGGCCACTGTCATCGATCAGCTTCTCTGACATTACATCATAGATTGTGGACGCATCCTCGTGCAGCATCACATTGTTAAACTTTAATTCGAGTGCATCAGTAAAAGTCTCATTTGACAAAGGATTTGCAAACCCATCCGGCTTCGGATCCACACACTCCGATAAAATCCCTTTCTGGCCATCTCCACAAGCAGTGGACTTGTCGTCATTGGTCCCTTCAAAGTCGCACCTGTTGGGGTCCGGCTCGAACGTGAGGAGCCTCCTTTTCTTGATGAATTTGCCCGCCTGAATCTCTCTGTTTGGCTTCCTCTTCTGAACCAGCCGCTCCACAAAATGGGGGTTCCTCACTGCTTTGGCCAGGAAGAGGAACATCTGCTGTTGCCGGCACTCCCCGCACCGAATCTGTTCTTCAACAGCACCGATTTCACTCTGCGAACACTCCTGTTGCTGCCTCAGTTCGAGAATTTCCGACTTCAGTGTCTCTTGATCTTCCTTGAGTATCCGAATTTCGGATTCCACCTCTGTTCTTTGAAAATCCATCTCCGTCGTTTGAATATCCTCGGGAATTGTGGGTCTTTGTTTTTTTTAGGTGATTGTACCTCTTCTCTTGATGTTCTTGAGCAAGTGCTTCTTCCCTCCCCAAAAGCCTTCGTTGGCGAATTCCCACCTATCTGGATCAATTTTCCTGAAACCCTGAGGCACAGACAATGATCCTACCATTCAGAGGTGGAATTTTAACCAGAATCCACTCATCTTAGGCCTCAAAGGACAAGAACCATCGAATCGCAGAACAATAATAGCATTGAAAAAGACATGCATATAAGTTGTGCAGAGCGGACGTCGGCGTTGCGTTTCGCTGGAAGAGAGGCACGACTTCGTGGAGGGGAGAGAGAGAGAGAGCAGAGTGGACGTCGCGAGAGGGAGGCAGAGGCACGATTTCACGGAGGGGGAGAGAGAGCAAAGCAGACGTCGCGAGAGGGAGGCGGAGGAGCGTCGGCGAAGTCGACGGTGTCGGCGTCAGTGTAGGGGCGATGGAAGCAACCAGCGGAGGCGGAGGGGCTCAACCTTTATGTTTTCCTCTGAACCCTCCGTAATTTTGTTCTCCCCGCAACGGAACGGAGAATGCGGAGAGAACGGTTCGGGTCGAGGTGGCAGAGCCCGCGAACACGACGAGGCAGCCGAGCGCCAAGCTATTTTGCATACGGCACCAGCTTCTCCAGCAACCTCGCCTCCGAGCCTTCCATGTGGGGGGGTCTCGCTCGGCGGGCGACGCTCGCCGACGTTGAGGGGAGCTCGAAGAGGCATGCTTCTCCTCCGCGTGCTGCATCTGCGATCCCGGGAACGCAGGAACGAACGACGGAGCAGCAACGAGCCCGAAGAGAGAAGCGAGCGAGCACCGGAGTAGGGGCGGCCGTAATGTGGTTCGTCGGCGACAGCAGTCACGGCGGAGCAACAACGAGAGCGCGGAGGGAGAAAATTTCATATTCAAAATTTCGAAAGAAAGAAATGGAGAGGGACAGACGAACGGGCTCCTCTTTCGTTCGTTTGAGAAGGAAAGAGAAAAGTTTAAGCCGCAATAAATGCGCTGCACAGGAGACAGTGGGTGCAGGCTAGGAGGAGAGAGGGCGTCGGCAGGCTAGGAAGAGGAGAGAGAATGGGACAAAGGCAGAAGACACCTGGGCCCACCCCCCCACATGGCAGCTCGTGAGTGGTCGGGGACCACGTTGACGTGGAGCTCCCGGACCACCCAATATTTTCTCCGTCTGCATCAATTTTGGATGATTTTCGTAGGCCCGAACGACACGTATTAAGAGATGAATGGTTGGCTGCAGTATCTCACCCATCGAATATTTTATGGGCTGGGCTATTTTTTCTGGGCTGGACTTGTCAGGATGAAGAAGTCTAGAGAGAGGGGCAATGATCGATACAATATAAGCACCCAATCAGTTGACTTAGCGAAAGCATCAATCTGAAAACTCCTCTCAAGAACTCCTCGGCCCTAGCTTGTTGCTCTTTGAAATGGCGGAAGCAGTTCGCTTCAGCCTTGCCACTACCATACTGAGAAGCCTCGCCACCGAAATGGCGAAACACGGAGGCTCCTTGGCTTCTCGGAAGATCCAGCTCTGCTATGCCAAGGACGAGCTCCAAAGCCTTGACGACACCATCCAGACCATCCAAGCTCTGGTTTTGGATGCCGAGAGGCAGCAATGGCACAACCACCAGGTCAGGCTTTGGCTCAAGAATCTCAAGGATGTGTTGTACGATGTACAAGATTTGCTCAACGACATTGTGAAGATCTGAGTAGGGGTGTCAAAAAAACCCAACCCGAGCCGAACACGAAACAAGTATAATATCTCCTCAAGGTTGACAAAAGAGGTGCACCTTTTCTTCGGCAGAGTTCAGTATTTTTTTTACGATGAGATCCACATCAAAGATTTTAGGATCCCCATGGCACACCCACATCCTAAGCTCGAAACGTTTTTTCACCTTTTCATCACTTGTATACCAGATGAGCAATACCTCCTATCGAGGATGGAAACAACCGAAACACAATCTCCGGAGGAGGAATCAAGCAAATGTACGATGATCTTCTCCTTATCCTTTTCTCTACCAAGTATATTTTCATCGCGCTCAAAAATGGGAGTTCTCCTCAAGTAGTAAGCTTATTTTAATTTTATACTATTCATAAGTAAAGATTGTAAACATAATAAAGTAAATAACTCGTTCAGATCACCATATTATAGAATGGTTTTTTATATCTCAACGAAATCAGGTAAAAATAGTAATTTGGAGTATGCTATTTTTACCCAAGACTTTAAATCTCTTTAGGATTTGAAAAACTTTCGAGTTATGAATCAGGTATAGAACCAATGGGCGATGCTTGGTTACAATTTCGAATCCGTTATTATATGTTTGCTCTAGTTTTTGTTGTTTTTGATGTTGAAACGGTTTTTCTTTATCCATGGGCAATGAGTTTCGATGTATTGGGGGTATCCGTATTTATAGAAGCATTAATTTTCGTGCTTATCCTATTTTTGCATAGTAGGGTTATGAAAATGCACTCAAAACAAGTATATATTATAGTAATTCGTTTTTATAGTGAACGACCTTCTTCCTTATGAACCCATCATCCCCATGAGCTTTAGCAATGTTGTTGATCAATTCCATAATGAGTCTTGTTTTACCCACTCCAGCCCCCTCGAATAGTCCTATTTTTCCTCCACGTCGATAAGGGGCTAAAAGATCTACTACTTTAATTCCTGTTTCAAAAATAGATAATTTTGTATCTAATCGGATAAAGGCGGCGCAGATCTATGAATAGGAGATGTTGTACGAGTATCTACAGGTCCTAAATCATCAACAGGTTCTCCAAGCACGTTGAAAATTCGGCCGAGAGTCGCTCCACCGACTGGAACACTTAGAGGAGCTCCTGTCAATCACTTCCATTCCTCTCATTAGACCATCTGTAGCACTCATAGCTACAGCTCTAACTCGATTATTTCCTAATAATTGATGTACCTCACAAGTCACATTAATTTCTTGATCACACATTGATCAATCAAAGAGAGATTCAACAACTTAAAGAAAGATCAATTCTTTGGGATCCTTCCTTTCTTCAAACGAAACGAACAGAGCTAGAATCAGACCGATTCTCTAAATGCCTTTCTGGATATTCCCAGCTATTCACGGAACGTGAGAAGGAGATGAAGAATCATTTGCTTCCGGAAGAAATCGAAGAATTTCTTGGGAATCCTACAAGATCCATTCTTTCTTTTTTCTCTGACAGATGGTCAGAACTTCATCTGGGTTTGAATCCTACTGAGAGATCCACTAGAGATCAGAAATTGTTGAAGAAAGAACTTAATTTGGGTAAAAATAGTATACTCCAAATGATAATCTACTTAGGCAAGATAAAAATAGACAAATTGTACCCTGTTTGGGATAATGTCTAAACAAATAGTATAATTCCATGACCGGAACAGGGGAAATAAATCAAAAAAATGTATTTTTGTTCAAGAATGAAATCTTATGGGAACTGTGCATATCCAGTTCATCCTTCGGAACCATATCACATCCCGGATCTGATGAAATAGGATGAATTGAGACGGTATTTTGTAAATACGTAATTATCTTGAATATATTAACTATTTCTTTATTTTCCGATCGCACTGGAAGGGACAAAAGAAACATCTTGTTCTTTCTTCAACAATTTCTTATCTCTAGTGGACCTCTCAGTAGGAGGACATCGTAGCATAACCATCGAGGTGATGTCAGGACCTAAAAGATCGAATGGAAGGATACATAGACAAGTAAATCCCTTATGAATTACAACCCTTAAAGGGATTATCGTTCAAAGGGAAGTAGACTACTCAAGAATTTCACATTTCATTTATGTAGTAATTTAGAATTGAATAAAGAATTCTAAAAATCTAAATAAAACGAAAATAAGAATGAATCAATGAAATATTGCTTGGTCTTCACTGCTAACTTGAGTAAGGAGTAGATTTTTGGAGGTTTTTCAAGAATTTGAAAGCGAAAACCCCTTCTTCTTTTTTATTTGGTGTAACTACTTGAGCCGGATGAAAGGAAACTTTCACGTCCGATTTTGAGGGGGGGAGATCCTATAGGATCCTATCCCAATTTTTCTTTTGCTAGGCCCATAGCTAAAAAAACTACTTTCTTAACCCCTTTTTTTTTTTTTTTATTTGGTGTAACTACTTGAGCCGGATGAAAGGAAACTTTCACGTCCGATTTTGAGGGGGGGAGATCCTATAGGATCCTATCCCAATTTTTCTTTTGCTAGGCCCATAGCTAAAAAACCTACTTTCTTACGATTACGAGGGTTATTCAAATATGAAATCCAATCATGGAAATACAGCATCCCACTTTTTTTTACTACTCAAGGCTTCGATACATTTCGAAATCGAGAAATTTCTATAGGAGCGGGTGCTATCCGAGAACAATTAGCCGATCTCAATTTGCGAATTATTATAGATTATTCATTGGTAGAATGGAAGGAATTAGGAGAAGAAAGACCCACGGGTAATGAATGGGAAGATCGCAAAATTGGAAGAAGAAAGGATTTTTGGTTAGACGCATGGAATTGGCTAAGCATTTTCTTCGAACAAATATAGAACTAGAATGGATGGTTTTATGTCTACTACCAATTCTTCCTCCCGAACTACGACCCATCATTAAGATAGATGGAGGTAAGCTAATAAATGTGGGAATATGGTTTTATCTATTTTGAGCACGGGTTTTTGTTGGTAAAAAAAAATCAATTGTATTCAAAATGTATTTACGTGGTTTTTTCTGGAACGTATTAATATGCTAGACCCATGCTTCGAGTTGTTTCGTGCCATAAATAAACTCGAACGCTCAAAAAATCCGTTGGACAGGCGGATTCGCATCTCTTACAACGACACAGTCCTCTGTTCTTGGAGCAGAAGCAATTTGCTTAGCTTTACATCCATCCCACGGTATCATTTCTAATACATCCGTTGGGCAGGCTCGCACACATTGAGTACATCCTATACATGTATCATAAATCTTTACTGAATGTGACATCGAATCTATAAGTTTTTGAATGTCATCAATTTTCGATCTAGTAAACTTGTAAATGGATCATATATTTAGACACTAGATGAATCAATGGATTTTACCATAATTTTTCTAATCAATCTAATTCCGGATCGAGTCATGAGATTGGCCCAAGATACTTTGATTTTTTACGTTTTTCTCAAACCTACGTATTATACATACTAATTTGAATTGATGAATATTCTAATTTCTATAATTAATAATATATAATTAATTAATACTACTTATTTATTCATTTATTCAAAAAATTCAATTGATTAATACGAGTTGATTTTCTGTTACGATAAATTGACGAAACAATAGCTAACCCAATAGCTGCTTCAGCGGCTGCAATAGCTATAACAAAAATGGAGAAAATATCTCCTTTTAATTGTCGACTATCAAAAAAATCTGAAAATGTTACAAAATTTATATTAACCTTATTGAGGATAAGTTCAAGACACATAAGGGCCCTAACCATATTTTGACTCATGATCAATCCATAGATACCAATAGAAAATAAATAGGCACTCAAAACAAGTACATGTTCGAGTATAGTAAAAAAAAAACAATTCCTTATGTCGTGTATCCCCAATTAATGCAGCCTCAGATGCTTCAATTGTCGATTCTAGTATTGAGCAAAAGGTTACACCTACAGGTTATGTATGGTGGGGTCAACCCTAATCCATTAGTACCCATAGGCGGCATAGGAGAAGAAGCACTACGTCTAGAAATCAACAACACGAAAACTTTGTTATGTTAACAATTATACTCCTTCCTTATCGAGACCGGAACTAAGAAGAATGGTTGGGCCAACAAACATCCATCTCGTTTGTATTTTGGATACCCGTATAACCATCGAAGACTGTTGAAGTGACGAATTCCTGGGGGGCTCGTTCAAGACTTACTCGAACAATTATTCAACTGAAAATAAGATCTTTGGTTTCGTCTCATCGAGATAGAGATAGGAAAAAGATAGATTTTCGTCGTTTGTGGATCACTCGGATAAATGCAGTAATTCGCGATAATAGAGTATCCTATAGTTATAGTAGATTAATACACAATCTGTACAAGAGACAATTGCTTCTTAATCGTAAAATACTTGCACAAATAGTTATATTAAATAGGAATTGTCTTTATATGATTTCTAATGAGATCAGATCATAAAATAAAAAAGGAAATTGTAAGGAATTTGTCATAATATTTTAAATGGAGTTCGCTGGAGAATGAACTCCGGGAAGGTAGAGTAGAAATTAGTATGATAAAGAGAATATGATAAAGTCGTTCAAAATTAAATGAGCTAATATGTCCAATATCCAATAAAAAAAAAGATTTCTTCTTCTTCCCCAATTTTTTTCTTACGATTTTTCAAACAAAATATCAATCTGTGTTTGAGTTCGGATTTTTATTTGGGTTCAGTTGAGGAGTAAAGTAAGTCTACTTTTTTTATTCACTTTGACTCGTTTTTATAGTGAACGACCTTCTTCCTTATGATATGCAAGTTAAACAAATACCGTCTCAATATACTCGAACATGTACTTGTTTTGAGTGCATAACCACTTTATATTGAAATGCTGCACCCAATATACCTGATTGAGAAACTGATTTGGTTATGAAAATCCATAAAATGGTTTTTTATATCTCAACGAAAATCCATGATATTCTTGACTTAATAAAGTTAAGTCAAGAATAGTTAATTAGCCCACGACTAAAAACAATTATTAGCCCACATATAATATGGTGATAAAAAGTAAAATTATTACCATCAATTTAAGTCGTTATGTAATAATTGGTTTGATCACCACACATATCAAACCAATTATTACATATAATAATGGAATAATTGGTTTGATATGTGTGGTGATCACCATTTTATATCTGATCACCATTACGCAATATTGGGCCAACAAACATCCATCTCGTTTGTATTTTGGATACCTGTATAACCATCGAAGACTGTTGAAGTGACGAATTCCTGGGTTAAGTAGTAGGCATATATTGGTAAAATTATTAACAATTTGTATTTTTATTATTTAACTGCTGAAACAGGAAATACATCAAAACTGTATTCTCAAACTGGAAATGATAGCAAGGAATATCCCTATTAATTTAGAAGAAATTATCATACATATGATATGGTAATTTCTTCTAAATTAATAGGGATAATACCTCCTGGCATATTAATTAATTTATCTTTTTTATATATCTTGTTGTAATTATAAGAAATCTCTTGTTTATTATTTAAACGTAATGGTGATACATAAATATGTGAATCCTTCTTATTTTCATAAGTAATCGATTTATATGAGAAAAGGTCATATCCATAGTATTTTTTAACGTTAATTTTGAATTTGATAAAGAATTTAATTCAAAATCATTTAATTTTTTGTAATTAATTAATATTAATCGATCCTTTTCATCTAAATGCCTTTTGTTTAAATCTTTATTTTGCACTATACGTGTTTGATTGAATCTATTTCGCCATTTGTGTGGTACTAATCGATACCATCTAATCGGAGATAAATCATATTGATAATGACCCCTTAACCAGTTTTTCCATTGAATCATTTCCGAATTCAAAATATTTTTATGTTTTAATTCAGGATAAAAAAATTCCTTGTGTTTCAAAATAATCCTTTATTTCATTCTTAAGAAAAAAAGATGTTCCGTGATATTGAAGGACATATCTTAACTTATACAAATTACAAAATTGCGTTTGATATAATTGGTAAAATACATATGCTTGTGAGAAGGAGGATAATAAAATCTTTGAATTTTGTTTACTAATATCATAAATTGATTTTTTTTAGTCCAAATGAAATGAATTGTATTTTTATTTTTTTTAGCTATTTTTTCTTTATTTGTTTCATTATTGTAAATGTATTTATCGATCATTTTTGTTGAATTATCAAAAAAAAAGTTGTGTAGTGATCCTCGGACTATTAATGTTACAGATAAGTATATTTATGTATATCCTTTCAATTAAAAATTTGAAAAAAGGATATGATTTACAGATTAATCGAACATTTATTCTTTTGAATTTCTTTAATTTCTGCCAAATATTTTTTATTGATGCTAATAGTTTAGTAGGATAACTTATTTTATTAGAACTAATATTTATATTGATTTCCGGAGTTAAAAATCCTTTTTTATTATCTTTTGTAATTATAGCTTCCATACCTATTATGTTTATCTGGGATTATCTCCCAAAGAGCAAGACAAAAAAATAAAGGAAAAAGATAAGAGAGAAATCTTGTATCAGACTACTTGTCTTCTTGTAGTTGGATCTCCAAGTTTTTGGAATGCTCCAAATTCCACTTGAGCATCCAAATCGGGGTCAATACCAGCAAAAACATCTCTGAACAAGGTTCTAGCACCATGCCAAATGTGTCCGAAGAAGAAGAGCAGAGCAAACAAAGCATGTCCAAAAGTAAACCAACCCCTTGGACTGCTACGAAAAACACCATCGGATTTCAAAGTAGCACGATCTAATTCAAAAATTTCACCTAATTAGGCACGTCTAGAATATTTTTTCACAGTAGCAGGATCACTATAACTGACTCCATTGAGTTCCCCGCCATAGAACTCAACAGTTACACCCACTTGTTCAACACTATACTTTGATTCCGCCCTTCGAAAAGGAACGTCAGCTCGAACAATTCCGTCTCTGTCTACCAAAACAACCGGAAATGTTTCAAAAAAAGTAGGCATACGACGTACAAAATGTTCACCATTTTTTATTACAAAAAATAGTATACTCCAAATTAATTAAACAGTACTTCAACAAGTTTGCGCGTAAGATATCCAGCATCTGATGTTCGTACAGCAGTATCCACAACTACCTTGCGGGCTCCGTAGCAAGAAATGATATATTCTGTTAAAGATAGTCCTTCGCGTAAATTGCTTTGAATGGGTAAATCAATCATTTGTCCTTGAGGATCTGACATTAATCCTCTCATACCTACTAATTGGTGTACTTGAGATGCATTTCCTCTGGCTCTCGAAAAAGACATTATATGGACTAAGTAATAACAGTTCATTAATATCCGAGCTCATTAGCTTACCTCCATCTATCTGAATGATGGGTCATAGTTCGGGAGGATGAACTGGTAGTAGACATAAAACCATCCGTTCTGGTTCTATATTTGTTCGAAGAAAATGCTTAGCCAATTCCATGCGTCTAACCAAAAAATCCTTTCTTCTTCCAATTTTGCGATCTTCCCATTCATTACCCGTGGGTCTTTCTTCTCCTAATTCCTTCCATTCTACCAATGAATAATCTATAATAATTCGCAAATCAAATAATATACATCCATAATTAGTTATCAAATGAATAATCTATAATAATTATAGCAACTGAAATAATTAATTAGCCCACAATACTTCAACAAGTCTTATGGGAACCGTACTATTTAACCACACATTGTCTCAACTAAAATAGTATATTCTTCGTGTGATTTGGTCGTTCACTATAAATTAATATTGGATTTCGTGACATTTACTAAAATTATTAGCCCATGTAAATAGTAAATGGGCTAATAATTTTAGTAAATGTCACGAAATCCACAAACGACGAAAATCTATCTTTTTCCTAAATTTGAAATGTTAATTTCATTCTAGGATACCCGTATAACCATCAGATGTTCAACCAGGGTTATGAAAATCCACCATTTTAATTATTTCTATTAATATATTATTATGGTTTGATTCTTTCAAATCAGGTATATTGGGTAATCATTAATTTTCAAATTAGGTAAAACGGAAATGTCCCGAATAAATCAAGAGGAATTGGACTTGGTTAGACAATGTGTGGTTGGTAAACAAGGATCACTTTTTTATTTTATACATTGGAAGAATCCATTTTGTTATTAATAAACTAGGAAAAGGGAAAATAATAATTGAAAGAAAGGAAAGCAATTAGTTATTCATGAAAGTTTCATTTATTCAATGACTAGAATTAGACGAGGATATATAGCTCGGAGACTTAGAACAAAAATTCGTTTATTTGCATCAAGCTTTCAGGGGGCACGTTCAAGACTTACTCGAACAATTATTCAACAGAAAATAAGATCTTTGGTTTCGTCTCATCGAGATAGAGATATGAAAAAGATAGATTTTCATTGTTTGTGGATCACTCGGATAAATGCAGTAATTCGCAGGAATAGAGTATCCTATAGTTATAGTAGATTAATACACAATCTGTACAAGAGACAGTTGCTTCTTAATCGTAAAATACTTGCACAAATAGCTATATTAAATAGGAATTGTCTTTATATGATTTCTAATGAGATCATATCATAAAATAAAAAAGGAAATTGTAAGGAATTTGTCAGAATATTTTAAATGGAGTTCGCCGGTTCAAGAGTTCTGAGTTCTCACTGTGATTATTCTCTAATGGGAAATTCCTAATTTTTTCAATCTGATCCAGTTTCTTCCTAAGTCCCCGAATCTCATCACCCACCTTGAGACGGTATGCAAGCTGATTTGATTTAGAGAAGAAAATGCGCACCTCTTTTGTGACATCCCAGAATTTCAACTCCGTTTTCTACTGAATAAATCGGGCATTTCATTAAAACGCCTATAGGGCTGTTCTCAGAGCTGATCACTCTTGAGATAACTAGACTACTTGGGGAAGTCATTAAGGATTTTAAGGCAGATAGACTTGAGAATTCAACCAGGAATCAGCTTCTCGACCGTGCTTATCTTTAGAGGTCAATACAGCATAATATAAAATCGATTCGAAGTTAGAAATAGACTGGTTCGACTGAGATATGTAGCTAATCATGGGTGACAACACTAAATTAGAAAATTCTCGTCGACCGGCACTAGACTGATTTTCCTATTGTTTTGGGACCTTGTGTCCATATTTGGATCCTCGGGATTTTCACGACAATCGAGAGTCGCCAATTAGTCGAGTTGGTTCATAGTGGCTTGAAGAAAATCGACCACGAGTCAATTGCACTAAAAATGCACCTAGTAGCCTAGGTCACGTTAAAAACGCGCCAAGTGAAATTAACTATGAATTCAAGTCCGATTTCAGAAATTGAAATTTCTGTCATGTCACAATAAATTCTAGTAGTGTCGACTCTGTCTCAGAAGATTTTTCTAACACCCGACGCTTTTTGGGAAAAAGTTGTCGTGTGGCCATTTTCGTTCAGTTGAAGCGGGAATTATTTCTGATGGTGAAATTGAGGAGTATGAGGGATTCTTGGATAAATAAAATAATCAATTTGATAAAGGAAATATCAATTGATTTTTGGGAGAGTTATTTGAGAGAAATTTAAGAGGGAATTTGGATGCAAAATGCAAGTGGGGACCATGAATTTTAAGTTGAAATTCCTTTGAGAATCTATGAGCTTATTTAAAAGAAATTGGGATTAGAATTTCCTATTTGAGGAAATTCTTTTATTTTTGTGATCTTCCCATTTCTTTTCTATTTTTAGCCAAACACATTTTCCCCTTTTTCTCTCTCCCTCTTTCTTTCTTTTTCTTTTTCTCTCTCTCTCCCTCTCTTTTCCTTTCCCTCGTGCGAATTCCCCCTTCACCGCTGGCTTCCACTTTGCTTTCCCCTTTTCTTTTCTTTTGACTTTTCAAACACTTATTCTCTCTCCTCTCTCTTCTCCCCTCATCTCTCTCGCGGAACCGACTCTCTCTCCCTTCTCTTACTGGTGCGAACCAGCAGAACAGAAACAGAACCAGCTCGCCTGGGGTCAGAGCAGCCCGCCGTCGCCGCCCAAGCTCCGCCACTCGCCGGTCGTCCTTCCCCGCGTGACGCCGCCCGTTCAGCCGCTCGCCCCCCGCGCCCGTGCGCCGTCTGCCCCTGTCCAGCGGAGCGGCCGCCTCTGCCTCGCCTCTGTCCAGCCGTGTTCAGCCGCCTCCGGCCACCATCCAGCTCCGTCCGGCCTCACCGGAGCTCCCCTCACCCTTCGCCAGCCTCGCCTCGCCAGCTCAGCCACCGGGCGAGCTTCGTCCAGCCAAGAACAGTGGCTGGAAAAATGGGTTTCCAGCACTGTTCAAGGCCCGCTTTGGGCCGTTTCCGGGCCTCGAACCCGAGCCGTGCTTTGGAGTTTATTGTTCCTCGCGCCATCCCCGTCGGATTGATCCGATTTGCGCGTAATTCCAGTGAGTAATATCACTAATCTTTGCTTAGTGGGCTAATTATACTTAATAGTTGTTTAGTTTTATTTAATTATGTTTATGTGGTTAGATTAGTATTTATTAGTTAATTGTGATGCAAATTAGATAAATTGAATGTGTAATTAGCAAGTAGACATAGTCTACTATTTATTGAGGGTAGCTCAGGATTTTTCTGCCCTCTAATCGGGCTTCAATTTGACAATTCGGGCATAAGTGGAATTTTTGGTATTTAAATATTATTTTTCGGAATTAAATTATTTATTTATTTATTTTCCGAAAATTAAACTAGGATGGCTAGTGACCGGAATATTATACTGATGACCGTGGTGAAGTCCGTTTATTTAATTGGACTTTATTTTGAGCTAAATTGAATTTTTAATATTGATTATTTAATTTTCGAAATTATTTATTTATTTATTTATTTTTCGGAAATTAAGATTGAGATGGCCGACGACCGAAATCTCGTGCTGATTGTCGTGGCGCAATCCGTTTATTTATTTGAGCTTTGAATTGTGCCAAATTGATTTAATTGTGGATTTTTAGGATATGTTCCTAAATTGATTATTTGGGTAAATTGAGTACGAATTAAGGTTGTGGATAATTACTTTAGAAATTGGATGAATCATCATGAAAGGCACGTGACTCGGTGAATAGTACATCATCTCGGAGAATGCACGTGGCTCGGTGATTTGGTATATCGCTTCAGAGAATGCATGTGACTCGATGATTAGTACGTCGCTTTGGAGAATGCACGGGGCTTGATGATTAGATATGTCACCTTAGAGAATGCACATGGCTCAGTGACGAAGTACGTCGCCTTGGAGAATGCATGTGGCTCGGTGACTAGATGTATATATCACCTCGGAGAATGCACATGACTCGGTGACGAAGTATGTCGCCTTGGAGAATGCATGTGGCTCGGTGACTAGATGTATATATCACCTCAGAGAATGCACGTGGCTCGATGATAAGAAATATCGCCTTGGAGAATGCACGTGGCTCAGTGATTGGTTTTATCAGTTGAGACCGTAGAGCAATGACTAGAATGACTCGGGAAATGGTCAGAGTGACATGTAATCGACTATGTCGATTAATCATTGATTTGATTTGATATTGTGAATTGAGTGACTGAATGGAAATGACCGTAAGTGGTCTTGTTGGCATATAATCGACTAGGTCAATTTGATCGATGCTTCAATATGTGATGTGATTGCTTGGGTGTCTATTTGATTTGTGCTAATATGCAGGTGGGATCTGAGGCCAAGGTAAGTCCTCTGACTCGTGCTGTGCTTAGGCAACCATGTGGTGTATTGGTTCCCTAATTGAGTCTTAGTGGGGTAGAACTTGCTGAGACATAGTCTCATCCCAGTTGTGGGACAACATTTCAGGCCCATAGATGAGCCTGTGGGGGAGAAACCAAAAGAGGACGATGAGCTGGAAAATGATGAAGAGCTTGAAGGATGTGAACTTAGTAAAGAATAATGAAGTCAGAAGAGGATTATGATGATCCTGTGTATGAACCGAATGAGGATTGAAATCCCATCTCTTGATGAAAGATCATTTGGCGACTTACCCAGGGTGCGTGGGTGGTGGTTTCCTACGTGCCTCCCCAGGGTTTATTTCCCAGCTGTCGGCTGTGCGAGGGTTCCCTAGGTCACCAAAAAAAATAAAATAAAATATGGCCTGCTACCACCCGCCGTGATGGCTCCGTTGGGTAGGCTCCAGACTTCCACGTAGGAGGTCTGGAGTTCGAAGCCCCTGCAACGCAAGTTGCAGGGAGGCTGACGGATCATTTTGCGACTTACCCAGGATGCGTGGGTGGTGGTTTCCTACGTGCCTCCCCAGGGTTTACTTCCCAGCTGTCGGCTGTGCGGAGTTCCCTGGGTCACAAAAAAAAAAAAATATATGGCATGCTTTGCTATCTCATTGTTTTATTGTATGGGGATTTATAACTGCTTCCGCATGTGCTTAATAAACCAAAAGGTCGGCGATACATAATCCTGGGATATCGCATTCTAAAATCGACCAAGTAGAATGATGTGTGCATGCCCGAGGATCGGGGCGTGACATCTTTCGTCATCTTGTTGTCAGAGGTGACCCAATCATCAGAGGCGGAAGGTCACTCCTGGCAACAAGATGATGAAAGAGGTGCGTCTTTTCTTCTCTAAATCAAATCAGCTTGCACACCACCTCAAGGTGGGTGATGAGATTCGGGGACTTAGGAAAGAAACTGGATCGGATTGAAAAAATTATGAATTTCCCATTAGAAAATAATCACGGCGAGGCAACTCTTCCTAGTGAAAGGAGAACTCTCATTTTTTAGGGCAATGAAAATATACATGGCAGAGAAAAGGATAAGGAGAAGATCATCGCACATTTGCTTGATTCCTCCTTTGGAGAGAGTGTTTCAGTTGTTTCCATACTTGGTATAGGAGGAATGAGGAAAACCACACTTGCTCATATGGTATATAGTGATGAAAAGGTGAACAAATGTTTTGAGCTTAGGATGTGGGTGTGTCATGGGGATCCTAATATTTGATGTGGATCTGATTGTCAAAAAAATACTGAACTCTGCCGAAGAAGGCATTTCGAATAAAAGTGCGGAAGAGTTGCAGTGGCTCCTTCATGAGGTACCAGATGGAAAGAAGTATTGGATGACTTGTGGAATGAGAATCGCATGGGATGGTTGAAACTCTGGCCTTTGCTAATGGGCAGTTCAAGGGGAGCAAGATACTCATAATCACATGCTCTTTGTCAATCATGGAGGCTACAAATGCCAAGTCGGTTAAATATAATTTACGTGGCTTATATGCAGAAAAGTCATGGCAATTATTCAAGAAAATGGCTTTTGGAGATGCGGAAACATCATCTGACTTTGGGATTAGAGAAGATAGGTCAAGACATAGTTAAAAAATGTGCGGGTGTTCCCCTTGCCGCAACAACCACTAGTAGCTCGAAGTCGTGACGCCGCTGCGGCACCGGCAGTCGTGACGACCGCCGCGCCAGCAGCCCAATCCCTCTACCGTGGTTGCAGCACCAGCTCAGTGCCGCAAAGGAGCAGTGGAGAGGGAGACCGAGGGAGATCCAAGAGAGATGTTCAAGAGGGAACTCTTTGGTGGGAGTCCGAGAGAGAGGTGGTAAACGGAGAGTGAAAGGTCGAACCAACTGAGAGAACAAGAAAGGGCGCCTCGGCCCTGCGTAGACCCATCCGAGGATCTTCCCGGCGACGTCCTCAAGCTGAATAGATACGCTCGGCTCTGCTTGCATTCTGTTTTGGGCACACCCAGCCGAAGATCGCGGCCGTCCAACTCGTGCGAGCTCCGGCCTTGTTGTCCTTATATTTTGTTTCCACAATCCCCGTACGTCATGCGTCGAGGTCGCCGGCATGGATTCGAGTCCTGGTAGAGCCGAAAACCTAAGGATTTGTTGGCCCACGTCAACTGTTTGTGAAAATGTCTCACTTAGATCTGTGAATACTTACACCGATTTTTGCTTTGCTTTTGGAATGCTAGTTGTGATTCCATATTTCCTTCGTTCGTGGTTGCTTAGTCAGCATTTCCTTGTCGCCTATTTCGACCAACGATGGGGTCGGGTCGGGTCCATCAAGTCCCCGAGTCCGGATTGGGTTAGTAAGGCCGTCGGAGTTTGGGGACCGCTGGAGGCATCTGCACCACTCATTCGCAACCGCGTGTGTCGGCATCGGCGGTTGGTGTTGAGGCGAAAGAACTTTCCGATGAGAGTTCGTCCGGAGGATGGCTGTTTCGGTGAAGGTGGGGAACGAACGTGTAAGTAAAGAAAAAAGACAAGATGGAAAAGGAAGAAGACGACGCCCGAATAAGAGAACGTGTAGAGGGGTAGACTAAAGGGGAGAAGAAAAACAAAAAGAAAAGTAAGAGAAAAAGTGTAGCAAAAGAAAAAATTAAAAAAAAAATCAAATTAAAAAAAAAAAAACAAAAATGAGGAAAATAGGTGTAGAAGGCGTGAGGAGAAGATGAAGCAGCCGAAAAAGACAAAAGTGAGAAAAAGACGAAAAACAGATAAAAAGAAAGAAAAATATTAAATTTAATAAAAAAATTCGATTTTTTTTAAAAATCTAGTTTTCTTTTTTTTCAGGGAAATTAAAAAATTCAATTTTCTTATAAAAATACCGAAAAATCCGAATTTTTTTTCGAAAATCCAAAAAATGCAGGGTTTGGTTAGGAATTGCTATCTCTTGCTTTCTTAGTGAAATTAGATATTTATTTGCTTGTATATTGATTATATCGCGTGTTTAATTTACATATTTTATTATGTTTAAGTGCACATACTCAATTTTACTGCAATTAGACTCTTGGTAACTATGATTGTTATTTTAATAATTGTGTACATGCATGATCACCTCACATGTTAGTGGATATGTATAAAATCAATCAAAACTACCTGACAAATTTTTTTTTCTTTTAAAATGAACAAGATTAGATATAGAAAGGACACTAATTGATTAATTAATGTAATCAAAGTTCATTACCCTAGATTCTCTGGTTGCGCAGGAAATGAGGTACACTTCCATGCCTTACTTAGTTTCTAAGCGAGGTATGGGCTTGGGAGAGCTCGCGCCTAATCATGGGCCTTAAGTCCATCCTTTAGGCAATATCGGGTATTGCCTAAAGGATGGACTTAAGGCCCATGATTAGGCGCGAGGCCCATGATTAGGCGCGAGCTCTCCCAAGCATATACCTCGCGTAATGTTGGGGTATTTTTGTTGAGAATTTTGCAAAAATGAGTCGTCACTAGGCTATTGGAGTCGGTTAAAAACTAAGTGAGGCATGGGAGTGTACCTCACTTCCTACGCAACTAGAGAATCTAGGATCGGGGACTTGATTACACTAATTAATCAATTAGTGCCCTTTCGGTACTAGTCTTGTTCATTTCTAACATGTGATGTGATCATGCAGGTACACAATCATTAAAATAACAATCATAGTTACCAATAGCCTAATTGTAGTAAAATTGAGCATATGCACATAAACATAATTAAATATGTAAATTAAACATGGGATATAATTAATATACGAGCAAATAAATACCTAATTTCACTAGGAAAGCAAGAGATAGCAATTCCTAACCAAGCCCTGCATTTTTTGGATTTTCAAAAAAAAATTCAGATTTTTTGGTTTTTTTATAAGAAAAATGAATTTTCGAATTTCCTTGAAAGAAAAAAAAACTAGATTTTACAATTTTTTTCAAATTTTTTTATTTTTAAATTTAACATTTTTCTCTCTTTTCGTCTTTTTCTCACTTTTGTCTTTTTTTGGCTGCTTCATCTTCTCCTCACGCCTTCTGCACCTATTTTCCTCCTTTTTATTTTTTGTTTTTTTATTTTTATTTTTTTCTTTTGCTCACTTTTTCTCTTACTCTTCTTGTTGTTTTTCTCCTCCCTTAGTTTACCCCTCTACACATTCTCTTCTTCGGGCATCGTCTTCTTCCTTTTCCATCTCGTCTTTTTTCTTTACTTACCCGTTTGTTCCCCCACCTTCACCGAAATAGCCGTCCTTCCGATGAACTCTCAATGGAAAGTTCTTTCACCTCAACACCAACTGCCGATGCCAACCCACGCGGCCGCGAACGAGCGGTGCAGTCACCTCCAGTGGTCCCCAAACTCCGACGGCCTTATTGACCCAATCCAAACTCGGGACTTGATGGACCCGACCCGACCCCATCGTTGGTCAAAACAGGCGACAAGGAAATGCCAACTAAGCAACCACGAACGATAGAAACATGGAATCACAACTAACATTCCGAAAGCAAAGCCAAAATTGGTGTAAGTATTCACACATCTAAGACATTTTCACAAACAATTGACGTGCGCCAACAAATCTTAAGGTTTCCGGCTTTGCCAGGACTCGAATCCATATTGGCGACCTTGACGCATGAGGTACAAGCACTATGGAAACAAAATATAAGAACGACAAGGGCCGGAGCTTGCGCGAGCCGGACGACCACGATCTCCGGCCCGGTGTGCCCAAAACAGAATAGCAGAGCCGAGCGTACCTGTTCGGCTTGGTGAAGGTCCTCGGACGGGTTCGCACAGGGCCAAGGCACCCTCTCTTGCTCTCTCATTGGACCTTTCACTCTCCGTTTACCACCTCTCTCTCGCACTTGAAGAGTTCCCTTGAACATCTCTCTAGATCTCACTCTCAACTGCTCATTCGCGACGTTGAGCTGGTGCTGCGACGGCGGCAGAGGGATTGGGCTGCTGGCGTGGCTGCCGGTGTTGTAGCGTCACGGCTTTGAGCTACTGTGGTCGCTGCGGCGTTAGCGACAAAGATGGTTGCGGGAGCGGAGGTGGCGCGGCGAGGGGACTGGGAGCGGCGGTGGTCGGCAGCAGCGTCGGCGGGTGTTGCAGGTCGCGCGACGAGGGGGCTCGGCGACCGGTTCGGGGCGGCGCGTCGCGGGTTCGGGCGAAGGAGCATGGCGACGGTGGCGGCACTCAGGCGGGCAGCTGGTGGTTGCAGGGCGGAGGGCTCGGAGCGGCTGTGCCTGACGGAGGAGGGCTCCGGCGGCCACAGGGCGGAGGGCAGTGAAGATCTTTGTTCCTCTCTCTGGTTTCCCCCCTCCCTACTCTCTGAATCCCCCCGAGCTCTCTCTCGGTCTCTCCGTCTTTGCCCCTGTGTTTCTATTATGTTCCCCCTCTCGGTTCTCTCTCTGTGCGCTATCTCTCTCCCTCTCTCTCACGGTGCTTCTGTTCCCTTCTTTCTTCGAGAGTCCTCCGCTCCTTTTCTTCTCTGCGTGGGCGCCCGGCCTCCTGCCGTGCCAGCTGCCCATGCCAGCCTGATCCGCAACCACCAACTCCAACCGATCGTCCCCGATTCGGGCCGTTCCCCCCGCTCCCCCGTTGTTGCCGCTTTTCCTCCTTTTTTGCAGGCACACGCGAAGGACGGCAGGAGGGAGACGACCCATTTCTTCCCTCGCGCTGGGCCCGGCCGAGCCCTTTTTCCCCTTCAGCCCAGCCCACGCACGAGCTCACGCACGAGCTGGTCATCTCCCTCCTGCCGTGCTTCGCGTGTGCCTACAAAAAAGGAGGAAAAGCAGCAACAGCAGAGGGGAGCAGGGGGAACAGCTAAATCAGGGAACGATTGGCTGGAGTTGGTGGTCGCGGATTAGGCTGGCAAGGGCAGCTGGCACGGCAGGAGGCCGGGCGCTCGCGCAGAGAAGAAAAGGAGCGGAGGACTCTCGAAGAAGGAAGGGAACAGAATCACCGTGAGAGAGAGGGAGAGAGATAGCGCACAGAGATAGAACCGAGAGGGGGAACAGAACAGAAACACAAGGGCGGAGACCGAGAGAGAGCTCGGGGGGATTCAGAGAGCAGGGAGGGGGGAAACCAGAGAGAGGAACAGAGATCTTCGCTGCCCTCCGCCCTGTGGCCGTTAGAGCCCTCCTCCGTTAGGCACAGCCGCTCTGAGCCCACCGCCCTGCGACCACCAGCTGCCCGCCCGAGTGCCGCCACTACTGCTAAGCTCCCTTCTACCTGAACCCGCGACGCCAGCAGCCCGAACCGGTCGCCGAGCCCCCTCGTTGCGCGACCTGCAACACCCGCCGACGCGCGCCGGGCCAACGCCGCTCCCGGTCCCCTCGCCACGCCACCTCCGCTCCCGCAACCATCTCCGCCGCTAACGCCGCAGCCGACACGCAGCTCAAAGCCGTGACGCTACAAAGACCTGGGCGGCCGCGCGCGCGCCAGCCTAATCCCCTCGCGCGCCGCAAAGACCGCCCCGGCGTCGCGAATGAGCAGTTGAGAGTGAGATCCGAGAGAGATGTTCAAGGGAACTCTTCAAGTGCGAGAGAGAGGTGGTAAACGGAGAATGAAAGGTCCAATCAATTGAGAGAGCACGAGAGGGTGCCTTGGCCCGTCCGAGGACTTTCACCAAGCCGAACAAGTACGCTCGGCTCTACTATTCTGTTTTGGGCACACTGGGCCGGAGATCGCGGCCGTCCGGCTCGCACAAGCTCCAGCCCTTGTCGTTTTTATATTTTGTTTCCATAGTGCCTATACCTCATGCGTCAAGGTCGCCGGTATGGATTCGAGTCCCGGCAGAGCCGGAAACCTTAAGATTTGTTGGCGCACGTCAATTGTTTGTGAAAATGTCTTAAATGTGTGAATACTTACACCAATTTTGGCTTTGCTTTCGGAATGTTAGTTGTGATTCCATGTTTCTATCGTTCGTGGTTGCTTAGTTGGCATTTCCTTGTCGCCTGTTTTGACCAACGATGGGATCGGGTCGGGTCCCGAGTTTGGTTTGGGTCAGTAAGGCCGTCGGAGTTTGGGGACCACTGGAGGTGACTGCACCGCTCGTTCGCGGCTGCGTGGGTTGGCATCGACGGTTGGTGTTGAGGTGAAAGAACTTTCCATTGAGAGTTCATCCGAAGGACGGCTATTTCGGTGAAGGTGGGGGAACAGACGTATAAGTAAAGAAAAAAGACGAGATGGAAAAGGAAGAAGACGATGCCCGAAGAAGATAATGTGTAGAGGGGTAAACTAAGGGAGGAGAAAAACAACAGGAAGAGTAAGAGAAAAAGTGAGCAAAAGAAAAAAATAAAATAAAAAGCAAAAAACAAAAAGGAGGAAAATAGGTGCAGAAGGCGTGAGGAGAAGATGAAGCAGCCAAAAAAAGACAAAAGTGAGAAAAAGACGAAAAGAGAGAAAAAGAAAGAAAAATGTTAAATTTAAAAATAAAAAAAATTCGAAAAAAATTGTAAAATCTAGTTTTTTTTTTCTTTCAAGGAAATTCGAAAATTCATTTTTCTTATAAAAAACCAAAAAATTTGAATTTTTTTTTGAAAATCCAAAAAATGCAGGGCTTGGTTAGGAATTGTTATCTCCCGCTTTCCTAGTGAAATTAGGTATTTATTTGCTCGTATATTAATTATATCACATGTTTAATTTACATATTTAATTATGTTTAAGTGCATATGCTCAATTTTACGCAATTAGGCTATTGGTAACTATGATTGTTATTTTAATGATTGTGTACGCACGATTACCTCACATGTTAAAAATGAACAAGACTAAGACCGAGAAAGGGCACTAATTGATTAATTAGTGTAATCAAGTCCCGATCCTAGATTTTCTAGTTGCGTAGGAAGTGAGGTGACACTCCTATGCCTCACTTAGTTTTTAACCGACTCCAATAGCCTCGTGACAACTCATTTTTGCAAAATTCTCAGGGTATTGCCTAAAGGATGGACTTAAGGCCCATGATTAGGCGCGAGCTCTCCCAAACCCATACCTTGCTTAGAAACTAAGTAAGGCATGTAAGTGTACCTCACTTCCTACGCAACTAGAGAATCTAGAGTAATGAACTTTGATTACATTAATTAATCAATTAGTGTCCTTTCGATATCTAATCTTGTTCATTTTAAAAGAAAAAAAAAATTTGTCAGGTAGTTTTGATTGATTTTATACCTATCCACTAACATGTGAGGTGATCATGCATGTGCACAAATATTAAAATAACAATCATAGTTACCAAGAGTCTAATTGCAGTAAAATTGAGTATGTGCACTTAAACATAATAAAATATGTAAATTAAACACGCAATATAATCAATATACAAGCAAATAAATATCTAATTTCACTAAGAAAGCAAGAGATAGCAATTCCTAACCAAACCCCGCATTTTTTGGATTTTCGAAAAAAAAAAATCGGATTTTTCGGTATTTTTATAAGAAAAATGAATTTTTTAATTTCCCTGAAAAAAAAAAAAAAAACTAGATTTTTAAAAAAAAATCGAATTTTTTTATTAAATTTAATATTTTTCTTTCTTTCTCTCTTTTTCGTCTTTTTCTCACTTTTGTCTTTTTCGGCTGCTTCATCTTCTCCTCACGCCTTCTACACCTATTTTCCTCATTTTTGTTTTTTTTTTATTATTTTTTTTTAATTTTTTCTTTTGCTGCACTTTTTCTCTTACTTTTCTTTTTGTTTTTCTTCTCCCCTTTAGTCTACCCCTCTACACGTTCTCTTATTCGGGCGTCGTCTTCTTCCTTTTCCATCTCGTCTTTTTTCTTTACTTACACGTTCGTTCCCCACGTTCACCGAAACAGCCGTCCTCTGGACGAACTCTCATCGGAAAGTTCTTTCGCCTCAACACCAACCGCCGATGTCGACACACGCGGTTGTGAACAAGTGGTGCAGATGCCTCCAGTAGTCCCCAAACTCCGACGGCCTTACTAACCCAATCCGGACTCGAGGACTTGATGGACCCAACCCGACCCCATTGTTGGTCGAAATAGGCGACAAGGAAATGCTGACTAAGCAACCACGAACGAAGGAAATATGAAATCACAACTAGCATTCCGAAAGCAAAGCAAAAATTGGTGTAAGTATTCACAGATCTAAGTGAGACATTTTCACAAACAGTTGACGTGGGCCAACAAATCCTTAGGTTTCCGGCTCTACCAGAGTCCATGCCAGCGACCTCGACGCATGACGTACGGGGTTTGTGGAAACAAAATATAAGGACAACAAGGGTCGGAGCTCGCACGAGCCGGACGGCCGCGATCTTCGGCTGGGTGTGCCCAAAACAGAATGCAAGCAGAGCTGAGCGTACCTGTTCAGCTTGAGGACGTCGCCGGGAAGATCCTCGGACGGGTCTACGCAGGGCCGAGGCGCCCTCTCTTGCTTTCTCAGTTGGTTGGACCTTTCACTCTCCGTTTACCACCTCATCACCCACCTTGAGGCGGTGTGCAAGCCGATTTGATTACGTCGAACGAATGATGAACAGTTTCAGAGGAAGTTTTGGTTCATAGAAAACAGAGGGATGTATTTACGGTTTGGGAGCAACGAGGAGGATAGAGATCGAAATATAAAGAATTAGCGGATCAAAGTAAGAGAACATGTAGGAGAAGGATTCTAAGACCGACAACTATCAGGACTAGGATTCGAAAACTTTGAAGTTCCGTTCTACACGAATAATGCTAAGGTTTCCAAACTCCAAGAAAAATATCGAACCCGAATTAGGAAACTGATTACCTAAAATTTTCTGTTAATCAGTTTATATCCTTTATCTATTAGGATTCTCTGTTAATCGGCTTATATCTTTTATCTATTAGGATTCTCTGTCAATCGGTTTAAATCCTTTATCTATTAGGATCTTTTGTTAGGATCTTTTGAGACATGATTAATTTTATCTAATTTCAAATTAGATCCTTCCAAAGCAAAGTCAGCACAACATGCCAAGGTATTAAATTTTCTATTTTGAATACATTACTTCTCTTGATTTATTACTAGAAGATAGAATATACTACTGAGTATGAGAAAGTGAAGTAGAACTTGCATTAACTATCAATATTAATAATGATGTCCTTCTTAAATATGGAGATATAGTATATATCGTCTAAATAATTAGTTTCTTTTGGATCTTGGGATTCTTAGGCCCCGTTGGAATTTAAATTAGTTTTACTTTATTTCAATGTTTCCATGGATCTCAATGAGCAAAGAACACAGCGTCTGAAAGCCACTAAAAACTAAATTGGTGAACATCAAATTACTAGTGACTTAACCCTTCAAGACAATGAGAATGCAATCGGCATCGACGCGGTGAGGCAAGACGAAGGTACTGGGGTTCGCCTCGAAGATCTCTGGCCGATAGTTCTTAAGGCCTCTGAGGAGCCTGGACCTCTTGTCGAACTGCTCGAGCACTCTGATTTGACCTTCTTCCGCACGGAACCGGCTGCGGTGGAAGTAGTACGGATTGTCCGCACTCTCTCCTACTTCCTCCTCCTCCTCCTCCTCTTCTTGCTCTCGAGGGTTTGTCGATCTTCGCTTACCTCTTTGCTGCTCCTGGAATTGCCGTTCGCATTCTTGTCGGCACTGCCTGCGCTGCGGTTCTCTGCCCTGCTGTCGCTCGCATCTTTGCTGGCAGTGTTGGAACTGTTGCTGCGGATCTTCGGTCGTAGTAGCTGCAACATAAAAAGTAGTCGAAATTTTAAGTCATTGACATTTTGAATGCTGCGGATGCTCTACCTTTGACTGATGTCACGTGGCTAGCTCTCCTGAATCTACGGGAGATTCGAACTATGCGTCGAATATGCAATAATGGATTATAAATTGGCGCCGTGTCGGTCGATATATGTTCACTCAAGCAAGGCTGATGCAACACTTGCAAAGTAACAGTAGCATAGCTAGAAGTCATCAAATCATGTAGTGAACAATTTATAATAATTTTGCATGCTGAATTTAATATAATTTTTTCTGGACTTATTTTGCACAGCATATAATACCTAACAAGAGTTTAGCATCTCCTCCTCCAGGTGTCTCCCTCTCCCCTCGCTCTCTCTGCTGCCGACACCTGAATTTGCACAGCTGCCTCTGCTGGCCTCCGGCCTGCCTCTCGCAGGCGCGCTCACACCGCTCGTACCTCTCCGACCGAGAAGGATTCCGGACTCCATCGTTGACCTCGCGCTCCCTCTCTCAGTCCGGCCGCCGCTCCCGCGCCCTCTCCCGCTCCTCACACTGCTCCCAGCACCGCTCCCTCTCCCGCGGCTTGTACGGCTCGCACAGCCGCCGGCACTGGTCATACTCCCCCCCGGGGCCCCATGCTGGTTCCCGCTCACCACGGGGACCCTCCGGCTCCCGCTCTCCTCCTCCACCCCCTCCACCACGGTGCCAGCGGCGGCGGCGCTGCCAGCGGGGGTCGATCTCTCGGCTTCCAGGTCTCTCCTCCTCTTCTCGCCTCTCTTCGCGTTCCCGGTATCGGAGCTCGCATTCCTTGTGGCACGTGATGTACTCCTGCACGTCCTCGCCGTCGCAGTCGTCCAGGCACCGCAGGACTTCGGTCTCCGGGCCTCGGCGGAGGGCGAGAGAAGTGAGGCAAAGAGAGAGGAAGAGGATGAGCAGAGAGAGAAGGCGCGGCACCTTGAAAACCATCTTGCTCATAACTTGCGAAGCGCTTTCGGCGATGCGAATGACGAAAGGAAATTTCGCGTTTTTCGAAGGAGATTCGACGATGGCAATCGATGGCAATGGGACGTTTGCATGGCGTCGACATTTGGGGGTGCGGATTGCCATGCAACGCGACACGCGTTGCGTTGGCGTGACAAAAGAGTTGAGTTCGATTGCCTCCGTGTGCTCTATTTAGCGCACGTCGGGACATGCCCTATTCACGTGGCGTATTAGACGATGATAAGTGCGGACGTTAAAAAATTTATAGGAGTGAGTAAATGTTAAAACAACAAAATCCAATACACGAATATAGTTTAAATCAATTATGTATAGGAGCGATAAATTTAATTATGAGTACTGTCGCCTAACAGTACCTAGTCTGCAATGATATTGATCGATCGTGTTGATTTCTTACAGGCGAAGGGACTATAAGTTTGGTGTGGCAAGATAAGAAAAAGTCTTACCACTTGGAGGGTGGGGACGTGATGAGAGTCCCTGCCGGAACTACTGTTTACTTCATCAGCAGCGGACGTGATGGACAAGTTCAGATCGCCAAGCTAATTCAGCCCGTTAATATTCCCGGCACATTCAATGTAGTTCAGTGTACAAGTGTTAGGTCGAGTAATTTTCGCTCCTCGATCATTCTATTAGCCTCACATTTGGAAAACTAGGAATGCTGCACAGTTTACATGAAATTGAGAAGTGCACCTTGAGTGCTGAACACTTTAATCAACTCTATGCAACAGCCATTATGAAATAGCACAGTTCTTGAACTTGTGAAGGCTAACGGGAGTGGTGTACATTGACCCGGTTGTTCTGTCACAGGAATTTTACCCTGTCGGTACCGAAAACCCGGAATCATACTACACGGTATTCAGCAGCGAAATTCTAGAGAGTTCTTTGAAAGTAAGTTCGCTTTCTTCAGAGTAAGTTGATAGATACGTTATATCAGCGGAGCCAATAAAGTGCATTCGCCTATTTTTACCTGATTCCATCATTTGCCATGGTTAATTTCCCCATTTATCAGACATCAAGGGATCAAATAGAAAGGCTGTTTGGGCAACAGAGGCAGGGCGTAATGATAAGAGCCAGCGAAGAGCAACGGCAGGCACTGAGCGAACACCATGGTTGGTTGAAAAATAAAGGCCACGGCTTGAAAGGTCCATTCAATCTTCTGGGCCGGGAGCCGATCTATTCCAATGAGTTCGGCCGGTTCTTCCAAGCCTCACCTGACGAGTTCAAGCAACTTCACGACTTGGGCGTCTCTGTAACTTTTGTGGAAGTTTACCAAGTAAAGCGAACATTAGTATAGTCATTGTCGCAATTCCATTGATTCGAGCGTCTCTGTTCATATGGTTTAGCAATGGTTTATATCCGACTTTGGCAGGGCTTAATAATGGTGCCGCACTATAACTCAAAGTCGATGACAGTGGTGCTTGTGGTAGAAGGAAATGGATGGTTCTAGATGGCTTGCCCTCATCTAGCCCAAGCACAGCAGAGGTGGGGCTCGGGTGGAGAGAGAGAGAAGAAGAAGAAGAGGAGGAGGAGGAGGAGGAGCAAGAGACAGAGCAAGGAGGTAGTGCAAGATACCAAAAGGTAAGCATAACGTCGATAATGTAATCCAAGACGATAGAACTGTTTTAAATAGCTAATAGTCAACTATATCAATGAAATGGCGAGGCAAATTATGGTAAAAGTAGCCCTTGAGGTCGAGTATTTAAAGATTTCTTTGGCTTACATTACAGAAAGATCTGTGTGCACTTAGAGGGTGATGGCTACTAGCTAGTGGCTTAAATCCAAATGCATTAACATGTCGACTATCGAATGATTGATTGGGACATTAACATCATACCATGCCACGATTTCCGATGATTTAATCTTTGGTTATCCATCAGGTAACATCCCAACTGTCACCTGGCGACGTTTTCGTCATCCCAGCGGGTCACCCAATCGCTATCGTCACGGAGCAGAACGAGGATCTGAGAATGGTTGGGTTCAGAATCAATGCTCATAAGAACGAGCGAATCTTCCTCGCAGGTGAAGTCTCGCTCTAGCATAGCCGCTCATCTCACTTTTCGGGCTCATTTCGCTAGAGCTAATGCAGTGGAAGCAAATCGTTGGTAGGGAAAGAGAACATAATCAACCGGATGGACAGAGAGGTCAAGGAGCTGTCCTTCGATCTCCCCACGAGAGAAGTGGATCGCGTTTTGAGGAACCAGGAAAAGTCGTACTTCGTGTCCTCGGAGCAGCAGCAACCTCAGCGTGAGCGGAGAGAGCACCGCAACATCAAAAAAATCGAAGGGTCACAACGACTCCGACAGAGCAAGCGGATGGACAAAAGTGACACTAAAGGGTCAGAAGGATCGTCGTCATCGGCTATGGCGTCGATACTGAACCTGGCCGGCCTTTCCTGAGGAGGAACTAGAGGAGGTCTCGGCCATTTTCGTTTCTCTGTGGAAGGAGAAGATGAGAATGTAAGCAGTTGGAGAGAGAGAGAAGAGAGAGTTGAAACTTCGAGCCATGTTGAGGAAGCATCAGTAGCTTCCAAGTAGTTTATAAATAAAAGCCAGACGGAAACTTGGTACAATCTATGCCGTGTTTTATCCTGCTAGGTGGTCTTATTTCCACTCAAACTGACCACGCCGACGACGGATGCTATACTCAAACTTAAACCAGTCGATTATTGAAATTCAAATGACGAGACGGATCACCACTCGTACACGTCGCGGGTGACGTGCAATCCGGAAAATGAAGATGAAAATGAAGCAAAACTTGAGGAACGATGCATAACAACAAACTCTAGGAAAAACAATCTTGTGATCTTGAAATGGCTACTCCCCTCCAGCTCCAAATCCTCCAGGGCCGTCGGGGGCGAGCTCCTTCTAGCTTTGAGCTTGGCGTAGTCCGTCAAGGCTGCTGCCCGGTCAGTTTGGCTGCACACGGAAATACCGAAACCAACGTCATCTATCGCCCGTGATCATTACATGAATGGACAATGAAACATGGTCTCGCCCCGGATGCATAGGCCGGGATCAAAGCGGCCCCGCACGGTCACGTTCATCGTCCAAGGAGGTGCGACACAGAGCCGGGGATGCGACGATGTAACCCTCGAACCAGCAAGCTTCGAGGGGAGGAAAGAAAGGAACAGGGTGCGAAGAATTTCAGTTCGCGACATTACCTGCGGTCTCCTGGGCCATGCATTCACCATCGCACCTCATCTCGCAGAAGGTGCTGCCGAGGCCTTCGGCTTGGCACGACTTGTGGCACTCGACGAAGCATTCCCTGTACGTGTCTATCAGCTCTCCCGACACTTCCCGCGTCCCGAACGTTGCCGCCAGGACGAGGCACGTGATCAGAACTCCCGCTATCTTGCTCGCCATCATTTTTCTTTCACTCGGTTTGGCTTGCCGTGTCGTCGAGAGCTCCAGTGTCCCTTGATGTTCCTTCTTCTTCTTGAATCCTTCGCTTTAGTGGAAGAACAATGGGAGGAAAGATCAGTACTTATAGCCATAGAAGTTAAGACGGATTTGAGCGGTGACCCTTGAAGGAAGGGGACTGTTCTTGAGCTTGTGGCGTGTTATTATCTTCGTCTTGTTTGACTGACTATTTCGGGGCCATGGTTTTGAACATGCGGTGAATAAGATGGTCAACTGAGAATGTGCTGAATAAGATAGTCAACCAATGGGCACACAAAAGGCCCAATGGAGGGACACATAAGAGCCTTTCCTGCCCATTTCTTGAATTCTCCTTCTTCGTCCCTAAAGGCTAGAGCCATCAAATTCGTAGGTCGGTTTAAGTTTGTATAAGGTGGAAAAATCACCTGGATCTTATTAACCCATTTAATCCATTTTGACATATTTTTCATACTATGTAATTTTAATGATCCATATTCGACCCAACCAATATTATAGAACACTTTAACAATCAACTTAATCTAGGAAAATCCATACCCGCCCTTTTAAGTCACTTTTAAGCTCTTCACGTGTATATATTACTTAGATAAAAGCTTCAAATCAAATTAAGAGTAAGTTGAACAATAAAAAAGTAAATAAAATGAAAAACGCAAAATTAAAAAAAAAACACCTATATACTAAAATATTAATAATGAATTGTTGATAAGAGAATATTTCATAAGTCAAACCATTGACATGAAAATAATATATGCCATCGTTACACTACCCCATCATTGTGGCAATAATATGTTTTATAATAATTCCGCAATTTCTTGATCATGAACAATTAAAAAGTAAAGCTCTGTTAAATTGCATTTTTGCATGGTAGAACTTCCTCAAGCGATATAAGATTTTCAAGTGATTAATTTCAAGCATTCATTATTAGGCTCAGCAGAAGTTGTGATTCTAGCTCCAGACTTACCATGATTACTCGAACAAGCAACAATTACAAACCATCTTGCTACCTTTATAGCTCTACTAGTAATGCGGGGTCTCTCCCACAATGATGAAATTGAGCTTTTGTTGAATTAGATTCCTCTTCCTCACCAGCTCCACCATTTTCCTCTTCCTCCGCCTCCTCTGGCACTCAATCTTGCCCATTTCTTCATTGGCATGATGGTCGTGTGCTAACTTTCCTCTACTTTCTCTGTGACGAGCCCCTTTTCGTCTTCAATTGGGCGATCGACCAACACGTCGTCCTGATCGTGACATCGATGTCGAGGGTCGTGTTCTTATTACTGATGCAAGCAACGGTGAACATCTTGATGTTAATCCTTATCAACGTGATGGTGGTGCACTTGGCACTAAGGAAGGCAAGCTATCTATCGGCATGGATTGATGATGAGCACTGGACCTTTGTCTTCGTTAATAAATCAAATGGTTTCAAATTTGGTTTCTTTTCACCCCATTGTAACTCATCATTAGTTAGGCTTTACTTCTTTGAAATTCATGAATTAGGATCCTAATGCATATAGATAGGTCCAATAAGAACGAGAATTTTGACGAACATTTTGTTTCTAAACAAAGAAGTCGTTTTCAAATAATTTTAGGTCGATTAACATATTAATCAATATTCGATTGATTTTATAAATATAAAAAATATATATCATTTATTTTATCTAAGTTACCTCTCTTTTTATCCAATAACTTTTTTTTTTCTAATTCATGAATTTAATTTTAAAAAATTCATATATCACCCATTTTATTAAATATGAGTTGGAAAAAATATTAGAGGCACAACACCCATTTGGACATCTCTTTGGCCATTTGCAAACCCAAAAGAACTTGACTTGCTGCTCAAGATCCTGCAACGTATATCACCCCACCCCCACCAAAGCAAAGCACCCTGTCTCTCTGTCTCCCTCAGCTTCTCAGACCAAAAGAGCAAGAAGCGACCGCCTCAGATCCGGTTCGGAGCCATCGAAAGAAGGGAATGGAGTGCGTGTTCGGGTTGGTCGGCGACGGATTCGCCGTCCTGGCCGCCGACACCTCGGCGGTCAACAGCATCTTGGTCCACAAGTCCAACGAGGACAAGATCATGGTCCTCGATTCCCACAAGCTCGTCGCCGCCAGCGGCGAGCCCGGCGACAGGTGATCCCGCCCCGGCTTTCGTTTTTCTCATTTGGGTTTTGTTTGATCGGTCGCGTCTTCGGTGATACCGGGGGAAAGTTTTCGTCTTTTTTGAGCGTGTGTTGCGGCGATTCGTCTTTCGCAGAGTCCAGTTCACGGAGTATGTACAGAAGAACGTGGCGTTGTATCAGTTCAGGAATGGGATTCCTTTGACGACCCCCGCCGCCGCCAACTTCATGCGAGGCGAGCTCGCCACTGCTCTGAGGAAGGTCCGGCTTCGTCGAGCTTCCTTTGTTGCTTGGTGATTTTGGGTTGAACTGGTTGCTTGTTACTGCTCTTGTTTTCTCTTTTCGTCCAGTCTGAGGTTCAAATTGTTGGGATTTCTTTGGTGGGTCTTGTTGGTTCTGATAGAGAAGGGGAAGCTTTTAGTATGGAGGTGTGGCGCGGGATTACAGCTAGTTATTCAGGAGTTTTTGGCAATTGAAATTACTGAAATTTTTACTATTGAAGAATGATAGGATTGTTATATGGAATGCATTGAACCCAGGGATCATGTCACTAGGATACATTGGAAACCCTTCACCACCGAAGCATTTAAAGGTTATGCCAACCCTCTTTCGGTATGTAGATTGAGTCAGAGGTCTTGGAGCTGCCACTCAGTGCAAGTTTGTGAGATCAACTAAGGGCTTTTGGGTTTTTTCATCCATTTCAGAATTTAAATATCCATAATAAACTCTAAAGCAGATAATTTTTTGAGTGCTGATCATGTTGAGGCTAATTGTAGCCTACTAGGCCGACAACTGTTTTAATGGGTTTGTTGGTCATTCATAGCACTGTTGTTAAATTATGAAGTGGGATTCGAGGGTGATCAGCCCACTTCGTCCCTTTTGCTCGAAGCATATCTATAGAGACATTTATCAGAAAATAAATGGTCAAGAAGGACATAGTAGGCTTAGTATATTCATGAAGAGGAGTGTAAAGTTCATACACAGAAAGTTATTGTCCGAGTAATGTAGTGCAAAAAGAACTGCCTATCTTCTGCTAGCTTCAGACGAAGTGCTTAAGAGACGCTCAGTGTAAAATACCTGTTTATTGGTGAAAGTTCAGTAGTATAAGACCCAGCAAGTAGTATTAGCAATTCTATAGGAAGCCTCTGCCCAATGGAACCTAGCCTGGGAGAGGGGTCATCCTCAGAGTGTGGAACCATATGGTTAGTCCTTCTCTAACTTGAAGAGCAGAAAGCCATACTTCTTTTAGTAGGGGAGAGAGTCATGTGGAAGCCTGGGATAGCATTTTATTGGCTCAAGTAATTGCTCAAGCCTAATCATACATTCTAGTACACTGCTTGTGCTTTTGCCGATCACATCAAGAGTTGGGGTCAGCTTTTCCACTTCCTCTGACCCCTTTTGGCTGGCTATTCTAAGCCTTCTTTTATTCGAACCTGCTCGTATGACCATGTCGGGTGAGCAACAGCCGCTTCCCTTTTTGCCCTCGCCATTAAAGCTTCGTGGTCCAAGTCATCTCTTAATAAGTAAGAGGAGGTTGAAGCTTATCCATAAAATAAGTTGGATCCCCTGGATGTAGATCAGCTGGAGATAATGAATCTTGATATATTAAAATTTAAGGAATAGGGAGGTGACAAATGACATATTTGTCTATCTAGGATGCTTTGAATGCCTTCAAAATGCAGATGTATTAATGATTTGACTGTCCTTCCAGATGGAGGATGCTTTGTAGTATCTAGTATCTATGAGGACAACAGACATGCTATTTCATAATAAAGACCCTGTGAAAATCATTTTCATTCTGTTGACGATGCTTGAAGAGCTTTTTCTATAACTTGTAATGTTGCGGGACATTGAATTTGGGTAAATCTGTGGTGCCTACCTATTGTGAGCAGTCATAAAGAAAATGGGAGAAAGGGATATAGGTTTTAATAACCTGTGGATAATGTCTGTATTTTACCATGAAAAACTCACTGTGAAGCAGTTTCAGGCTATTTTGGTAACCTTATATCTTCTTAAAAGCGGTGTGGTTACTGATTGAAGTGGTTTTATCATTGGTGATGCATTTCATATGGGATTGATTGACTACATGTATGTTGATGCATGTGACTGATGGTTCTTGTACTTTTATAAAACTCAATGGAGTAATATTACTGGAGGATTTAGTGGCCTACTCATGCTTTTGCCTCCACACTGTGCATCTGGTTCAAGGGGTGTCGAATGAATTTTATTTTTGGAGTGATAGTTCCACTATATGTAGGTAAATTTTGTTGACTTCAACAACAATTTCCTCTTGTTATGGCTGTTCTGACCTGTGGATGTAAAAGATCCCAATCAAGAGCTTATATAATTTACACTATATTGGTTTAGCTCTGATGTTGAAAGTATCTGTTACGGAGGAATGATGCACCAGTTAACTTATACATGATAATATTTCGATTGTATGAGAGCCTGTCTTTGCTTAATCCAATTCTCCATTCTCGTATTTTTTCATCATTCACAATCCGTACATGAAGTTGCTATATGCAGTGAAACTTAGAAAGCATGTAATTTTTGGAGTTAACTTCTCTTCCGTGCTGAGTCTTGCTTTTTAATTTTGGTGGTAACAAAATTTTTCTGGGCCTCTCTTGTCCATAATTGTTGATAACTGTCTCTTGCTTATCTGATTCTGCTGATTTGTTGCTCCACCAATTTTCTGGGCCTCTCTTGTCTGTAATTGCTAGTCCTGATCATTGCTTATAGTTTTCTTTTTCCCTCTCTGACTTTGGTATTTGTTCCAGAATCCATATTCTGTGAACATTCTTCTGGCTGGTTACGACAAGGAGACAGGCCCTTCGCTCTACTTCATCGACTACATTGCCACCCTCCACAAGGTAGATAAGGGCGCGTTTGGTTACGGATCCTACTTCTCCCTTTCCATAATGGACAGACTTTACCGCGGCGGCATGTCGCTCGAAGAAGCCATAGATCTGGTCGACAAGTGCATCATGGAGATCAGATCCCGGTTGGTCGTGGCGCCTCCGAACTTCGTGATCAAGATTGTTGACAAGGATGGTGCACGAGAGTATGCTTGGCGCGAGTCTCTCAAGGATGCCCCTGGGGCATCTGCTTGAGATCGACTACTGTTTTCAAGTCCTTTTTCTGTTGATTAGAAAACAGTTCCATGTGGAACTGTAAATTGTATGGATATGAATCTGCCAGAATCATGATATTTACATCCCTCAGTTTTTATCTGTGGATTGCCATCTCTGTAGTGAGTTCATCTTGGGGTTTCATCTGCATGATGCTTGTTAGGTCAGTCATGCCTTACCCAACCCAATAAAAAAAAGAACAGCAAGAGGCTAAAAGCAAAACAAAAGCAAAACAAAAAGAAGAGCCCTAGACTTTTCCTGAACTAAGTAACCATCACTGTATTTTTTAAGATGAACAAAGGAAAATTATTATTATTATTATTATTATTATTATTATTATTATTATTATTATTATTTAACAGATGAAAGTCTATATTTTGAATTTGAATTGTCATATCTTGAAACTGTATGACTGACTGTTAAAGTGATAATTACTATCCTATAATATTTATTTTTTTACAATCACATGTTATGTGCTTGAGTTTAACTATAATCTTCATTAAATTGCCGAAATATAAAAAATATATACGATATAATAAATTATGCATATATCTGGTAATTTATATGGAGTATTAAACTGGGAAAACATAATGAGCTATATAAAAATGATAATTATTATTTTCCCTCCAATTCCGATTTTTTTTTTTTGTGTATTTTGGAAATTCTTATACCATTTCCCTCTTATTATATACATAATTCTAATGAAAAAGATGTTGAGCTAATACAATGAAAAACCTTTAATTGATATATATGTGATAAATTTATCATAAATATAATAAATTTTTAAAATAATTTTTTAACATAAACTCTTAATTGGTACACTTAATATAAATTTATCCAAAATTACTTTTTTAATAACTAAAAATGTCAAATCAGTACATTTGTCCTTATTTTAGTTTCTATTAAATTGGATTAACACTGTGAAAAGCAACCTAGTATATCTATGAAAAATTAGAAGGTAAAATCTTAAATTGATATATCGGTAAATTGACACATGTTATCAAAATCGTAATTTGATGATAAATTTTTAATAAAAATTAATAAAAGGTAAATTTATCATATGTATATGAAGTTTTTGATTTTGAATAAATTTGTTGCGATTATATTTGTTCGAGATTTTTTCGTGATATTAAATTTAGGGAAAAAGCGCACGAAAAAACCCCGAAGCTTTACCCAAAGTGACACATTTACCCTTTTTTTTTTGTGACGTGAAAAACCCCAAACTTTGCCAACCGTGACACATTTACCCCAAAATTTTTTGTGGACACAAAAAATCATGAACTTTCGTTATGTGACACATTTACCCCAAAATTAGAGGGCATTTTGGTCTTTTCATTTTTAAAATTTTTTAAATTTTTTAAATTTTTTTTTTTTTTTTTTAAATTTTTTTTTTTTTCCTTCTCTCTTCCCCTCCGCCGGTTGGCCGGCGTGGAAGCCGGCATCCGGCGGGGCTGCCCTCGCCGCGTCGGCAGTCGCCCTCGCCGGCCTCGGCGAGGTCGCCCTCGCCGGCCTCGCTCGCTGCGTCGGGCGAGGGTGCCCTCGCCGGATCCCGGCAGGGCATCCTCGCCGCCGCAGCGGCGAGGGCCGCCCTCGCTGCGTCGGGCGGGGTGTCCTGCCCTCGCCCGGATCTGGCGAGGGCCGTCCTCGCCGGCGCGCGAGGTGTCCCTGCCCTCGCCCGGATCGCGAGGGCCGTCCTCGCCCGTCGCCGCGAGGGCCGCCTCGCTGCGTCGGGCGAGGGTGTCCCTGCCCTCGCCGGTCGCCGCGATGGCCGCCCTCGCTGCGTCGAGCGGGTGTCCACGCCCCTCGCCGGCCGCGGGGCCATCCTCGCCGGACGCCGGCGAGGTCGCCGGACAGTAGGCTTCCTCCGCCGGCCACGGTGTGGCCGCGGAGGAAGAAAAAAAAAAAAAAAAAAAAAGAAAAAGGAAAAACAGAATAAAAAGACAAAAATGCGCGATGGGGTAAATGTGTCGCGGTTTGGAAAGTTTGGGGTTTTCGCGTCAAAAAAAAAATTTGGGGTAAATGTGTCGCTTTGGGTAAAGTCGGGATTTTTCGTGGCTTTTTTATTAAATTTATTTCTTATGAAATTTGGGAGAGTCAGCCAATGAGACGTCAGAACCTATCCCTGCTGCTTCAGTTCCAGTAGCTCTTTTAGCATCGCCTTTTTTCGCTCTGTGATGGTGACAACAACGCAGGGCCGTCGTCAGTTCTCCCCCAGATCGGCTCGCCTCTCGCTCTCTCCGTCCAAATTCTCCCGTTCCCCACTTCCGCCGTCGACGCACGGACCGCCCGTGCTCTCGCCTTCCCGTTCTTCTTGACAGCGACTCTGCAATTCGGGCCGGTCGTTTTCCATGTCATCAGTTTCTCCTTTTTTTCTTTAACGTGATGATCGCTACTGCCTGTGCTGCATTACATTGCCTCTTCGCTTCGTTTGGCACTTGCACGCTTCTGGGTTTTCTCGTTTTTCGCCTTTCTTGACTGAAAATCGGTGTGAGATTCACGGGTATTGAGTGGACTAAGTGGGCTATGTGAACATGTTGGTTTGCTTGGAGAGTGACCCTCGATTGGGCGAGGTTTTTGACGATACGGAAAGGATGGTAGTGCGAATTCTCTGTGCTTGTGTGAAGGGTCTTTCATTCGGTGTAGTGCATTTTCGCTTTCGCTGTTGCGGGAGCTATTAATGCTTGAGCTTTGTTGTCTGCTTCTGTGGTGCGAAAGCTATTAATGCTAGCGTTGCTAATTTATTAGAGAGTGTTGACTATTTTTGTGGCTGGTTCTTGGTTCTGAAGTTAGAGGTAGAGTTACAGAGGCGGGTATTGGATGACAGTGTGTGTGGGGGCTACCTTGGTTACTTGTTTCTTGTGCACCATATGTAGTAGCAGTGACAGGACTCGGATGATAATTCCTGCCGAACGGATGAGATGCAATGTAGGTGTAATTATGTTTATCTCCTGTGCGAACGCCTATGTTTCTTCCTTTTGACTTTTGCAATTGGCAAGGAGTCTTCCCGATCCATGAATTCATTGGAAATTTTCTGGAGGGCAAAGTCAAAGATATAGGCTGTTTGATTTTTTTTTTTTAACTTTCGTGCATGCCATTGCAGACGCTCTTCTAGATGTAAGTCTCTACGCAATGATCATTCTTGCTTTGTGTACGCCAGAAAAGGCACCTGCTTTTGTTTATTTACTTTTCTTTGGACATGGAAATGCTGGCTATTTTAAAATATTTCTTACTTTTAGGTGAAACTGATAGTTAAATTTTCACATCGCAGAGCCTTCTATAAAACTATGATGGGATCACTTGATGACAGATCAGATGATGAATACTCTGTCATTGGTGATAAGGGAGAAATTTCTTTCATTGATTATCAGAGAGACCAGTCCGTGTGTAGTTATGATCTCAATGAAAATGATCCGGTCATGATTTCTGTTCCATTTGCTTTTGTTGATGGAAAGCCAAGGTCAGTATTTGTCGGGGAAACTGCTGCAGATCCGATCTCCATAACAAATAACACTGACGATCAAATGGACATCTGGTCCATAAAAATATATGCCTCAACTCCTGAGAATTCATTTACACTTTCTTTGATGGAGCCGGTATCGGAAAGTTCAGGTGTAAATGCCATTCAAGGTTTCCTCGAGTCCTTTTCCTTGGAGGACAGAGTTCTGCAGCCAGGAGAGACTCTAAATGTCTGGTTATATTGCAAACCAAGTGAAATTGGGTTGTACACGTCAGTGGTCCATATTGATGTGGGGAATGATAGGATAGAAAGAGTAGTTTTTCTCTTGGTAGATAACAAGATTTCCAGGTCCTTGGTTTCAAAAAGACCATATGCAAGAGGCGCCAGAAAGAACCATTTTGATGTGGACAAATATGTTGTTGGTTTGCGTCCGGCAAGAATTAACACTGGACGCTATAAGAAAAGGCTTCCTCTGTATCCAATTCCAAAGGATGTGAGAGAATTGATAGAGAACAAGCAGATTCCTGATGCAATAAGAGAAGGTCTAACCAGAGAAAATTATGCTCCTTTTTTCAAAACATTAGTAATCATGGAAGAACTGAAACTGGAGGTAAGTTTTTCTTCTTTGTTTTCTTTCTGGTTCTTTTGGCATTAGATTCAAGAAAAAGTTAAATTGATGCTATGAAGGCCTGCTATTGTCTTTCAAATTAACCAGTCTTTTCTATAGGATGATATGAGATCTTTTGGTATGGAAAATGTTACCATGAGAAGAAAAGGGACTCAGTACCTGACCCTCAATGTGCCTGGACTGGCTGAGAGACGACCTTCACTGGTCCATGGAGATAGCATTTTTGTGAAGTTGGCTTCTGATGAAGCGGGTTGCAGCACTCCTTACCAGGTCTGTACAAAGTTATCAGGCTTTTGAGGTCCAATTCTGTTTTTAATGGTTGGTAAGTTTTCTCTAACTTGTGTCTGACCACTTCTCAAACAATACTTAAATGGTAAATCTCAGCGATCGTCATATTTTGCTAATAATTGCTTCATAATCTGATAATGTGTGTTCGACCAAAAAGGCGACAGAGGTGAATGGTGATTTGGATGGGCTGAGCATAAACTTTTGTACTTCAGTAAGATTATCTGATGTGCACTATTTTCTTAAGTGGTAGTAATCTCCATCAAAGGATATCATCCAGAACTTCTTTGCTTGCCTATCTTAATATGTACTGATAACATGAATTGCATCTTTTACTCGGTAGCTGGCTTGTCATCTGCTTCCTGTTTTTGAGTGTAGACTCAATCTGCAAAAATTCTTTTTCATATTTCCTGAAATATACTTTTTGTAAAGATGCCTAGATCAGCGCCCCTTATGCTTGAGTGGATGATCCACAGGGCTATATTCACCGTGTCGAAGCTGATGAAATTTACTTGAAGTTTGCCAAGGAAGTCCATATGTGCCATAGGGATGAGATTGTATACAATGTTCAGTTCAGTTATAACCGAGTCAACATGAGAAGATTATACCAGGCAGTGGATGCTGCCAAAGATTTAGATGAAGCACTGCTTTTTCCCTCAAGTTTACGACGAAAGAGGCTGATTTCGACAACGCCACTGGTTCCTTTTAATCATATTCTGAATGAGGAGCAAAGACGTTCAGTTGAGATGATCCTTGGCTGCAAAGGAGGGCCACCATATGTAGTTTATGGTCCTCCGGGTACGGGTAAGACCATGACTATAGTGGAAGGAATAATGCAGCTTTATCAAAATCATGCGGATACCCGGATCCTTATCTGCACTCCATCAAATAGTGCTGCTGACCACATTCTAGAGAAGCTTCTTGGGGAGGGGGCTGGGATAATTAAGGAAAATGAGATTTTCAGACTTAACGCGACTAGTCGACCTTATGAGGATATCAACCCCGATCATATTCGGTTTTGTTTTTTCGATGAGCTTGTTTTCAAGTGTCCTCCAATCAAAGCCCTCATGCGCTACCGGATTATCATCTCAACTTATATGAGTACCTCTCTTCTTTCTGCTGAGGGTGTGGAACGAGGCCACTTCTCTCATATCTTTTTGGATGAGGCTGGCCAAGCTTCAGAACCAGAAAGTATGATCCCACTCGCTAACCTCTGCCAACCAGATACTGTTGTTGTTCTTGCGGGTGACCCGATGCAATTAGGTCCTGTGGTGTACTCAAAAATAGCTGAAGAGTATGGATTGGGAAAATCATACCTGGAGAGGCTGTTTGATTGTGAATTTTACTTCAATGGTGATGAGAATTATGTGAAAAAGCTTATCCGGAATTACCGTAGTCACCCAGAAATACTGCACCTGCCTTCAGAGCTATTTTATAATGGAGAATTGATATCTTGTAAGGATGATGCAAGCTGTCTTGGCGCAGAGGTGGACCTCATTCCTAACAGCAAATTTCCTGTTCAATTTATTGGTATTCAAGGATGTGATGAGAGGGAAGGAAATAATCCTTCATGGTTTAATAGAATTGAGGCAAGTAAAGTAATTCAAGTCATCGAGAGAGTCATAGCATGTGAGGAAATTAACGAGAATGATATAGGTGTAATAACACCTTATCGCCAGCAAGTACTTAAACTGAAGACATCTCTCGAAAGTTTGGATATGCCCAATATCAAGATTGGAAGTGTCGAGCAATTCCAAGGGCAGGAAAGCAAGGTTATCATAGTGTCCACGGTTCGATCTACCATAAAACACAATGAGTTCGACAGGGTCCACTGTTTAGGATTCTTGAGCAATCCTAGAAGATTTAACGTGGCTATAACTCGGGCTATATCCTTGCTTATCATTGTTGGGAATCCTCATATTATAACCAAGGTACCTTGCTAACTTCTACAAGAAAATAATTGTCCTTTCATGATTCCTCTTTTCTGGGAAAATGGGTTGTGATGAGAAAGTAAGCTTTAAAGCTTGTGCTCACAGAAAGATGAGAAAGGGAAGGAAGCGGTATTATGTCATCGTACTGCTTCCTTATGGCAAGTAATGCTTGTCACTGCTCAACAACTTTGACACCACTCTTTTTCTTTGTAGCCTTGTCCACTTGTTAGCTTCTCTCACAGTCTCACTTCGTGGCGGAATATGAAAAAAAAAAGAAAAAAATGTGACAGGAGCATGACTAGCTGATTCATTTAAAGAAGAAAGAAATGACTGAGATTTAGAAAAGTTTATATCCCTAGGGGAATAACTTATTTACGCAAGAAGAAAAAAACCTGAAGAAGTTACATGTGCTCGTCTTTCCTTTTTTGTCGCCATGCTCTGGAAGTTTTGCAGATGTTATCTTCTATTCACGAATGGTTACAACTATTTTTATTGTGGCATCTTATGTGATCTCAGATGGTTTCATCAGTTTTACACCCTTGAAATCAGAAATAAATCTCATTATGTATTTTTGTACCCTTCAACTTGTTGATGAAAGAAATTTTTGCAAAGTTGGATATGGGGCAAGAAAGAGGAATGACTTAAAGACATGCGTGGTTAAGGGATATCACATATTCAAAATTTGAAATGGATCAGAAATGAGTAGATTTAGCTTCCAAAATCCTATTATCGGGTGGTTGATTTGTGACATCCGTGAATGTAATTATCAATCTCATTTGGCAGGATCCCTACTGGAACAAGCTCTTGTGGTATTGTGTGGACAACGATGCTTATCAAGGTTGTGCTCTTCCTGAGAGGGTCAAGGAATCTGTTGAGGATTATGCAGGTTATGAGGAAGAAATCCCCAGGCATGGGGAAGAAAATGATTGGGATGAAGAACCCCATCAAACAGAGACTCCTCTGCCAGTTACAAATGAAGATGAATGGTCAGATGGCTGGAAGTAAGTTGTTGGAATGTCTGCAAATATAGACAGAAGGCAAGTAAATGGACCTCTTGACTTTGGTAAGTTCTTCCATACATTGCGCAGTTTCACTACAGCGATGAGTGAGCCAAAAGGCACAAGACAACATGCAAATAAATGCCAGGAAAGTATAGTTGTGTTGTTGGGTTGTGTACGCGATGAGAAATGACATTTCGAATTGGTTGATGCAGTCGAGGGTCTTAATGCGACAAGATGTTGGATTGTGACAATTTGTGCGAGGTTAGCTAACATGTGCTTTTCTTCCTTGATAGGGCAACAATGTGATATAACTATGTGAGCAGATAACGAAACAAGCAAAGATGCCTTGTACCTCTCTCGTTAGTCATTGAACCAACATGAAAGATGTAATGAAAATGGGGTAATAACATCTAGTACTCAAAATTCACATCATCCAAAAGAGAACGGAAGAAGGGCTCCCAAGTTGCATTAATCTTGGAAGCTTTCTGACTTTAGTTTACGCCTTTAAGCGGTTTTTGCAGCATGGGAATGCCTTATCATCAGTTAGTTGTTGTGCTTTCTTCTGTTTTAACTTGAGATTGATTGACTTACCTTACATTGAGCCAACCTCTGAAATGCTAGTCCTTGCATTGTCTAATTCGATCTATTTTACCACCAGAACGTTTGCTGATTCCATGCTCTGTTTCTTGCTTTATATATGCCCTATTACGTATCTGATTACATTTGCTGTGTGAGATGTGGTGGTCTGGATCAACTATATTACTCGGGGAGCGATGAGCAGTGCTACTTACTGATGACACAATCTTTCATACTTGTTGTAGGCGATGGGCTGTTGATGTCGCCTTCCTTAGGAAGCTGGGCTTTGCGTCTTTTTTCATTGCTCTGGATTCTTTTGGCCTTCAAGTCTATTGGCTTGGAAGGCCCTACTATTCCCTCTGTCCTTTTGTAGGGAGGGAAGAAAAACAGTGCTGGTTTGCGTTGCCAACTTCATTCAGTAGGAACAATGTAGCGGAAGTCTTCCAAAGTTTCATTGTCGATTCTTTGTGAGAATGTGGTTATTGTCTATATGGAGAGATGCTACATTGGCATTATTTCCACTATGTGGCGGGCCTAATTCAATTTTTTTTTTTTTTTTTTTCTTTTTGGGGGCGGATGTGGACATTTTGGAAGTGGTTATGCACGTTTGAAATGAGCATTTGGTTTCACTTTTGGATGGAAATAGGTAAGTATCGATGGGCATTCAGCTAGTGAAGTAAAGAGTTTGGGCATGGTCCTTGATATGGTTTAGCAGCTAGGAATAAAGCGTGACAGATAACGTTCCACTCTCCCTAGTCACCAGCTGATGCACTTTCATGCATCCAGATCAATGAAAGAAATGCAGCAAATCCTCTTTTAATTTCTGATCAGGTCGTATTGCTCTCGACTCAGTTCATATACTGAAATTCGCTACTTCTGTCGCATGGTAAATTCATGTCTAGCCTTGTGTACACCAACGAAAAATGAAGGAGAAGTTCTTGCGGGAAGAAAGGTGCAAAGTCTGAAAGACCTAAATGAATGACGTATGCTTAAGAAACGTAGCGCGACGAAAAACCCACGATGGTTGCGAGCACAGCAGGCGTGTCAGTTGATTGATCAGCAGTTTTGATGATGAACTCGTGGCCGGTGCTAGTGGTGAGGCTGGTACTGCGATATCAGCAGCATCTGAAGGAATGCTGGTTCCATTGACAGACGGCGACGGTGAAGGAGCGCTCAACGAACCTGCAATTTTAAGACCAGTATATTTCGTGGTCAGGATACTGCATGAGTAAATCATTCGAGGTTTAGTTTCTGTGCGCCGTTTCCGTAGCATGATCGCGAGGGAAACAATCGATCATGTTTTTAGAAATTACATGCATGAGCGATCATCATACAGAGCAATGCTTCTGTTCAATCCTGGCTGGTACATTCAATTGAACTGAATTGGCGGAGTCCAGGATATTTTAACCAACGGTAAGATAATGAAGCAATCGACTTACTGTTCTCCGGCAACGTTTCGACGTCCGATCCCTTGGTGCCGCGCAGAGGGGGCAACGGCGGCGAACCTGATGCATATGGAATTCAAAACAGGTTTTTTTTTAAAAAAAAAAGAGCCTCTCAGACTTATTTCAGTGTCGATAAGCCATGCGACCAAGCTCGAAACATGATTATATCCTTCCTATCAGTCGAGCTCAACCCAGAAAATAATGCCTACACTGTGATCCCGCTCTAATGGATGAAATCTCAGAGAAAGAGAGAGAGAGAGAGAGAGAGAGAGAGAGAGAGAGAGAGCAGAAATAAGCTTTGCCTCTGCTGATAGCCTACAGTACATCGTCCTCGGATCGGCATCCTACAGTTCGTCTGTCCAGCTTCCGAAAGTAACGATCGGAAGATCGAAAGCTAACTACTACTATCAGATCAGCACGAACCATAACGATCGATGCGCAAACTCAATCGAGGCATCGAAAGGACTTTAATAAGACGAATAGCGCATCAGGGAGGACGACAAACGGACAGAGCTAGGTACTGCTTCAAGTGCATTCATCCACATTTCAAGGCTTCGAAGCAGAACGAACTCGACTTTCGATTCACGATCGCGACGCTCCAAAGCCACTAGAATCGATCGGATCGACACTAAACAGACGCAGAGCCAGAGGTGCGAACCTGAACAGAGAGAATCCAGCTCGACCGTCGCGTTCCTCCTCGGGGAGTCGGCGGCGTCGGTGAGCGAGCAGTCGGAAGGCAGAGAGCGGAGCCTGGTGCTGTTGAGCGGGAACCCGAGCATGGCTCGCTCGCGCACGAGGTAACAGAGGCAGCTGACGAGGCCGGACCTGCGGGCGAAGGCGAGGGCGGCGCAGCAGAGGGGAGGCGCGCTCGACGCCAGATCGTTCGGCGGCGACGAGACGTAGGGGAGGCACGGGGACAGCAGGACGATCTGGCCACCGCAGCCGTCGGGCGCAGGAGGCGCAGGCGATGGCGGAGGCGGCGGTGCTGGAGCGGCGGCCGGTCGGAGGAGGGGGAAGAGGAGGAGCGAGAGGAAGACGGTTACGGCGGTGGAAGCGGCCATCCTCGCTCTAGAGAGAGAGAGAGAGAGAGAGAGAGATAACGACTTTCGCGAGGAGGAATGGCGGGAGGAGTGCTCCATCTGCGATTGAAATACACACGCCTCGCTCGTGCGCCAATTGTGGACACGTGCAATGCACGTGATCTGCGACCATAAAGGGCGATATTTTATGGAAAAATGATTTGCCTTTTCTATTCCGTAAAATTTTCCTTTGCTTTGCTTTTTTTTTTTTTCCAATGTATTTCTACAAGAAGAAAGTTTTGTTACATTGTACCGGATACTCGTTCCTTAGGGGTAATATTAGGGGTGGTATCTGAATTTTGTTGCAATGTATAATGTGATGTTAATCCTTTTAATATAATCTTTATGTTAAGTTTATCACCACCTAACCTGTATTTTTTTTTTTTTTACATGAACCGTCGCATCAGCATTTGTTGGGTCGATATAACAATATACATATCCATATCACTTCCAAAGTTAGCAAATCTTTTTTTCATTTTTTTCCCGAGGGGTGAGGGGGGATGAGATAAAAACGATATATGTAAGTCACGTGGTCGTAATTATTGAAGATTGTCCCATCCTACATAGAAAGGGGGAGGTCGGAAGTTAGGATGTGTTTGGTAACCATTATATTTTTAGAAATAATTTATATTCAAAAATGATTTTTTTCTAATTATGTTTCCCATATAGGTTTCAAAACATTTGTAATGGTTTGGTAATTGCACAAAATTTTTATTCGTGGAACAGATATATTAAAGATTGTCCCTCCTACATAGAAAACATGTGTTTGTATTATGTTTTTAGAAATAATTTATATTCAAAAATGATTTTTCTAATTCCTTTTAGGCTTCAAAACATTTGTAATGGTTTGGTAATTTTTATTCGTGGAACAAATATGCATTTGGTACAACCCTAAAATATTTTCCCAACTTATAATTTATTTTAATTTTTAATAATTTTATTACATTTTTCTTCTTTTTCTCTTTTTCCTTCTTCTTCTTTCTCTAGCTGGTCATTGGCCCTTGGCAACATCAAGCCTTATGGCAGCTGGGTAAGGCTTGACTGGTCCAGCAACCAGCTAGAGAAATAAGTAGAGGAAGAAAAAAAGAAGGAAAATAAAAAAAGAAAAAAAAATGGTTTGAGCTTGATTATGGAGTTGTTTCTAAGAACAAAGAAACAACTACTTTTTATTTCTTTATTTTATTTCAAATCTATTCCATAAAACAAACAATTTACCAAATATATTCCTATTCTTTTTTTTTTTGAAGAAAAAAGAATAAAATCAAACATTGTTTCTTCTTCCTCTAGCTGGTCATTGGCCCTTGGCAACGTCGAGCCTTGTGGCAACTGGGCGAGGCGGCGGTTGGTGACTAGCTAGAGAAAGAAGCAAAGGAAGAAAAAAAGAAAGAAAATAAAAGAGAAAAAAAAATGGTTTGAGTTTGATTCTAGAGTTGTTTCCAAGAACAAAGAAGCAACAACTTTTTATTTCTTTACCCTATTTCAAATCTATTCCATAAAACAAAAAATTTACAAAATAAATTCCTATTCTTTTTTTTTTTTTTTGAAGAAAAAAGAATAAAATCAGACATTATTTGACACATTACCAAGTAGGCCCTTAGATTTCCCACCTTCTTAGGGAAGGTTTGTGGTGTAGACATTTGGTTTCAAATGAAGATTTTGACTTTCACGCTCTATAAAGAGATAAGCAAAAAATTCTAAGAATAAATTGAGAGTTAGAGTAGGATGGACAAAAAAAAAAAAAAGTCACATGATTGCAGCTATAGAAAATCTAATATTATGTTAACAAAATGAATTGGAAATTTTAAACGGAAGAGCTATTGAATTTTAAAAATTTGAAAGACTAGATTAAAAAAAGAAAAAAAAAAGAGTAGTTCAAGGATCGTATCCATTATCGAAGAAAAGTTCAGAAATCATGTACATATTCTTTATATATAATTGCTCAATGAAGGTTGATGTCCCTCTCGATTAGCACGAATCTAATTGATTATAGCATTTCTCTGCCAGACAACAATATCATTAATTCTTATTTGATCTTCTTATGATATTTAATTGGGTAGACTACAGTACCAAACACTATTCTGGCCTCCAATGTTAAACTTTTAGGAATTAGGACCAAACTCAAAATCCCTTCTTTATGTATTATCAATTTTGAAATTTACATTTTTTCCCCTTTGAATGGGGCATTTGTTTAGCAGAATATGAATCTGAGAAACATTTTTCTTAAAAACAGTTGCCAATATCAAAAGTTTCATCTTCCATAAAAACGTTTAGATATAAATTGTTATCGATAATGAAACTATTTTCTATTGACTCATTATTTCGAGCAATCATTTTTCTTACATCATTTTTTTTCATGAAACAAATGGAGCCGATGTTTCTTGTGACCTTTTTTTTTTTTTTTCCATGTAACCCATGAACAGAAATCTCCTTTATTTTGGAAACAAAGCTGCGGTATATTTCGGGGGCCACGTATGAACCAAAAAAAATTCAAGATCTTTAGCAGTTAGTATAACCAAGAATGACGAGTTTTTATATAATCCTGCATAATTAGCTATATTCTCTATCGATCTCGCATGCTACTTTGATTTATATGCCCACAACAACTTAGTCAAATCTAATCTCACCTATAATCGCTAGAGGCAAGTTCAAGGCCCCCAATTTTTGATCATGCGATTAGGTGAACGAATAGCTTCCTCCCCCCTTTTGGCCAATTACAATCTTTTGCCAGCTTAACTGGCTTTCTTCTTCGGCACACATGCATTTCCATTATTGTAAAAATTAGTGATAAGGAAGAAAAAATATCCCCGACTCTTGGCAATAATTCGATAATATCAATTTTAATTCATGTTTTTTAAAATTACCGATCTATCTATTTTCTTCGTCAGATAAACCTTAGAAAAGCAAAAGGCTGTAATCTAGAATTCTTAATATTATATTTAATTATTGAGATTATTCTAATTTCTGATAAGTCAACTAGAATTCTTGAAGGATATATTTAATTATTGGAATTGTTTTCCAATTTCCTAGCATGATAAGCATACCCTGACCACAAGGGTGTCTTCAGACATGCCACGTTACTCTTGATTTGTTCTTGACACTTACCTCATGTGCTCTCTTTTAGTTCACCAAATAAGCACAATACCAAAAACAAGATAATAATAAAGTCCAAGGCAAAACCCTAATCTTGTATATAAAGGAGTAGCTGCTGCCCTAGTGCAAACTCAGGGCATGCAAACGAATTGAGCACACTCGGATTTCTTGGTTAGACCCGCGAGAAGAAACTGTTTGGAACCGCCTCCCATGGCTTCGAAAGGCGACAATACGGGTCTGAATCGAGTTATGGCTCTCGTGGTGGTCCTGGCCGCGCTCTGTGCGCGAGCCACAGCCCAATCCGGGTGCACCAGTGTGCTCATGAGCCTCGCGCCGTGCCTCAGCTTCGCGACGGGGAGCTCGTCCACCCCGTCCTCCTCATGCTGCTCGCAGCTGGCCAGCGTGGTCCAGTCGCAGCCGCGGTGCCTTTGCATGGTCCTCAACGGCGGCGCGTCGTCCCTCGGCGTGACCCTGAACCAGACCCTCGCCCTCGCGCTCCCCGGCGCCTGCAACGTGCAGACCCCGCCCGTTAGCAAGTGCAACGGTGAGTCTGAGCGCAAACCAATCTGGCTTCTCGTTTTCTCTTTTCTTGTTTAGCTTTCAAGGAGTTCTGCTTTGTGGGATTTGATGCTTCAACTTGTCAGCGGATTCCGGCGGAATGGCTGCTCCAGCCGGCTCGCCAGATGGTTCGCCGAGCGACATATCAGGTGATCATAAGTTGATTATGTCTGATTATGTCATGTATATGCATTTAGCAATCATATGAAGACCGAAAATCATAGACATCTTCTTTCGATCAATAAACAACACATGAAATATTTGAGATGAATCGCACACTGCTGATCTGAAGGCTAAAAATCTATGAAGTACATGCTCTAGGCCGATCCTTTCAGTTCCTATCGAATTCAAAAACTTCTCAGACTACTTTCATATGCGGATAATACATGTCGTACAGACCAAATTACGAAGATCGAAAAACATGTTGGAGTCGTGAAGCACATAGAGCAATGTCAGCTTATCTACAATGTTAAAACAGTCAACAAACTAGCTTAACAGAAGCAGGACACGAACAAAGAAACCATGAAGTTTCAGAAGTGCAGACAGATTTTGTAATTATCTTCTTTTCTCTTCATGCGTTTTATGAAAATGAAGGGGGATCCAAAGACGTTCCGTCGCCTGCCGGAAGTTTCACCAGCCATGGAATTGCGAAGATGCCGCCGCTTCCGCTCGCAGTGCTCTCGGTCCTCGTGGCGACCTTTGGATACGTCCCCGCCATGGCTATCTGAATTTTCTCATTCCTCGGCGACGTATGATGCCGAACTACAATAATGTACGCGTGCTTGTGCTTGCACACGTGACGCCGTATGCATTTCCCTTTGTCGTCGAAGTATGTGTGCTTTGTGCTTGATATACGTCGTGTCCCACTATACGTATTTCCCTCGTTGGTGTTGTCGTTTCGCCGTTATCAATATACTATGATTGGAAATTATCGATCTCTTGCTTTATTTGTATGACGATGGTTTATGCATGGCAATGATTTCGGCCAGGAAAAATATTCAAAAGATTCTAAATTTATTGTACTTTTACCAATGTATTTTTAGAAAAAAAAAATATTTTTTTTTATATTATTCATTTTCCGTGAAACAAATAAATTCGAAGTGTCTGTTACCCATCTTTTTTTACCACATAACCCATGAACAGAAATCTCCTATTTTTTGGAAACAAAGCTACGGTTTACCTTGGAAGTCATGTATAAACCAAAAAAAAAAAAATCAAGATCCTTAGCAATTAATAGAAGCAATAAGTGAGCTTTTTATTATCCTACACAATCAACTACATTCCCGATTGATTTTGCATGCTACTTTGATTATTATTCCACAATAGCTTAGTCAAATATAATATCACCTATAATCGCTAGAAACATGTTCAATGAAAAGGCAAAGGGTGCCCCCCCTTGATCGTGCGATTAGGTGAACGAATAACTTCCTCCCCCTTGTGGCCAATTACAACCTTTTACCAGCTCGAGCTCAATCTTCTTCGTGCACATACGATGTAGGAGGCACAAAATTTTTTCCATTATTATAGCAATTAGAGGAAAAAGAAGAAAAAAATATGCTCACTCTCGGCAATAATTCAATAATATTGATTTTAGTTTATGTTTTTCGGATTACCGGTCGTCTATTTTCTTCATCGGTTAAACATTAGAAAAATGAGATAGTATCATCTAGAATTCTCATAATGATTATATTTAATTATTGAAATCATTCTAATTTCCTAGCATGATAAAATCATCCAGAATTCTCATAGGATCATATTTAATTATTGATTTTTTTTTTCCAATTTCCTAGGATGATAAGTAAACCCTGGCCACAAGCCTGCCTCTTCAGACATGCCACGTTACTCTGATTTGCTCTCTTTTAGTTCACCAGAGAAGCACATACCATACATAAGATGATAAAAGTCCAAAGGCAAAAGCCCTAATGTTGTATATAAAAGAGCAGCTCCTGCCCAAGTGCAGACTCAGGGCACGCAAACGAATCGAGCACGCTCGGATTTCTTGAATTAGACCCGCGAGAAGAAACTGTTTAGAACCGCCACTCCCATGGCTTCGAAAGGCGACAAGACGACGGGTCTGAATCTAGTTACGGCTCTTGCGGTGGTCCTGACCATGCTCTGTGCGCAAGCCACGGCCCAATCCGGGTGCACCAGTGCGCTCAAGGGCCTCACGCCGTGCCTCAGCTTCGTGACGGGGTGCTCGTCCGCCCCATCCTCCTCGTGCTGCTCGGAGCTGGCCAGCTTGGTCCAGTCGCATCCGCAGTGCCTTCACACGGTCCTCGACGACGTTTCGTTGTCCTTCGACGTGACCCTGAACCAGGAGAAAATACTCAGTGGTACCCTCGCCCTCAAGCTCCCCAGCGCCTGCATTGTGCAGACCCTTGTTAGCAAGCGCGACGGTGAGTTTTGAGCACAAACCGAGCGTGGTTTCTCGTTTTCTCTCTTTCATTGTTTAGTTTTCAAGGCGTCGTGCTTTCTGGGATTTGATGCTTCAACTTGTCGGCAGCTTCCGGCGGAACGGTTGATCCAGCTGGCTCAACACAGAGTTTTCGGAGCGACACGATGTTACTACCAGTCCCTCTGGCTCATAAGTTGATCATGTCACATATATGCATTTAATTTGCAATCATGTGAAAGCCGAAAATCGGAGTCATCTTCTTTAAAACGATATACAGCACGTGAAATATTTGAGATGAATCCCATACCATACTGTTGATCTTAAAGGCTAAAATCCATGAAGGATACGCTCTAGGCTGATCCTTCAGTTCCTATTGAATTCGAGGAACTCCTTAGACTACTTTTATGCGTTGATAATACGTTGGTACCGACCAAAATGCGAAGATCGAATAACATGTCGGAGTCATGAAGCACATAGAGCAATGTCCATCTTAACTAGTACCCACCGTGTTAAAACAGTCATTGAACCAGCTTAACTGAAGTAGGATTCTGTTTAGTTTTGTTTTTTCTGTTTTTAAGTTCAAGAAACCGAGTGAGAGAATGAAAACAGAGCAGTTTGCTCTGTGATGTATAGCATAAGTGTAAATACAGAGGAAGAAGAAAGACAGATTTTGTAATCTTAACTAGTATCCACCTTGTTAAAACAGTCATTTTCAGGGAGGGAAAGAAACCATCGAGTTTTTCCTCCCCCGTTCTCCTCCGGTCTCCCTTCTCCAGGTTCTCTTTTTCTTTTCTGTTCTGTCCCTCCTCCTTCTTTTCCTGCTCCCTCCTTCTATCTTCTGCGCCTGCCCTATCTTCTGCTCCTGCTCTGCCCCTGTTCTGTCTTTTCTTTGCAGGTTGGCACGCCAGGGACAGCCAGAGGAGGAAGAAAAGCTGGGGCGCGGGCCGGGCTGAAAGGGGAAAGGAGGTTGGGCCGCGCTGGGGGAAAAGGAGGCTGGGCTGGGCCTAGCGCGGGGGAAAAAGAAAAAAAAGAAAGAGGGGCGGGCCGGGCGATGGCCGGATCCGGCCCGACCCGACCTCTGAGCGTTTTTCTCTCTTTTTTTGTTTTGTTTTGTTTTGTTTTGTTTTGTTGTTTTTGTTTGTCTTTTTCTTTTTTGTTTAAAAATAGGTGTCAACACTTTGTATCCTGCTCTACGTATTTCCCTTGTTGGTGCTGTTGTTTCGTCCCTTATCAATATATTATGATTGGAATAATCGATCTTTGCTTTATTTGTATGATGATGATATACATGGCAACAGTTTCGGCCAAAATTTGATCAAGAAATAAATCGAGGCATGCAAATAACTCTATTCTTGAGATGTTTTCGCGATGCAGACTGCAGTATTTGCATTTGATGCTTGAAAAAAACAAAGTTCAAAGTCTAGACCCTAGCACCTATGTTTGATTTCCGAACTGTCGAATCCTCGAGCGTTTCCTTACGCTCGAAAAGGTTCTGTAGTTCATGCGTGGACTCAAATTTACGATGCCCGATGCAAATATTACCGCGAACCCCGTTGAAGGATCGTATTTTTCCAAGGGCATAAAAGTTACAAAATAAAAAGATTGAGTCTTGGAAGAAGGATAAGAGGGGACGCTTGTTCAATACACTCCTCTGACGTAACAATGGAACGTGAGCGGCGGTAATATCACTGAACAGCATAGTTTCACCACTAAATGGTAGGATCAATTCCAATCGGTTCTTATAAAATTGCTATGGATGCACTGAGATTGGAACGCCCGTATCGTGGCTTGCTCTTTCCACCACCCCTCACCGCCACCAACGGACCAACACCTATGCTCTCGGTCGACACCGTCCTCTCAGTCTCCATGTGCTCAGCCCTGGCTCGTCCTCGCTGTCATCGAGCCAAAGCTCGGTCGATGCACTCGAGTTCTAGACCTCAAATCTGAGCTAGAGTGAGCCCTAGATCTGACCTCCCTGGCTCGGCTGGACCTTGGAGCTGGCTCGATACGATACAAGGTTCAGCGGGGTACGCGATGGACGCAACTGGGGTCGGAGGTAGTGGGAGGGAGGGTTGGGAACTGGGGCGGTTGCTGGTGCGAGGGAGCCCGTTGGGGGTGTCTCCATCAAGCTGGGAGGGAGTGGTGCTGGATTGCCGGCAACGTCGTGGCGCTCGGCCAGTCACGAGCTTGCAACGGCGGAGTCTGGCCGGGCCAGCGAAAATTATGAAGGAGTTGAAGAGTACCATCACTTTTTTCTAAACCAAGGACAAGGAAGAGCTGGTCTAAGTTCCACGAACTCATCGAGTCTCACCTCGAAAATTTGATTGATTAAACATAGGTCTACAATTAATAGATTATTCTTATTAATTCCTTGACAGTCGATCTAAGAAGCATCACTATTAGCTCAAGATCCTAACGACTCTGGTATTTGCAAATATTTTAATGCGTATAAGAGAAGAAATTTACATCACATATTATCTTCCTATCAAATTTCTAGCATCACGAGAAATAATAATAGATATGTTCTAGTAACTTGATTTCTCAAAAAAAAATAATAATTATCTCATTTACTAATGTTTTTTTCATGTTTGATTTGCTTTCAGTTGGCTATTTTTTTTTTCAATTTTCTTTTTTTCTATGCTTAAAATGGAACAATTGTTTAGAATTCGAGCCGCACATGGTTGGGAATGGTCATATGGATCAAATTTGAGCATTATATTCCATTAAAGGAACAATATGAATCATTTGGATCAAGTTGAGTCGGACCCATTTTCAACCCACCCATTTGCCATATCTAAGCGATCCTCACAAACTCAAATTCTTCATTTGCGAAATCCCCATGTTCTACATTCCATTGTAGAGGAAAACTCGTGAGTTGTCAAGCTTTTAGGTAGACGATTTCCAAAAAGGCCAACTTTGTTTGGAACCGCGAATTTCATATTGGCTAAAGCTATAAGCACGTCACAATGTGGTTTACGCTGTTTGACATAGGATTTTCTCTTTAGAATATATAAATAAAGTATAAATTAATTTAGAAATATTATATATAATATATACAGTCAGGGTTGGTCCGAATAGATCAACTTTAAACTCTCAGGAGCGAGGACCAACCCGTACAGTGTTAATTCAGAAATCCTTATCCCTAGAAACTGAACCAAGACCAGCAAGGTTAGGCCTGTCTAGGGTCGGTCTAGGGTTAACCTTGGACGAATGCTCACCCCTACTCTTGGTGTCTGCACTCCTAATTAATTGGGTTGGAATTTTCAAGCAAAAGAGCTATATTCAATGGATTTTTGTAAGCTCAACGACTCAATTAAACAAAAAATTAGTTCAAGGATGATATCTAATATTGGAGAAAAGTTCAGAAATCACTTGTATTATTGTCCATATTCTCTATTTATAATTTCCCAGTGAAGATTGATGTCCCTCTCAATTAGCACGAATCTAATTGATTATAGTATTTCTCCGCCAAACAAAAGAGCCATTAATTCCTTATTTTGATTTTCTTATGATATTTAATTGCGTAGGCTATAGTAGCAAACACTATTCTGGCATCCAATGCTAAATTTAGGATTGGCCCTATGATTAGGACCAAACTCAAAATCCCTTCTAAACGTATTACCAATTTCAAAGTTCCCATTTTTTCCTCCTTTTGAAAGGTGTGTTTATGTCCCAAAAAATGAATCTGAAACACATTTTTCTTAAAAAAAAAAAAAAAAACAGTCACATGTGTCGCTTAAAAAGATCAATTAACAAAAAGAAAATTTTCATTACCCATGAAAATGTTTAAACATAAATTGTTGTCGATAATTGAATTATTTTCCATTGACTCATTATTTCAAGAAAACATTTTTCTAAAAAAAAAATCATATCACTTATTTTTCATGAAACAAATGAATTCGAAGTTTCCCGTGATCCTTTTTTTTTTCTTTTTGCCAATAAACCCATGAACAGAAATCTCCTATATTTTGGAAAAAAAAAAAAAAGCTACGGTAGATTTCAGAGGCCACGAGCCAAAAAAAATTCAATTAGTAGAACCAAGAGTGACCTTTTTTATTATCCTACATAATTAGCTATATTCCCCAACGATCTTGCATGCTGCTTTGATTTTTATTCCCACGGCAGCTTAGTCAAATCTAATCTCACCTATAATCGCTAGAAGCAAGTTCAATGCCCCCCATGTTTTATCGTGCGATTAGGTAAACGAATAGCTTCCTTCCCATTATGGCCAATTACAATCTTTTACCAGCTTAGCTAGGCTTTCTTCAATCTTCTTCAGGCAAATACGATGCAGGAGGGACAAAATAATTTCCATTATTGTAGCAATTAGAGAAAAGGAAGAAAATGCACCGACTCTCAGCAATAACTCGATAATATCGATTTCAGTTCATGTTTTTTAGTGTTATCGATCTATCTATTTTCTTCGTAAGATAAACATTAAAAAAGCAAACATTACTATCATCTATAATTCTCATATGATTATATTTATTTATTGAAATTATTCCAATTTCCTAACTTGATAAGTCATCTAGAATTCTCATAGGGCTATATTTAATTATTGAAATTATTCCACTTTCCTAGCATGATAAAGTATACCCTGGCCACAAGGGTTATCTCTTCAGACATGCCACGTTACTCTGATTTGTTCTTGAGACTGACCTCATGTGCTCTCTTTTAGTTCACCAAAGAAGCACATACCAGATATAAGATAATAATAAAGTCCAAGGCAAAACCCTAATCTTGAATATAAAGGAGTAGCTCCTGCCCAAGTACAAACTCAGGGCATGCAAACGAATCGAGCACGCTCGGATTTCTTGAATTAGACCCGCGAGAAGAAACTGCTTGAAACCGCCTCTCTCATGGCTACGAAAGGCGACAAGATGACGGGTCCGAGCCTAGTTATGGCCCTTGCAGTGACCGTGGCTGTACTCTGTGCGCGAGCCACGGCCCAATCCGGGTGCACCAGCGTGCTCATGAGCCTCGCGCCGTGCCTCAGCTTCGTGACGGGGAGCTCGTCCACCCCGTCCTCCTCGTGCTGCTCCCAGCTGGCCAGTGTGGTCCAGTCGCAGCCGCGGTGCCTTTGCATGGTCCTCAACGGCGGCGCGTCATCCCTCGGCGTGACCCTGAACCAGACCCTCGCCCTTGCGCTCCCCGGCGCCTGCAACGTGCAGACCCCGCCCGTTAGCAAGTGCAACGGTGAGTTTGAGTGCAAACCGAGCGTGGTTTCTCGTTTTCTCTGCTTTCTTGTTTAGCTTTCAAGGCGTGGTGCTTTCTGGGATTTGATGCTTCAACTTGTCGGCAGCTTCTGGCGGAACGGTCGCTCCAGCCGGCTCACCGGAGAGTTCGCCGAGTGGCAAATCAGGTAATACTACTAGTCACTCTGGCTCATAAGTTGATCATGTCACATATATACATTTGGCCCGCAATTATATGAAAGCCAAAAATGGGAGTCATCTTCTTTCGATCGATATAAAGCAAATGAAATATTTGAGATGAATCCCATACCATACTGCTGATCTAAAGGCTAAAATCCGTGAGGTACACGCTCGAGGCCGATCCTTCAGTTCCTATAACATTCAAGAAACTTCTTGGACTACGTTTATACGTGGATAATACATTTCGTACCGACCAAAATATGAATATCGAATAGCACGTTGGAGTCGTGAAATACACAGAAATGTCTAGCTTATCTACCATGTTAAAACAGTCAGTAAACCAGCTTAACAGGAGTAGAATACGAAGAAAGAAACCATGGAGTTTCAGAAGTGCAGACCGAATTTGTAATAATTTTCTTTTCTCTTCATGCGTTTTATGAAAATGAAGGGGGATCCAAAGCCACTCCATCGACTGCAGGAATTCCACCAGCTGCAGGAATTCCACCAGCCACGGAATCGTGAAGATGCCGCCGCTTCCCCTCGCAGTGCTCTCGGTCCTCATGGCGACCTTTGGATACATCCCCGCCATGGCTATCTGAATTTTCTCATTCCTCGGCGATGTATGATGCCGGACTATAATAATGTGACGCGTGCTTGTGCTTGCGCACGCGACACCGTATGCATTTCCCTTTGTTGTTGAAGTATGTGTGCTTTGTGCTTCATATACGTTGTATCCCGCTCTACGTATTTCCCTCGTTGTTGTCGTCGTTTTGCCCTTATCAATATACCATGATTGGAATTATCGATCTCTTGCTTTATTTGTATGATCATGGTACGCATGACAATGGTTTCGGCCAAAAATCCAACCAAGAAATAAACGGAGGCATGCGAATAGTCTCTGCTCTTGAAATGTCTTCAAGATGCACACTGCAGTATTTGCATTTGATACTTGATAAAACAAAGTTCAGAAGTCTAAACCTAGCAGATATGTTTGATTTCCGAACTGTGCAATCCTCGAGCATTTCCTTACGCTTGAAAAGGTTCTGTAGTCCATGCGTGGACTCAAATTTACCATGCCGGATGCTTTTATTACCGCGAACCCGTCGAAGGACGAGAGGAAAAAGAGTTTCCAAATAAAAAGATTGATTCGTGAATGAAGGATGACGGGATGCTTGTTCAATACACTCCCTTTGCTATAAGAATGCAGCGTGAGCGGCGGTGGGTATCACTGAAAAGCATAGTTTCACCACTAAATGGTAGGATCGATTCCAATCGGTTCTTATAAAATTGCTATGGATGCACTGAGATTGGAACGCCCGTATCGTGGCCTGCTCTTTCCACCGCCCCTCACCGCCACCAACGGTTCAACGCCAATGCTCTCGGTCAACACCGTCCTCTCGGTCTCCATGCGCTCGGCCGGGGCGTGTCCTCGCTGTCTTTGAGCCTAAGCTCGGCCGATGCACTCAAGTTTTAGATCTCAAATCTGGGCTAGAGTGAGCCCAAGATCTGACCTACGTGGCTCAGCTCGACCTCAGATCTGGCTCGATACGAGGTCGAGCAGGGTACTCGGCGGCCACGGCTAGGGTCGAACGTGGTAGGAGGTAGGGATGGGAAATGGGGCGGTTGCAGGCGTGAGGGGGCCCGTTGTGTGTCTCCCTCAAGCTTGGAGGGGGAGGTGCTGGGTTGCCGGCGACGTCGCGGTGCATGGACAGACATGAGCTTGGGACGGCGGAGCAGGGCCGGGCAAGCGGAAATTGTAGAGTTGAAGAGTACCGTCACTTCTTTCTAAACCAAGGACATGGCTGAGCTGGTCAAGTTCCACATACACATCGAGTCTCACCTCGAAAATTTGATTGATTAAACGTAGGTCTACAAATTATAAATTATTCTATGTAATTTCCCCGACAGTCGATCTAAGCATCACTGTTAGATCAAGATCCTAACGATTCCCCAAGTATTTTCAAATATTTTAATGCTTACAATAGTAGAAATTTACGTCACACATATCTGACTGCGTATAGTTTCTTCACGGGAAATAATGATAGATATGTTCTACTGACTTGATTTCTCGAAGTTTTCAATAACCGTCTCATTTCCTATTTTTTCATGTTTAATTTGTTTTCAATTTGCTAGTTTTTTCTTCTATTTTCTTTGGGTCATATCCAAAAGAAACAATCGTTAAGGATTGGAGCTTGCATTCAATTGGGAATGAATCGGGTTTAGATCGAGTTTATATAGCTAAGATTATATTACATGAATGGATCTATGCGAGTCATTTTGATCAAGCTGAGCCTGACCCATTTTCAATCCATCCATTTGCCATGTCTAATTGATCCTAACAAGCTCAATTTCTTCATTTGCGAAATCCCCATGTACTCCATTTCACTGTAGAGGAAGAACTCGTGAGTGGTCAAGCTTTTAGGCAGATGATTTACAAAAAGACCGACTTTGTTCGGAACCACGAATTTCATATTAGCTAAAGCTATGAGCACGTCACAACGTCGCATCGTTCACAAAATTCCTCTTCCATTACAAGTAGCCCCAATTAAACTTTTTCTTTGCTAAAGTATCCGTGGATTCCAAAAGCAAAAAAGCTGTAACACAACATCAGGGTTGTGCAAAGAAAGGTTGGAGTCAGAGACACGTTATGCTTTCTTCGATCGACAGGCTTCGCAAAGTCTCCGCTTTTGAACACTTCTCTAGAAGAATAGACCGACCCGAATGAGATAAAGCAGCAGGAACTTAGTTAGAAATGAGTTTGGTCACCTACAAAAACACTCCCCAAAATTGCCCTGTCGCCACTCACCACCAGGTTTGACATTTAGCTTTTCCTTAAACAAATCGGCAGACAGGTTCTAGGACGAGTTTGGTCACCCACATAAGTTCCTCCCTCTCTCCAATTTCCCCTACATAAACCCCCACCATTTCCTAATCTCCTCCACAGTCCAGCAAACATATTTTCTCAGCACTCAACAATTGTTCTCGAGACATCGGTTTGTGAGTAGAGAGAGAAAGAGAGAGAGGTATTAACCCCATCGATGGCGGATAGAAGGATGGAAGCGGCTCTGGTTCTTGCTGCGGTGGCCATGCTCTGGGTCGGGGCAGCTGCTCAGTCGAGCTGCACCAATGTGTTGATAAGCCTCTCGCCGTGCCTCAACTACATCACGGGGAACTCCTCCACCGCATCCCCGAACTGCTGCACACAGCTTGCCAGTGTCGTTCGCTCCCAGCCTCAGTGCTTGTGCCAGGTTCTCAGCGGAGGTGGCTCTTCACTAGGGATCAACGTCAATCAGACTCAAGCTCTGGCTCTACCAGGTGCCTGCAATGTTCAGACTCCACCCATAAGCAGCTGCAATGGTAAGCAAATAAGCCAAATTGTGATTTTCAGTTATACAATATAAAAGGTATAAGAAATATAGTACTCACATAGACACTGGATTCGGTGCAGCTGCTTCCCCGGCTGAATCTCCATCAGAGACTCCTGACTCTCCAACAACAGTTCCTTCAGGTACAGCAGCATCCATCCTGCTTAGCTCTGATTTAGAAACTGTTTCTTCGACAAGAAAGATCGTCAGACTAGTGTATAACATGGCTTGCAATGAGTTAAAAGAAATGAAATTGATCACAAAATCTATATGCAGGAGATGGATCCAAAACCATACCGTCGACACAAGATGGCTCATCAGATGCAGGCTCCAACAAGCTGTCGATTCCCCTGCTTTTTGTCCTCCTCTTGGCAGGATCATATGTCTCGATGCTGTCCTCGAACTAATCATCTGTTCCTCCACCATTTAATTCTGTCAATTTCTGTATGAAAACAGGCATATGCATTGGAGTATTCTTTATTGGTTTGTATTCTAGCTCATACCCCATTATAGGCAGGGCAATGAGTTGTATAATTCATTTTACACGTTGAGTTTTGTGTATCTACTACTGCTGGAGAGAGGACTGGATGTATTTCTTCTAAATAAAAACAGGCATCTGCCTACTTTTCATATGCCTTCATGTTTATCTCCATCTTATTGATGGCATATTTTCCAGGCCACAATTGCTCTCAGATGAATTTTGTGGATTCAAACGCTTTTTAAAAACAATAAACATCAATATCAAGCTCGAGTTTCACAAGAGATAATCTGGGAAGTGCAAAGCACGTGAAATATTAGGAACTTAAACAACACATCTACAAAGAACAAAGGTGCAGACCCAATAATGCTAACTATATGAAAAAGAATAGATTTGTTCAATATTACATCTCCCCGTCCCGTCATCATCCAAACTCCATCAAGCTCCAATGCCTAGAAACATCAAAATTTAGAACAATTCCTTCACAATCACCTTCGTTTCTTTTTTAAGAGCTGCAACAGCAAATTTGAGCAACCACTACCCAAATTTGAGTTTTCTGCTGAAAAAAAATCTTGCGGCAGGACACAGTGATTGGATCATTTTAGCTCCAGATGCCAAACATGGAGCTTGTACCTCGATTCTTGTTCTTTCAAGCATAAGTAGATCAGTTGTAAGCTCTGATTTTTGTATATACTTGGACAGTACCAAGTTGTTGGATAGTCAGGAAGCTGAGTCTTTACTGCCCATTGCAAAGAAGGAAGCAGGATGAGCACATCTGACAATCTTAACCCGCTGAAAATCGAAAAGCTAATAGGACATCTGCTTCATCCACTAAATAGAAAGGCCAAAAACCAACGATTGTGTTTTTATGAACAAGGTTTCTGGAGGAAGCGACATGTATGAGCAGTGTGACTTCAGTTAGATGATACGCTTGTTTATCAGAACATAGAGATGGTCTGCTACAGTTGCTTAACTACAAGTAATAAGATTTTAAAAGCATAGAAAAAAAAAATTTACTTCCGCAAATGTACAGATATCAACACCTCATTAAATTTAAGCTTTTGATTCTATAGTAGCAATACTTAGCATGGATACTAATGTAATTATAAGGTGACTGGTTCTCACAGAAACAATTCCCTTCAAAGAGGAAGTTGACACATTATCATAAGGTGACTGAGTCTTTACTGCCCATTGCAAAGAAGGAAGCAGGATGAGCACATCTGACAATCTTAACCCACTGAAAATCGAAAAGCTAATAGGACATCTGCTTCATCCACTAAATAGAAAGGCCAAAAACCAACGATTGTGTTTTTATGAACAAGGTTTCTGGAGCAAGCGACATATATGAGCAGTGTGACTTCAGTTAGATGCTACACTTGTTTATCAGAACATAGAGATGGTCTGCTACAGTTGCTTAACTACAAGTAATAAGATTTTAAAAGCATAGAAAAAAAAAAAAACATTTTACTTCTGCAAATGTACAGACATCAACACCTCATTAAATTTAAGCTTTTGATTCTATAGTAGTAATACTTAGCATGAATACTAATGTAATTATAAGGTGAATGGTTCTCACAGAAACAATTCCCTTCAAAAAGGAAGTTGACACATTATTTCCATTTAGCATATACTACATTGAAACTGCTAAAGCACTAACAAAACAACCTATCAACTGGAACTCAACCAATAAATATGCCGAAATGATAAACCAAGTCCATTAAATGATAGTACCAAAGTTAATCTACATCATTTACAAAGGTCAAAGAGCTCACTGTCCAGAAGACCTCACAAGCTTTCTCGACAAACTCCTGGTCAATTAAGCATGCGATCGTGACCGAACAAAATCTTCTAGTTTTTCCCACACCTCAAGAGCAGCAGCCCGATCCTGATGTCGCTTATTTTTACTTATCTGCACGTTGAATTCAAACTCACAAATCAGCAATCCTGACAGCAACTAACAAAAGGCAACCGCATTTACAGGCAATCTCCATAGAACTCGCAATAAACCGATCTGGCAGCTCAAAAATGTAAAATCAGTACTCACTGAGATAATCTTTACATTCCACTGCTTTACAATCTTTGCAGATTCCACGCTGTCATCTTCGAACCTCATAAAGAACCCAATAACTGCAACTCATTAACAACAGAACAAAAATCCGCAATCAGCAGGTCATTCCATCCCCATAAGCACAGAGAAAACAGCAGATAAGGCCTCAAACTCACTCACTGTATTACAAACCTAGCGACAACAAAAATACCAATTCAACGCATCAATCCCCAAAACTACATTCAATTGTAACCAAACCAAACTCACTCCTATTGAAGATCTCCACATGGTCCTTGAAAGGCCAGTCCTTGAACTGCCACTCCTTCCCCAACACGAAGACCTGCCACAACCCGGTCCCAATCCTCGGGCTTCAATGCCGATGGCTTGTCCCTCACCTCGTAGGCCGTCACCACTCTATCCCTACTGAACTTCTTCTGCACCGTGACGCAGTCCGGCTTCGGCCCCTTCATCTGCTTAGCCTTCACATCCGTGGGGATAAAAACCCCATCTTCCAGGAACTCCTTCACGTTGTGTATCGTGATCAGCGTCTGGAACGCGCTCGGCACGAGGATTATCGGCACGCCCTCCCCGATCTTGCTCCCCTTGAGGTTCAATTTCGGCTTAATCCCAGAATCCCCAAACCCTAGCTCCTCGCCGAACCCCAACCCCCTGTCCTCCGCCCCCATCAAGCGGCTCTTCGCCACCAGCCCATCCTTCCGCTGCTGCGACTCCATCCTCTGCCGCTCCTCCTCGCGCCGCGTCGAGGCCACGAGCACGGCGTAGAAGTCCCGGTTCTTGCACTCCAGGATCGCCTCGCGGTCCTTGAGCGGCCGCTCGACCGTCCGGATCAGGGTCATCACGTCGACGGCCGCGGCGTCCTCCTCGGCCTCGCCCTCGGCGTCCGCGGCGAAGGCCGAGGGGGCGGCAGCGGCGGCGAAGGCGAAGGCGGAGGAGGAGTCGGGGAGGGCGGCGGCGACGTCGGCGGCGGCGGCGGAGGCGGCGGCGGCGGAGGCGGAGGAGGAGGAGGAGGGGAAGAGTTGGATGGCGTCGGAGGAGGAGATCTTGCCCTGGAGGTAGTCGAGGAGGGGCTTGCGGTCGATGAAGGTGACGGTGGGGAGGTGGTGGAGGCGGGCGGCCTGGATGTAGTCGGTGTGCTTGAGGTGGTGGTGGTTCACGAAGAAGAGGAGGGTCTCCAGGGTGTACAGGCTGCCCTGCTTGGACCGGTAGGCCGTCTCGGCGGCGCAGGGGAAGGCGTAGTCGGAGCCGAACCGGAACTCCTCGCCCGCGCGGACGATCTTCTCGAGGTCGCCGCGCATGGTGAAGTCGCGGAGGGCGGAGAGAGGGTCCATCGGCGGCGGCGGCGGCGGCGGCGGAGGAGGAGGCTGCGATGGAGAGGGCGCGCTGTGGTGTTTTGTCGTTTCGGTACGACGGAAGAGAGTGTGATTTTTATACTTAGGCCCGCCAATATATTCAAGAAGTAAAAGAAAAATATCAAGGGTTAATCGGAAAACTTTCAAACGAAGGCCAAAAGAATCATCTTTTTTCTTAATTAAATATGTGAAATGAACCTCATTTCGAATAAAAATCTAAAATGCTATCATTTGTACTTCTTGATGCTATCATTTATACTTCAAATAAAGGTTTAAAATATAAGTATTTTCTTAAATAAGAATGTGAAATGAACTAATGTTATTATTTTGTCAAATAATGATTTGAAATAAATTTGATATCAAATAAGAATCTAAAATGAATTTTATTTTAAATAAAGACGTAAAGTGTCTTATTATTTTTCTTTTTGTAAATAAGAATTTGAAATAAACATTACTTTTGATAAAGACATGAAGTCACGTGTCAATATAAAAGAAAGGCTTCACCTCCCATCTGATTAAGGGCATTTCCTTTTCTTCTTTTATTTTCGTTTTTCTATTTTTTTTCCTTCCATAAAAAACTCAAAATAAAAAAAAAAAAGTTAAAAACACAAATAAAAATTAAAGAGCAGAAGATCTCCGGCTTGTGGCCGCTGCCCCAAATGATGGTCACATGAGAGGGTTCCGACCCTCTCCCGATTTTGGTGAGAGTTGCCAATGCTCACCAAGGTGCTGGAGACCTTGGCAACCATAGGTGGGAGAGCTACCCTTCCGCTTGGTTTTTTTAATATTATTAGTGTATTTTAAGTTTTGACTTTTTTCTTTTTTGAGTTTTTTTATGAAAAAAAATAGGAAAATGATGTAAAATAAAATTTAAACCATAGAAATGCCCTCGATCAACTAGTGAGGTCAAGCCCTCCTCTGAAAATAATAGACATCAAAGTGTTGCCGAGCGCGAAAGTGAGATCACACTGCCACCAACACTTGAGGTCATTGCAAGTAAAAACCCTCCTAAAAAATTGAAATCCAAAATATATATAATGGAGGTGCTTCTTGTTTTGACAAGAATCTATACATTCCCTTCTTCAAATGAAAATCCTAGCTTTGGTTAATGAGTAATTATAGCATCCTCTAACGATGTAAAACTTTTCCACAATTAATCTTAATTCACCAGTAATTTAATGACTACCGAGAGAATGGATAGTCAAAACCCTCAAGTTAAATATAGATTAGACTATTTGCTATTTGTGTCCAAGTTTTCTCCACTTTTACACTGACAGTGGTGTATGCTCTAATTTTCCTCTATCATATGCCAAAATCATTTGGTCCTATCACCTTCAAAAGGATCGAGGAGATTCTTGCTTTCTTAAAACAAAACATTTTATAGAGAGTTGTCTTGCTTGACAAATGAAGAATTACTAAATAAGTCATTTCTTTGCCAAATTAAATGTCAAAATATGTTTCGAATTTGAAATCATAAGCGAAAATTTGAATTCAGATTTCCTACTCAGGATGTAATTCAAATTTGGAGATCAAAAGCTTAAAATGAAAGGCCAAATTGGACTAAACTTGCCCAAAAAAAAAAAAAAAAGGAAAATCACATATGGTGCTGATAACATATCAAGAATCGACATCAGTAGAGAGACGGCTGAACACGATCACGTCCCTCGTCCTCCCTTTGAGCACTCGATACTTCCTCAGCACCCCCTCCCTCGTGAACCCGGCCTTCTCCAGCACCCTCTGCGACGGCTTGTTCTCCACGTCCACGATCGCCTCCACCCTCTCCAGCTCCGGCCTCGCGCTGAACGCCTCTGCCACCGCTGCCCTCGCTGCCTCGGTCGCAATCCCCCTCCCCCAGTACCCTGAGGCCAGCGCATAGCCCAGCTCCCCCCGGCAGGCATCCGCCGGGGACTTGTTCCGGGTCACCGAGACTTGCCCCACCGGCCTGCCGTCGACACATATGGCCCGGAAGTAAGGGTGGGGGAGGACGGTGTCAGCGATGTAGGCCAGGGCGGCTTCACGGCTCGTGTAGGGCTCGAACCTGCAAAAGTGGGCAACGTCCGGGTCGCCGGCCCACGCCATGAAGTCGTCGACATCGGAGAGCTTCAGAGGGCGGAGGGAGATTACGCCGCTGCCGCCACTGCCCGAGGAGGTGCAGGGGGTTTGTTGCTCCTGCTCCTCCATCGGAAGATCGAGAGTGGTGAATGGGCGTGGTCGTTGATGCGATGATGGTGGTAGATGAAGTTGCGGTGAGGTTGGGAATCGAGGTCAAGGTCAACGGAATCGATGAGGTCACGGACCGGTCGAAGATGGGGACTTTAGAGAGTATAATAATAATCCAAGAAATGAAAGATTCTTCCTTGTTGTTTCAAGAAGTGCTGCTGCTGGACGAGAAACGATGAATTCTATTAAGATTTATACGAACATCGTGGGCGAAGACAGAAGAGGCGGGTCAGTAGGAATCTTGGTAATGCAACGCAAGCGCCAAACTCTAAGTCAAGCAAGAAAACTATAAAATGGGGAGCTTGCTGCTTTGACAAGATTCTATCCCTTTCCTTCTTCCCCGAAAAAAAAAAAAGAAAACTTGAAAAATCTTTTTTTTGTAAAATCCTAGCTTTGATTATCGAGTAAATATCACATTTTTCAGCAGTGCCCAAAAAAAGAGAGAAAGTTTCTACTAGCAACTTTATTCATTGCAAATTTGATAATTAATGAGTGACTAGATAGTTAAAACTCTCAAATTAGATATATATTAAACTCTTGTGTACAATTTTCTTTACACTGATGGTGGTATGTGTTCTAATTTTCCTTGATTATGTGCCAAAATCATGTAGTCTTGTGACTTTCAAAAGGGTCTAAAAGATTCTAGCTATTCAAAACATAAAGAACATCTTGTATATCCATCGTTCCTAATGAATGAATTAAGACAATAAAATTATGTTTCCAATCCGATATTAGAATAGTGTTGAATTTGAGCCCCTCAAGCGAAAGTATAATTTCATATAGGAGATTTGCTATTTGGGATGTCCGATCTTTATCCAAACAACATTCGATTTTGAAAATTAAAGACCTAAAAGGAAAGTCCAAATTGGACTAAGTTCCCTATCAAAACAAGGAACTGACTTTACTCATTGGATCTAAAATTCAGCCACAAGGTTTTCAACTTTTGCTGGAGACATATATCTATATTCAATCATGAGTTTTGGTCTTCATGTCGTCGGTGCAGAGATAAGTGAATGAACATATAAATTTTATGGTAAGATTTGTGAGCTCCTTTGTAAAATTAAGATAATATTATTGTGGGGGTTAAATACTGTATAAATTATTAGGTATAATTAAAAACTGAAAAACACTTTTGAGTTTTTGAGTAGCTTGAATATAGTTGTAATTTCTATTTTATCGCTTAATATATAGTGGAATCTTATACTATTAGCATGCATAGTAGGTCACATCCATCGAACCATATAAATTTGGTATTCGAATTATATCATTTTTATGTTTATAATCATGTTCAAATGCTTGCATTTCGCAACAAAGATTGAATGTGTTGCTGTCTATTAGTTCCATGACGAACGTATCTTATTCCAAATACTCTGAAATTATGTAAGAAATCTCTTTATTCATCATCATAAAAATAAAGTAGCCAACGAGGGATGTGAACTTCTTTGTGTTTATGGATGCATGAAATAGCTAAAACATAACATGTCTCGTAGTCAATTTAACCAAGGCATCATGGTCGAAATCAAAAGTATGACATGACTGATGAAGGTGTGCACGATGCTCAGGTACGTAAAATAGGACAGGAATCCATCTGAGTAACCTGATCGTTAGACCAAAACAAAAAAAAAAAAAAGAAAGAAACCTGATCTAGGAAATTAAAAACTCCAATGGTGAGCGGCAGAAGATGAACCAACCTGCCAAAATTTCCAATACAATCTGTCCGATCGAGCAATTTATTACGAGCCCAAAGCGCAGAAACTACATTTCAAATTACCAACCTAGGTTTCCAGGCAAATGGATGACAATACCAGTGCCAATATTCATGCAGAATATATATCAAGAATCTTAATCAGTAGAGAGACGGCTGAAGATGAATGCATCCCTGGTCTTCCCTTTGATCACGACGTACTTCCTCAGCAGCCCCTCCCTGGTGAATCCGGCCTTCTCCAGCACCCTCTGCGACGCCTTGTTCTCCGCGTACACGATCGCCTCCACCCGCTCCAGCTCCGGCCTCTCCCGAACACCTCCGCCACCGCCATCCTCACCGCCTCCGCCGCGATCCCCCTCCCCCAGTAGCCCGAGCCCAGCGCGTAGCTCAGCTCCCCCCGGCAGGCCTCCATCCTGTCCTCGTTCCGCGTAACCGAGAGGCACCCGACCGGCCTGCCGTCGAGACAGATGGCCCGGAAGTAAGGGTGGGGGAGGGCGGTGCCGGCGATGTAGGCCAGACCGTCGTCGCGGCTCGTGTAGGGCTCCCACCTGCAGAAGCGGGCGACTTCCGGGTCAGTGGCCCACACCATGAAGTCGTCGACGTCAGAGAGTTGCAGAGGGCGGAGGGAGATCTTGCCGCCGCCGCCGCAGCCGCCAGAGGTGGGGGCGGTTTTCTGCTTCTGCTCCTCCATTGGAAGATCTCGAGGGAGGTGAACGGGGGTTTGATGTGGGCGATGAGATGATAACAACTTCTTTAGGGGAAGGTAGAGAGGAAGGGTGTGGTCAGGTCAGATGCACTGAGATCGATGGTGATGATGGTAGAAGAAGTTGTGGAGGATCTTGGGAATTAAGGTTAAAGGTGGATGGAATCAATGAGGTCAGGAACTGACCACAGATAGTAAGTACATCGTACATATTTGGGTGGCGATGTGTGTGGACGGTGGTGCGCGGTGGAGGGGACATGGGGTCTTGGGTGATGGAGAGCCACGGCTCCAGCGAAGGTTTGGTGGCATGAAGATTTGCAAAAGGGGGTAATTTGCTTTTTCAAGGTAAAGTTGGGTTTTATGGTCAAGTCAACCTGGATTGATTAAAATTAGTCATTAAGGAATATCTAGGGCTAATAAAGATGAATAGCATATGGTCGGGCAACAATTAATTATTGACCAATTCTTATATGTCTTGGTTTCGAGAAGTCATGATAAGTCTCGCATGGAGCTTAGGGCCTTTAATCAAATATACTTAACGGAGTAAGCAATCTCCGAGTGAATAGATCAAGATCGATCATATGTGATGAAGGCTCGTTGTGCAGAATTGTTTATAGGAGAAAGAAATTCCAATCAATTGATATCTCCATCCACCAACTTTATCATCACGTAAGAAGTGTAGTCATTTCTAATCTATTTTTGTAGAAAATTTATGTGATTTTGCACATGATCGTTACTTTCAATAGAAAAAAGCTTAGGCTGCACTCGGTAATCAGGATCTTATTATGTGTTCAATGTCTGCTCAAGATTAGGAGTGAACAGTTCTAGATTCCATACAGGTTCCACCTGAAACCTATAATTGAAACCTACTCGTTGAAATAGGTTCCTCATTTTTTAAAACCTAAAACCTATTTTGCATATCTTAAAATATGGAAGTTATCCCGTTACGGGTTCTAGGATACTTCCAGGGTCTATCGAAGTTTTACTTTTATTATTAATTAAACGATTGTAACAAATTATTACCTTTAATAACCATAACTTGCTGCTACAATTCACTAACCATGACTTACATTTGGATACATGAAAAATATGAAACATTAATAAAATAAAAATTTTAGTCATAAAATGGAAGCTCAAAGGAGTAGTTTCAATTATACATTCATCATTAAATGTCATGGAATACCACGTGATCGCTAGAAGACATAAACCAAAAAAGATTCAAAAAAAAGATACATATTCCTAATTCTCGATTATAGGTTTTAAATTTTAGATTTCAAGTTCCACCAATTTAGAATTTAGAACCTACAATCGAAACAGGTTTTCCAATTTTTTGAACCTAAAATCTACATTGCATATCTTATCTGGAATAAGACAAGCTCTCATTGATTCGGTTCTCAAGTTCCAAGTTTTACATCAACAAATATTGATTAAAATTAGTTGTTAAGGAAAAGGAATCTTCAGACATGCTATGCAAGAAGCACCTCGCTTCGAGGAAATCAACCCTGTGAAAACTCCGGTACAGCAAGGTGGTCGGGTACGAAGTGATTTTCTAGCCAATTCCTACATGTCTTGGTCTAGACTCTAGCGCAAGTCGTGTCGGTAGAGAGTCCGATCCATCTCTCTTGTGGAGCATTGGGCCTTCGATCACGGGACGTCACGAGGTATGCAAGCTCCGAGTAAGTCGCCCTGGATCGTAAAATGCGAAATATTTGTTAGAGGTGATGAAAATTTGACTGCAGATGGTCAGGTCATGAGTACATCGTCGCCATTGCAGATCAATCAGCTGATCATCCCGAAGTCTTGCTCCCATGAATTCGCAGTACTTCATATATGTTTTCGGACCAAACTTGCATAGAATGGCAGCAAGGGTTGACTGTCGGCGAACTCTCTAGATATCATCTTAAGAATACCATACTCGTAGTCGGAATGTCTCATTCGGATTGCAACTTTTAGTGCTCATTTCGAGGGAGTTCGGCGCCACCCCATCGAGTTAGAGGAAAAGCCAAGTGAATCCCCACACCAGGCCTATAAGGGAAACTTACTCGGGACATGCATAAACATAAAGTCTTTCATCCCGTGAGAAACATCATCCACAAGAATTCTCAAAAAGTTTTTTTTTTTTTTTGAAATTTCGGTCATGTCATGTAGACTCAAGTTGTAGATCCAATTGCTTCGATTGAATTATTTGGAGGATGCCTTATATATATTAATATTATATCAAATCAAACCACAAAAGAGTAGTAGCAAACCGGTGGAAATGTTAGTTTTATTTGTGTATTACTTTCAAAGACCAGGGTGGATGAAATCACATTTGGTGGTGATCGGAGAGCATGGAATATCATTAATTCTTCTGTCATGGTTCATTCTTAGCTTGGACCATGGCCCTTGTAAATCACTATATTATGCTTGTCTGTTGACCAGAATGTGCGGCCCCGCGCTGTCGAGTATCATGGTCTGGGCTGTTGGCGCAATTCAAAAGGACTGCACGGTATGTACAATCCTCAGTCATGAGCATCTGACTTGAGCAGCGCGACGTCCCAATGCCAAGGCACATGCACAATCTACAAGATCGTATGTAAGAAAGAAAGACGGACCAATTTGACCGGCAGGAGACCTACCTAATCTAAGCCCGGACCGACTGTTCTGCATGGTTAGCAACCCAGCCTGGCCTAGAGGGGTAAGGCCATTATTCCTCACTTCCAGGAAGATGAAGCTGTGCAGCTCTTTCAACAACACCAACCCATCAAGAGTGACAGTACCCTTAGCGTTACCAGCGCTAAGCTTAGAGCTAAGGGAATTTCAGATGAGAATGGAGCAAAGGATCTTGATTGACTTGAAGAGGAAAGCACGGCGGACTCGCCCTGAGGAAACGTGACGTTCGGTTGTAGTCTGAGTCTGCCATTCGATTAATCTCCCCAATGTTACGTAGATGAAAGCAAAGGATTGAAGAGACGACGGGAAGTCGAGGAAGATCAGAAAAAGTGAGTAGTGTTTATGGGAACCCACTTCAGTAGGCCCTACACATAGGCATAATTGGACCATGGAGATGCGATAGTTCAAGAGAAATCGACGGTCAAGGGCGGCGTGAAAATCCATTAAATTGGACGTTGGGGATGACGAGACAAAAAGCATTGTCCCCTCTCTCAATTACATTTGCACTTGACTGTCCAAATTAAACTTAAGAAATCCAATGGTTGGGAAAGCATGACGATTTATTTTCTTGGCACATTCCACGTAATTTTTTAGATTAAACTGGGAGGCATGACGAGGAAGTTTTTAAAGTTACCCAATAGTGGGTTCCACATGACAAAAGAAACAAAATTCGCCGGCGGGATTATCCCATAGAGATGTCATATATCCCGATGGTGTTGTCGAAATCAAACTTTTGACACAATCGATGACCGTGCGCTAGATGTTTAGGTTAGATAAAGTTAGAAGAACCAAGCTGCCAAATTTCAAGTACAATTCATCCAATTCCACAATTTATTACAAACTCAAAAGTGCACGACACTGGACTTACAATTACGTACGATGTTTTCGAGGCAAACACATGACAATTCTAAAAGTCGATTTCTGCACTACAAATGGGAGCAACGTTCAAGCTGATTGCTGAATATATCAAGAATCGTCATCAGTGGCGAGACGGCTGAACATGACGGCATCCCTGGTCTTCCCCTTGAGCACGAAATACTTCTTCATCACCCCCTCCCTCCTGAACCCAGCCTTCTCCAGCACCTTCTGCGACGCCTTGTTCTCCACGTCCACCACCGCCTCCACCCTCTCCAGCTCCGGCCTCGCCCCGCCGAACACCTCCGCCACCGCCAGCCTCACCGCCTCCGTCATGATCCCCCTCCCCCAGTAGCCCGAGCCCAGCACGTAGCCCAGCTCCCCCCGGCAGGCGTTGCTCGCGACCTCGTTCCGCTCCACCGCGACGACCCCGACCGGCCTGCCGTCGAGGCAGATGGCTCGGTGGTAAGGGTGGGGGAGCACGGTGCCGGCGATGTAGGCCAGGGCGTCGTCGCGGCTCGTGTAGGGCTCCCACCGGCAGAAGCGGGCGACGTCCGGGTCGGTGGCCCACACCATGAAGTCATCCACATCGGAGAGCTGCAGAGGACGGAGGGAGATCACGCCGCCGCTGCTTCCGCCCTGGGCGGGGGCGATTTGTCGGTCGTGCACCTCCATCGGAAGATCTCGAGTGCGAAGAACGGGCGTCGATGTCGTTGACGAGACGATGATGAACGTCTTGGAGAGAAGACGAGAGGAAGGGCGTTCTTATATATATCAGATTTCGTCAAGATCGACGGCGACGATGCTCCTCCATTGGAGCAGTTGCGAAGAAGTAGCGAAACGAAGGTCAAAGAGTAGATGCAATCGATGTGGTCCGCGTGGGCTGGCCATTGATGACCATTGATGGCGACGTTTTGAGTGGAGCGCAAGGAGTCGCGTACGAGGCGGTGACGTGGCACAGAGTCGCGCGGCGGCTATTGGATGGGCCCCACCAATTCGCCAGCCGCCAAGACACGGGAGGCAAAAAAAAAAAAAAAATGGTAATTAGATCATATCCCTGCGTGATTTGCAAGTCTTGCTCTTGCATTCACTTGCACGTGTTAAACTCCTAGATTCGATGCGACAGAAACTCGGGATCCACGTGGTCCGACGGCTTGTATATGTTGTGCTCCTTTCATTGGGATGCATGCAAGAGCAGCCCAATTACTATAATGCACGTACGTGTTGATTAGTACTAAAACTCAACCTTAAGGATCATGATTATTACTTGAGTTATTACTTCCCCCGATGGACTCACGGCATTGTTTTTAAAATTGCAAATTTTTACACTTAAATTTTTTATGATCCTGACACTTTTGAGGGGTGGCGAAATTATCGTATGGTATGCAAATCGATGATATCCAATCAAAATCAATCAATGAGAGTGTTGGAATTAAATAGAGAAGCAGAACCATGAGTCAAAAAACAGTGCGAGACCTGAAATTTGAATGAAGACCATGCAAAGGTGCCTTGGCAGCGACTGGACCAATCTGGCCAAGACGAAAACATCCTATGGATTCGCATGAGATTAACATTATAACTTGGTTTAGGAAAAAATTATTGAAAAAAATTCTAAATTTATTGCATTTGTGCCAATTAAGTCATAATCCTTTAAATGATTTACCAATTCAATTCTTATAACTAATTTTGGTTAGATATCGTTTACATGGACGTTAGTAGTGTTGTATAAGATAGTTGGCGTTGTCGTAGAAATTTTTAATTTTTTTTAATAATATTTTCATTTTATTCTTTTTGTTCTTTTACTTTCTTTATTTATGTTCCTTTATTTTTTGTTCTAAAAAAGTCCGGCAAGGGTGGACCTTTATAGTTGAGATTGGTCGCCAGAAGTATGACGCTGCGGCCAAATTCGATTTGGCCACGAGAGATACACTTCTTGCAAACCCTACCCTAGAATTTGGTCGCAAGAATTTTTATTTCTTGCATCCGAATATGAGTTCATCGTTAAAAGTACTTTCGAATAATTATATCCTTCATCCCTTTTAACAACCAACTTCGATTCAATTCTTCTGGCAGTCAACTTTAGGCTTCTAGCCATCAAACGATTTTGGTTGCTAGACATCCATCTTTGAAAAACCCTCGTTGGCCGCACTCCGGTCTGGCCTCCCGCCTTTCGTTGGCCGCTAGAAGTTCTCACTATTGTATGCATAATGCAATACCGTTTGTTGTAGCCAGTAAAATTAAACTTAAATAATAATTTTGAGAAAGCAATAACAAATTTAATAATGACGGATACAAAAAAATATATTGAATGAATTTTCTTAACGAGTAAAGACAGCCAAATTACAACCAAAAATAGATTTTCAAAATTGCTATAAAATTGTAATGGAGTTAGTCAGGAGGTGAGTTATGGATAATCGAATCTCCTTAAGGTGCTATTTCTCCCAAGATATGGCACTTCAATTCTATTTGTATTAGCACTACGCAAACATAACTTGATCGAACTTTTTCCCCAACTGAGCACGTCTCATGCGTTACTACTTATGAACTAAAGAAACATGTCTTTTTAAAGACAAAGAAAACTACTATAGAAAACTAAAAGGATATGAACTGACGAGTCATGTTGGTTATACTCGCACTTGTTACACCATAAACTTATAATTACGACATTTCCCCCACATTAATAAATTAATTTTTTTTTTTAACTTGAAGAATTCTAAGTGCCAGTGGAAGTACATTGTATCATGATAGGAAGTTTTCGCTCTGAACTTTTTTTAATGAAAGCCTGTCAAACTTAAGTAATGAATTAACAAACAATGTTGAACCTTCTTTAATGAATTAACAAATATACATATATATGAATTTGAAGAATTCTAAGTACACTGTATTATGATAAATAGTTTTTGCTTTGAATCTTCTTTAATGAAAACCTGTCGGACTTACTTAAGTAGTCAATGAATTAAGCCTTGAACCACTAGTTATTCATATAAGCCCAAACAATAAACCTCACATAAAGTCTTTCCGGTTCAAAATTGGTTCTTGGTTGCTGTTGACAACTAGATTTTGATGGTCCGTTTAGTCATTTATCGCATTAAAAATTAGGGTTTAATTTTATCAATATATATATCGCATAGCATATAGATTTAGGTGCATTTTATTTTAATCTGCATTTTTATCTATTGGATCGGTGCGGATGGGTTCAAATTAGTTGGATTAAGCCCACAAAGCAAGCGGGTTGGCCCAAGCCCATTTTTTTTTTTTTATTATTGAAAATTATCTCGGGAAAATTGAGATTTGATGCAATATTATGGTAGTTTTTGACGTTTAAAAAATTATATTGCAATCTTATCTTTAGTTTTTTGTGATAAAATCGTTGGGAATATTAAGGAGGATAAGGAATAATCTAAAATATTTTGTTGCGGATAGATATCTCGAAAGATTTTAAAATTGGATAATGGAGTTTTATCTAAAGTGAATTATTTGGAAAATCTTCACAAAAAAATTCCAGTTTATCTTCAATCGCTGAGTAAAGATATAAAATCTTCAATGGTCGAGCGAGTCAGAACTTGGAAGATTTTAAGATGAGATGGCCGAAGTGAGCCAAAGATACACGATAATCTCGAAAGATGATCTTCAGTGATTAAGTGGTTATGCAAATCTTCGTAGGTTGAGTAGACTAAGTTTTCACTCTATAAATAGGGGTGGCCTTCTCTCCATAGGAGGGGGAGCTTCTTTGGAAAAAAATTCAAAAATAGGTGAAGAAAAGAAAAAGTGAAGAGAAGTTTTGCTTCTGCAAAGAGAGAAAGAGAAAGAGAGTTCAGAGAAAAAGTCAAAAAAAAAGAGGAGAAAGGGAAGGTACAGAAGGAGAGTGACGTGAGAGAGAGAGAGAGGAGAAAAGTAAAGAGGTGATTTGACCCCTACTATTCATCATCTTCCCTAAATCGCTGCCCTTCCTCTGCAACTTCCATCCGCGAGGCTTCCACCACCGTGTGTTCGCCACAGCCCGCTTCGGCGGTCTCTCCACGAAGCTCGCCGCGACGACGCTGCGCCACCGAGGTCCCCGACGCTCGAGTCCTCCTCCGCCCGAGCCCACCGTGCCGCGCCGAGCTTTGCCCCCCGCTCCGCTTCCGACGAACCGCCTCACCGCTCACGCCGACTCCGCCCGACGCTCACCTGCGTCCAACGCCCGCCATCCCCCTCCACCGCTCCACTAACTCTGCACGCTTCTTCGCGGCGATCCGCACCACCGACGCGCCGAGTCCGTTCAGCCGATCCGGACCGTCCTTGACGCCCACCGTGTACACCGCGCCCAAGCCGGCCCGACGCCTCACCCCCGAGCGACCCGTGCCGAGATCCGAGTCTCTCGATGACCCCGCACTCGGCATTCCCGTGCCCCTCCGTGAGCCCCTGCGACTTTCCTTCCTCGGACGCCGTCGCAACTAGAAGCCCAAGCACCCTACTATCGCCTTGCCCGCAACACCGTCGCCGTGTCCCCGATCCGCCCGCTAGCCTCCGTTGGCCCTCTCCGGTGACCTCCACCCACGACGATCCGACGCCGAGCCGACGACGCCGTTCGCAGCTACCCGATTCACCTCCTCGCCGATCTCTTGTTGCTGTTTTCCTCTCGCCGGAGCCACGACGATCATCCCCCCACGCCGGCGACTCCTCACCGGACCGGCCACCACGTGCTGCCTTGCTCAGAAGAAAAGGAAAAACAACAGAAAAAGCAAAATCAATTAGGTTGTTTTTATTTTTTCATTTATTTTACTTTATTTTGTTTATACTCTTTAGTTATTTACTTAATTGGATCCCAATGTTCACTTTATGAATCTTGTAGGCATTATCCGCATAAGTTATCCCTAAACTTATTGTAATTATTAATTTGACCCGTAAGATGTCGGGTTATTTTTTTTTAATTACATTAATTTTTGGGGTTTGTTGATAGTTTTTTAAGTACTAAATCAATATAATTATTAATTTGATCCGTAAGAATTCGGATCAGATTTTTAGTTATTTTGAACTCTTTGTCGTGATAATTAGGGTTAGGATAATCGTTAATTTAACCTGTGAGACAACAGGTTATTTTTTTCGATTATTTTGATCCTTTATTAGATTGAATATCTTGATTGTTTAGATTTAATGTTTAGTTAATAATTAATTGTTTTTTTAGAAGCCACTAAAAAAAATCTAAAAATATTTGAATTAGGATTCAGATTTTTTCTTTTTTTTTTTGATTTAAATATTTTTGTTATCTTGCCTAGCTAGGATAGGGATTTTAGTTAAAAAATAAAAAAATGCATTAAGTTAAGATTTTATTTGCATGTTTAATTATGTGGTATTAATTTTAAATTTTGAATTTTAAATAAAAAAAAAACAAAAGATATAAAATATCATGCATATGTCATATAGAATTGCATGTTTCATTTTAAATTTAGATCATTGCATATTAGATAAATTGCATCTTAGATTTAGATAATGTCTTAGTTTAAATTAGGATTTAATATAACTTAATCCCTAGTTTAAATTGGATAGAATCTTAATCTAGCTAGATCACCTTTGCATTTTTAAATTTCGAATTTCATAAAATTTGTCTTAGGATAAATTAGTTGCAATTTCTAGGAATAAATTGCATTTTTAGAATAGAAAAATCATGTGCACGTTATATAAAATTAAGTCCGTGAAATGCACGTCATTTTAGTGATTATTTTTAGGCTCATTTCTAATTAGAAATTGCTCGTCATTATATTATGTCATTTAATAAATGTCGCTTGACATATAGCTCGCATGTCATTTTAGGTTAAATAATTTTGTATGTCATTGCATCGCATTGCATGTCATTAGTAAAATTAGGTCATGAGGTGCACGTTAATTTGCATAATAGACCCATTTAATTGAAACTTGCATATTAATAAGATTAAGTCATTTAGTTAAAAAATGCATTTTTATAAAAGAACTCCAATTTTTAAGAAAATAAAAAAAATGGTTGCTTGCTTTGTGTGATGCAATTTATTTATTATTCTTATTTGAATGCTTTAATAATGGATGAGCACCCGTGTGGTCACCATATTTGCATGATAGTAATTTAGGTTAAAATAAATCAGCTACTTGCAAAAACATTTTGAAAAATTAAAAAAATGGTACCGAAAGAGCATTAGAGAAATCTAGTGTAACCAAGTCCCCGTATCTTCAGTCTCTAGTTCGTAGGAGTAAAATAAATCTCCCTTTATTTTACTTAGGTGTCTAATCGACCTACCCTAAATTGATTAGTGGGACTCCTAGATAGTAACCTCTTACATGTTTAAAAATTTAATTTAAGTCGCGATTTGGTATGGGCTTGGGAGAGCTCGAGCTAAGTATAAAAACTTAGCAGTCCATTAACCTAGTTTTAGGTGGGAACCCGGAAAAAATAGGTCGCGACAGCTTGGTGACTCCACTAGGGAATAATGTTAGAACACTTAGTAGACTTAGGCCAATTTTTCTTTTTCTTTTAAAAATATTTTTGTTTGGCAGCAAGGACGCCAGGTACATCTCTAACATTCCTAAGGTGTTAAATGTTCTTGCAGATGGGAGGTATAAGGGGAGTAGTGCTAACCCCTGTCTTGCAGGTTGGAGTAGAGATGAATATTTGAATTAAAACTATAGAAGTGTTGTTTGCATTTAAATTGTTGTGCATGCTTTATTGCTTTAGCACCACACTATTTGCACACATAACCTGCGGTCGGACCTGGGCTGCGATAAGACTTCTAGGATGGTGTTGAGAAGGATACTTTCTCTAAAGCGAGATTGCTATGTAGAGGTTGACCTTCTCTTCCCCGAAATTTCTTTCATGGTGTCGAATGTGTTTGTCCATATCCGCGAGACTGCGTGATTTTTGGGTATTCCATTCGACAGAGCCAGGGTTAGGAGGACCTGACACGTTAATGCGAGACTGCAACGGTCAGATCATCCTCTTAGCTCCGCCTTGTTAAGCCGTCTAGGTAGTAATCGAGCCTCACATTTCATGCGCATGTCTATGTGATTGTCATCCATTTCCAGTGAAAGTAAGTTGTTTAAATTTTTCGCAATTTATTTACTTTATTGTAATTTTTTTTCGGTCCATGACAATTAGGTTTTGTCGTCGGTCTTGTATGCAATGGGGAAAACCGATGCACAATTTATTTCCACTCCAAAAAAAGAGCTCAAGAGGTGGTTGGATAAGTTAGATCAAGATGGTCAGAGATATGTGAAAGCCAGGATTGCCCGACTTCTTCCACTGTTAGAGATCAATGTTCACTCTGGTGTGATTCAGGCACTCCCTCACTTCTGGTGTCCACAAACTTCCACCTTTATATTTGGTAGGTTTGAATTAACTCCAACACTTGAAGAATATAGTGTTGCCATCGGAATGCCCTTGGAAAAGGAACTTGTTAGACCGCCTATCGGTATAGATTCTATCTCTGAATTATCTCAATTTTTACAAATTGAAGCCGAAAGAGTAAGGAAAGTTGTCAAAGCCAATTGTTTTGCATGTCCATTTTCATTCTTAGAAAAGTGTTTTGCAAACCAACTAATGATTTCAAAAGCCAGGATTTTCATTTTAGCATTTTTTGGGCTAATCGTTTTTTCTTATCGAAAAAATGCCATTAATCCTTCAATTTCATGGGTGGTTAATCGTGTTTGTGACGGGTTGAATTATGTCAATATGGTTTTAGCTGAAACATTTTTATCATTAACCCGTTTCAAACAAAATGAGGAAAAAACCATGCGTGCTCTCCCCGAACTTTTGCAAATATGGTTTTTCTCCCACATAAGAGGATTTGGGCACCTTATGAAACAATTTAAGATTGATGATTTTAGGCACCCCATACAAAAGTTTGCGGTCTTAGAACGTTTTTCCCCAAATAAACAGTATGCTCGTTGGATTAATTTTTTGAAAAATCCTGATCCTAAGGCATTCCTATGGCATACTAAATGGTTCCGAGTTGAGGAAGCTCGTTTCTCATACAAGTATGATGAGCCAATTCCGTTGTTGGGCTTTTCTAGTGTGACTTCTTACTACCTGTATAGGGTGGCCCGTCAGTACCAAGCTCTTCAAGAAATTCCTCCGCCACTCAAGACAGAGTTGTTCCAGGTTCGTTTTATTCGAGCAAATTATGACTACTTCAAGGAGATCCAAATGATCATTGCTGCATGGAATGAATGCCACCCGAGAGAAGATTTTGGTGCCCAAGAGACTAAAAGGCGAGGAGGAGATTCACCATGCATCAACATTCTACATCCAACAACATCGGATTTCTGCCACCACCTCGCGTCCGTAGTCCACGATGTGACCGAGAAAGCCAACCCAACGAGCACAAATTGAGCATCTTAAGTGGAAAGTGGAAATGATTGAAGCAGAAAATAGGAAGCTTCGTAAGGCGTTGAAATCCCGAAGGCATATAAAATGAGACGTCTTGAATTTTGATTCCTAGTTCGATATTTAGGGGTTTTGATTTCTAGCTCATTTTTTTATTTTTATTTTTTTTATTTTTTAGATTCAATGTTTAGGGACTTTGGATTTTAATTCTTAGTTCAATGTTTAGGGAGCTTGGTTCAAATTTCAAATAAAATCAGGCATTAGACCATTGTCATGGGCCATTTTTCCTATATTGTCATTGGTTCTTACATTACTTTTATCAATTAGGTGATAACGGATCCATCACGTTCGCCCATCATCACACGGTTGAGAGCTAGAATGGCCGAACAAACCGAAATGCGTGATCGTGTCTGCGGTGGAGACTCAACTCCAACAAGTACTCGCCTCTCTATAGCTTGTGACGGATCAACTCCAACTCCTCCAACCAAATCCAACAACTGCACCCGCTCTTCCTGAAGTAGTTATCCCAAAACAAGCAAACCAGATTGATGACGACATGCCTGGCCTGGAAGATGACTCAGTCATTGCTGGAAAGACCAAGCTTGATGATGTTCCCAAAGCAGATCAGGATGAGCGTTTTGCGAAGCTGGAAGAGAAAATAAGACAGCTGCAGGAGTCACAAAGCTCCCTCCCGTTTGACCTCTCGGTCTATGAGAAGGTAAAAATGCCAAGCAAGTTCAAAATGCCAGAGTTTGAGAAGTATGATGACACATCTTGCCCAAAGGCTCATTTGCAGATGTACCACATACGCATGGCCCAGTATGTCAAGAATGAGCCTCTCATGATTCAATCATTTCATGCAAGTTTGACCGGGCCCGCTCTTAATTGGTATGTGATGAAGAATGTGAACCTCCTCGACACTTGGAACGAAGTGGCGACGCGTTCCTCAAACAGTACAAGTTCAACATGGACATCGCACCTTCCCGAGAAGACCTGGAGCGGATGGAGAAGAAAAAAAGCGAGTCATTTAAAGAATATGCTGTAAGATGGAGGAACCTGGCGGCTCAAATCACTCCTGAGCCTACCAACAAGAAGCTGATGAAGTTGTTTGTGAAGACCCTCCCATCTGAGTTTCGTAACCGAATGGCCAGTACGTACGTCGAAAGCTTCAATCAGCTTATTCCTGTAGGAGAACAAATTGAGATGGGAATAAGGGAAGGATGGTTTACTGAGCCATCCGGTAGAAGATTCGCTGCCAAGAAGGAGAAAGAAACAGTAGTGGATATGAATATGGCTTATAGTCAAGAAAATGCCAAACGTGTTCCAGCCATTCAAATGAATCCAAGACAACCACAAGCCGCTGGCCGTCAATCATTTGCCCAAGCAAATAATAGAAGGCAGTTTTCTCCTCTCTCTGGATCTCCATCCCAGGTGCTGACGATCCTCCAAAAGAAAGGTTTGCTTACTAATGAACCAAAGCATCCCAATTGCGAAAACATTCGCGGTTATGACCCGACAAAGAAGTGTGACTACCATAATGGTGAATTGGGACATTCAACTGATGAATGTTTCACCCTCAAGCACAAGATCCAAAATCTCTTAGACACAAAGGCCTTCTCATTTCAAACTGCTAAGCCAAATGTCCAGAAGAATCCGCTACCAGTGCATGATGGTACAGTAAATGCTATTCTAGAACCTGAAGTTAGACGGATCAAGAACTCGAAGGTGCATGTGGCAGATGCCTACAATGGACTGGTGAGAGCTGGATATTATCAAGATCAGGAAGATGTCCCTCTATCACTGATGAAGGAAAGAATTGCCAAAATGGTGGATGACGACATTATCGTGTATGCTGACCATAACTGTGTAGTTTCCACTATTTCTCATATCATCATTGATTGGGAAGAGGAGAGCAGCTGCTCTCGCGATGGTAAGGAAGAACTAGATCCGTCACTCGCGGGTATGCCCCCACTAGAAGATGCAGGCGATGAGGAGATTGTGATCGAAGTGCCTCAACCATATGAGTATGTCAACAATAAGGCAGTACCTTGGTCTTATGACCTAGATGTGGACCTCGTTGCAAGGTCCGGTCGAACTTATGCTCAAAATAATGTTCAACTTGCAAAGCCCATCATTGACGAAGAGGTTAAGGAATTTCTGGCTGTGATTAAAGCAAGTGAGTATAATATTGTCGATCAGTTGCGAAAGATGCCTGCTCAGATCTCTTTGCTCGAGCTCCTCCAAACCTCCTCTGTGCATCAAAAGTCGCTGATGAAGGTTCTAAGTGAAATTCATGTACCCGAAACAGTTGAGGCAAATAAGCTGGAGGATTTTGTGGGATCGATCCTTCTCAAGGACATGATCGCATTTTCTGATGAGGAATTCCCTCTTGAGTGTAGGGGGCATAATAAAGCACTATACATATCTGTCAAGCACAAGGTTTCTCATGTGTCCCGAGTGCTCATTGATAATGGGTCCGCCCTAAACATATGCCCATTGGCCACTCTTCACCGCCTCAAGGTAGACCCGTCCAAGATACATGCTGCGAAGACTTCTGTGAGAGCTTTTGATGGAACGAAGAAGGAGGTGATTGGGGAAATCCACCTTGACGTGCAAATAGGGCCGGTCGTCTTCAACATCCCTTTCCAAGTGCTTTGGATATCCCTACCGGGTTCAATTTTCTGCTAGGTCGTCCCCGGATACATACGCTGGTGCGTCCCTTCAAGTCTACATCAAGCTGTAAAATTTGTGATTGAAGGAAGCTAGTCACCGTGTATGGTGAAGAAGACCACCGGATTTATCACGAGACGGCTATCCCCTATGTAGAGCCGGATTCTAAGCTCGAATCAAGTTACCACTCATTTGAGTTAGTGTCTACCATACATGCTTCTCGAGGTTCATTGCCGCCCACTCCTGAGGTTTCAGATGCTGCCCTCATGGTAGGAAGAGTAATGGTTGGCAATGGTTTTGCCCCCGGAAATGGGTTTGGAAGAAATGGTCAAGGCATTCAAAACCCCATTGAAGCCCCTCAAAGGTCCCGATCTGCTTGGTTAGGGTACCATGGAAGAGGTGGAGGAAGTTCTGGAAGGCAAAGATAGGGAAGGCATAACTCGCCACCTGAGCAAGGGCGAGGGAGGCAAAATTTACCACCTCCAAATATTCATGAGACGTTCCCTGGTCCTCCAATTATGATGCAACATGAAGCTGAAGTGATGGATACTCTCGGACAGCCAAGTGGGAAGTTCGACTATATGGTGAAGTATTCGGCTCCTCCCAGCTTTTACTTTGATGCCCGCAATATAGTTCCAAGTGGGTGGGATGACATGGATGATCCGGCGCCTTCAAGGACGGAAAACTCTGACGACACCCTGGAAGGAATTTCAAGTTTGTTTGATGACATCTCCATTGGAGCCATTGATGGAGAACCTCTGAAAAAAACGGGCCCTCATCCACAAGAGTAACCCATTTATCACTTTTGTACAGTCCCCCACGTGGGAATTTTTATTGCTTTATAGGAATTGTTTTCGATTTCTTATTTTTCACTTTTTTCTTAGGACTTGAATTGCATTTTCCATTCAATAAATTGTAATTGATTGATGAATTTCAATGAAATTACAAGTTTTATTTTGAGGGCATGATGAGGTACACCAAACCAGCCCGGTGATGATATCCAACCGATAAAACAAAAATCAAAATCCAAGGAGAACTCTGAGGCCTGGGCTTCATCATGTCTCCTCGTGTCAAAATGTTTAAAAAAATGCTTTTGCGAAAGAATTTCAAAAAAAATTTCACAAAAAATGGTTAACCCTGTTTGTTTTTTTTATCCTTCTATTTCATGTTTCAGGGACGATCATATAACATGCAAAGGTATGGAAATGGTCCAATCCAATGCAACAAGTGCTGATAATGATCCTAAAGAGTTGATCAAGGATTCCATTGAAGATTCCATTGAGGTGCAGCAAAGCTGGGAACAACATGAAAAAGCCAAGACTCTTACATCAGAGCAGACCGTCACTATTAATTTAAGTGACACTGAAGAAGCCAAGGAGGTGAAAATAGGGGCGAATCTTCCCAAAGACGAGGCTAAACGTCTGATTCAGTTATTGAAGGAATATCAGGACATCTTCGCATGGACCTACGCCGACATGCCTGGGTTAGACCCGTCAATCGTGGAGCATTGTTTGCCTATTAATCCAGACGTGCCTCCTAAGAAGCAAAGGCTGCGAAGAACTAAGCCTGAGCTCTCGAATAAGATAGAAGAAGAAGTGATGAAGCTTTTAAAAGTCGGATTTATTGAAGTCTCGTAATACCCTGAATGGGTAGCAAACATCGTGCCGGTGATGAAGAAGGATGGTCGAGTTCGAGTTTGTGTCGATTATCGGGATTTGAACAAGGCTAGCCCAAAAGATGACTTCCCGCTACCTCACATAGATGTCCTTGTTGATAGTACTGCCAGATTTGAACTATTCTCATTTATGGATGGTTTTTCTGGATACAATCGAGATAAGGATGAGGGAGGAAGACAAAGAGAAAACTGCATTTATCACTCCGTGGGGAACCTTTCATTATAAGGTCATGCCCTTTGGACTCAAGAATGCGGGGCAACTTACCCGAGCTATGGTAGCGCTATTTCATGACATGATGCATCAAGAGATCGAGGTCTATGTTGATCGCCAAGACTCGACCTGGGAAAAGCCACATCGAAACCTTGAAGAAATTGTTTGATCGACTCCGTGAGTTCAAGCTTCGTCTAAACCCCACTAAATGCGTGTTTGGAGCAACATCTGGTAAATTACTTGGGTTCATTGTGAGTAGTAAAGGGATTGAGATCGACCCGGCTAAAGCTAAGGCTATATGTGAGTTGCAACCTCCATCAACAGTGAAAGGAGTCCGGAGTCTTCTGTGGAGATTGAATTACATTGCTCGATTCATTTCCCAACTTTCTGAAACCGCCAAGCCATTCTTCAAGCTCTTAAAGAAGAATGCATGAGTCAACTGGGATGATGAGTGTCGAGAAGCGTTCGACAAGTTGAAACAGTACTTAATGAATCCACCAGTTCTTGTTCCCCCATCACCAGGGCATCCTTTGATTCTCTACCTCACCATTCATAGTGAGTCATTGGGTGCGATGTTGGCACAGGGAAGTCCCGTCGACAAAAAAGAACGAGCCATTTATTACCTGAGTAAAAAGTTCACCATGTCAGAACTGAAATACTCCGATGTGGAAAAGACTTGTGCGGCACTAGTGTGGGTGTTGCATAGATTGAGACAGTACACACTGCATTACCAGACATTCCTTGTAACCGAGAATGATCCTATCAAGTACCTACTTGATCGGCCAGCTTTAGTGGGTAGGTTGGCTAAATGGCAAATTTTGATATCAGAGTTTGATGTGTAGTATATGCCACGGAAGTCGGTTAAGGGTCGAGTGATCACCGATTTATTGGCTGAGAATCCAAAAGCCTTAAATAATGATAATCGTTCCCTAGATGACCGTATCTTGATTGTAAATGAAGACTCATGGACAATGTTCTTTGATGGAGCTGTAAACTTGTTTGGTTTTGGCACTGGGGCAGTTTTAATATCCCCAGACGGACAGCATCACCCAGTAGCTGCGAAATTGATATTCCCATGCACTAACAACACAGCCGAGTATGAAGCTTGCATCCTCGGGCTTCAAGCTGCGATCGAGATGGGTGTAGCCAAATTAAAAGTGTTCGGGGATTCTGCGTTGATCATACTGCAGACTGTAGGTGAATGGAAGACTAAGGATGCTAAATTGCTCCCATATCACAAGTACCTAGAAGATTTGATCAAGGAATTCGATGAAGTTTCATTCGAATACTTATCAAGGTCTCATAATCAATTTGCAGATGCACTCGCAACTTTATCATCTATGTTGCAAGTCACTGACGGATTAGAAGTCGAGCCATTGAAGATAGAGGTTTTGCCAAAGCCGGCTTACTGCATGATGGTGACAGAAGAGTCTGACGGAAAACCATGGTATTACGATATCATGACCTATATCCAAAAACAGGAATTCCCCGATGGAAGCACTCCAGCTGATAGGAAGTACATTATGAAGATGGCCTCAAAGTTCTTTGTCAGTGGTGAAAATTTGTACAAGAGGTCTTATGATTCAGTCTTATTGAGGTGTGTGGGTGCAGTTGAGGCCACTCAAATCATGCAAGAAATTCACGAAGGAGTATGTGGCCCTCATATGAATGGACACATGATGGCTAAGAAGATCATGAGATTAGGCTATTATTGGCTCATGCTAGAAGGTGACTGTATACAACATGTTCGAAGTTGTCATCGTTGCCAGGTCCATGGTGATAAAACAAATGTTCCTCCAACTGTGCTGCACCAGTTTTCCGAGCCATGGCCTTTCTCAATGTGGGGGATTGATGTGATAGGCCCGATAAACCCAAAGGCTTCCAATGGGCATAGATTCATTTTAGTGGCCATAGATTATTTTTCAAAATGGATCAAAGCTACATCCTTTGCAAATGTCACTGCTCGCAATGTTGTGAAATTCATCAAACGTGACATAATTGCTCGTTATGGTGTCCCTGAAACGATTATCACTGACAACGGAACAAATTTGAACAACAAGCTCATTGATGAGTTGTTCAGCGAGCTCAAGATCAAGCATCTGAATTCATCACCTTATCGCCCTCAAATGAATGGGGCTGTTGAAGCGGCCAATAAGAATATTAAGAAGATCAAGGCTAAGACAGCTGAGAATTATCGAGACTGGCATGATAGATTACCCTTCGCACTAATGGCGTATCGGACATCGATTCGTACTTCTACCGGGGCGACTCCTTTTGCTCTGGTATACGGCATGGAGGCAGTTTTACCTGTGGAAGTGGAGATTCCTTCCCTGAGAGTATTATCCCAAGTGGAATTATCTGAGGCAGAATGGTCGCAACAAAGACTTGAAGCAGTTGAACTTGATCGATGAGAAAAAGGCGAAGGCTCTCGCCATGGCCAAGCATATCAACAGAGAATAGCCAGATCTTTCAACCGAAAGGTGCGGCCGAGACATTTCGAGGTAAATGATCTTGTTCTAAGGAAGCTGTTGCCAATCTTTCCAGATCCTGGAGGCAAGTTTGCTCCAAATTACAACGGCCCATATGTGGTAAAGAAGGTACTTCCTGGAGGTGCTTTGATCTTGGCTGAAATGGATGGTCGTGTGTTTTCTACTCTAGTTAATTCAGATGCTGTCAAGAAGTATTACCCATGATAGAATTTGCCATGTCATGTTTTGAATTGCAAACATTTTATGATAAATAAATTGCCTCATTGAATTACAAATTCAATTGTCCACATTAGTTGCAAATATTGCATGTTTTCCTTGATGAATTGTGTGAGAAATTGAATGTGTGAAAATGGGATACTTTGGAATGATGAAAGGCAAACCTTATTCCATACATTAACCCCCAGTGAGTTGTGCGGAAAAATTCCATGCCTAGGAGGAAAAGGGTGATCTCGCAAAGAGTACGTCAACTAAAGTGATGAGAGGCAGTTTCTTTTGCCATCCAAAACACTACAGGTATATCCATTGTTCAACCCTTTGAGCCCACACACATGAAGAGTTTTTTAAATTATCCCTGTCAAGAATCGTCTCATACTGAGACAAGATTTGAAATGAATGATAGGAATTTTCTTGCTCACACTTGCATCAATCTTCGAGTATTACTTTTATAGTGTGACTTGTATGATAATTTAAAGTGCCTTAGGATGACGAAGAGCGTTTTCTTTCTCTCTATCCTATACACTTTATCCATTGCATAGCCCACTTGAGCCTATGAATTCATTTCACATTAAACCCAGTTGGTGATCATCCCTCACACTGGGGCAAGGCAAGAAAAATCGAACCACTCAGGTAGCATGGTTTACAATGCTGATGAAAGATGAAAGGTTGTGCAAGTCCAAAGAAAATAAGTGCAAAAAAATTGGGCATGAAAAAGCAGTGTGCCTGGTAAAAGCAAGGCCAATGCCCAAAGAAAAAATCAAACACTTGATGAAGTGCTCCAACAAGGTGATACCAAAAAAAAAAAAAAAAACTCAAACGTTGCGATGTGAAGAAAATCTTTGACAATGGAAAGGAAAATTGTTGGAAATGTCAAAATGATCACCAACTTTGACCCCCTAAACATTTTTTGAGACGAATGATCCTTTCATCTCTCAACTCATGAACCCAACCTACGTTGCGTCCCTTACAAAGTCTCTTCAGATTAGGGCATTTGAATTAACGTAGAAGTTCATATGTTTGAAAGCATCGCTTAAAAAGTGTGAGTAAAATAATTTATGCTTCATTTCTCATGTTTCTTGGCTTGTAAACCCCAGGATGATGGTGAAATATCATTCATTTTTTTAATAACCTTGACTCAAAGAGTCTCCTTTGCTAAACCGTTGACCAAGCCTGTATTACGGTCCCTGTTAAAGACCTCTCAGATTGGTAAGGTCGTACCACTTGCGAGACTGCTCGAACCCTTGATTGGCATGATGATGGAAAGATATAGTGATTGTCAAAAATCCTGCATCAAAGGTTAGGATAAAACAACCCATTTTGATGAGGATGAGTATAAAGTCCTTTCAGACCAAGAGGTTCCCTATTTGACACATTCATGACACTCATATGTTCAGATTGGAACATGTTTTGTGAAATCATTCCTAATGGAAATTAGGTGATGCAGGCTTGATATAAATCACAATGCATGAACCTCTCTTAAATTAATGCATATTTGTGATCACAAACGCATATTGCTTCTCCTATGATCATGTTTTGCAAAAGTAAAACAGAGGTGATAGCAGGTAAGTATATTTCTACCAATACCTTGAATATTTGTCATCGCACAGGTATTCCCTTTTAAACATACCGACACTCGATTGAGTTGTCCCCCAAAAATTTCTCTCCAGAATCAATCTGATTAAGGCGACCGAAGAATGGTTCGAGTCCTGGTCAGTTGATCTCTATTGCAAGGTTGGGCGACCGAAGAATGGTTCGGGTCCTAGCCAAGCAAAACCCCGTTTAGGCGACCGTAGAATGGTACGGAGCCCTAGACAAAACCTAATCCCCGTTTAGGCGACCGTAGAATGGTACGAGTCCTAGACACAACTAAACACTGTCATACTGGGCGACCGTAGAATGGTACGAGTCCTGGGAAAGCAGTCTCTTTACAAAGCCATGTTACAATTCTGGGCGACCGTAAAATGGTACGGGTCCTGGGCATGTAACACCGACTACCTCGAACTACTCTACTCTCTTTGAAGGTAAGTTATTCCAGGTAGGTTTATTTGCATTAGCATTTCCATGCATCATATAAATTGCATTTTTAAAATAGGATTCATTTTTTTTCAAAAAAAAAAAAAATCATTCAATGCATGTGCATAGTCAAAATATAGGTCTCAATTTGTCTTTGAAGGTAACCTCTTCGAGCTCACCTTCAAAGAGGGGCAGCTGTTGACACCTAGATTTTGATGGTCCGTTTAGTCATTTATCGCATTAAAAATTAGGGTTTAATTTTATCAATATATATATCGCATATTGTATAGATTTAGGTGCATTTTATTTTAATCTGCATTTTTATCTATTGGATCGGTGCGGATGGGTTCAAATTAGTGGGATTAAGCCCACAAAGCAAGCAGGTTGGCCCAAGCCCATGTTTTTTTTTTTATTGAAAATTATCTCGTGGAAAATTGAGATTTGATGCAATATTACGGTAGTTTTTGACGTTTAAAAAATTATATTGCAATCTTATCTTTAGTTTTTTTTTGTGATAAAATCGTTGGGAATATTAAGGAGGATAAGGAATAATCTAAAATATTTTTGTTACGGATAGATATCTCGAAAGATTTTATAATTGGATAATGGAGTTTTATCTAAAGTGAATTATTTGGAAAATCTTCACAAAAAATTCCAGTTTATCTTCAATCGCTGAGTCAGCATATAAAATCTTCAATGGTCGAGCGAGTCAGCTTGGAAGATTTTAACAGATGGCCGAGTGAGTCAGCATACACGATAATCTCGAAAGATGATCTTCAGTGATTAGGTGGTTATGCAAATCTCTGTAGGTTGAGTAGACTAAATTTTCACTCTATAAATAGGGGTGACCTTCTCTTCGTAGAGGGGGGAGCTTCTTTGGAAAAAATTCAGAAATAGGTGAAGAAAAGAAAAAGTGAAGAGAAGTTTTGCTTCTGCAAAGAGAGAAAGAGAAAGAGAGTGCAGAGAAAAAGTCAAAAAAAAAGAGGAGAAAGAGAAGGTACAGAAGGAGAGTGACGTGAGAGAGGGAGAGAGAGAGAGGAGAAAAGTAAAGAGGTGATTTGACCCCTACTATTCATCATCTTCCCCAAATCGCTGCCCTTCCTCTGCAACTTCCATCCGCGAGGCTTCCACCACCGTGTGTTCGCCACAGCCGCTTCGGCGGTCTCTCCACGAAGCTCGCCGCGACGACGCTGCGCCACCGAGGTCCCCGACGCTCGAGTCCTCCTCCGCCCGAGCCCACCGTGCCGCGCCGAGCTTTGCCCCTGCTCCGCTTCCTGACGAACCGCCTTGTCGCCACCCTCACCGCGACCTCGCAAACTGCTCCGACGCCCCAGAAGCTCCACCACCGACGCCACGAGCCCCAAATCAGCGGATCCCCGACCCGAGATCTGCCCACCGGTCGCACCGCGTCGGCTCCGAGCTTCCGTCGACGCTCGTCCCGAGATCTGCTCGTGACCTCACGCCCGGCACCCACCCGCAGATCCGGTCTCACGACCGCCGCACTAGCCATCCTTCCTCGCCGTGCGCCGCGCTTTGCCGCAACGCCGGATCGCCCTGCCAGCCTTGCTAGAAGCCCAAGCACCGTTACTATCCCCAATCCGCCCGCGGCCCGTGACCCGGCGCTATCGCCGCGTCGCTAGCCTCCGTTGGAAACCCCTCTCCGTGACCTCCACCCACGACGATCCGACGCCGTTGCATCCCGCGCCCGATCGCAAAGGACCGATTCACCTCCTCGCCGATCGCTACGCTCTGTTTTCCCTCGTCGGAGCTCGTACGATCACAACTCCTCACCGGACCGGCCACCACGAGCTGACTTGCTCAAAAGAAAAGGAAAAACAACAGAAAAAGCAAAAATCAATTAGGTTGTTTTTAATCTTTTCATTTATTCTACTTTATTTTGTTTATATTCTTTGGTTATTTATTTAATTGGATCCCAATGTTCACTTTATGAGTCTTGTAGGCATTATCCGCATAAGTTATCCCAAAATTATTATAATTATTAATTTGACCCGTAAAATGTCGGGTTATTTTTTTTAATTATTTTAATTTTTGGAGTTTGTTGATAGTTTATAATTGTTGAATCAATATAATTATTAATTTGATCCGTAAGAACTCGGATCAGATTTTTAATTATCTTGATCTTTTTGTTGTGATAATTAGGGTTATGATAATCGTTAATTTAACTTTGTGAGACAACGGGTTATTTTTCCGATTATTTTAATCATTTATTTGATTGAATATCTTGATTGTTTAGATTTAATTTAGTTGATAATTAATTGTTTTGAAGAATCACTAAAAAAATCTAAAAATATTTGAATAGGATTAGATTTGCTTTACAATATTTTTAATCTTAGGGTTAAAATCGCAATATGATTTGTTTTTTTAAAATAAGAAAAATCTAGAAAATAGGATAAGGATTTGGTTTTTTAGTTCAATCTTAAAATTTTTAAATAAAAAAAAAGTGCATTATTTAGGTTGTTAAGATTTTATTTGAATGTTTAATTATGTATTAATTTTAATTTTAGATTAAAAAAAACAAAAGATATAAAATATCATTGTGCATATTGGATTAGAATTGCATGTTTCATTTTAAATTTAGATCATCTTTTTTAGATAAATTGCATTTTAGATTTAGATAATGTCTTAGTTTAAATTAGGATTTAATATAACTTAATCCCTAGTTTAAATTGGATAGAATCTTAATCTAGCTAGATCACCTTTGCATTTTTAAATTTCGAATTTCATAAAATTTGTCTTGGGATAAATTAGTTGCAATTTCTAGGAATAAATTGCATTTTTTAGAATAGAAAAATCATGTGCACGTTATATAAAATTAAGTCCATGAAATGCACGTCATTTTAGTGACTATTGTTAGGCTCATTTCTAATTAGAAATTGATCATCATTATATTATGTCATTTAATAAATGTCGCTTGACATATAGCTCGCATGTCATTTTAGGTTAAATAATTTTGTATGTCATTGCATCGCATTGCATGTCATTAGTAAAATTAGGTCATGAGGTGCACGTTAATTTGCATAATAAACCCATTTAATTGAAACTTGCATATTAATAAGATTAAGTCATTTAGTTAAAAAATGCATTTTTATAAAAGAACTCCAATTTTTAAGAAAATCCAAAAAAAATGGTTGCTTGCTTTGTGTGATGCAATTTATTTATTATTCTTATTTGAATGCTTTAATAATGGATGAGCACCCGTGTGATCACCATATTTGCATGATAGTAATTTAGGTTAAAATAAATCAGCTGCTTGCAAAAAACACTTTTCAAAAATTAAAAAAAATGGTACCGAAAGGGCATTAGAAAATTCTAGTGTAACCAAGTCCCCGTATCTTGAGTCTCTACAGTTCGTAGGAGTAAAATAAATCTCCATTTATTTTACTTAGGTGTCTAATCGACCTACCCTAAACCGATTAGTGGCGACTCCTAGATAATAACCTCTTGCATGTTTAAAAATTTAGATTTAAGTCGCGATTTGGTATGGGCTTGGGAGAGCTCGAGCTAAGTGTAAAAACTTAGCAGTCCATCAACCTAGTTTTAGGTGGAACCCGGAAAAAATCAGGTCGCGACAGTTGCGTTCATTCTTTTGGCCTTCAACCTCTTGGGATTCATACTTGCGTTTGAAAATCTAGCATAGTGACAGGCGGCAGGTGGGCCACGAGCAATGACGAGAATGAATGATAAAAGGAGTTTATATTTCTCAATTTTATTCGAGGTATAGAATAATTAAAAAAATTTAACTTCTAATTTCTTGTCCAAGTCTATTTCTGAAGCAAAAATCTATTCTAAAAATAGAAAAATGAAATTACATTACCAAATGAAATTATATTCCAAACTTGTTTCAGGAAACAGAAAAAAAAATATAAGTAGAAAAATAGAATAGTTATCATGAGCTCCATTGCTCCTTCAAAGTTCAACTTCTTCGGTCTCAACTTAATCATTCTCAAATTCTATTTTTCAAAATCACTTCTAAAAAGGTTCATTCCCATCTTTTTCCCTAGGATATGCATCCACAAAAAATTTAGCATCCCTTGAATCTAGGATAGTATTGACATCGATTTACACATTTTCAGATTTGTGAACTAAAATTATGTATGCACTACCTATTTGAGCATAATTGATGAATATATGATCAATTATTTTAAGTCCCGACTAAGTTTGTTTAGGAGGAGGAATTGCCACATTGACTAACCCCCCTTCAAAAATTTGTATGATAATAACATTCCATTATATAGCTCATATGAAGTCTAACCCATCTTCTACCTAGGGTGTCAAAAACCGAAACAAACCAAACCGAAAAATTCGGTTTTCATTCGGTTCGGTTCTCATAAAAAACCGAATTTTGTTTTATTGGTTTGGTTTTTATCAATTAACCGAACCAAACTGAACCAACAAATCAATAAGAGCTTATTTCTTGAAAACAAAAAATATATACAAAAAAAAAAGACAAATGCAAAAATTGAAAACTGAAAGCTGAAAACCAAAAATCGAAAAATCAAACTGAACCGAATTGAGTTCGGTTCATATTTGGTTCGGTTCAGAAGTTTTTCCTAATTGTTCGGTTTGGTGCAGTTTTTCAAAAAAAAATCGAAACCGAACCGTTAACATCCCTACTTCTACCTTATTAAGAATATGGTTTGCAGTTAGAACTACCTCCCTCACAGGCATAGACTAAGATCTTCAAGGTTGATTTCTTTTCATTTGTGCTTCAAACAACTTTTAAAGTTTGAGCAGCCCGAATGCAACTTCCCAATGATATTTGCCACTTGGAATGATTCACTTAATGACATTCCCTCAACAAAAATGTCGTTCAGAATTATTTGCAATTGCTAAACCTAACTCATCAAGGTTTTAGAATCCACCATCTTGAAGTTCAGAAATTTGGCAACCACAAATTTCTTATTGCCCGCATCCTCTGTCTTGTATTTATTTTCTATGGACTCCCATAACTATTTGGTAGTTCCAATGTTACAATAAACATCATATAGGGAATCTACTAAACAGTTAAGGATATAATTTAGGTATAAGAAGGGCCGTGCTTCCAAGCCTCCAATGCCCCAAGCATCATGACATCTCGCTCATATGGACTAATTACATGGTACACCTTTGATAAGTACTTGACTAGATTTTATGTAGTTAAATTGAGGAAAATCTTCTACTACCACTACTTAAAGCCCACACTAGTAAATCTCTCCAATTTTTCATTCGATATAACTAGAGGTGGTAACATTAAAGAAGGCAAAGTCCATTGAACCATGCCTCGAGAAACAAAACCATATAACATTTGGCCTGTACTATTTTGAAAAGTAGTCTCATGCATATCAGCCATGTGACTTGTACTCATACACAAATGTTCTCGACTTGAAAGTGCATGGCATTTGCTATCATAAAACCAAGCCCCAAGGTCTGAACCTCTCCACCAGTAGCGGTTGAATCAACCATAGTAATGTCTCTCGAAACATCATGGACATTATTGGATACTTAATAATTATTGTTGTATGCATAATAACTCCGAGAAAGTGATAACAAATTTAATAATAACTAAGTCCATAAATATATTGAATGAATTTTCTTAAAGAGTAAAGATGATTGAATTACAAACCAAAATAGACTTACCAAATTGCTATAAAATTGTAATAGAATTCTTGCCAATAGTGCTTTGCAAATTTACAAATCGATACCTCCTAAATTACAACACCTTGAACCATCACTCGTATCACTATGCAAACAGGATTCAATCAAACTTTTTCTTGAATTGGCACACCTCGAGCATGACTACTTATGAATTAGAGAGACACATCTTCTTGAAGACAAAGAAAGTTACTACAGAAAACTAGAAGGACATGAATCAAAGAGTTATGTTGGTTATGCTCGAGCCCTTAACCCATAATTAAAACACTCATGACCATACAAATCTTATTGAATTTTTCGGTTGGCAAGAGACCGCTTTTCTTTTCTTTTTTTCTTTTTTTTCTTTTTTGGTTAGTGAAATATGGATCTTGTCGCCTTCCTTATGTTTTTATTACCAAAATTTTGGTAGGAACATGTCTAACAAGTCGAATTACAAAATAAAAAGACCGTTGAGTCTTTTTTTTCTCTGACCCTGCTGTTGACGTTGGTGCGTTCATTGGTGAGGCCGTCGAGTCTTTTTTTTTTTTTCTTGGCGGTGCCGTGGATTACGATAGATAGTCAACGAAATTTCTTTTTCTATAAGATTGGGAAACAATCCAGTACGAGGAATTACATATATAATAAGGTTCATATATTATCAGATCGAATAATATCCCATGAAAATATACTGATGATGAATTGTTAGATGATATTATATTCGAGCCATTATTAGGAACCGTGGAGCATGTGGCCTTTGAGAGGGGCAGGAGGGAGTGAAAGAAACAAGAACAAAAAGCCGTTGACGAACAAGGGATCGATCAAAGGCAAAGAGCAGAGGGCGTTTTGAGAACGCTAAGATAATAAGAAGGGGCACGTCGCTCCCAAGATCGCCATCCTCGCACTTCGACACGAGTTGGATCGGTGAATACTACGTACGAACGAGCATCCCAGTTGGAAGTTCGAGCAGAGGGAGACAATGACAGTCGACGAGGATGCGCAGCCTGTCGTTATCGACAATGGAACTGGGATGGTTAAGGTGTGCATCATCCTGGCCATAGCTTTGAATGGAAATTACATGATTGTATTACGTTTTTGTTCTTTAGTTCCGACCGAATTAACTCACTCGAGTGGCGTTCCACGATTTCGTGCCTCGCATGTTGTGGGTCGTATTGTTTAGGCTGGAATTGCCAGAGGTGTTTGTCCAACAGCAAACTTCCCGAGTGTCGTCGGTCGTCCAAGATACCCCGGTGTCATGGTCGGTACAGGGAAAGATGCCTATGTAGGGGACGAGGCCATGTCTAAAAGGGGCGTTCTCACCTTGAAGTACCCTATCAAGCACGGAGTAGTCGTAGACTGGAACGATAGGGAAAAGATATGGCATCACACCTTCTACATTGAGCTGCGCGTCGCTCCCGAAGAACAGCCGGTGCTCCTGACCGAACCACCTCTCAACCCGAGATCCAATAGGGAGAAGATGACGCAGATCATGTTCGAAACCTTCAACGTCCCCGGATTGTACGTAGCCATACAAGCCGTCCTCTCCCTTCATGCCTCCGGTCGTGCTACAGGTTTGTGGTGATTAATTGCAAGAACATTCACATTCCAGAAAGAATACTGATACTGAGATAGGATTTGAAAAGCGATGTTTTGTATTTTCATTGTTGAAAGTGGTAGGATGCTTCAACATCGAAGAATTAATATGGTGTACAATAGTTAATATATTTTAGTTGATTCATAACTTATTGACTTAAAATTGTGAGTGAAATTGTGCATGCTCCCAACAGAAAGGACGAGACATGTTCATATTGGGGCATCATTAAAGTGCTTTACTTTTAGACTTGCTTTATTTATAGCTACTTGGCTCTTAATGAGGGAATTATCTGTTTTTATCCAGGTATCGTGTTGGACTCTGGCGATGGAGTTAGCCACGTTGTCCCGATCTATGTAGGCTACGCACTACCTCACGCAGTCCGCCGGGTCGACCTCGCCGGGCGTAACACGACGGATTATCTGATGACACTCTTGAGGGAAAGAGGATATTCATTCACGACTACGGCAGAACGTGAAATTGTTCGCGACCTGAAGGAGAAGCTCGCATACGTGGCCCTCGACTACGACGAGGAGCTCAGAACTGCCTGCAGGAGCTCGGCAATCGAGAAAAGCTACGAGTTGCCCGATGGAAAGGTCGTGACCATCGGAGAAGAGCTCTTTCAATGCGCCGAAGTCCTGTTCCAGCCGTCGCTCATCGGGATGGACGAACCCGGGATTCACAAGACCATATACGACTCGATCCAGAAGTGTGACATCGTCCTCAGGAGAGACCTGTACGGGAGCATTGTGCTTAGCGGCGGATCGACCATGCTTCGTGGAATGGCCGAACGCATGCGTAAGGAGATGGCCAATCTTATCCCTCCGACAATCAAATTTAAGGTGGCGGATCCTCCGGAAAGAAGGTTCAGCGCTTGGGCCGGAGGATCCGTGCTTTGCTCCCTCGGCAGAAATGAAAAGGTACGGAAAAATGTCGGCTCAAGTCTTTGTTGTTTCGGAGGCTATGCAACTTCTCTCTACTCTCGTCATCACCGTCGTGTCACTCCATCGTTCAAGTTTTAGCTGTTTCAAAAGCTATGCAACTTCTCTCTATTCTTGTCGTTACCGTCATGTCACCCCGTCGTTGTGTCTTTACTAGGCCGTGATCCGCACAATGCCTCGGACATAAAAAAATATATCTAGTAATTACTTATGAAATAACATTGTCTAGACGGATTCAAAAAGGTACCGAAAACTGTCAGCTCAAGTCTTAGTTGTTTCGAAAGCTATGCAACTTCTTTTTATTCTTGTTGTCGCAGTCATGTCACCCTGTTGTTGTATCTTTACGAATCCGTGATCCGCACAATAGTTTGGACATAAAAGAAAAGTCCACTAATTACTCATGAAATAACATGGCCTCGACGAATTAAAAAAGATACCAAAAAATGCTGGCTCAAGTCTTTGTTGTTTCGAAAGCCATGCAACTTCTCACTAGTCTTGTCGTCACCATCATGTCACCCTGTCGTTGTGTCTTTACTAGGCTATTATTTGCACAACAGTTCGGACATAAAAGAAAAGTACTAATTACTCATGAAATAACATTGCCTAGACGGATTCAAAAAGGTATCGAAAAATGTCAAGCTCTCAAGTCTTAGTTGTTTTGAAGGCTATGCAACTTCTCTCTATTATCGTCGTCACCGTCATGTCACCCCGTTGATGTGTCTTTATTAGGCCGTGATCCGCACGATAGTTCGGACATAAAAGAAAAGTCTACTAATTACACAAGAAATAGCATTGCATATAGCGAGGTAGCTTATCATAACACATTAGGATGATAGGCAGCATTATCGCCGTTTCCTTGGTGGACTTGATCTTTTTCGTTGTACCTATTCCTGAGTTGAAGCCAGAATGGGCGCTTGAGAGTAGCAGGATTGTAGTACTCTAGTTTCGTTCTGAGGGTTTTGAAATTATTTGGATGCAAATGTGGATAACAAAGGCAGAGTACGACGAGTCTGGTGCGTCCATCGTTCACAGAAAGTGCTTCTAGATTTCTAGGGTTGCAAGTTTATGAGGTAACTATGGGGTTTTGCATCGTCGGATCATGACGCGGGGCGTTATCATCTGCTCATTTTGCTTTTGGTTCGTCCTTATGGGATGTTGTTTTGATATATAGTGTTGTAATTTGCGATTACTCCTCTCCAGTCTCTCGTTTCTCTTTCAGAGATCATGAAAGATCTCCTCGCCTTTAAAAAAAAATCGATAGATTGTGGAAGTTTTCTCAATGCGACCTCAAGTTGAACGGATGAGCAAATTACATATTATAGTCATTATGGAGATAATACTAAAGTCTAATCCCTAGAGAAGAGCCCAAAAAAGAAATACAATCAGTATACACTTCCTCTTATTTAGGTTCTTAAAGTCTAAATTTTGTACATTTGGTTTCATTTTTGCTTTCAATAACAAAAGGAATATTACCACTAAAAATACACTTATGATAAATTTATCCTCCATAACCTTTGTCAAATACCCCTATAAAATGGCTACCACGAAACACACATGGCAAGCAACTAGCCTAACGTGGATCTGACATGAAAATTTAACATATTGCTCTTTGAACAATGTTGTGGGGAAGAAAATCTAAAGAAAATGAATTGATATTAGGAATTAGGACAAAATCAAATATGCCCCTTCTATCTCTATCAAATCACCAAAATGTTAGGGCAAAATTGGGGTAAAATTAGGCATTTGAGCATATTTCCAAAACGTGGGAAAGCTGGAAGCTGTTGGAGAAGGTAAGAATAGAGAAGAGTTGCTACCCATCAAGAGGATGCTCGATGGAGATATGGTGAGGGAGAATGTGCCCGGTTTGATAGAATCTTCTCTCAAGAATGAGCATTCTATGGACTTGGCTTGTTCATGATGAAGCTTACGAGGAGATATGTTGCCAACGGTTTGAATGCTCGCCCTAAAATGGCCAAAGTTTCATGACTCTTTACAAGATCTTCTCTTCCTTGTAAGACTGATCCATCGAATGAGATTGAATCTCTACAACATTATTTCTATCAACCATTCATGTTGAATTTTCACATAAGATCCATGTCAGCCAATTCACTTGTCATGTGTAATGCCACATCAGCAATTTAATAAGATTTAAACAGAAGTTAACTAATAATAAATTTATCAGAGATATGTACCAGTTTATGAATTTTTTTACCACGAAATTAGTTTGAGATTTGATATTTTTTGTGGTATTATCCCTAACAAAAAAAGCTATATTATGCATTTGTAATTATTATTTTATATAATTGATGAGAAAATTTTATCCAAGATCGATTTTCCTTCTTAATACTTACACCTTTTTCATGATAACTCCATAATGTAATCAACTTATGATTTTTCTTTTATAATAAATTGAAATATGCCTTATAAAATAGGAAAATAGGAAGTTCATGGTATCATTTCACGCACGCTCTTTTACTTCACATAAGAATATCTCTAACATAATTTAATTTTTTTAATTTTTAATTTTTGCAACAAAGAATGTAATTGGCAGCAGCACAGTTCAATGTCACTCAATTGAAACAATTTACTTTAAAAATTATGAAAGTGTCATTGATTGTACATGTCAATGTATTTAATCATTCCCACTTTTCTTCGTCTTGGTCCCACCGCTTAATTTTTGTCAGATTTCTGTGTCTCCTCCGTGGACCCCACTAACCTTTCTCTACTTCAAAATAGGATTGAGCATATTGGAATTGCCTGGGTCGGCCGATTTTATCCGATTTTCGATTCTATAAAAATGGAATCAGTAATTTTTAGTCCAATTTTCAACTCCGAAGGGGAGCCGTAATGGACTGAATCGACTCTTTTTGTTCTAAATTTTTAATTTTCTTGCTAAGTGATCGGTACCATTTAGTTCGGTCCGATTCTAGTCCCATTAACTAGAATTAATCCTTTTGATCTAATTTTCAGTCCCAAAAATTAAGAATCAATTCTCTTAGTCTGGTTCTTGATTCCTAGGTGAGACTCGACCAGGTTGGAAGCAATCACCATTACTTTGAGAGAGATCAACACATGTCGAGGGCAAACATAAAGTCAGCCATCCAGACCATTCAAACTCACGCGCATTTTCGTTCTTATCTAACGTACGGTGTTAACATCCGAAGATGAAATCGATGGGTTCGTCGGGGGCCGGCGACCAGAGATGGCGACTTTTGAGTGGTGAGCAAGGAATAGAGTATACGGCAGCGATGTGGCATGGACGGCGGCGGCGGCGGCTAACGGAAGATACATGGAAGATACAGATCCGCGACGCATCATGTTGAGAGCAACATGAATAGCAGCCTCTCTCTATCGTTAGACCATTAGAAAATTCAACCATCCAGGCCACTCAAGCTCCTGTGCATTTTCGTCCGTGGCGACTGTTTATGTTTCCTTGCGTCCCGCGGCCGGCGACTTCGGACACCTCTCCGGCCAGCCCACCTTCCTTCCGAACTCCGAGTTTTACCTTCCCCTCTCCCGTTTTCCATGGATCCCTCGCCCTCCGCAATCACTCTCCGACCGTTCGAACTCTCCGACGCCAGCAACTTCCTCTTGTGGGCTGGCGACGACAGGGTCACCCGCTACCTCCGCTGGGACTCCATCACCTCCCTGGAGGCTGCTGAGTCTTACCTCCGGAACGTCGCCATCCCCCACCCGTGTCGCCGCTCCATCTGCCTCGGCGGCCGCTCGATCGGGTACGTCTCCATCAGGCCTGGGTCCGGCGACGAGCGGTACCGCGCCCACGTCAGTTACGCCGTGGGGGTCGAGTTTTGGGGGTGGTTTGCGACGGCAGCGCTGAGGATGGCCGCCCGCCGCGTCTTCGACGAAATGCCCGATCTGGTGAGGCTAGAGGCGTTTGTGGAAGTGGAGAATAAAGGGTCGCAGAGGGTTCTGGAGAAGGTTGGGTTTGTGAAGGAAGGGCTGCTGAGGAAGTAGGGGATTTGCAAAGGCGAGGTCAGGGACATGTACGTCTACAGCTTGTTGTCCACGGATGAGATTTTGGGTTGATCACACAGAGAGAGAGAGAGGAGCTGAAGAAGTAGCCATTTATGAAGCTTTGATATGGAGATGATTACCCATTGAACTTTTGATCAATCTCTCCAACCATTTGTTTGATCATTCCAAATTCGAACGATGCATGTTCAACTCAAGTTCAACTCGATTCCCATCATGCATGTTCATGTTCTGTTCAAACTCAGCCAAGCTGATCTGTCGAGTTCAACCTCGACGAGATAGTGTGTTTTCGACTATACACGAGAATTCCAGTCACAAACTTGAATCCAAGTGCCCTGTTCAAATTCACGTCTCTCGAACGACGGAATTTCGAAACCAATGACAGGGTCTTTGCCCTGTATGATGGAAGATCGAGACATGTTTGATCTTATGCCGAGTAGTCACCGTTTGCATATGCATGCATACAAATATGTAAACAAAACTCAATTGTATGGAACTAGACTGGCAATCTGCATGAATTGCAGTAACTGGAACCTCAAGCATGACTCAGTTCAATGCTCGAAAAAGGAACTGTTGTTAGATTTCCACCAGACGTTCCACGGCCAGGTCATTGGGTCTTAGGCGGAGTGGCGCTGCCTAAAGAAATAATCGTGACGTGGCTTAGATAACGTTTCTGCTCCATGTTGTTCTGAGAGGACATGCGAATCCAACGGCCCTTAACACTAGGCCGAAGCAGGTGGGCCGATCCTGAGCCACATGCTAGATGTCGGACCTGCACGTCGCACGCTAGGGCCCCTAGATTTCACCTTAGGTGGATTCTTCGATGCTTAATTTAGCAAAATGAACTAGGCAACGGGCCTATAGGATAGGGGTGAGTATTGGTCCAAGATCAATCATAGACCGACCCTAGATTGGCCCAACCTAGCTAGTCCCAGTTCGGATCTCAAAAGACTAGGTTGGTCCTTAGTTATGAGACCTCTAGATTTTATATTGTGCGAATTGGTTCTCAATCATGGAAATTTATGATTGGTCTACTAGACCAATCCTATACATAATATATATATATAATATACATAGTACATTTTGTCTACTCTAAATTTTAGCATCTCCTTTTTGTTCTCTTCGAATTTGTCGTGCAAATTATAAAATAGAAAAAAAAAAAAAACCAAGCCATAATTCGCCCAAAAAAAAAAAAAAACTCTTTACTAGTCTTAGCCTTGCTTGCCCGCCTTGACCTCGCTTGCCTCTATTTACTCATCTTGCCGCTCGCCTTTGTTCCCTCGCCTCACATGTTGATTATTATGATTTTGTTGCTTTTAACAAGTGTGAATTTATGTTGTTACCTTATTGGTATTTATAATTTGGTTGATCCATGTTGCATTGTTGATGGATACATTATTTAAAAATAGTATGTTTGTTCTTTTAAGGAATATAAAAAATAATCCGTTGATCCCAGATTAATCCTGAATCTGGACCTATCATGTTCTCAATCCCAAAAATTGGAAACCAACACTGCGTGGATTGATCCCTAGATTAGGTGTTGGATTGACCCAACCTGGACAATGCTCGCTCTTACTACAAGGTGACTCGCCCATCTTGGGCTCGTCGGGCTATGGGTTCACACCTAGGTTGGGCTCGAATCGTCCTTCTGGGCCTAGCTCTTTGATTTCCCTTCGCCAATTATCGTTGTTGAATAAAGAAGTGGATGAGGATGATCAAGGTATGTAATTAAAGGTGGTCACTGAAACCTTCTTCCATCACTGTCTCTTTTTCTTCCCTCTCAATAGCCACTCATCTCATTTCCCCGTTATTTTCTCTCCCGCAAACCAGCATTCTCTCTCTTGCGCACACCTACAGGTGCGCCTTAATGCTAATATAAATTAAACTTACAAGGAATAAATGCTATATTTATTCCTCTAATTTAAGCAATTTTTGCAATTGGGTCCTCAGTTTTTCTTTTGGGTGCTCATTATGTCCTCTAACTTGAATCATGAAATGTACTCTCTTTTGGGTGCTCATTATGTCCCACAACTTGATTTTTCCAATCATGAAATGTACTTGATTGCCCCTTCTTTCAACGGTCGTCTAGAAAGGCTTGTTGCACAGTGCTAGCGTTGCCATCTATATAGCTGCAATTTGAGGAAGCTTTAGACTTTTTAATGTCATGTTCCTCTCAAGTAGCTATCATGAGAGGTACCCTTGTCTCTCACTATAATTCTTCTCTCTGTCTCAAGTACATTTACCATCACCTTTTTCGTTCGAACCTATAAAATTGCTCAACCGACCGACGCGTGCTCATGTACTCCAATCGAAATCTAATTTCGAGTATCAACATATTTGGACATTCTTTTGGAGCGATCTTTACTAAAAGCACTGACCGGCGTGCTTCAGTGACTATGTGGGATTGGAGTAATGCTTCGCCCAATGTGAAACTGAGTGATTACCAATTGAAAGTCGAACACTCGAACTACATAAAAGGAAGAGAACGAGGGAGAAAGAATGTGTTTTCTGTCAATTCGATATTTGAACTCTCAAAAGTCTAATTTTTCAGGCGGTGCTCTTCCACGATCATTATCTCGCTTGATATCGTTTAGGAAAGATCTGATCAAAGAAGAGAAGGGCATATGAGAGGGCACGAATTTCCTCACTAGCTATCAAGTTTGCAAAAGATGGTTCCAAGATTAACGAAAACTTAGGGTCCGTTTGTTTTCACTCCGAAAACAACTGATTCTATTTTTTATTCACAAAAACAAAAACAAAAAAAACTAATAAAAATCTATTTGGTAAAATTTTTATTTTCGAGAACAAAAATCTATTTTTTTTTTAATTTCTGGGAATAGATTTGGAACAGAATCAATAAAAAAAAAAAAAAGTAACTTCTTATTCCTAAAAACAATTCCTAAAATCTAATTTTTTTTCTTCTCCTCTCTTCTTCTCTCTCTTTTTTTTTTTTTTTTTTTTTTCTCTTTCCTTTACTTTTTCTTCCTTGTGGCCACCGTCGGCCTTGGCCATGGCTGGCAATCTTGCCGGAGCGTCACCAAGGGCAATGAGGCTCAACCTCCCTAACTAGTGTGAGGTTTGGCCTCGCCAGGCTAGGGCGAGGCCGACCTCGTGCCGCTTGAGCGAGGTTGAGGCTCGCCGTGGTCAGGCGAGCCTCCGGCAAGCTCGCTGAACATCTCCGTAGCCTAGCAAGGCTCCAGCGAGCTCGCCGGACCTCACCCAACCGGTCGCCGACCACTGCCATTAAGAAGGACGAAGGAGAAGAGAAAAATAAAAAAGAGAAATAAAAAATATAATAAAAGTATTAAAAATTAAAAAGAAACAAAAAAATTAATAATCCTACCAAATGTATTTATGTCCCAAGAATAAAAAATTTGTGGAGTTATCAAATGTGTTTTTTTGCTCAGAAATTGTTCTCTATAATAAAATATAAAAAAATCATTTTTGATAAAGAAATTGTTTCTCGAAATAAAATTATACTAAACGCGCTTTATTTATGCTGATGTTGCCATGTGGCTCATCGAACCAAGTCAAGATGATGCCACAGTCTTATGTGGGTCCCAACATCTATGTTTCGAGGATTCTTAATTAATTGGCTCTTTTTATTTCGCAAAAAATGAAGAATTTATAAAAAGAGAATTTCTTAAAAATGACGGTTTACATTGTTTATAAAAATGAACGGTAAAATTTTTCATCATTTACAAAAATATTTAAATATAAACTATTATTGATAATAAAAATATTTTTCATGACTAATTATCCAAAGTGATACGAGTAATATTTTTATGTTTTCATTTAATATTCTGAAAATTGAGTTTGCAATGCTTGTGGAATTTGAGAGCAGCATTTAAATCTTGTATTTCATTATTTGAATAAACTAAGTCTACGACAATTATATATATACACACGTTATTTTGTAAATGACATTTGACCAATCTTAGATGTAAGAATGTCATGGGTCCTCGTCAGACTCACCAGCAGGAGGTCACGAATTAACGTGTTGAAAGTTAAGGCAGAAAGCCTCCCACAACCGATTGAAATCGGACATGCAAAAAAATAGGGATGTGTAATCAAACCAGTTTTACCCGAAAATCACATTAGACGGTTCGAAAAACAGGTCCAAAACCGATTCTAGTAAATAGGTTCCAAATTTTTAGAACTGGTTCGAGAACATATTCTGAGTGAATACCCATATGAGAATCGGACTATATCGCCCCATTTTGGAACACGTTTTGGAACCGATTTTTAAACTACAAAGTCCAAATCCTAATTTATTTTTCCTCTAAATTCTAGCATTTGAACTCCTTCATCCTTTATTCTTCCTCGGGACCCCTCACCAATTTTTCCTCTTCCCCAAAATTTGGAACCAGTTATAATAGGGTAGGTTTCAATTTCCAGCTCTGAAACTTACACATCTTAAAACCAATCACCTCTACAAAAAAACCCAACTTAAAAGAAGAAAAAACAGTAAAATTTTTGTTTTACCCCCCTCAACTTCAAAGTTGGTGTACATTAAACCATGAAGTTTTAAGAATTGCATTTAACCCCTCGATTTATTATATTTAGTTTTTTTTTTTTGGTCAGAAATTCTTATATTAGTTAACCCCATTAACTTTTTTTTTTCCATTAGCATTAACTGCGCATATGTCTTTCGGAAAATAAAGTGCACCATTTTCTTTATTTTGTATTTTATGTCCTTTCTGCTCTCAATTCCAATAGATAATATATTATATATAAAGAAGGAAAATGCAATGGGGGGATAACATGCAAAATTATAATATTTATAAAGTCCAAAGTTGAAGGGAAGTGAAATCTTTCCAAAGATTGGCGTACACGGTGGTTTTAATATCCAGTCCAATCATGTATAGGTGCGTTTTCAATGGTCTTGCCTTTTTTTTTCCCTTTCAAATGGGTTGTCATCGTCTGATAAATTTGTCCACATTAGTGATGACAAGGAGTGAAAGCGACACCAACAAATTGTATGCCTTGCCTAATTGAATGATTATAATGAGTTCCTCTTGTGAAATTTGGTGGTCAACTGCTATGCCCTTGTTGCCAGGCCCTTTGGTTACGATTGAGAGTCGAGCAAACTCCTTATCCGGCAATGGATTTTAAATTAAACAACACTAATGTTTCAAAAAATATTTTGCCAAGCTTACAAGATATAATCCACTTGAAGGGAAAAATTGCCAAATTAGTCATAAACCTATCTTGTAGAAGCCAATTCAATTTTAAATTTTTAAATTTTGTCAATTTAGTTTTGAACATTTGTAAGAAATTCTAATTCCAGTCAATTTTCGTCAAAAATCGCTAACATGGCAATTGAGTCATCACTGGCCATTCTACGTGACACATCGTCATATCAGTAATTTGTTGTCAAAATTAGTCGGAATGAATACATTGAAATTTCACGTAAAGATTTAAAACTAAATTGATATATGTATAATGGGTTTAGAATTAATCGGACCGTTTTCTCTCCATATAAAGACTAATACAACAGTCAATCCATCTTAGAATTTGAGTGGTCACATGAACAGTGTAATTTCTCAATGGCCCATTTATGGTAACCCCAATTACGGGCTGGTCAGGTTAGACTTTAAATAATAGTATGTCGACATAATGACACCATCTTTGATTATTTTGACTCCATCTGAGTTTAAATTTGTCTACTTTCATCATTAGAACTTAGGTCACGTCAACCATCTTTAGATTATGATGGGAGAAGTGCAAAAGCAGCCAAATGTATTTATAATGTAGAGACTTATAAGATAGTCTAGAATTTAAACCTATTGACATTTCCACATCTTCATTTAAAAGCTCAATCCGTGGAGATTATAGATCAATAAAGATATCATCCATTATTTCTTCCCACTCCAATCATTCCACAGAGAGATTATATGTGCACTCAACATGAACGAAGCGCGCACATCAGACTTCTCGTTCATTAATTAATTGAGTGCCCTTGTCAACCTCAGAGTAAATTCTTCACGAGCCAATTTGGCACAAACCCTAAAAATTCACAAACATGGTTGATTCACGATTTCCTTTTACCCAATTTCGCACCCACGATTGGAGTAAAATTATAGAATCATGCTACATGCGCGTACCACAACCTGAGAGCCCCATGTTAATGCACAGAAACAGTGGAAATAGCACTTTACGATGGCTTTTCTCTCGCACGCTCACATTTGCACTACTTTTGATGCGAATATACATAATTGTATTCAAGGGTGTGCGTCGGTCTCGATCAATTAACTTTCTCTTTATGCTCATTTTACGTCCTCTTATTTTACTTCTTATATATTATATTGCTAATTTTCATGATCTTAGCACTTTCACGCTCTTGGATTTTTACCGAAGAGAATATGCATTTTACATCCTCAGTGTTGCTGCACATTCTATGGAGTACGCACCTCCAAAGGGTAAAATATAAAATTTTCAAAACTTCAAAGAGCATAAAATTATACATTCTTCATTACAAATGAACTATAAAACGCCGAACCTATGAAATGTCGCACAAATAATAAGACAATGGATCCATTCAATTATAATGGAATGATGTTCCTTTCCTTCAATATATTGTCCATAATCACACACTTTTGATGTCATGTGACAATGAAAACCACCTGAAAAGAGTACATTATTCCTACCGATACGAACTACTCCAACTAAGGTCCATATCGACGATTTGTACGTATTCGCACATTTCTTGGACGCCACCGAGCTACATTTTCTATGACGAACGTACACATTTTAATCAAATGGATATATAAATTATTGACAATATTGGGTCTTTTTTATATTAATAAATGGCACATCATTCAAGGAAAATGGATCCCAGATGAGGCAAGCCAATGGGGTTCACTCGCCACCCACGATCTGAAGACTTTTGACTCCTCCTTCGATGCGAACTTATCTGCACTCATCTTGTTCTGACCAACATATAGAAAGATATGAATTCATTTCTCTCGCAATGAAGGATAAATATAAAATAAATAAACACGAGTAAGATATTATGGTTGGACCAAGATTAAGTTTTTCCCATCAACTTTATAGATTAAGGAAGAAATGGGAAGAATGTAAGGAAACATATCCAAGTCCACGTGGAATTTTATATAAATAGTGCACACTTTTTTTTTTACCAATGGCATGTATAATGAGAAAGAGAAATCATATTGAGCTTTGTTTATTTTACGGAAAATAATTAATTTGAAAAATACTTTTCTGAAAATGATTGTTTATATCACTTAAATAATCAATATTTTTATTATCTATAGTAATTTATATCTAAATAGTCTCATTAACGACAAAAATATTTTTCAATCTTTTATTTTCATAAGTGATAGAAATGATTATTTTTAAGAAAATACTTTTTAAATTATTTTTTTTCCAGTGAGGCTTACGCAACCATTATAGATAGAAATATGTACTACATATAAGCCAAAATAGTACTATACACTATGGTTTTGGGAGGAGATCAACCACCTTAGCACTTGTATTCTAAATTTCTCAGTCATCAACTTGATGGCAATTTCATTGATTGGGGCCGATATAATTATAATAATAAAGAGCGTTGTTGTGGAATAAAGAGTATTATAATAATCCGCCACTTGCCAACTTTTCTTTTTTATTAAATTGATGAGAAAGCGATCATATTTCACGTCTCGAAATTATTTTTTTGACATCTAAGTGCCAGAGTTATTATGGTGATGTGACGTCATCGAGTCACTTGTGTCGATACCCACTTTAAAGCTTAAAATAATTACTACCTACACAGTCATTTTAAAAGTTTATTACATATTTACCGTTAGACGGATGACATGACAATCTCTTAGTATAAACACCTCCTATACGATGACGAATGTGTAAGATATTCTTTACACTAGTAACAGACCAGATAAATTAATGAATAATAAAATAAACATGATCTCGCATGAATAGTTAATGATAATAGAAATGGTGGAAGTAAAATTGTCATGAAAGGAAATGATCGAAGGAAGTTTGCCTACATTAGTTATTGGCTTGTTGACACCACCATATAACGTGACATTTATATATTTAGTTGAAAATGCGGTTTTGTCTCATTTTCTTTTTTAAAGAGGGTAAACACCAGGAAAAAAAATATCCTAAGCTATATTAATGTGACATAAATGCTCTAAATTGTTTTTATGTTATCAAAAACCCTAAATCTACTAATTGTGACACAAATACCCCCAATTTTTTTTGGTGTCGCAAAAACACCTAAATTTATACACATGTGATATATACCCTCTATTTTAATTCCATCATGGCATATTTGTTAAATTGTATAAATTCAGGTTTTTCTTATGACAACAAAGCTTTTTCTTGGGTATTTGTATTGCAATAGACAAGCCTAGTGTTTTTAATGACATAAAAAAAAATCGAAATATTTATGTCACAATAGGCATAGTTTTGATTTTTTTTTTTATGGTGTTAACCTCTTTAAAAATAAATTGTACATAACTAAACCTATCCCATTTCTTTAAAGGAAATATCTCCTTGTTGTGCGCCATTTGTATTTTTTTTCTCATCATTTAAAGGCAAAAAATGTGAAACCATAGAAAATATAAAACAAACAGCTTTTCGACGTGCATTTGTTTAGTGGGAAATAACTTATTTGAAAAACATTTTCTTAAAAGTAATTGCATGTGCCACTTAAAAAAAATAAATGAACGATTTCACTATCCATAAAAATGTTTAGATATAGTGTCGTCGCCAACGAAAACATCTTTCATTGATGAATTCTCAAATGATATTAGTTATTTTTAAGAAAATATATCTCAAATGATCTATCTTTTGCAATATAAATAGAATTTTGTTGTCACCAACTAGGGACTTTCATCTTCTTCTTCCCTTCTTTGTTGTTTGGTAATAATTAGCCATGTTTCAAGTTAGCTTTTCTGTCTACTTAATTGGAAACGATAGACAAAGTGAAATAACCCCAACAAGGGCCACTTGCACCTGTCCACTAATGCAACATGCTGCCGGGTTGCGTTCCTTATTTTAACATGCCGGGTGCAAGCACACCCTGCTCCCCTCATTAGCATAGTATATTTCTCAAGCCCCATATTCGACTTTACCCTTTTGGTGTTTAACATCTAAGAGATGCCGTCAGATGAATCAATTTAAAAATTTACTTAGGTCCCACTTAACTAGAAACGTTAGGCGAAGTGAAATCGCATCATAATCTTTCACTAAATTAAGAAGATGAGCTGTTAGTAGCGAAATTGCATAAGATAATCCTCGAGAATTTGTTCGAATTACAAGGAATATCCCGGTAAAGTTCGCCTATTATTATTATTACATTTTGAAAGGCACGCACCACACCACTTTGTGTTGTTTTAAAGCCAGGCGAGAGAGAGGGAGAACCGGCAGTTCAACTCCACTCCTGCCGATGCATCGCCACCACCAGTTCGTTCCCATGCACACGCGTCTTTGAAGATCACCCGTCACCTCCACACACGCACACGCTCTCTCTCTCTCTCTCTAGCAAGCGCAGTAGCAGCCGCTAGGTTCGATCTCTTGCTTCCTCCAGGACCGACGACGAAACATTTAAGCGGGTAAAGAAACGACGAGCAGGGCCTCATCAGGGAGAGAGAGAGAGAGCGACGACGACGATCGATAGTCCCTCCAGCAACCCTTTTGTTTCCTTGCTCTCGATCGATGTTCGGTTGATGCCGCCACGTCGTCTCCTCTCGGGTCCCCTGCCAGTTTCTTCTGGGGTTCTCTGATGTATCATGAGCCCCTTTTGTCTGCATTCGTGAGATCGAATTAAATTCAGGACGTTGGAGTAAAACGGGAGTAAAATTGCAGTTGAAAAGTGGACAAAATAGGGAAGAAGATAAAAGAGCTAGAATTGAAAGCTAGTAGCCCCCCCTCCCCCTCAAAGGATCCAAGAAAGTACAAGTTTTTTTCCCTTCTCTCTCGACTTATTTTTTTCTTCTTCTGCTATTCGTCATTAATTTGGCCAGATTCTTCTGCTGCTGCTGTTGCTGCTTGATGCATGCCCGTTGGGTCCCTTTTCATGTCGGCTCTCTAAACCGCCGAGAGGAAATCATAGCCTTCTTTGCGGGGTTTTCTTTTTCCTTTCCCTTTGGCTTATTTACTGTGCAGAGATACGGAGGAAACTGAGAGTTAGCGGCCATAGAGAGAGAGAGAGAGAGAGAGAGAGAGAGGGAGGGAGGGAGGGAGGGAGAGAGAATACATCAGTTTTCATGGAGTCCTATCTGGGCTTTGCTTGTGGATTCTGGGTTCTTGAGAAAATGGTGATTTTGACCGTACCACAACCCATTGTTTCCTCCTTTCTCTAGCACCTAATTCTTCCAAAAGAAGGAAAAAAAAAACCAGAACTTTCTTTCTTTGCTTTCTAGTGGAGCATAAAGATGATTCCGGTCTTTCCCAGTTGGAATAATCTATGCCTGTGGAAGTTCGTGGCCAAAAACCAAGTCTTTTCAGGTCTCTATTCTCTCTCGCTCTCTCTCTCTCTCTCTCTCTCTCTCTCTCTCTACACAGTCACGGCCTGAACTTGATTTAAAGCAAGAGGAAATAACTCGTCCTTTAGGTATATTTCTTCTTTTGCAGTGAAGTAAAGAGTTATGCTGAGGAAGAGATCGAGACGCACAGCACCATCACCATCAACAACGGCAGCAACGAAGCAAGCTTTGATGGCTGAATATGGCTGCCTTCCTTCTTCAACGGGAAAAAGCACAGGAGAAAGCCCGACTCCGGCTTTCCTCCCCTATCCAAAAGTATTCACCAGCAACATCATAGTCAAGTGTGAGACGGAGTCCATCATGAGCCCGACTTCCATACTCGACGCCAAGCCATTTTCCCACTTGAAGAGCTCGTTCTGTTCAGACGCTAACTCTCCTAGAATCTCGGAACCCAAGAGCATTGGCCTAGCCATTGTGGATGCTCTCAGAGATGATAATTGCTCTAAACTCGATTCACGCAAACCTGAGAACTTGACTGTACTGTTTGGCTCTCAGCTCAAGATTCAAATCCCAAAAGCCCCCACCGATTTTGGCATCAAAACAAGAAACTCCCAACTGGGCTTTTTGTCCCCAAGCGTGGGTCACTCTCCTGCAGCAAATAAGCAGGAGGCAATTAGAACCCCTCCTCCTGGTGGGGTTGTTTTGGCTGGTTCGATTTCAGCCAGCGAGATGGAGCTCTCGGAGGACTACACTTGCGTGATCTCCCACGGGCCAAACCCGAAGACGACACACATATTTGACGACTGCATTTTGGAGAACTGCTGTGGTTCTATACAGTTATCAGAATCAGATTGTGGGAAGGACAATGGGTTGTTTCTGGGGGACCATTGTAGGTTTCCTTCTGAGAGTTTCCTTAGCTTCTGCTACACTTGCAAGAAGAATCTCGGAGATGGAGAGGACATTTACATTTACAGGTCAGTTGAAAATTTCCCCCATCTCTGAAGCAGAGCACTATGCTCATGTTGTCATGCAAATTCCATGCAAACTGAAGGTTTAGATTTGCTAAATATGTAGAAGTTCGTTTCTAGAATTATGCTGTGAACTGATCCGCATCACTTGGTCTTCAGTTCATAGCTGCTCAATTCATATGCTTCTCATGTTTCCATTTCGACCTACTAAAGGTTATATTCTTTTGGTAATTTCAGGGGGGAGAAAGCGTTCTGCAGTGGCGAATGCAGATCGCAGCAGATAGAGCTCGAAGAGGGCATGGAAACTTAAGTCTCCGTTGGGCTAGGCGATCCCTCATGTTTTCAAGCTACCCGCTGTTTCTCCTCCTCCTTTTCTTTGCTCAGTTTTTTGAAGTCTTAGAGCTTTAGAAGAAGAGTCCCCACCAGTTCCCTGTCAAATTTTGCCTTCCCTTGTTCAGATCTTTGGCAAGTACTTTACCTTTCAGGCACAGAGTCTTCTGATGGGACTCGGGTTTCCTGTGATCAAATTTTGATGGAGTGATATAATTAGGGGAGTTTGCTATTTTGCTATATCTTGCTGTTTGGTGTTGTGTCAACAGTAGAACACATGAGTTTTCCGATGGGACTCACTAAGTTTTTTCTGTGATCAAATTTTGATGGAGCGATGAAACTAGGGAAGTTGCTATTTGCTAAATCTTGATGTGTGGCGTTGTGTCAACAGTAAAACACAGTTTTCCGATGGGACTCAAGTTTTCTGGGATCAAATTTTGATGTAGTAATAATTAGGTAAGTTTGCTATTTGCCAAAATCTTGCTGTTCGGTGCTGTGTGAACAGTGGTACATGGCTTGGAAAGTGGGTATCATAGTCACGACACTGATGTATGACCAAAAGCTAGCATTATGGGGGGTGCTTATCTCCCTTTTTCTTGACAGGAGTCATAATAGAAAAAAACCAAAGCACAGAGGACCAGTGTTTGGCAAAAGCAAAAGTGGGGAGAGGGAGGGGGAGGGTAGGACCAAAGCACATAGGACCAATGATCAAATTGAAGTGATTCTCCTCACTTCTTTGTGTGTCCTGTTGTGCTTTTTGGACAGCCCCCCTTTTGCTGCTCTGTCTCACTACTCCATGGCACAATGATCTCAGGGCTGAGTTTAGGAGAGAAAGAATTAGTAAAGAAATAAGGGAAAGAATTAGTAGAATATATGTAGTGGTTGATGACAACTTAGTCACTGTTGAATTAAATATTTCATGAGCAATTCTAAAGTTTGATGACAATGATGCCCTCCCCCGAGATAGTGTTTTCTCATTCGTGTTCACGAAGTGCGGGGCTAGGGATTCTCGTGCTATGGTTAAATCCACGTGGAGTTCGGTCCGATGCACGAGCATTTTCTCTATTGAAAAGCACTTTATCCCGTTTCTGATTATTTTTACCTCGGGACAAGAACGATTCGGCATGTTTGGCGTGGAAGTACCGCCGGGCGGGCTATAGCCTCTAGGGTAGTCGCATGTTAGCAATCGTGCGAAATAGTTATGGCAATAAAGATTTCAATCATTTCTTGGCATTGTTCTCCTTAGTGGGACTAATGATTATTATTGAAGGAGGTTTGGGTAAAATGATAATGTCTGTTTAAAATGATTGAATGAATATAAAATTGTCGGTCGAAAGTGAATTATTCTATATGAGACAAGTGTGTATTGTGTTTGTCAACTTCAAGTGAATTTTAAATGGAACGTATCCATCTGTCCGCCCAAATCCAAATGTTCGATTGGAAAATACCGGGTTGATATAATATTCGACCAAACAAAAAATACTTAGTCGGAAATTTATATGTATTGAGAATGCATCATTTTGCATCATTTTTACATGAAATTCACAGATAAAAAAAAAAGGGAAATAAGATGATCGACAAACAATTTGAATTAAACTTCTCGAATTGGATGTGGAACGCGAAAGTCGCAAATAATATTCTTTCACCATCATGGAACCAAAGCGTGAAGTCCATGTGATTGGACTTCCTCAATAGAATCAGAAGTACTTTTGTGGTTTATAGTTTTTGCGGGCACTTTCACAGATCTTTCAAGATCCGTCCTTTGCAAATCGGTGACTAGCGAATCACAATCTGGATTGTTTATTAAAAAAATCTTTGAAGTGTTTTTGAGATACGGCATTTCGTACACGAAACAAGGGAAAATTCACTAGGTTTCAATGTTTTCGAGTCAGTCGATCAAGTTCCTCGAGGGATTAAATCCATCAAATATATTGAAGTCACACCTTTGATGTGGCACAAAATTTACATGTTGCTTTGATGGATGGAGTGACAATTTAACAAAGTAAGAAGCAATCACTAGTCACTGTCCCTTTATTAGGGTGATCGAATCTCAAATGTTCTAGTTCCCGCCTAAGAACTGAAAATTGGGCTATGTGGGCTTAGAACTAGACCAATTGGTCCGATTCAATTTCCTAATGGGTTAATGGAACCAGTGGCCCTAGTCCAAGTTACTAGTAAATCCCAAGTATGCTGGTACAAAGATCTCCACTTGACGAGGAACACTTCTTATATACGAATTTACACCTCAATATGCAAATAATCTTCGAACTAGGCATTATATACAAGGCTCTCATAGATAGGGAAAAGTGCCAAAAAAGTCATAAACCTTTGGCCTTTGTGCCAATTTAGTCATAAACTTTTTCTTGGTACCGATTCAGTCCTAAACCTTTTTACATTGTGCAAATTTAGTCATTTCCGGCTAATTTTGATCAGATTTTGCTAACGGACGTCGGCCGACCGACGTGACCTAATCGGCGTTGACGTGAACAACTTTTAATAATATTTTAATATTTTAGATTTTAGATTTTAGATTTTTTTTTTTGTCTTTTTCCTCCAGCTGGTCGTCGAGGTCCAGTGACCGGCCAAAGGCGACGGCCGGCGAGGGCGAGGCCGACCTCACTAGCCACCTTGCCAGATCTGGCGAGGCAAGCCTCGCCCATGGTCGGCGAGGGCCGACGAGGCTCGATCTCGCCAGATCCGGCCATGGGCGAGGCTTGCCCTCGTTGGATGAGTTGAATCTGGCAAGGTGAGAATCGCCCAAGGCCAGTGAGGCTCGACCCTCGCCCGTGAGGTGGCCGGCGAGGGCGGTCGCCGGACCTCGGCGATCGGTTGAAGGAAAAAGACAAAAATAAAAAATAAAAAATATATATATTAAAATATTATTAAAAGTTGTCACGTTAGTGCGATCAGTCACGTATCTTCTGTAAAGATCCAAGTCAGCAAAATCCGGCCAAAATTAGCCGGAAATGACTGAATTAGCACAACGTAAAAAGGTTTAGGACTAAATCGACACCAAAAAAATGTTTAGGACTAAATCGGCATAAAGACAAAAGGTTTATGACCTTTTTGGCACCTTTCCCCTCATAGATATAAGTACGAGAGAGGGTGTGACATGGTAGTGCAATGACACACGTCGCGGGCTCCATTGTTCAACATGATGGATGTTGAGAAAATGTTAGGTATCCAAGTTGTGTCAACTCAGCAAAATACTCATCCAATGAGAACGTACCACGTGTTGTGTCTGGCCCACTTTGCATAATTCTTCCTATTTCCTCTCTTCTCTATCCATTACTTTTTCCTCCCTCTCCTCTCCCTCTCTTTAGCACTTGCTTTTTCCTCATCTTCTCTATTTAGCACTTGTTTTTCTTCTTTTCTCTTGCTTGAGCCCTGAGCCCAAGGCTCATGGCTACTTTGGCCATGGAGCTTGACCTCAAACCCGAAGCTTGGGATAGCCTTGATTGCTTGAGTTTCGAGCTCAACCTCAAGCTCGTGGCAATTGCCACTTGAGCTTCAACCTTGTGGCCATGGTTGCCTGAGCTTTGAACTCCCGTCCATGCCAGTAGGTTGAGACACTCAAGGACATGAATCTTCAATATCGAGTTTCCAGCTTCCATGGTCACAGAATTTGAGCTTGGTCCTAAAGTTGCTAGCTTGAACTTGAGCTAGCGGTAACCATGGCAGCTTGAGCACAAGGTTGCGATCATGTTTGCCATATCTTGAGCTTACGGCCATGGCCACCTGAGCCTTGGCATCTTGTCGCCATGGTGCCACTTGAGCTCAAGCTCACAAAAGCCATGGCTTTTGGAGCTTTAGGCATGTAGCTATGGATGCTCCATGGGAAAAAACAACGGAGAAGATGAGGAAAAAAACAAGTGATAAACAAAAAGAGAGGAGAGGAAAGGGAGGAAACCATAATGGATATAGGAGAGAGAACAAATGAAGATTTATGAAGGTCGGCCCAATACGACACGTTGCCCAATGAATGAACTGGTATTTTGCTAAGCTGTCACAACTTGGATACCCAATATTTTCTCGATGGATGTTGGGACACGTCATGGAAAACCTCACAAAAAGTGTGCACAGCGGAAAATTCTAGCCCAACAAGCAGCTTGCTCGAAGTGGACCTATTCGTCTTTGTGCTAATGGCTCCTTAGAGGGTAGAAAAAATTTGAAGAGCAAAACGTAACAAGACTCTCCACCCTACTCTTCCAAGAAAAGAGGGTTTGTGTTTGGGAAGGAATTAAGGAGTATTGTTAGTTTTCAATATGTTACATATTTTTAATAAATTAAAAAAAAAATTAAATCGGTCCAATTTGAGTGGTTTGGATGGGTGGCTCCACCCTTGGAATTAGACCAAAATTCATCAGTTCCAATTATGGAAACCGGTGACCTGAGAAACTGCCTAGTATCGGTTGGCTCAATCAGGTTAGGACAGTCCATTTTGCTCATCCTGATCATTTATTATAGGAATATCTTTACTAGAAGTACTAAAAGTTGTTATGAAAGTGCAATTGAGTCATAAAACTTATAAAAAGTGTAATCAAATCCTAAAATTTATCAAATTGGTATAATCGAGTCATTTTATTAATTCCATCCATTTAGACTAATGGAAATGTTGACATGGTTTTTTTAACATTTTTTTTCCTACATAGCAATGACATGGCTAAAACATGAAGCACAATGTTAAAATAACGTCGTTTTGAATTAAATTCTAATTTTTAAACAAGATATTAATTAAATAAAATTAAAAAATTAAAAAGAACACATAAACAAAAGGAGCAGAGCAAGAGCCCTTGCCCCCGTCGCCGAAAAGGGTCAGTAGGGGCTTAGCATTGTGCTTTAGCATTTTTTGGGTCCTTTTTTGTGTTTCTTTAAACAAATTTTTATTTGATTTAATTAATATTTTTGTTAAATAAATTACAATTTAACCCACATCATTGTCACGCAAGGAGAAAAATATTTAAAAAACCATGTCAGCATTTTTCATTAGTCTAAATGGATGGAAATAACGGAAGAACTCGATTGTATTAATTTGACACTTTTTTTGCAAGTTATTGAGTAATGATGAGTATGGTTTTAGGGCAGAACCTGAAACTTGAGAATTGGACCAATAATAACTTTTCCGTTTTTAAGTTCTAAAGTATGCATGATAAGTTTCAGTTTTTGCAAATTGAGGAACCTATTTCGATTAATAAATTCCAGGTTCTAGGTTTATGGAACTTTGAACCTATAACCTAGAACCTTAAATAAGTTTATGTATTTTTTTTTTTATCTATGTTTTCGTGTATCCAACGATATTCCATGGTGTTCGATGATGACTATATAATTCGAGCTTTCATTTTTTAATTAAAACTTTTACTTTGTTAATATTTCATATTTTTCACGTGTATAAAAATAAGTTATGATAAGTAAATTATAACAGTAAGTGATGTTTTTTAAAGATGATAATTTTTTGCAATCATTTAATTAATAATAAAGATGGAACCTAAGTGGACCATGTCCATCACTGTTGAAGTGTCGAACAAGTTTTTTTGGATCTGGCTCGGAAATTGATTCTAGAACGCATGGTTCAATCATGAATAGGGTCTGGAAGATAGAAGGACTTTGGGTGCGTTTGGAATCAACTTTACAAGGGGCTTTGGGCTCCTAAAGATACTTGGGATAAAGCTGGGGTGTTTGGGAATAGCTTTAGAATTCCCATTAGGCCAAAGCTGGCCTTCTCAAGGCTGAAAGCCCAAGGCAGGTGAAGGGGTTCCTTGGGCTTTCAGCTTTCTCGGCATACAAGTGACACTGTTCACTTTTTTTTTTCTTCCAAAACTATCCTAAGCTACTCTCAATTTTTCCGGTTTTACCCTCGTCATTGTACTGTTCATCTTCTTCTCCGTTGAAGACCGACAACGTGTTCCTCGAAGCTATGAGTGGCCGCCGACGGCTCGGCATGGTCGCGGTGGCCCAGGCAACCATCGCCGGGGAGTGGTGCAACCACCGCCTTGTCTAGGTCGCGGCGATCGCCGTGGGTCGCAGCGAGGTTTGGATCGTTGACCTCGCTGCGACCCAGATTCGAGGGCGACGAGGTCCTCCCGCGACCTCGCCGCCCCAGATCTTGGTTGCAGCGGTCGCCAGAGGTTGCGCGACCTCGCCGCGACCCAGATCCGGGCGGCGAGGTCCCCGCGACCTCGCGGCCCCGGATCTAGGGGCCGCGAGGTTACGGGGACCTCGCCACCCCAGATCTGGGTTGCGGCAAGGTCGCCCGACGTCTGGCGACCCTCATCGATGGTCTTCAGTGGTCGCCCGACGTCTGCGACCCTCCCCGGTGGTCTTCAGTGGTCGCCCGACGTCCGGCGACCCTCATCGAAGGTCTTCAATGGACGTCCGGCAGCCACCTGCCCTTGCCGGTCTTTTTTTTTTTTCTTTTGAATTTTTTTTTTTATCACCAAAGCCCTTTGTAAATGTAATTCCCCCAAACACCATTTTGCTCAAAAGTACTTCAAATTGGCTTTCAAACTATAATTTACCAAATACACTTTGCATTTTGGAAAATACCTTTAACTCAAAGGATTTTGCATTTTCCTAAAGACTTTCCCCCAAAGACTTCCCAAACGCACCATTTCTTCCTTTTCCTTGCCAAATTTGATGGAAACAGTTCCATCTTTTTTTTGGACGAACTCAGAGTCCGTAGATTGGAAAGGCCAAAGGATAAGGTGTACCAAAAGTACTTAAACGGAGATCCCTCCATTGATACTCTTGGTGAATGTGATAAATACCAGTTTATGGTTTCTTATGCACCACCTCCACCACCAGAGTTTAGCATTACACCCCAAGTTTCACCAGATCCATCAAAATCACCTCCATTATCACCTTCTCAGAAAAAACAAGCTCTCTTCCCATTATATAAGCCAATTTTAAAGTGGGCCAAGAAGCACTTTTACCCACTTGAAGCTCCAGCAGAAATACCACCCACTTCCTCCATTGCCATGTGTCATGACACTGACTTTCCTCCTCTTGTCAGAGAAAGTTTTAAACTCTCGTTTCCTGCTTCAAAGAAATTCATTGATCCACAAGGCAGATATCGCCATGTTCCTAAGATAGCTATGCCTACTGATGTGGATGAGCATGGGAGACAGAGAAGACTCCTGCTGCTGAAGCCGTTCTAAATTGGCAATCGGAGATTCTGTTAGCACAAAACAATGCTTTCAAAGCAATTGATTCCAAAATTGGAAATGTGCAACAAGATCTTCGAAAGTATGATGAGACCACCAAGAAAATGGTTTTTGAGTTCACGAAGAGGCTAAATGCCTTGGAATCAGGACAACATCTAGGGTATCATCATCTTGAAAGCCCAAAACCGGAAATAGAAAAACTCAAAAGACAAATCTAACTCATTGAAGAAGGAAGGTTTAGACCTTTTGATCCATTTGCAACTCCTGTAAGAACTGGATATTTGCCTCTACCACCCGAGACGTCTATCTTTGTTGCCATTCCAAAAGATTCTTTCAGGAAAGAACCAAATATGGCATAGGTATGGAATCGTCTTAAAAATCTACAAAAGGACAAAGGAAATGAGAAAATGCCCGCAGAATCAAGTTCGATCGTCATAAAGGAAAGACCAAATCAAATGATGTTATCCAATCCATTAGAATCTTTTCTAAATGATTTGGGTACTCAGGAGCAACCTGTTTCTGTTATCCAATAGCCAGATCCTACCCTTCCAAATGATCAAACTCTATTTCTAACTGAACAAACTGTTCCTACCACTTCTGAAACTAAATCAGATTCAGTATCATTTTCATCCTCTTCATCCTTCTCAATTCCTGATAATTCCCTTCTTATTGCACCAGTGACTTCATCTATATTCATGGCTGATCCTCCAGATTAGGAAATGGAATCAAATTACTCCAACCCAGAGATTGTTCAGAACAATCCGAGACACCATGTGTCCATGGCATCAAAGCAGTTTTTCACCATCGATGATATCCCCTATCATAAATGGCCAGAAAGACTTGAAGAATTTCATACTTGGCTGAATACTCAGTCCATCACCAACCATGATATGAATGATGTCCTTTACAACTTTGTCACGAGGTTCATAGGAAGCCTCAAACTTTGGTGGAAATCAGTATCAGAACAAGACCAGATTCATTTTCTAATGTCACCAGATTTTAGCCATGACATTACTTTTTTATATCATTTCTTTGTGGGAAAACCCACTGACCTCATAGAAATGAAAAGAAGAAAATTTTTTGAAAGAAAATGTTGCTCCCTCCAGAAGAAATATCTTGATAAGCATTATTGGGAAATGCTTCAGCTTTTTTATCAAATTGGAGCTGATCCAAATCTAAAGCATGTTTTCCTGACTTACATCCCTAAAGAATTATCCCAGATGGTTGAAATATCCTTTTTTAAAAGACAAAGGAGAGTATAGGATATTCCTTTGGGGGAAATACAACAAGAAATCCATCTATGCCTTGAAGAATTGTGCCTAAAGCGCTAGATGGTCTGCACCTACATCACAAATGATAGAGAACTCAAAATAGCCTGCTCCCGCCAGAAACTAAAAATCAAATGTTCCAAGAAAGACTGTGATGGTACTTGTGGAAAAGCTTCCCGAAAAAAGAAGCACTTCAAGAAGTATTGGATGAAGAAATCATCCAAACATGGCCACAAGCACTTCCGAAGAAAGAAGAAATGGTGCTACCTACGCAAAAGGAAGGATTGCACAGGCCATAAAAAGTCAAATCATTACTACATCTGCAATCAGAAAGGATATTTTGCCAAAAACTGTCCCCAAGCCAGAAAATGTCAGCATCATTTGATACATCAAATTGAGAATGAAACAAGTATTTCTCTTGAAAATGATGATATCAAATCATTGTTCTCTACTTGAACAAACTCTTTGTGTCATTCCATGTTATCACACTTCTAGTGAAACTGAGTCAGATTCGGAATCTGAAGATATTTTTCACATATCACCCACATCTGCAAAACCAAGTCTTGACATATTCTCAAGTCAAACTCACCATCCCCATTTCCCTGTAAAAATCTCCACCTCAAAGTTTGCTAAACCTATCTCTGTTATTGCCCTCATTGATACCGGGGCAAGCTGTTCGATTCTGGATACCAAAGTGCTTCTTGAAGAATATTGGACTCCTTATGTCTGATATTTCAACTCTGCCTCAGGAGACACTTTCTCCACAAATGTGAGAACCACCCCTGTAACCGCCCAGTTATTTCCTCAGTGTTCTATAACCATAAAAATCTTTGGATCTAGTCTTCCCAACAAAGACTTAATCATTGGTTGGGACATCATGACTCAAATCTCTCAATTTCGTATCATCCCAGGAAAATGTCTTAGATATAAAGACCAATTCTCTGAGTTTGTCAATATTCAGAGATTCTTTTCCATTCATATGAGTCTATTAGATCCAATTATGCAAAAATTGTTAGAATCTTGTTCGGAATCTCATTTGGAATTCGCTCAAAAGTGTTCCCATCCTTTGTGGGAAAATCCAGAATTCTTTGTTCGCCTTCCTTTCAAGAAGAATGAAGATATAAATCCAATCAAGGCGAGTCATACGGGAATGAAGCCAGAATACTTGGCTTTAGCTCAAAGGGAATGCTCAGAACTATTGCAACAAGGCCTTATTGAAGTCTCCAATTCTCAATAGGCTTGCGAAGCCTTATATGTCAATAAACGTGCTGAGCAAAACAGAGGAAAAATGAGACTGGTAATTAACTATCAACCTCTCAACCTTTTTCTCAAAGATGATAAATTCCCTTTACCCTCTAGAAATTCCATCTTTACTGGCCTAACTAAGGCCCGCATCTATTCCAAATTCGACCTCAAAGCTGGATTTTGGCAATTGGGCATTCATCCTGAAGACAGATCCAAAACATGATTCTGTATTCTGAACCAGCACTTCCAGTGGAAAGTTCTTCATTTTAGCCTAAAGGTAGCACCATCCATTTTCCAAAAGGCTATGTGTCGTATCTTCCAACCAATTCTCTCAAGTGCTGCAGTATATATCGATGACATCCTGCTCTACAGTACTAATGAATAGTTACACTGTCAACTCCTTGAGCAATTTGCAGAAATCGTAAAGAAGCATGGCATCATGCTTTCTCAAAGAAAAATGAACATTGCCCGAGATTGAATTTCTTGGTATGTACCTCAACTAAGGTACGTACTACCCAGGGCCACATATTGCTCAAGAATTATTGAAGTTTCCTTAATATAATTTCAACACAAAACAAGTTCAGTAATTTCTTAGGATCATCAATTATCTCAGAGATTTTGTCCTAAATATTGCAAAGCTTATGATTCCTTTGCAATCTATGCTGAAGAAGAATCCCCCACTTTGGGGAAAAATTCAGACTAAAACAGTCGCTGAGCTTAAGGAGATATTGCAGAATCTCCCACCATTACAGATACCATCAATAGGGAAGAGAATTCTTCAAACTAACGCTAGTGATGAATACTGGGCAGCCATCCTGTTTAAAGAAATTGATGGTAAGAGACACTTTTGTGATCACAAAAGTGGAAAGTTTTCTCAAGCTGAAATGTATTACAATTCCACTTTCAAAGAAATCTTAGCAGTAAAAAATGGAATCAAGAAGTTTGAATTTCATCTCATCGGCCATCACTTCCTAGTAGAATTAAACATAGCATCTTTTCCTCATATGACTAAGTTTAAACAAAAACAAATTGGTCAAAATCTGTAACAGGATAAGTTCCAAATTCTAAGGTATGTATGATATGTTCCAGGTTTCAGAAAATAAAGAACCTAATCTAACAGGTGGTTTCCAAATTCTAAATGAAACCTGTATAGAACTTGGAGCTGCTCACCTCTAAATGCACTTTTGTGACAAGTTTTAAGATTTTCAGTAAACATATCTCTTTATTATATGTTGCTTATGGACAGCTTGGACCGTAATTTTGGCCCAACCCGACCACCTATACATCACCGCTAAACCAGGGGCACATCCAACACAAGAAAAGTTGGTAACAACTACAAGACTAGAGCAACCCAAAGAAGACGACTGTCGCAAAACTAACTTCTGCTCATCGACGATGGCAAAAACTCTCATTGAGCTCAAGAAAGTCCTTAGGACCAAAAAGGTAACTGTCGAGGGCCTCGCCCTTCTCTTTGAGCTCAAGCAAGTCCTTAGGACCAAAAAGGTAACTGTCGAGGGCCTCGCCCTTCTCTTTCTGCGATGCATGTTTTCGCTCAATCGTGTCTGATTTCGTAGATTGAACTTGGGTTGAGCTTCATTTAGCTACCCGAATGTTCAAACCTAAAGACATGTCGAGCCTTGCCCTAGCTAGATCTAGACAAGGGTCACCTCATCGACAACTAGTGAGGACTTGGGTGAGACCAATGGCCGTCGAGGGCTTGAAGGTCGTCACCCCTGACTCGATTTTGTGTAAAAGTTAAGTCTTTCTGCTAATTTCATCCAACTTGACTATTGAAAAATATTGATGTGACCTTTTTTTTTAATATTTTATCTCTCGTGTGGTGTCTTATATTGCATTAAGGCTGACAAAAGCACTAAAATCACCTCGTTTTGATCGGAATCTCTATTTTTACACAATCTTGATTAAGTTAGCCTAAAATATCTGTAAAATTTAATCAAAAAAGAAAAAGAAAAAAAGGCTAAAACTTTATAAAAAAAAAAGTATACACACAAAAAAGAAAACAACCAAGCCCTCCACATGTGGCTGTCGCCCCATTGCTAGTGGGACATCGATGATGGCCAGCATTGCCGACGCCTCAACAAGGACAGGTGACCCTCGCCAACTAAAAGCAAGGGCATATTAGTAAGGGTCACCAGTGACCCTACTAGCCATTGCTAATGCCCCATCAACGATGGTCCGACGGCCACATGCAGTAGGGCTAGCTTTTATTTTTATTTTTAAAATTTTAAAAAACTCTTAGCTTTCTTAATATTTAATCTAATTTAACTAAAATTTAGGTTCAAATTATCTTTGGACGAAAATGCCCTTAACCGGCTAGATTATTTAGGCCATGTTTGGTAACTAACCAAATAATATTTAATCCGATTCTTTTGTTCTCCAAAATAAAGAAAAAAATAACAGAAATCCATTTGACAATTTTTTTATTTTTGGGAACATTTGTTCTTGAGAATAGATTTGAATAGAATTAAGAAGTTAAAAAAAAAAAATTGTTCTCGGTAATAACTTCTAAATCAAGCCCATTTTCCTTCTCTTTTTTTTTTTTTTTCTCTTTTATCTTTTTTCCTTTTCTTTTTCTTGTTCCTTTTGCCTGTTGTCGTCGACCTTGGTGATGGCCGATGACTAGCCAAACAAGGCATTCTCATGCTATGGTTAAATGCACGTGGAGTTCGGTCGGATGCACATGCTATGGAATAAAAAGCGCTTTATTCCGTTTCTAATTATTTTTATCTAGGGACAAGAACGGATTCGGCATGTCTCGCGTGGAAGTACCGCTGCGGGGTTATAGCCTACAGGGAAATCGCATGTTAGTGATGGTGCGAAATGGTTATGGTAATAAAGATTTCTATCATTTCTTGACATTGTTCTCCTTAGTGGGACTAATGATTATGATTGAAGGAGGCTTAGGTAAAATGTTAATGTCTGTTTAAAATGATTGAATGAATATAAAATTGTCGGTCGAAAGCGGATGATTCTATATGAGATGGGTGTGTATTGTGTTTTTGGTGACTTCAAGTGAATGTTAAACGTGACATATCCATGAGCATATCTTTGTCCACCCAAATCCAAATGTTTGAATAGAATTTACCGAGTTCATATAATAGTCGATATTACGAATAAGAGCATGATAAAAAAAAAATACTCAGTTGGAAATTTATATGGATTGAGAAAGCATCGTTTTGCATCAATTGTTACATGAATTTCAATGAAAAAAGAGGAAATAAAATTGTCTGTCGAAAGTGAATAATTCTATGTGAGATGCGTGTGATTTGTGCTTTGCGACTTCAAGTGAGTGTTAAATGCGCCGTATTCATGTGCATGTTTTTCTCCACACAAATTCAATTGTTCGAATAGAAAATGCTGGGTTTATCTAATATTCAATATTTACGAATGAGAACATGATAACAAATACTTATTTGAAATTTATATGGATTGAGAAAGCATCATTTTGCATCATTGTTACATGAATTTCACTGAAAAAAAGGAAATAAAAGAATGACAAACGATTCGAATAAAACCTCTCGAATTTGATGTGGAACGCAAAAGTCACAAAATAAAATCCATTCACCATAATGGAACCAAGACGTGAAGTCCATGTGATCGAACTTTCTCAATAAATCAAAAATCTTTTGTGGTTGATAGTTAGTGGGGCACTTTTATAGATCTTCTCGTCCTTCGACAATTGGTGATCAGTAAATCACAATCTGGATCGTCTGTTAAAAAATCTTTGAAATGTTTTTGAGGTGTGACATTTTAGACACGAGACACGGCAAAATTCTCAAGGTTATGACATTGTCAAGTTGGTTGATCAAGTCCCTTGAGGGATTTTGGAAAATCCATCAAGTATATTGAAGTCACGCCTTTGATATGGTTGTTTTGATGGATGGAGTGACAAGTTAGCAAAGTAGGAAGCAATCACTAGTCATCATCCCTTTATTAGGGTGATCGGTTTCCAAGCGGTCCGGTTCTAGTCCAAGAACCAGAAAGCGGACATGTGGTTTTAGAACCAAACCAATTTATCCGATTTAGTTTCCTGATGGCTAAATGGAACTAGTGGTCCTAGTCCAAGTTACTAGTAAATCCTGAGTTTGCTAATACAAAGATCTCCACCTGACAAGAAACACTTCTTATATACAAATTTGCACCTGAGTGTGAAAATTATTTCTGGACTAGGCATTATATACGAGGCTCTAATAGATATAAGTACAAGAGAGGGTATGACATGGCAGTGTAATGATACATGTGGCGGGCTCTAATAGACAACATGATGGATGCTAAGAAAATACTTGTAATGATACATATGGCGGGCTCTACTAGACAACATGATGGATGCTAAGAAAATATTTGGTATCTAAGTTGCGCCAACTCAACAAAATACTAGTTCATTCAGAACGTGACATATGTCATGTCAGGCCCGCCTTACATAAATCTTCCTCTTTCCTCTTCCATTACTTTTTCCTCCCTCTCATCTCTCTATCTTTAGCACTAGCTTTTTCCTCATCTTCTCTATCTGTCATGTTCTTTGTTTAGCACTTGCGTTTCTTCTTTCCTCTTCCGTCCCAATCGCTAGAGCTCGAGAGGCTCATGGCTACTTTGGCCATGGAGCTCGACCTTGAACCTAGAGCTTGAGGTAGCCTTGGTCACTAGTTTTGAGCTCGGCTTCAAGCTTGTGGCAACTACCACTTGAGCTTTGACCTTGTGGCCATGGTTGCTCAAGCTTTGAACTCCTATCCATGATCGCTAGATTGAGACACTCGAGGACATGGATGTTCAATATAGAGTTTCCAGCTTCCATTGTCACAAAGTTCGAGCTTGAGCCTAAAGTTGCTAACTTGAACTCAAGCTAGCAGTAACCATGGCGGCTTGAACACGAGGTTGCAACCATAGTTGCCATATCTTGTGCTTATAGCCATTGCCACCTGAGCTTTGACATCTTCACCATGGTGTCACTTGAGCTCAAGCTCATAGAAGTCATGGCCGTTGGAGCTTCGGGCATGTGGTTGCGAATGCTCCATGGGAAATAGCGACAAGAAAGATGAGGAAAAAGCAAGTGATAAACAACGAGAGATGAGAGGACTTTACCAAAAAAAAACAACGAGAGATGAGAGGAGAGGGAGGAAACCATAACGAACAATGGAGAGAGGAAGATTTATGCAAGGTGGGTCCGACATGGCATGTGTTACCCAATGAATTTGCTAGTATTTTGCTTAGTTGGCACAACTTAGATATCCAATATTTTCTTGACGGATACTAGGATACATGGTGGAAAACCTTACAAAAGGAGCGTGCAATAGAAAATTCTAGCCAACAAGTAGGTTGCTGGAATTTTTAATGGACTTGTTCATCTCTGTGCTAACGACTCCTTAGAAGGTAGAAAAAGTTTGAAGAGCAAACCATAGCAAGACCCACCACCCTACTCTTCCAATAAAAAGAGGGTTTGTGGTTTGTTTGTGAAGGAATTAAGGACTACGTTTAGTTTTTGATATTTTAAAGATTTTTTATAAACTAAAAAAGAAATAATCGGTCCCATCCAGGTGGTCTAGGTAGGCGGTTCCATAGTTAGAATTGAACCGAAATTCGCCGGTTTCAATTTTTATGAAACCGTGACCTCGGGAACCGCCCAAAACCAGGCAGTTTGGTCTTTTGCCCACCCCAATCCTTATAGATATTGCTGACGGATGGGCTTGGGCCCGTAATTTTGGCCTGACCAGAGGATCCGGGCCGGGCCGGCCCAGCCCATCGACCACCCGTACGTGGCCGCTGAATCGGGGCACGTCCCACACAAGATAAGCTGGAAAGTGGTATCTCCTGCACCGACCGGAGCGACCCGGAGAAGACGACCGTCGCGAAACCCGAAGCGCGACTTCTGCTCGCCGGCGATGGCGGAAGCTCTCATCGAGCTCGAGCAAGTCCTCAGGACCAAAAAGGTAACCGCCGACGACCTCCCCCTTCTCCCTCTCCGGTGCATGTTTTCGCTCGATCGTGTCCGATTCCGCAGATTGAGCTTGGATTGAACCTTCATTTTCGCTTCCCGAACGTTGGAACCTCAGTACAATGTCGGGTGGCGAGTTCGTTGGGTTTTTTGTGATCGCGTGTGAAAGACCCGATTTTGAGCGGTGCGTTAGGACTGATGATTGCGCAATCGCGTTGGGTCGGTTTTGAAATTCCCCATTTTTTTCTGCTCAGGTGACGATGACTCTCGAGGAGGCCAATCTTCTGTCGGCGTGCAAGTCGAAAGCTTTGGACAATTTCGGGTACGGCATCGGGCTCACCTCCGTCATCGTATGGGCAGGTTCGCATTTCGCCTCAGCTTATGATTCTTTGTGGGCATCTCTAGGCAGAAGATGCGGATTAGGTGAATTCGTATGGGTGATTTTAGGAGGGCTCGGTCTATTGGGGATCGACCGTTTTTTGAAGTCGCGACGATTTGGGCTCGTTTACTATCTCTTCCTTCACATCTTATCCAATTGCATGAGAGAGAGGGAAGGGTGGGGGGGAAATACTAAGGATTTGTGGAAATTGAGCATCTGATTGCTTAGAGGGCTTTGTCAATATGTTGATTGCATCCTTGGATTTCAAGTAAAAATCAACTGGAATGTATCTTTGAAGTACAGAATGCAGGTGCTTATGGTCGATGCAAGGCTGGCTACACAGAGTAAGAGTGTGTCAGATTTGGATAGATACATAGGATGATTATCAATGCCACTGTACACTAGACTGAGCAGCATGTCTATTTTAGAGCAACGTTTTCAGTCATTTTTGCTCCTTCAGGTCTTTGATCATTGTACGGTATATCAGATTGAAGACTACTATATGAGATATACACAGACTTAGAATTTTGGTTTTACGTTAACACAGGAATTTCACATTGCTGATATGCCAAGACCCTATTTAGAGAGATTTTACTTCGGTTTATTGAAATGCCTTCTAATTATGCTTGTGCTGCTTGAATATAAGTCAATGCAATTTGGTGTCTAGTTAATTTCAGCACATATATGCTGCCATTTTAGTGTCCTACACTTGGCCTTGGTTATCCGAAATACTATCTGTTATGTGTTATAACTCCTACTGACCAGCATCACTGGTCACTACCCTGAGTTGAGTACTATAAAGAAAGAAAAGATTCTCCAAAATTAGGAATGACAATTATGTTCTTTAAGCCACTACCCTGATTAACTCTAAGTAGATTATAAACAAAAAGGTTTTTCAGGAAAGAATTTCACTCACCTTTTTTTTTGGCCCAGCTCCCTGATTAACTCTAAGTAGATTATAAACAAAAAGGTTTTTCAGGAAAGAATTTCACTCACCTTTTTTTTTTGGCCCAGCTCTCATTGTCAGCGAGCATTTCTAACTGAGTTACACTGAGTTTTTACAATTTCTAGGATTCTTCAATGAGTATTGATGATTCAGAATTTAGATTGTAGTTTCCCAATTGTTTTACTTTAGGAAAGTAGATTCATGTTAAGTGGCAGATCTAGGAAGAAAGTTTGGCAATGACTGGTGTGACTCTATTTTTAGATGTTGACCTCTTAGAGAATCAATAGAAAACAAAACTCTGCCAATGTTAGCAAAATGACATCAGATTTAATGTTAATTCGTCGTTAAGAATTTAAATGATAAGCATTGTTAAAATAAATGAGGTATGTGTCTTGTGAATGGCAAAGCCTGAGATGACTTATTACTTTGGTTAATATCTACTGTGATATACAAGAAAAAGCATATGAGAGCGAGACTAAGTTGCACATGACCTTTCAAGTCCCAAAATCCCCATTCATAGCCCTGAAAAGAGTTCTATATGGGCTCTCTCTGCTTATAGAAAAATATTCACTTATCATGTCAAATGGGCTTTCTTGAGTGATTTCATGTTTCCTTTGCTAAGAGGGCAGTTTAGGATTCTGGAGGGCCTCGACCCCTGCTCTTCTCCTCTTTTCTTTCTATGGTAGTCTCTTGATGGTCAGCACATTTCTGCAGCTACAGGGAGGTTAAATCATTTGCTACGGGTTAGCCTGTCAGTAGGTAAAGGGACTTTTCATGTTGACTTTGGTCATTTAGCTGATAGCTTTATTTTGACACTAAATGTCTCTTCATTTTCTGTGTAGGATCCGGTTTTGCCTGTGGTTTGTGGAGATTGTCCAAGTCATTAGATTCTTGTGCTGACCATATTCTTGCACTACATGGCAGTCGGATGCAAGAGGAATTAGCAAATATGTAATTCCGCTCTGAAGATTTTTATGAATGCCCATGCTGGGTTCTTCCGGTGTCTGCTCTACACTTAAGCTTTTTTTTAATGTCACTAAAGACAATGTCAGGACCTGTGATTTTTGTTCTAAGCGAGTATTGGAACCTGGCTGAGTGAGATTATTAGAAGTAACTAGAGTCATGTTGCTGGTTTTTCTCCCAATTTATTAAAAATAGAGTACCTGCACATGCTACATAATCAAGACTTAATGATTTCTACAGTTGGGAGTGTAAGTATTTTTTGTGAAATTTGGTTAAGAGCATTGGTCTAGCTTGTATTGGGATGTTCAAATTGTTTCTGATTAACCTCTAAAATAAAATAGTAAGCCTTCCTTTTTTTCTGTTTATAAGGTTTGAAATTTTTTTTCGGTATCACCATGGTGTAATTTTTTACATTTTAATTGTGCTCTAAAGTAAAACTCATGAGAAATGGTATCTTCATTCTTGGACGACAAGAAAAGGCATGCAAAGCTTTATTGTCATATTTCTAGACATTTGCAGTGTGGGGTCTTCAACAATATCTATCTTTCCCTTGTTCTGCTGCCATAGTAATGCTATGTGGATTCCTTGTCAGTCATTGATTGTCAAGATGAACTGCTCTGGACTCACTAAGAAGTTTATCATAGTTGTGTATTTTGTAAAAATCATGAATGGTTTGTTTGTTATGATGTTTGGCCATTAGGTGATATCCTTAAAAGCACACCAACCAAAGATCGATTTTTGTCTTAATCCTGAAGTCTTCATTTGTCACCTTGTTTGGTCTTCGCGCATCTTAATCAAAGTTTTAAAAGTGCATGCGCTGCCTTAGTGCACGTGCTCATTCACGTGGGGCCTCCACATACATGCACATGCACATGCAAAGGATTTGAAAATGCGAACTCACAAAGATGTAACACGCGCCTGCTTATGTGTTGACGCAGGAACACACTAGTGTGATCTTGATATTAAGACACTTGGTTAATTTCATCTTTGGTCATTCATGGCATTTTAAGTCCTTACCCAGTTTCTGTCAGATAGGCTAAAATTTAAGTTGGAACTTCTACATGAGCATGAGAATTTGAGGAATCACTAGAAGTATTGGTATGGGCAAAACATAGATGAATTACAGAAAGAGTTGTTCATTTGCGCTTTCAAATTCAAGGTGCATGTTTTTTATCCCCACAGTCCCACCTATTGTACCTAATGTTGTAACTCCACATTTGTGAGGAAATGGATTGGTCATGTTTGGTCCTTCGGCTTCATTCGATATACTTTATTTCATATTAGTTAGAATGGCGCTTGCATTCATAACCAGTCTCTTAAATTTCATTATTTTTTGTGCCACAGAATAGTGAGGAGATATCATCACGATCAAGGCAAAATGCAGCTTCTAGCGAGGCATTTCTATTCTGAGCAAGTATTTGATGATTCCACTTCAGATCAACCAAGGTTGAGGTGGCGTTACCGGAATAGTTATAGCGATGTTGTTGCTTATGGCCGGTTGACCCATGAAACTGACATTCACAGTGGGAGGAGTCAACAGTTGCATGACAATGACTTCAACAGAAATACAGGGAACAATTCCTATGGCAGTCCCCAGAACGACTCCAAAACCAACTTGGCTGACTTTCGGAGCGATGCTGACATCAATAGAGCAGACTCAGAGTTGAAACGCAATTCTGTGAGTAAAGCGACTGACATTTTTCTTTGGGTATTATTTTGCCACCTATTTCTGAGTGTAATTTTCGATAGCTTAAGGCACAATCTGTTTTGTTAAGAAAGATTCCCTGATGCACATAAGTTTTGATTATTGAAAATTTCTATCAGTTAAGCGTGTCTAAGTTCTGCTGCTATAGTGTAGGAAAAGACCCTTGGCAAATTAGTTTCAATGGCAGAAAAGACATAATCAAAAGTAGATTGCAGGATTATAGGAGTAAGACATAATTAATGCGAGCCCATGCTGCATTACTTGCACTGGTTTATATAAAGAAAATTTCCCAAGTAATCTAAAATTGAGTCATTTTCTGTATTATATAGTCAACTCTGGTGCTTCGATTTAAATGAAATACCATCCACCAAGGAGTCTATGTAGCCTTTCCTGCATACCAGAACATGCTACCGTCAATTGCATGAAATCATCAGTTATGTGGCAAATATCTTGTAATGACGACAACTAGAATTGCTGTGGGCTGCTCTATTGAAAAACCCCCCTCCTCACGGTTGCAATCAGTCAATACAAAAATGGTGCGTTTAAGGGAAATCTGCTGGCAGCAGCCTTGTTTTACTGACATGAATGTGTCAGAACATCACCGCGGTACATTCTTTATTACACTGAATGTTTATGTCTATGTCATTTAGACCTCTTGTCCATTACCATTAACATGAAGCCTGTAGCTTTTGAGCTTCTCCTAATGTTGTATATCGCCATGTGAAGATGATAAGTAACAGTTGCTAGTTTTGTTAACAATCAGAATTGCCAAGGCGTCATGCTCTGTCTGGAGTTTGAGATGTGATAGCTTTAATCTGTTCTTAATACGACACCATCATCATGTGGTCTAAATTTTGAGAAGTTCTTTGCTTCTTCCCTAGTCCATTCAATTTATGGTTAATATCGGTCCAACTCATCTCATTATAGGTGAGCTCTGGCGTTGACGTGATTGGCGACCCTCTTGATTGTATTTTTGGAGGTGTGATGACAAAAGAGGAGATTCGTCGTCCAGCTACCTCAAGTGGAACGAATAAAGTTCCCCTGCAAAGCCACAGAAGATCAAGGCGTAGACGCCGGATGCAAAAGCCGGAGGTTTCTCTTGATACTTAGCCTGATGCATCTTTGTGCTGTTTGTAGTCTAGGAGAGATTTAAGCTGTAGAGGCTTTTAAGCTTTGGAAGTTTCTAGATGAGCACATGACCTTCGGCATGTGGAAGGACTTAATAATTCGTTCATGGGTGGATTTTTATTGACCTGGAGTTGCTCTTATTTTTCAGATTGCTGGGCTATAACAGCAACTGGTGGTAGCTTTCCCTTCCCGATCTCAGTTGCTAAAGTTGGTTGGGTCTGTGTTTTTTTAAATCACCTCGACTAACCGAGAAAGAAATTCAATATTTCGAGATGTCTAGTTGCGAGTAAAGCTGCTAGTTCTGTGAAATGGTAGCGATGCAACATGATTGCAGCATGGATGAATCTAGAGGTGTGGGACCAATTGGTATTAGGACCAGGAACTAGACCGTACCATTGATCCGGTCCAATCCAATGAAATTGATGACTTATTTTTTCCATTACTTCCCACTACTTGAAAACGGATCAAGATAATGTTTACTTCACATTTTACTAATTATTTTGAAGAATTAATAAAATAAAGAAGCATATTTAGTCGGTTTGGTTTAGTTTGGTTTGGTTTTCCCTTGGAATCGAGAATCGGACTACTCGGACATTGATTTCATTTTTAGGAACCGAAAATCGGTCCAACAATCTCCGGAACCAGATCAAACCGGTTGGCTCAGTCCAGTCCGGGTGGTTCTTGATTCAGGTGGTCCAATTTGCACATCTACTTGAATCAAATGGAGGCCATTCGCAATGTACCTTTGTTGGCTTGTGACTTCTGAGGCATGACCGAACTGCTGTGCAGCAGTTCATACTTTGAGCTGTTTTGAAGTGCGAAAATAGAACATTTGGAAAAACAAAACGGGTTGCTCTATAAGTCGTTATCAATTTCCATCACTGATGACCTACGGCTTAGTTTTGTGGCCAGAGATCCGTGGCTCAGTTGAAATTCTCTAGCTACTGTACTGAACCCGAACAACGAGCCAAGCCGTCTTCTGTCAAGAATACGTTAAGAAAAAGATGGCCGTTCCTTTTCACCAAGCATGCATGGGACCTGCGTACATGCCGCGTCATTTTCAAGTTCCAGAGCTTTTCAACCGAGCCTTTTGCTTGCTTTCCTCGCGCGAAATTCGTTGCAGACCAAGCTCGTTTCGGCAGACGACGCGTGTCAAAGCGTGTGGGACAATGCTCGAGGCGATTGACCCGTCCGAGCTCCCGACAACGTTGTAATTTCGCGTTGCCTAGCGCATCGAACGAAAGACGAGATCTTCTCGGCATCCCCGTCACGAATCCTTCGGTCAAGGTAAAGAGGGAAAGGCAGTCCTCGGTCGTCCGCCGATGCGGTTCGCATTGGTCCGTGGAGGGCGAAGGCGCGCATCGCAAGTAAAAAGGTTTTGCTGTCCCTGTTGCTGTCTCCACGAAGGACCCCACCCTCACGCGTTGGGCAAATGTAAGAGAGGGTGGAGGCCTTCGTTTTTCCTTGAATATTTTTTTTTTTGGTGGGTGTTTGTGGGTTTGAAGTTTTTGGGGGGATTCGCCAAAATGGTTCGTGTCTTTTCTAGGAAACATCCTCGCAGCTTCATTCATTCCGATTCCAAGTGCCCATCGTTGTCGATCGAAGGGAAAATTACAAAAACGAAAAACAAATCTTCAATTTATTTGTAGTTGCGTCAGTTCGATTCAAAGCCTTATAATTTGAGTAATTTAATCGTATATATTTTAAAATTTTGTTAATACAGTCCATCACATCAATTTTGGTCGGAAACCATTCAAACAGACGTGGATCGTCCTACCTAACTTGGCATGTGGACAAAATTTTTCATATTTCCAATTTTTCGAAATTTTAATTGTTTTTATATCATTATTTTATTTTCTTTCTCTCTTTTTCCCCTTAATCCTCTATTGGTTGCCAAGCAGCCAGCTAAAGGCAACTACCGACAAGGGTTGCTCTTGCCGAAGGCTAGCGAGGGCCCGCTTTGAACAAGGCTCAACTCTAAGTAGAAAATCTTAGGATTGGAACATACGGACAACTAGAAGGACACATGGTAATTTTGGGGCAGGCTGCCCTCGAGCAAGGCCGACCCTTGCTAGCTGTACCCATAGACTAGCGAAGGAAGAAGGAAAAAGAATAAATAAAAGAAAATATAAAAATTAATAACTATTAATAAATTAATAAAATTTATCCATATAAAAGCGGTTAACATTCATGTCAGTGATTTCCAATCAAAATTAGTATAATGAACTATACTAAAAAAACCTAAAAATGTTTAGGTTTAAATTGATATAACTAAAAGATTTAATACTAATTGGCATAGGTGCGATACATTTAGCAGGCCATGTTCCGTATTCACCAGGAACTCCATGTAGCATTTGAACAAGAATGTACGGAGCGCTGTCTCTTTTAGCTTTCCGCGGCACATGAAACATTCGCAAACATGTCAAGAAAATCCCCACGCCGCATGATGGAAGCATTTCGCTCTGCTCACGGCTCCTTCGGGTGAGTACCGCATCCAACCCCACACGCACGGACCACCAGTAAGTAGAGGCAAACAGCCACGCCCAGTAGGTTTCGTGACTTTCGGGCAATTGCGACGCGGCCACGTGGCATCATCGTGACCGTTGAATCTCGTATCGAATGGTTATCATCCTGTGCAATTATTGTGAATATCTCTTTTGCGAGCTTGATTGATGTGGACATGGGCTTATGGCTACTGATAATATCGGAGTATAATCCCCTCTAGTAGATGTATGATTCAAGACGAACACTAGAGTTTAATCCCCTTCTATGGATATATGATTCAAGACGATCTAGGTATATACTCAAATTTATAAGAGCGATGAATGATCACGGAGGCGAGAGATCTCAAATAAGGTATGGCTAGTGCCATGCTTTTAGAATGGTGAAGGAGAGAGAATACCATCTACCTGTCAAAAGGTTCTCAAAATTTTGGAACATATAACCTATCATGCATATTGAATACGGGTTCTATTCAAATTTTACTTGTACTTTTGATGAAATAATCGCATTGATCACGATTCATATTTAGACATGGAAATATTATGAGATATTAAAGGTTCCCTAAATTTTAGAAAATAGAACCTGCCATGCATAGTGATTTAGGGCCTACTCAAGTTTTACTTATACTTTTAATTGAACGATTCCAATTATCCCAATTCATATTTAGATATGAGAAAATTATGAAATATTAATAAAGTAAAAGTCCTAATCATAAATATAGTCGGAAATAGAAGTATAGACTAGTGGTTTTCAAATTACATACTCATCACTATGTTAAGTGGTCTTATACATTTCTTACCCCAAAAGTGAACTTAAAAAATAAAGCTTTTCCTCATACTTATAAATCGACCATTAGCCCTTTTTATCAATTTCAACAATCTCCGCCTAGCCTAAGTCAAAGAAGGAACAATCCATAACTTTCTCGTATGAATATTTGATCCAAAGTTGTTGGCAAATTGAGCTCTAATACTAATGTTGGGTGATTTTGGGCATTTCTTTTTCAGAGAGTGAGATTTTCCATCATATTAACAAACTGACCATTAGTCTTTTGAACAATTTCAACACATTAACAAACTGACCATTAGCCTTTTTGACAATTTCAACACATTAAACGTCATGGAATACTGCAGAATTACATGAAATATACAATAAGAAAAACTAAAAAGTTTGTTATTGAAACCTATCCGTTAAGACATGTTTATCAATTTTTAGAGTATCAAATTAGATCAATTCTTAGATTTCTAGTTCTGCCCTAAAATTATCCTCATTTCTACTCGACTTCCATGAATTGGGTTGGATTGTCACAATCATGAAATGCGCTTTTCACATGGTCTTGCTTCCACGACCGATCTCGTGCGAAGCGTCGATCCTGTCCATGCGAATCGATCATGCGTCGGACTCACTCGAGCACTGAAGTCCCATCAAAGCTAATATTATTATCATTGCTTTTACTTTGCCCCCGATCTATCATCCTCCCCCCGGATTTTGTTAGTACATATGCTTTGTAACGAAAGTCCCCGTTCATGGGCTCTGCTGTTTCTTCTCGAAATAAAAATAATTGAGACCAAAAAAAATAAATAAATAATAAAAACTAAAAAGTGTCTTTTCCGAAAGGAAAGTAAAAGGAACATCGTAAATAAGTTGATGATGGCGCTGTTCCCATTTACTTGTCGAGGGGGAGACCCTGCGATGTCTCGCAAACACGCCGTTGATTTTCTCGTCCGAAACGCGCTTGACAGGAAGTCGGTCAATGAAAACGTCAAGAAATGTATTCTTTTTTCAATTGAAATAAGTATATTTAAGTTTTTTTTTTAAATTATCATGAAAGTATAAATAAATTCTAAAATTATTAAAAAGTACATTTAAATCCTAAAATTTATCACTAAGGTACAATTGAATATTAAAATTTTCAAAAAATATAAGTTTCAAAACTTATCAATTTAATTCGATCAAGTCTTTTCGTTGATTGTACTTTTTCGAAAATTAAGACTTAATTGCATTTTAATGACATATTTTAGGATCTCTATTGTACTTATCCATTTATAAAGAAAAAAATATTTTCCATTTGTTAAGAGAAAAATGAATAATTCAAAAAACAACACATTATGAACAACAATTTGCGTCTATATAGTTTCATGAACATTGAAAACGTTTTTCTTTTATTCATTTTTACGAGCGACTTGAGTGATGGGATAAATTAGATCCATTTTCCCTTATTTAATTAGTAATTACAATTACATATCTAGTCATAAATCCGAACCACAATTAAACTAAAAGTGTGTATTCTCATTGTAGTCCATAATTCGATGATTTGTCTTTGTAATTGCTTACGTTTTCTCTTGGGGTGGTTTGTCCAAAGTCAAAACACATACGCAAAGTAGAAATTTGATCGCGACAATTTGTTCAATTCTATTTTTAATTGATATATAATAATTCGCCTTGAATTTCTATTTTTCTAATCATTTTAATTGATAAATAATCCGAATAAATGTACTGCCGCATGACACACAATAATCAAATCCCTTTTAGCCGATACCTTCGGTCATCTAAATCTTAGTTTATGCTGTCGTTTTCGTGCTAAGCACCTTCCCAAAAGTAGGAAAAGAAAAAGCTAACATTTCAAATTGATGAAAGAATTTTCGACAAATGTATGGAGTCGAAGGCCTCAGGTGTTCAAAAAAGCAAAGAATCTTATCAGTAATTGGGGAAATTCTGACTAGAAGAAATACCCTCTCTCTTTTTTAATTATTATTATCGATTAGTTGCTCCACTGTGGACGTAATTTATATTAGGATTAATACCCTAAAAAATCTCAAACTAGTACACATATAACAAATTTATCTAAAATTATTTTTTTGATCATAAAAAACCCAAAATTGATACATTTGTGACAAATTTATCCGGACTGACCATAAAAAATCAAAAACTGGTAAATTCGTGACAATTATACCATCTGCTAAATTGGATTAATACCACAAAAAAAATCACAAAAATTGTAAATTATGACAAATGAAGTATAGTATATCAGTTAATTGTCACGTGTCATTTAACTTAATTAAAATTTAAGGAAAACTAACAGATGGTAAATTTGTTACAAGTGTACCAGTTTGGGATAAATTTGTCAAAGGTATACCAGTTTGGGGTTTTAAAAAGTACAACTAAATCCTAAAAATTTTATCACAAAGTGTGGTTGAATCTTAAAATTTTCAACCACCCACTGCGATGACGTAGTTGGCTTGAGCTTTGTGCCTCTCACGAAATGTGCCAAGTTCGAATCCCAGTGGCGTTACTTGGTGACTTAACCGCTAGCGTGAGTGTAATGGCTAGCTTGCGTCGGCCCCAGTGTTCTTTCCGGCCTAGAGTGAGTGTGGTGGCTAGCTTGCGTCGTCATTTAAGTTCTTTCCGCCTACATTTGTAGAACTTTCGGGGTTTTCGGGTTATAAAAAAAAAAAAAAATCTTAAAATTTTCAAAAAATATAAGTTTCAAAACTTATCAATTTAATTTGATCAAGTTTTTCCGTTGATTGTACTTTTCCGAAAATTAAGACTTAATTGCGTTTTAATGACATATTTTAGGATCTCTAGTGTACTTATCCATTTATAAAGACAAAAATATTTTCCATTTGTTAAGCAAAAAATGAATAATTCAAAAAACAACACATTATGAACAACAATTTGCATCTATATAGTTTCATGAACAATGAAAATGTTTTTCTTTTATTGATTTTTACAAGCGACTTGAGTGATGGGATAAATTAGATCCATTTTCCCTTATTGAGTTAGTAATTACAATTACATATTTAGTCATAAATTCAAACCAGAATTAAACTAAAAGTGTGTATTCTCATCGTAGTCGATAATTCGATAATTTGTCTTTGTAATTGCTTACGTTTTCTCTTGGGGTGGTTTGTCCAAAGTCAAAACACATACACAAAGTAGAAATCTGACCGCGACAATTTGATCAATCCTATTTTTAATCAGTATATAATAATTCGCCTTGAATGTCTAGTTTTCTGATCATTTTAATTGATAAATAATCCGAATAAATGTACAGGCGCATGACACACAATAATCAAATCCCCTTTAGCCGATCCCTTCGGTCATCTAAATCTTAGTTTATGCTGTCATTTTCGTGCAAAGCACCTTCCCAAAAGTAGGAAAAAAAGAAGCTAAGATTTCAAATTGATGAAAGAATTTTCGACAAATGTATGGAGTCGAAGGCCTCAGGTGTTCAAAAAAGCAAAGAATCTTATCAGTAATTGGGGAAATTCTAAAGAGAAGAAATACCCTCTCTTTTTTAATTATTATTATCGATTAGTTGCTCCACTGTGGACGTAATTTATATTATATTCACATCTTTTAAGTGGCTAATTTTTTTCCTTGCGAATTGGGTTTCTGCATGCAAATATTATATCTAAATTTAGTTACAATTGTGTCAATTCAGTTCCAAACATTTTAATTTGATCGATTTAATCATAAATTTCTTAAAAAGTTGTCAATATAGCCAATTTGGCCAATTTTGACTACCTATATTGACTAGAAATTGCTGACGTGGACAAAAATTATTATTTTTCCATATTTTTTCAATTTTTTTATTAATTTACATATTTTTCTTTTCTTTTCTTTCCTCTTTTTTTCCCCTTTCATCCTCTACCAATTGTCATTCGATTGGCCTAAGGCAACTACTATTGAGGGTCGCCCTTGCCGGCCTTTGGCGAGGCTCGACCTTATTGGATCTAGGGGAGCCTCTCCCATAGCTAGTGAGGGAGCCTCACCAATTCTATTCTTTGGCCGATTGTCGGCCATCACCAAGGGCTTGCCATTGGCGAATGAAGAATAAAAAAGAAAAATATAAATATGTAAATATAAATATAAAAAATACAAGAAAATTAATAAATTAATATATTTTATTCACATTAGCATCAGCCATACTATATAGGATAACTAATATTTACATCGATAATTTCCAATCAAAATTAGCAAAATGAACTACATTGACAAAATCGGAAATTGTTTATATTTAATTCGACACAATTGAAAGATTTAGCATTAAAATTATCCAATATAGTATTCCGTATGCATCACCGGGAACTCCATGTAGCATTTGAGCAAGAAGGTACGGAGCGCTGTCTCTTCTAGCTTTCTGTCACTTGCGAACATATCAAGAAATCCCCCCTCTGCATGATGCAAATATAGGCAAACAGCCACGCCCATTATAGGTCTTTCCGACTTTTGGGCTACAGAGACATGGTCACGTGACATCAGCATGACCCTTAAATCTCGTATCGGATGGTTATCACATTGTGCGATTATTCTGAATATTTCTCTTTCGAGCTTGATTGATATAGATGGGGGCTGATTGTTACCGATAATATCCTGAGTATAATCCCTTTTAGTGGTTATATGATTCAGGACAAACTGGGTTCATACTGAATCTTGTAAGAGGGAGAAGTGATCACTGAGGCAAGAGATCTCGAATAAAATGGCTCTTGTTGGGTTTTTTAGGTTGATAGAGGAGAGAGAAAATAGTCGACTACATATAAAAATGAAAAGAGCATAACAAGCAACAGTACATTGTGGATGTGGTATAATGGAGTTTGCGACCTCCAAAATCCCATGTCATATATTTCTACAGGAGGTTTGGTTCTAGGGGTAAGTAATTTCGAATTCCATTCCAATTGCTTGATTTTTGGAATTTGAAATCTATCATGCATAGGGGTAAGCAATTTCAAATTCCATTCCAATTGCCTAATTTTTGGAATTTGAAATCTATCATGCATATTGATTCTAAGATCGATTTTAAGATTTACCCGTATTTCACCTATACTTTTAATTGAACGATTATAATGAATCATCACCTTTAATTACTACAATTTGCTACAGTTCACTTTTCACAACTCATAGCTCAACACATAAAGATTATCAAATATTAACAAATTAAAAGTCACCATTATAAGTTCGTCGGAAATGGAAGTTTGGATTAATGGTTGGAGATTACACACTATTGCACGAAAATATACAACAAGAAAAACACAAAATTTTATTTAAGGTGGAACCTGCCTTTAGAACCTTAAACTTACTCTACCTTTATGGTAATCGGGAATTAGTTTCCATTGGTCTTATTCTCAAGTTTCTAGTTCAATTTGAAACTATGCTCATCCCTACTCGATTTACATGGATTGAACTGGATTGTCGCAATCATGAATCCACTTTTGACATGGTCTCGCTCCACGACCGATCTCGTGCGATACGCCCATCGTGTCCATGCGAATCGATCATACTCCTGAGTCACTCGGGCACTGAAGTCCCATCAAATCTATTATTATTTTCTTTTACTTTGCCCCCGGTCTATCATCCTCCCCCAGATTCTTTTGGTACATATGCTTTGTAACGAAAGCCCGGTTCACGGGCTCTTCTGTTTCTTCTCGAAATAAAAAAGAATTGAGACCAACAAAAGAAAAAGGAATAATAAAAAGTAGAAAGTGTCTTTATCAATAGAAAAAGGAAAGAAAGAACATCGTAAATAAGTCGATGGTGCTGTTCCCATTTACCCGTTGAGGGAGAAGACCTTAGCCAATTTTGTAACACGCCGTTGATTTCTTCGTCTCAAGAACTTACGCGCTTGATTGAAAGTTGGTCGACCCAAACGTCAAGGAATGTCTCTTCTATTTACTTATTTATTTATTGAAATAATTATTTTTAAAATTTTAAATTATTCATGAAAGTGCAAGTGAGTCCCGAAACTTATTAAAAATATAATTAAATTTTAAAAATTACCATGAAAGTGTGATTGAATCCTAAAATTTACCAAAATTTTGAAAGTTTTAGGGGTTTAATTACTTTCGGTGATAAATTTTAGGACTTTCAGTGTAATTTTCTCTTGGAAAGATAAAAAATATATATATATATATATATATATATATATATTTGTTTTGCAACAAATAATATTAAAGGATATATTCATCTTGAACAACAATTTACGTTTAGATATTTTCATGAACGATAAAAATATTTTTCATTCATTCATTTTTTTTAAGTAACATGAGAGATTGTTTTATTTTTCATATCATTCATTTCTTATGAAGAAAAAGATAATCTTCTTTTGGGATAATATGGATCCATTTTCTCTTCCCTAATTATAATTACAATTATATAATTACTCAGAAATCTGAATCGTAATTAAACTAAAATTATCTATTCTCATTATAGTCAATAATTTGATGATTCGCGTCGGCACGATTTGTAGGCGCTTCTGATTGCTTACGTTTCTCCTGAAGGCGGTTTCCTAAAAGTCAAAAGACATATGCAGACGAGGAATTTGATTGCGACAATTTGATCAATCCTTATTTTCAATTAGGATCTAATAATTCGCTTCGATTTTCTTATTTTTTAATCATTTCAATTGATGAAATCCGAATAAATGTACGGCAGCATGACACCCACTCAATAATCAAAGTCTTAATCTTAGATTTTTTTTATTTATCTTAATCTTAGTCTACGCCATCGTTTTCGGGCTAAGCATCTCGTCAAAAGGAGATTAAAAAAGAAGAAGAGAAAAGCAAAATTTCGATTGAGGGTGAGAGTTTTCGACAAATGTATGGAGTCGAAGGCCTCAGGTATTCGAAAAAAGCAAAGAATCTTATCAATAATTAAGGAATTTGCAAAGAGAAGAAATACCCTCTCTTTTTTTTTTAATTATTATTATTATTATCGATTAGTTGCCCGACTATGCACGGAATTTATACTATATTCACATATTTTATGTGAGTATTTTATTTGTCTTGAGAATTTTAGTTTGTACATAAATATTCACTTTAATGTTTACTTCCGAAGTGGGTTTTTTTATATTATTTTTATATTGAATGGCTATGAATTCCGCGTACACTTCGCATAACAAGAAAACCTAGGGTCCTCACGGTTTATTCCATTTATCTCGAGGTAGATCACAATTCATGGCGGTCATCGCTCGGACAATGAGTATCCATTAAGATAGTCAATGATTCCGTTTATTTGGTAAATAAATTAATGATTAATATATGCTTCTTTTAAAAAAATGAATACACAGTGACTTCGCTTGTATTAGTTAAAATAATTAATTAATAAATATATTAATAATTTATGTCTAGACATTTTTCTTGGACAATAAAAAAAATATTTACGTTTATTCATTTTTAATAAGTGATCGTTCTCTAAATTATTTATTTTCCGAAAAAAAAATTCTGTAAATATTTTGGAGTGTTGAATGGGTTTAGGTATTTGGACATTTTACCGTAATAAATGAAAAACCTTACATTAATCCTACCTCGCCAATGCCTTGATACCGTAGCCCCTTCAAGATTGGATTGGTGCAATATTATTGCTTAAGAATTACACTTATTCTTACTATTATAAGTGTGTTTCATGTATGACAATATTAATCATCCCGTCGATTAAAGTTCCATTTAACTCATCTATAAGTAACTTTGCTTTGGGTGAGTTCGGTTCATGTAAATCTTTATGACGATTTTTCATAGGAGTAATTTTCAAAGAAAAAATTGGTTAGTCTTAATGACATAAAACGTTCCAAATAACAAGTATTGGAAAAAGTGAAGAAGTGAGCGTTTGTTAACGGATTTGTAATACTTGCAAAAATGATTTCCTCTGTATAAGTGTGGGAATTTATTTTCTTAAATTTTTATTTTCCTTTAACCAATCATTTTCAGCGGATCAAGCCCATAAAGGCCTGAAAAAAAAAATTTAAGAAAAAATAATTCCCAGAAAAAAAATCTCTTAATTTTTTTTTTCCATTAACCAATCTTTTTTAGCGGATCAAGCCTACAAAGGTCCGAAAAAAATAATTCGCAAAAAAACTCTTTCGGTCGCCGAAACGAATCCACCCCTTTTTTTTTTTAATCTTTTTTATTCAGTAACGATCTCAACCTTTGAACGGATTAATTATTTTTGTGAGTGCGCGCCTGACGTGTGCTCTGGGAAAGAACAAACCAAACCGTCAAAAAAACAGAAGTAAAAAGAAATGCATATTATATAATTTCGCCAGAAGAAACAAGAATAATGTAGATATCCAAAAGAAATGGCCAAAAATAAAAAGAAAAAGAAAAAGAAAGAAGGAAAGAGACATCCCTTTTTTTCATGGAAATTTCCAAGAATTGCAGGGGCAAATGGTGAACACCGCTTCTTTTATTTTATCAACAAAAATGCCACAATCCGCCGGTTGCCTCTGAAACCCCCAAAAGAAAGAGATTTCTTCTTCATCACCATCATCTCCTTCCCCCTCTCCCTCCCTCCCTCTCCCTCTCTCTCTCTCTCTCTCTCTCTCCAGCATTCAAATCTTGCAGGGAGAACCAAACCCAGATTGAAGAATAAGAATCATTCACTTGGAAAATCTCTCTCCTTCTCTCTTTCTCTCTCTGTGTATCTTGATTTTCCCTCCTTAACTTTTCTTGGCCCGCTTTGCTTTTGATGCTTTTACCTTTTCCACTGCTCATCCCCATCAAGATTTGGATACCCACTCGCCCAATATTCCTTTTCTTGCTCTTGATATCCCTCCATCCCCTCTCCCTTCCTTCCTCCTCATCCCCCACCACCACCACCACCAACTATAAATCCAGCGATACCCACGACGGCCAGAGCCTAGCCGGAGAAGCAAGAACCGTCGCCGCAGCCGCAGCCATGAAGGTCCACCCTATGCCCCCCAAGAAGAGGAACATCACCCTCCAGTACGTCCCCAGGAGCGCCGCCTCCATCGAGGCCCAGGCCCTCGCCGGGGTCGTGGCCGCCGCCGCCCACCACCACCACCAACACCACCACCACCACCACCACAAGATCCTCCGCCGGCTCCCCCACATCTTCAGCCGCGTCCTCGAGCTGCCCTTCCGGGCGGACGCCGAGGTGGAGGTGGAGGAGCTGCCCGGGTTCTTCCGGTTCGTCGCCGAGACCGAGGGGATCGTGGCCGGCGTCCGGGCCCACACCGTGGAGATCCACCCCGGGGTGACCAAGATCGTGGTGAGGCCCAACGGCTCGCTCGAGCTGCTGTCCCTGGACCAGCTGGAGCTCGACATGTGGCGGTTCCGCCTCCCCGAGTCGACCCGGCCGGAGCTCGCCAGCGCGGTGTGCGTCAACGGGGAGCTGATCGTGACGGTGCCCAAGGGCGCGGAGGAGGAGGAGGACGACGACGACGCCGTGGGGGGCGGCGGCGGGAATGGCCGCGTCGGTGATGGGGATGTTTGGGGAGGAGGTAAGGGAAATAGACTTGTATTTGTACAGTAAAATAAAACCACTCTCCCTCTGTCCCTCTTTTTACTTCCAATGGAGTTCCCCGTTCTGCACCCGGCTCAATGTTGTTGTTGGGGTGCTGTCCTTCTAGTCTGCAAGTTAGCTTTGACTTTTTAGAGGTTGGTGATCGAGCTGAAGCTCTCTCTGTGATGTGTCGTTCTGCTGAATCGAAGATTAAAAAGAAAAAAGAAAAAAAATTTATGAATGTTGCTTCTCTTCTTTATCATTCTATTCATAATTCATACAGTGTCAGCTGATGATGACAGGTCAGTAGGTTTCCATTCTTTCTCGAGATGATTTCGTTTTCGGGTGTTAAATATTGGTATGTGCGGTTCTCATCTCGTGTCGAGTGGCATTGACCTCAGTTAGATTACCAGAGGGGAATGGCTTTACAGGGCGGTGCCTTTTCTGGGTTGTTTATCTCCTACCCGACCAATCAAATGCTCATTATTGCGCATGATCGGGAAAAGTTTAACTTAATCCATGATGATCAGGACAATGTAACGCGGCTTCATCTTATGTAAGTTTGTGGATGCACAATGTTTCGCTTCGTCGTGCCTGAAAGTGCTTGATGATTATGTGCCTGATCGTTTTCGGGGGTTCTCCATTATATGTGTCTGGTAGGTTCCGGGGATTTGGCAGGAACCTGTATGGCCACTGAGCAATTTATTCATTGTATATTTCAAAAGTGCTTTGATGCCGTGTAGAAAAGAAGGTGCTTTAAAGTGGGGATATATGCTGAATGGTCCATATTGAATGTTTGTGAGTGCAGTCTTTTTATTATTGACCCAAGTATATCAAAGGCACTTCTGTGATGCGCTTATGCTCACGTAGAGTGGTGACAGCTACATCCTCTTCTCAAAAAATTATATTATCCAAGAATCTTTGAATTACCTGTGCATGTCTCTTCATGAACCAGGAATGTTTCGAGTGATGCTTGTCATATACCATCTGAAATGAGTCCAAAGTTGGTGTGTCTCTTCATTTAATATGATGCAGACTCACATCATCTAATGGTGCATCTAGTGCATGGGTTGTTGTTCTTCATTAGCATATTTGCGGTTGAGCACTGTGTCCAATTGGATCTTGATGGCAGGGGGAGCTATCTGACAAAAGTTCATGTAGGCCTCATCTAGGAAATGAAGTTCAGACAATCCTTACATTGCACCTGCTTAGTACTTAGAAGCTGCTGTTCTGGTTGTACGGCTAATTTGCAAATTTTTTGTATGTTTTTGTTTGGATTCGCATGGGCATACACGATGCTGTGTCTTTCATTGTGCTGGTGTCTATATGTTCATGTGAAGACAGAAGGTGTATGGACGATCCTTATGCTCTCTATTCCTGGTGTGGAATAATGTCCAACCCTTAGGAAACCTTGTGACGCTGAACCTCGGTTTTGATTTACTTGTCTTTGTAATTGGGTCTCATGCATGGGTATTGAGGAGTTTCGGCTAATCCTGTTAGCAGTAAATTCATAATGTTGCCATGCCTTACCATCGGCAGAAGTTGATGGAAAAGATGATTGTCCGATTCTGATGCATTTCTTGTTTAGAGTATGTTTCTTCGACGATCAATTTCTCTTAAGAGTATGTTTCTTCAACGATCATTTTCTCTCTGTGGGGAACGCTCGAGCGATGTTCAATCTCTATTTGCCACCGAGGAAATGCCTGAAGGCCTGAGGGCCAGCTGGTTTTCATTCTAGGTGATGTATTTGCATGAACTCGTTGCATTTCTCAATTAGTAAATGCTTCTTGCCTTTCTCGCCTAATAATTCTGAGTAAAAGCAATAAGATCACATAAATTTGCTCCTGTATAAGAAATCGACTGAGAAGCTACATGGGGAATCCATTTTTCCGCGAGTGATTTCTGGTGCGTTTGCTCTGGTTGTGAGATCCTTTTCTCTTTTCCTCTTGCGATGAAATTTTATGGTCAGATGTTTCCCAGAAACAAAATACCTTGAACTGACTCGTGCCCTGCATCATCCCTATGTTGCCCTATGGAATCGAAACCACGATTTGCCGTTTCTCTGATGATGAATGAGGTGACGGCAAGTCAGTCTTCACCATTTTCAAGTCGAGATCGAGGGTCATTAGCACAAAGGCATCTCAATCTGAAAGACATGTTCATGGTGCCAAAAGCCACACCAGGAATCAACAGATATTCGATGAGGCAAAAGCTTTTGGAAAAATTACGCTCGTCTGCATGGTTATTCAATGCATCATGCCATGTGACTCTTCCCGAAGGAATCATTTGCTCGACGGACTCGTGCAAACCTATTCACGACCCTTGCAAGATGGGACTTTTCCTTTCCGCCTCGTTATTCGAAAAGAAGATTGGAGTGAGGTGTGAAAATTCATGAGGGTAGATAAGCTTCCGTCGTTACCATGACGTACTTGGTGGCCGCGATTCTGTGAACACCTGTTGCTACTTTTCTGGATGTTAGCAAAAGGTTGTTCACAATAGAATGTTACGGGGGCTATAGAATCAATTCGTGAAATCACAAAAAGTTTGATAACAGCTCAAAAGTCCTAAAGAAGGCGTGTTATTGTAAGTCACAATGAATTTAAAGTAAACGTGTAATAAAAGCTATATGCCCACCGAAGAAGCGTGAACCAAATGAGTCATGAGGTGAAATCCCCTAGTTAATATTGCTTCACACTACCATGCAAAAACATTCGAGGACCGAGGAGTACAATTAATGTTTCTTGGAAAACTATGTACATGAACAGAACGTCTCGACAACGAAACCCAAAGAGAGACAGTGGAAAACGGGGCTAACCTCCCAAATTTGCATCTAAAGGTTGGCATGCACCGTTTTTTTCTCTGTAAAAGTCCCATTATCGTCACGGAGGCTTGATCCAAACATGGTTCTGGAGTCAGAAATTTGTGCTCAAACTGCATTCAAACAGCATTAATAGTTCTTTTTCATTGCGATCTAGCAGCTCAATCACCGAAATACTCTCTCCTCTGGCGGTTCAGCATAGTGTCTTCCAGGTCAACCAAGATGTTCAAAAGACAGGCAAGGGTCTGATGCATGTCACCGTCCTATTAATCTCGAATCTCTGTCCTTCCGACTAAGCACATCATTAATGTGCTTCGCCTGTGTCCACATCTAGACTGAAATGCCCTTTCAGGATACTCTTTGGCGTCATTCCGAAACCCTTGGCTATTTCCTTCATTTCTTTGAGTTTCTCTACTTCGTGCTTTATTTGGTTATTTCTGCTCAACACAATGTTCAGCAAGTCGTCTGAGTTGGCAGGTGATTTTTGACATGCCAGTCGGGAGCTCTCTTGCTTGAGTTGCTGGTACAGATTGTGGAGGTAACTCTTCTGAGCATTAAGCTGTTCCTCTGCTACTCTGTATTCCAATTCCTGCGACTTTCGCAGTGACCGGAGAATCTGATCAATCTCATCGTCAAGTTGTACTGATGGAGTCTGAAAATCAAAAGAGATGGACTCGTCTGCCGAGAGATGTGTCCTGAAATCTAGAGCATCTCGATACAGTGTACCTTCTAGAGAAGGATCTCCATTGCTGGAGACAACTGTGTATGACATCCAATGCACCGGGTGAACATCACACTGTGAATGGCTCATATACATAAATGGGTTTATTAAAAAAAAGAAAGAAAAAAGGACAAAGGTTTCGAAATATGTTGCTGTGCATGCTTGCAAGATCATTAGAGTAGTTCAAGTTCCAGTAGTTCATAACCATCCGAACATGAAAGGATGAAAAACGGTGCAGATTTTTGTCGACATATGTTCATAAGGGACTTGCAGAGAGAGAGAGAGAGAGAGAGAGAGAGAGCTGGGTGGGGAAGTACCTGATTTGCTTTCATCTGTCTGGATATTGTCAAGACGAGTCCCACATCTAAGCTGTTGCAGACATGAAACGGTCATCATGCAGATTGTGTAAGCGAGACTTGCTAAAAAACTTCAAGGAAATACTTTTACCTTGGTCAAAGCAGATTGAATACGGTTAAGCAGTATCTTAGCACTCATATTCAGTGAACCGCGCAAGAGGCAGCTGCCGAGTTTTAATGCCTTCTCTTGTTCCTCCTGAGAATCGATAGATTTACAAGCCTCAAAGAGCCTAGTAACATGAGAAACTAGTTCAGTTTTTGCATCACAACGACGACAATAGTACTGCGCATCCAGTCCAATGCTTCCACCAACAGTGCCAGCCATGTAAGCTTGGAGAGCACAGTCCAAGTGAGCAAGGTGCCCACATATATGACCCTCGTCAGACAACGCTTCACATTTGATGTAATTATATCCTCCATTAGCTGACGTGATGACCTTAAAACAGAGAATACAGCAACAATCTCGACAAAACCCAGGTTCAATGCAACAAAAATCACAAGGGATAGATGTTCTGGCAGCTTCCTCTGGTTGTTCAATTAAGCTACTGCACAACTTATTTCGAGCCTTACATCTTAGAGTGCCAGAGGGAGAATCTGATTGGGAATGGTCACCTATCTCTTCATGATGCAGAGTAAAGAAAGGGCCCCTCTCCATGACTCCTATAAAATGAAAGCTTAAACAAGAAGCTTCAAGGAATAACAGTTAATTACAACATACAACACATTCATAGACACGGACTGCAAACAATGAGGTTCATATGTCATAATTCATACGGATGTAGACAAGATCAAGAAACCTTAATTATGTGTCGAGCATGACATATCATGTCAGACCAGTAAAAGGAAAAAAGCAAATAAAAAATGTACTCATAAAGTTTAAATAAAACAATAAGTCTAGGTCTTGTTATGAAGATTATTTGCTTCAGTTTAGTAGCCGCCATATTTTCGTTTAACCAAGTATCACATGGACATACCCAAAAGGGCCCACGATCTCATCAGACATGGCTACAAAGGCAAAGGAACTACAAAAATTAAGCTTGTCCAAAGCAACAAGACATTGAATAACATGACTAAGATGCTCCAATAACAAATTAGTATACAACATCAAGGAGGAGTTGATAAGTTGAAACTGACCACTTGGCAACAGCAGGTTCTTTGAGGGGACTTTCCAGCTAAACGAGTCGAAGAATGCATTGACATCTACATTGGGGAATGTAGTGCGGATGTACCGCTCAACGGAAAGCTTACTCGCAAAGGGTCGTCGTAATGATTGGTCTTGGCAGTGGAGTCTCTTAGGAAGGTAAAGGTATCTATCTTTATAGTCTCCAGAAACTGCCACTCTCTTCCCTACCCTCCACCTCCATTTATCACCAGGAAGAGGAAAATCCTCAGGGGCATATGGTAGACCTTCACCGGATTCATTACATAAAATTGGTAGAAGTTCCTCGGCTGTAGAGACGTTCCCACTGCTCTCGTCAGTAATATTTGTCTCGGTGCATTCCTGCGGCATCTGACAAGGCATGATAACAGGCATATCTCCATTACTGTCATTAGTGCTATCAATCTCTGTAGATTCCCGGTTCTCACAAGTCACTGAAGCATGTACATTTCCATTGCTCTCCTTAGTCATATCAATACCCGTGGATTCTCCGAGCCGGTGAGGAGTCATTCAGATGATTCAACTGCAAGAAGCATCATTCAAAGAACATAAGCATCTAGCACACCCAGTGTGGGAAGATCACCAAGAGCAACTCTAAACAGTCCAAACAATTTTAGCTTATTTTGCAGAATAAAGAGAAAATAGTGCTCTAAATAAAACATGACAAAACCTTTCATAATTGCATCTCAAACTTTGGATCCTTATATGGCTCCCATGAACTTAAACAGAGAATCTAACATGCATATACCCCAAAGACATTTCCTAAGCGACAGGTTTCACCTCATTTCTAAATCACAATGTTGAAAGATCACAACTTTTTCCATGAGTGCGCATTGAATCGCCCAAGCCCATAGCCAGACTTCTAAACTTCAGGTATAAAACCAAATCGCACAGTTATACAACAATATCTCAGGACAGAGCTGCCGAAACACCATTTCCAATCTTTGCAATATTGGCAAAAACTATAACTGACCAGACCAACCATCGACGAGCAATTTACTTGTGACACCAAGGATAGTCGAACAGGGAAATTACTGCTCCGAAAGAGCGAATTCCAATGGATACCAACTATTGTAAAGTAACGCAAAGCAACAATTTCTGCTGCATTTGCTATGTTGGCCCAAATATACGAGAAAACTGCGGGAAAACATATCATAAAAAGCACCCGAATGGGTACTCCTACCGACCCAGGAAAGCTTTCGTAACACACTAAAATCCAGTCTACTATTGAAGTCCCACAGAGCTTTCTCTAGGCCATACCCATGACTCAGCAACAGATCAAGAAAATATACTCAGCAAATGACTTTGTCGCGAAATTCTTGAACAAATCTTTTTTCTTTTTCCCGATAATTTCTGGGGTTAACGAAGGAATCAGTTTCTTCCGATTCGTTTCTTGACTCGCATGCAAGATCTACTTCACCCCAACCAGAAAAATAACCAACTACAGAGCAGCGAAAAAGAAAAACAAGAACGTCAAGAATGGGTTGTAGAACTTCAACCTGAACGCCAAGAACTAAAACCCAAACGTCCTCGGCAATCAAGATATGACCCAGCAAACTTGAGCTCTTCAAACCGCAGAAACGAGGAGAGAACTTGCCTCAAGCTGGCGTTTGAAGCCGCTCTCGGCGAAACAGAGACGCGGGCCGTCTCTTAACCCTAGTCTTCTCCCCTCCACACGCCTCACCTCACCGACAGCGAGAAGAAAAAAACACAGGGACGGTGGAAAAAGAACGACGGCTTTGCTCGTTTCCTTGTAAAAAGCGAAAGCAACCGAGAAAAAACGAGCTGCCCCACTTCCGGGACGCGACACGCGTGCGCTTGGCGAAGTGATGAGCAGCACGGTTTAGGAGTTGATCGAGGAACTGGAACAGCGGAAGTTCCCAGCTGGCGAGCGGCTTGGGCGGGCTAGGGGAGACATCGGGCCGAAAGAACCGGCTCGTCTTGGAGTTCGAGAAACGTCTTATTTTCCTGGCGGAATAGGTAAGATCCCGAAAGGACCGCGAAGAAAACTGGGACGAGACGAGACAAGCGAGCTGCTAAGCTTGAGCTTCGACCTTAGCAGATCCTTAAAAGGCACAGAAACAGGTGAGAGAACTGCTTTGGGGTGAAAGGCCCCATGCTATCCTTAATCGATGGTAAAGGTGGATACCATGTCAAAATTTCGATTTTGGCTACTACTGAATAGGTAGATATAGTAGTCTTTCGCATCTGAAGTGAGTGGGAGTAGGTTAAATATCCACAGTTGGGTTGGTGCCTTACGGCACTGTCCTCAATTACAGATTGACTCGATTCCCCAGTTGAGCACAATGCCACAACATGAACAAGCTTTAACTCGTAGAAATAGCCATTTCTTATGCTTCCCGCTAGTCCACCAATCTTTATATTTTGAGCTTTTGGGTTGAATGTTCTTGCCAAATGTGGAACGCTGTTTTCAAATGTGAGATTGATTCTCGGGCATTTTTGTGTTTGTGCAATTTAGTCCGTCAACTGCATGATTTGTGCGGTTGAATTATTTTTGTTAACACCTTGTTGATTTGCTCTGGCGACAGTGTTTAGAGTTAGTTGTCCCCACAAATAAGGGAGAGAGCCAACGACTCCCGCCTCCTCCCCACCAACCCCACAAAAAAAGAAAAGAAAAAGAATATGATATGATCTGTAAACATATAATTTGGTCATTATCATGAAGGACACTCGTGCACAAATGTAAGACATCGTTTAGTTTTATGTAACATCATTTGAGATTTTTATTATTTTGGGAAAAAAATGGACATGAAATCTAATTTATATGAAGTTAAATCAGGCCAAAATTTTATTTACTATTTCTTAAAGAATCTCAAAGGAAAAAGAAATTGAGCCTTAAAGCTAAGGATGAATTCACACGCTTTTATTTGTATGTTCCCAAGGTTTTAGGCGTTTAATTGTTTATTAAATTTGAGATACTGGAAAAAGGGGAAAAAGTCTAAGGAAATTACCTCAAACATGTTTTACTAATTTTTGCATACAGACTGCAGCTTAATTATTTCGCCGAAAATATCTTTTATGTAGGGGATAAGGTACTTGTTAGTATTTTGAAAAAAGAAAACAAATAAATACAAACTATAATAAGTATGAATATGCTCGTGTGAAAAAGTACTTCATAGTCTTCTTCCAAAATTTTCTTTAAAATTTTTCTCCTAATAATTTCGAATAAAATTTTAAAGATTGAAGCCTAATTGATAAAGAAATGGGAAAATAAGATAAATTGTTCAAGAAGTAAAAGTAAATAAATTAAGACATGGTTTTATATTAAGAGCAAAGCATGAATAACACAAAGAAAATTTTGGGAGAAGTTGACTTTAGTACAATGCTCTCTTTATTTAGCGAAAAATGAATAAATTAAAATATATTTTTCTAAAAATGATAACTTGTATCATTTATAAAAATGAAACAATGAAATATAGTTTTAATGTTCATGAAAATATTTGTACATAAATTGGTATTGCTAATGAAAATATTTTCTAAACAATATAACCAATCACTTTTAAAAAAATATTTTTCAAAAACGTGGATTTTCCGTAAACATATGCTTTATAAATGAGGGTAAGCAATTCCCGACTCCTTTTAGGTTTCACTTGGAACTTAAAACTCATATATTGAAACAGGTATTCTAATTTTTGAAATCTGAAACCTAACCTTCGTACCTAGAAACCCGAAACTTACCAAGTTACAAATTCTAACGTTGATTCCAAGATTTATCGAAATTCTACTTGTACTATTGATCAAACGATTAATGATCACAATTTTCTACAATCCACTTATCACAACTTATATTTAAACTCATGAACATTTTTAAACATTAATAAAGTAAAAATCTCAATCATCAGTGATTTTAAATTCTATATTCGTGAAAATATAGAATAAGAAAAACAAAAAGACTTGTTTCATGAACTTGAAACTTACCTTTCAAAACAAGTTAAATCAATTTTTGAAACCGGAAACCTACCCAACATATTTTAGAACCTCCTTTCAAAACAGGTTAATCAATTTTTGAAATTGAAAACCTACCCAACATATTTTAGAACCTAGAACTAAACCGGCTTGCACCAATTTAGTTGTTAGGTTCCCGATTCTACTATAGACCAATACCCATCCCTATCTATAGAAGGGACAACGTATAACGCCGATTTGAAGATGCACGAGGTTGTGGATAAATTCGTTCATGGAAACAGCAGATGACGTCGGAATGCGACATAGCATCGCCAAATTGAACGAGAAACGGTCGAACACCGGCGATGTTAAATGTCAATGCAATTTACACCCACAGAGAAGACAAAAAGGCATTGGGGGAAGGAGAGTCGGTTCGAAGAAAAGAGGCGTCCGTTCCCAAATGAAGCGAATGGCACGTGGTTAAAAAGAAAAATGTCGTTGTCTACAAGGCTGCAACATTGCTTAGAGATAACCAATTTTTTAACAAAATTTAAGAGAACATATTTTGCTAATAAGGATGTTTGCTTGCCGATCTCATTCAGAGAATTATTGGTTTCCATGCGAAGAAAAGGAATGTCTACAGGGGAGGAAAAATGCATGCAGGACAAAAGAAAATTGAAAACAAGCAGAGGCCCACCAGAGTCACCAGATTTATCACAGATTTCCAGTCCAAGACCTTAGGTTCTGGACTGAAAGCGTTCCTCTAGCACACTGCTCAGAGCCTCCAGAACAAAATTTACACAACCTCAAAATTGTTGTGCCTCATTCTGCTCAAGCAGCACCGCACCTCCCTTATTTTTTCTCCCCTGTTTTGCACGGTCGCACTTATCACCTAAATGATCCTTCGCCACTTTCTTTGCTTCGGTAGCTTGACATGAGATCTTGCATATCGCCATATCAAGTTAACCGGAGTTTCTCCTGTTTACAAGGCAATGTCCATATGAGAAAGAAGGAAAATGCAGGAGGCCCCTATATTGATCTTGGATCACCAATTCCCCCACCGACGAGTATCACGGGCTCTGATCGTCCCTGTCTAGACCGAAATGCTCTCTCAGGATACTTCTTGATGTCTTTCCAAACCCTTTTGCCACTTCTTTCATCACCTGGAGTTTATGGACTTCCTGCTTGATTTGATCATTCCTATTCAACACGACTTTCAGCAAGTTGTCAAAGTCATCTGATTTTTGTTTACACGCCAATTCAGAGCTCTCCTGCTCCAGCTGCTGGTACAGATTGTGAAGATAACGCTTCTGAGAATGAAGCTGTTCCTCTGCAATTCTATATTCAAGTTCTTGTGACTTTCTCAGTGACTGGAGGACCTGATCAATCTCTTCGTCAAGTCTCACAGATTGAGTCCGATGATGAAAAATAATGGACTCATCAGCTGATGTGTGTCTACCTTCTAGAGAAGGATTTCCATTATCAGTCACAGCTGCGTATGACGTCCAACACCCAGGTGAACATCAAACTGTAAATAGCTTATCCATGTAAATGTGCTTGAAAGTGACAAGAAGAATAATAAATGCATTTAATCCTAATGAGATGCATGCACAAAGAAACCAGTTGTTTCCTAGGGAAGCTATTTAAGGGAGTGACACAGTTCATTCCTTAATCATTATATTGCCAGAAAAAGGAATGAAAAGAGCAGATTATATTGATACGTAGAAGAACCAAAGCTGTGGAGAAGTGTAGAAAAGTTTTCAAAAGAGAGAGAGAGAGCAAGGGAACAACCTGGACTGACGTCTGCTGTTGAAATTTCATCAGGAGGAGCACATTTTAGCTGACGTAAATATTAAATAGTCATACTGCAAGTTTTGAAGGGTAGAGACACAATTACTGCAGCAAAAACAATAAGAAATCAGTGGTACCTTGGTCAAAGCAGACTCGATTAGTTTGAGCAGAGTCTTGGCACTGGTTTTTTGAGAACCACGTAAGAGGCTGAAAGCAAGTTTCAAAATTTTCTCACGTTCATCAGGAGAATCAATAGATTTAGAAGCCTCCAACAGTCTGGTAACATGGGGGACTAGCCCAGTTTTCACATCACAACGTCGGCAATAATATTCAGCATCCAACCCAATTACCCCTCCTACCATTCCAGCCATGTAAGCTTGAAGAGCACAGTCCAGGTGAGCAATATGCCCACATATTTTATTCCCGTCAATCAATGCTTCGCATTTGATGTAATCACACCATCCACTAGCTGGACTAACGCTCCTCCAACATAGGATGCAACAACAATCTCGGCAAAACTTGGGTTCACTGCAACAATGATCACAAGGCCAAGATGGGCTGACAGGTTTCTCTGCTTGTTCAAGTAGGCTACTGCACATCCTATTTCGTGCCTTGCACCTCAAACTGCCATGATCAGGATCTGACTCAGAATGCTTTGCAATCTCTTCATTATGTACAGGAAAGAATGGATGCCTTACAGCAATGCCTGGCAAATGAAGCCACATTAAGCATGAAGAAGTTTTAAGGTGAAAAGAAAGAAAGTTTACAGAGAAATGATCCACATGATCCTGTGCCTAGATTTACTTATAGACACTGTTTAACACGGCAGACAAAAAAATCGTCATCTACAGTTATTTTACAGTGATGGAACTCCATTCATGTTGTGCAAAAGGAGCATCAACCATCAAATGAGAGCAGGTGGGATGAGCTGTATATAAGTCACCAAATCTGAACTTCCAACCTCCAGCAGTGAGGCATCAGAAAAGGATCTAAGTTATAATGAGTAAACATCACTTTATGGAGTGAATTGAAACAAAATTTAGGAGCAAGCAAGCAATTGAAGGAACAGAGTGTAATTCACAACTTGGTGACTGGACAAAACAAAGTTAACTGGACAAACAATACTGAATGCGCGTAAGATAGAACAATTTGACTATGAAAAGTCACTAGGTGATCTAATATATACTGTGAAAAATTATGTAAACAACCAAAAGTTTTCTCAGATTAAATGAATGAAACACCACAATTGACATAATTGTGATTTGATGGTGAATAGTCCTACACGTCATTTTTCTGAATATGGTATGTAATGGTACTAAAGCTGCTCTATGAAAACACTCAAGGAACGACTCTTATATTAAAAAAATGGCAGATAAGTTGTTAACTGATTACCGTGTACCAACGGCAGTTTATTCGAGGGTATTTTCCAGATGAAAGATGCAAAAAAGGCATCAATATCCGCATTGGGGAATTTGGTTCGGATGTACTGTCCAACTGAACGTTTACTCGCAAAGCAGTACTTCTTGCACGTCAACTTCTCAGACGCACGGAGTCGCTTAGGAAGATAAAGGTACCTATCCTGATAGTGGCCCGTAATGGCCACTCTCTTCCCCACTTTCCACCCCCATATATCACCAGGAAGAGGAAAATTCTCAGGAGCATAAGGCTGACCTTCGCCAGATATATCGAATGAAACTGGCTGGAGATCACCATTTTCCTTTACCTCAGAACTCTTTCCATTACTCTCATCAATGATAATGATCTCCGTTGATTCCCGCATCTCCTGACAAATAATTGGACCATGGATGTTTCCATGAGTCTCATTAGCGCTATCAATTTTGGAGGCTTCCAAGGATTCTTGCTTCATCTGAAAAGTCGTAAAAACAAGTCAATTATGACAAGCAACTCTGAAAAGCACAAGCACTACAAATATCAAATGTACAAGCTAACGCTTTAGGATCCCAAACATCACATGCTTCTCCTAAGTAATGTCCTAAACAAGTCAACATACGCATGTTAAGTATCACAAAGCTTTCACAAAGTACATCCCACACCCATTTTTCTTTTCTCGAATAAACAGCATATCTAAAAAGAGTCCCAGCAACCGAAAGATTCAAGAAGATCATATAGTTCTAAACAAATGACAACAAAGATACAGTTTATACCGCCAGACTGAAGTTTCCTAGTATGGACATACTCTAACAAAAGGCCCGCCAAAATCTCATTGCCAAAATCGTGAGTAAGACACACCAGCACGATATCCCGAACCGGGCTAATTCGGCAAGCTAATAACAGCGGAGCCGGGCTTCCTACTCCAACAGTCAATAAGAACCCAAGAGCATTTGACACTCTATCCAAAGGTGGACTTGCCATTAGCATCAAATCGTTCACGTTCTGGAGCAACATCAATATCAAAATCAACATCAACCCCAACAAAGAAAAGTTTCAAACGGGATTTCGTTCCATCACCCAAATGCACGCGGTCACCGGATTGAGACACGTAACCGAAACCCAAATCTCAAATCGAAACAACAGACAAATGGGTCTTCGAAAAATCATTCCTTTCCTCCAACTTCCCACACATTAGCTCGATACCTGAAACGGATCAATCTCTCCAGAACTCAAACAGGAACGCCAAAAAAGAAAAATCAAAGCACCCCCCGTCAAATCACGAGGCCTAAATCAGCAGACGCGAGCTCCGGAATCGCACGCGCGCCGCCGCCGGCGATGCATTTCCCTCCGCGCCACGGGCTCAACGTCGCGGAACCGAAGAAGCGAAGAGGGTTGCGGGCGAGTGCGTTCTGCAACTCTCGGTTAAACCCTAGATTGGTGCCGAGATCTCCGCATGCTGTTCCAAAGATCCGAACTTTAATCCCGGATTAAGGGGGAACTAATCAGCTCACGCGTCGTGGCGGCGCGTGGCGGCGAATCCTTCAAATGGAAACCCCACGTGGCGCATGCACTTTCCTCGTTTTGCTCTGCTTTTCATTTTAATTAAAAATAAAACTCTCTGCATAATCACGTTTATACGGCCGACAATATTATTAAAAGTATTCGAGCAATTATAAATGATATAAACTTTGTTATGGTAGTGCCCGGTCATTTCTTTAAAAGGCTATCATTTTTCTATTGTGGCCAATGAACTTGTACTTTATTTACTCATCGGTTCACGTGTTGTGGCGGCGTATAACAATGATGGCAATGTATTAAAACCCAATTGATACCGGCGCTTTCTTTCCTATTTTTTTTTTTTCACTTTCAATAAAAAAAACTGTTTGCATAATCACTTTTTATATTGCCGACATTGGAGTTAGCAATATTTGAGCTATTATAAATGCTAACAATTTATTATGATAGTGCGCAATCGATTCTTAGAAAGACATTGTTTTTCTAATGTAGTTAATGAATCTGTAATTTATATAATCGACTGAAATATGAAATCCAAACTTTAATTTGAGATTAATGGAACTAATTAGTTCATGCATCATGGCAACACATCATCACGTTTTATATTGTCACTTATTTATTTCCATATAATACTTTGGTCTGAATAAATCGACATGGCATTGATTTATTGATATTGGAGCGCAAGAGACGTTATTAGAAAAATTCTCCAACTTAGTTTTGGGATCGGATGTGTACTTTTGCTTACTTATATTGTAAAAATAAGTGAAGGTGAACATTTTTTTTTTGTTTTGGGTCCAAATATAAATTAACCCAAATGCTCATATTATTATTTACATGTTCTTGTTGATGGGTCGATAGATTGTGATCTATGCATGGCAAATAGTTAAAGGAATGTGATAATTAGATCTATAATTCTATACTATTTTAAGAATTTATGTATATCGAACTCTTTAAATAATGATATTAAAGTGGTATCTTGTGAAGGGTTGAAACATTTTAATTGGTAAGCATGAACTGATTAATAAGTCAAAAATCACTCTCTATCAGCAGACAAGGACCCAAAGAGAGGATCGTCAAGAAACAGCCCAGAGTTTCAAAAAAGCTGACGAGTTTCTACCAGGATTTGCTTCGTGGAATTCGTCTTTGGAACGCAATGGTCTCCTTCTTCTTTGGTAGCAGGTGAGATAGACGGTACTGCACTGGGGACATGCGAACCAGCCATGATCGGCCCCACCTCTGCATCGTAGCTGTTGGTTTTTTCCAATTTGGGGCCAGCCGGTTCTTGAACCGATGGGTACGGCCGTTGCTTTATTGCTCTATTCAGCTGCTGAAGCAGCTTGAAAGCTCAAGCTTTGACCATGCTCTGTGACTCTGGCTGCTCTCGGTGGTTCCAGCTTTGAATGCAGAAACATTACTATTCACCTAAATCAATATGCAGAAACATTACTATTCACCTAAATCAATTACTGCATGTCAAATATTGTAAATTTAGTTACGACTTCTTTTTTCGAAATGGGATGAGCTTTTATCGTGGAGCAATTGATTTCAATGGATATAGAGATTGCAATTGTAAGGTCAAACGAAGAAAAAGAGTGTTAATCAGTAAAATTCTAAATCAACATGTAACTTGAATAGGATGAAGTTTGTGATGTAATGCGAAATACAAAAAATATCAACGTAGAAATCGGCACGATCTTGACATATACCGCCCCATTTTTCACTAGGATATAAAACCTAATTAAGGAAACTTAATATTTTCTATTGTACCGTCGTACTATATGTAATCAGCGCTTTGGGAATTTTTTTTTTTATAGAATAAAATGATTAAATAGTGCTTCTGGAGCACTTGTCAACAAAACCTTTGTTAATAAAAGTTTTGTCTAGTGAGGTGAATGTAATTTTTAGCTATTTCAAAATGTGGAAATTAAAGTATTTGACATAAACACTATAAACAACGTAAATTTGTTTCCGCAATACGTATGTTCAAATTTCATCAAATTAAAATAAAAGGAAAAGTTTTATTTGGGTCACATGAGGATACATTTTGTTCATGCTCTTAGTAGAGCGGGATAGATTTTCATGTAAACTCACAAGTTTAAATAATGAATGAAAGCAACTTTTTTTCTCTCTCTCTCTCTTTTTTTTTTTTAAGTTTCAATGTTGTTATCATTTTCGGATCACGTTACTATTAGACCGAACATTTTATCACGTAATTCATTTGTGTTGAATGTTTAAATTTATAAATGAATAAAACTGAGACATTTTTTAATGCAATAAAAAATTGAAAAAATTAGATAGTACGTGTGCCCTAGAACTTGTGGAACCGACAAATTTTCATAATAATTCTGAGAGCCTATAGAATAGTTCCAGGTTCTAAAAACCTGGAACCATGCATACCTATAAGGTTGTTCCAGGATAGGACAGGTATTCCATCCACTCTCAACACCTCTGATAAATACAATGGTTTTTGAAGACCAAAAATGACAATTGTGAGAAATAAATAAAGTAGGTTGCAATCTTTAGATTTTGAGGAAATTGCCGGTGATAAAATAAGCATCGCAAAAATTGGATTTCGTTAGCAAGTGCCCATTTTTAGTACCTAATCTTAGAAGGTTTATTAAAACTAGTGCATTGTCTCTCTCAAGGTACGCGTATTAGTTCATTGGAACCCTAAATATTTCTGTTATTATAAGTATGGATAATGAATTTTTGAGAGCACTCATTGGCAAAACCCTTCATATTTTAGTTTAAGGCGAGTTTCAGTGTTTTTTAATGATTAAGAAGGGCGCCGTGCCAGAACGATTTATTAAGAAAGAAAAGGTGCAAAGAAAAGTTAGGCTAAATAATTTTTTTTCACTTATCACAAAATAAAATTTCTTTTCATTAATGAGGTGTTTTCTAAGTTTCAAAATAGTAGGCGTATAGCTTAAATCATAATATATAGCCACCTAAGTTTGTTCTTATTTTAATGCAGAAATATAGTCAACGCTCGGTAGAAAAAATATATATCCTTGCATTAATATTACATGTGCATTTGACATTATTAAAAAGTTGTTCAGTACACATCAACCAATTTAAAATTATATACATTGAAATAATGTCTTTCTCTGTCCAACGCAATATGTTAATATGTTGAACATGACTGTTATTTTAATCCAGAAATATAGTCAACGCTCGGTAGAAAAAAATTATATCCTTGCATTAGCATTACATGTGCATTTGACATTATTAAAAAGTTGTTCAGTACACATCAACCAATTTGAAATTATATATATTGAAATAATGTCTTTCCCTGTCCAACGCAATATGTTAATATGTTGAACATGATTGTAAAGATACTTAGATGTGAAGCAGACTGAATTTTCTTTTTTTGTCCAGGAGATTTGTGGCATGAAAGAATGAATTAAGTTTCAGAGATTAACAAAGAAAAACAAGAACTAGACACGAAAAGAAAAGCTGTTTCTGTAATGAGCAAGGGAGAAGCAAGAACTTCAATCAAGTAGCCTTAAGCAAAACAAAAAGAGAAAAAAAAAATCTCTGCATTTTTCTGCCAATTCGATGCATATAAAGTAGAATGAGTTTTCAAGTTCAAAGACTAGTAGGTTGTAGACATTACAAGATCAATAAGCCGATTTATTAGATTTTGGTGGTTTGAGAAAAGCAAAACTTTTCACAAAGTGGTGACTCGAGCTGATGAATTACATGCCATGGCAAGCCAAATTGGATTTTATCCCTTTCTCGCGCATTAATTGACTGATACTTCAAGCTACATTGTGCATCCTGTTGCAAACAACAGCATGAGAAATGCCAAAATAGCGACAAAGTTGTCAAACAGAGACAATTTCGAGAGATGTGCTGAATTGTGATTCAAATTTTGTTTTTATTAGTAGCTCTTTCCAATGACTAGCAATTCAAATCACACAACTGGTGACCTTGTTAAACCGATTGAACTAAGCTTTCATATCCACATCGATTCAAGAAAACATAGAGAAAATTCCATTGTAAGGAATGAAAGACAAAAGCTACAAGGCATGGTTAACGCTGAAATCGTTAGTTGTCGTGTAAAAGATCTATTTTAGTCATATTTCTCAAAGGAGAAACCTTTGAGAGGTGCATACCTGGCGAGAATCTTAGTCATTAGCTTTTCGGCATTTTTCTCTTTATTTCCCATATTGGGATTTCAGTATTGGCATTCTGGATTTCTTGCATGACAACTGATACAAAGTTCACTATGATCTCTTGCTCAGCAGCCACCCGAACTTTCACCTTATTCGTTGAGTCGATGTCATGAGCAAGTTCAACTTTCCTGAACTGAAACTGTCCAATTTGTTCATCTATTTCTCGCACAATAGATGATTAGGAATCTATTTGAGACTGCAATTGTCCTTTTGCCTTCTTCAGCTCACCAAACTCTTTCTTGAAAGAAGAAACCTTGTCCTTTATGGTTTGAAGATCTCCTAAAAATTTGGTAGCCTGCTCAGCAATCCCCTTAGCACGACCTCGCTTACTTTGGGAATTTTTTCGACTGACCTCAACTTAAGCAATTGATCAACGGTCAAGATGGGATTGGCCGCGAGCTTTTGTACTAAAGAAATAATCTCCTCTCGGTACTCTGAGGACAGCAAGCATGAGAAATCTAGGGCAAGAATGGAAGAAAGCTTCTTGCGGTAAGTAGACATTTCCTCTGCCTGACTAGAATCTTCATAAGTGGAAGGAGTCCACACCTGAGCTTCATCATTTTGCTAAAAAAGAGTATGATCCAAAGACTTTGGCATCAACATCTTCAAAAAATTGAGTATGAAGTTCTTAAACATTTTACACATCTTGTGCCTTGAAATCCTTAGATGCATAGTAGCTAGGACCGATGTTTTGTTTAGGAGCAACGTCCTCAAGATCAGTTTGTGGCTTGGAGCCTCATTTTGAATATCCATTTTCATCACTTGTACTGTCATCCAGTAGGTCACACAAATCAATCACAGACTCGTCATGTTTAGTGTTGGCTTGAGCTAGTATTTTGTAAAATTGCTGGGTGCTGCGCCTAGGTAAGGCTTGTGACATAGTCGATCCTACTGTTTTCATCCTCTTGGAATTACAAAGGGCTTCTTGTCTCCTCTTAGATGCAATTTCAATCGATGGTACCTGTGGAGAGAGATCCGGATGCAAATTTGCACATCAGAGCGATGAAAAAAAGACCGGGACAACTATGGTATCTTAAAATTAGCTTGTCTTGGCTCGACATTTTTACACATACATGGCAACTTGTGTACACTTCTCTGCCAGCAAAGTCATTAAACTGGAATACATGAATAACATCTATTACCTCTAAGAATGTACAAATGAGTTTTCCATCAAAAGTGGCAAATGACCAAGTCCTTAAATTTTCTAACCTTAGCAACATGTACTCGCAGTTACCCAGATTACAGATGGTGTGGTGAAACAAAGAGACTTTCATTTACATCACTTCTCACTAGAGGAAATGCTAGAAGTCATACTTGACTATATACCCTTTATACAGAAATAGTAGGGCCTTGAAGTATTTTGAAACTTCATATATTTGGCATTCTCAATGCAGATAGCAAAATGTAAATATAAGATTTTAAACCGAGAGGATTAGTCATTTCCATGAGTAGCTTGCAGTTTGTTATCTTATTGTCTTCAAAACCCTCTAAGTAGGGCTCGTCCTTCTCCTTTGTGATATTTTTGAACTCCTCATGCTCCCTTAGACTTGTCTAAATTTTCTATTTTCTACACCGTCTTCTATCGTATAACGATCTAATGTCCTAAACATCATTTTAAATCAATGTTAATGCCATAACTCACCAAATAGATGAACAAACAAGTGATTGCAAACTAGAACTTATACAAACATTATGACCATTAGAAGTCCTTCCGCATTCCAAAACATGGACTTCTTTATTGAATGACTGGCCAATAACGAGATTATCAAAACTTTGTAAGAACTAATCATCACCTTCGCCCCCCCCCCCCCCCCCCCCCCCCAACACCTGCATTTGGAAACTATGAAGAGATGTATTGTTTGAACGAAGACTTGCTCCCAAATCTATAATTACCGCCATGGACACGGAGACGCTTTGGAAGATATAAAAACCTGTCTAGATAGAAACCAGATGGAAAGGTCTTGCAACCGACCTGATGAAGCTAGTATGAATACCTAAGGGGGTGAATAGGTGTTTAAAAGAAGTCTTGACAAATAAATGCGAAATAAAATAAGTTACGAGCAAAGTCTAAATAAAGATTAGAGTATGATAAACAAGCCCTCAAACTTCTAGTAAATGTTCAGAATCTGTTATCCGATGAAATAGACTTTTGAAATAACATGTAAGTGTGCAACAAACTTAAATAAGAAGAGCTAAGGGAAGAAAATATTGCACACGAAATATATAGCGGTTCGACTTAAATCAAGCCTATGTCTACTTTCCCACGCTAATAGCCTATTGATTGGATTCCCCTATATGATCAACAAGAGATTACAACTTTGAGTGCAAATACTCAATGGTAGATCGCACTATCTCACTAAGTCACTCTTTTGATATTTCTCTTACAATCACAAACGTTTAAACTTACAAAAGATAAGTGTATGATCAAAATTCGCTCAAACTTTAGAATTCAAAATTTTATGCTCCGTTTCTTACTTGCTTCTCGATTCTTAGTCTTCTTAAATAGTCATCCACTTTCAGCTGTTGGGGCATATGTTACTTTCTATCAAGTTGTCTCGTTCTAAACATGCTTCGTTCTGAACCTAATACGTTTTGAACTTATGTCTCGTTTTGGACCTTGTCACGTTCGGGACTTATGTCTTGTTTGTATGTAAAGTCTGAGTGTGTTATGTCTGAAGAGACTTTTCAATTTGGACATAAGTTTAAACATATCAATCCTTAGAGTCTGCTGTTGAACATACTTAGCCTTAAGGTTTAGACACAATCTGAATAAGTTCAGCTTCAACATATAATCTATATTCTAGTTATTCCAAGTATAAATCTTGATAATATCCTTTATACATTATATCATCTACATAGCCTGTTACTCAACTATTAAACACGTTAGTAGCCTTTGATTTATTTTGTCATATTCAAAACATCATAAGGGATTTTCTTAAAACGACCAACCAAAGCCAAGTGTCGCCAAAGTTTGGCCAATCTATGGGAGCATAAGCCAAACCTTCGCCCAAACTATAAGGTTCAACAGGGTGTAGGTCCAAGTTGTTCGCTTCATTGCATGTTATGTTGAAACTTAATTCCCCATCACTTGCTTCCCTTTCTCCATAATGCTCTTGAGTTAATGTAACGTGGTGACCTGGCAGAAAAGAAGCATTCTTAGGGCCTGTTTGGTTCAGTTTTAGGGAAATGCCATTGGGAGAATGCAAATACCTTTGAGGTAAATAGGTTTTCTGAAATGTTAGATTGTTTGGTAACTATAACTGAAAAATGATTTAGGGAAATGTAAGACTATTTGGTAAACATATATTTGAAAAGCCCTTTAATGTGACCAAATTAAGTTTTTTAGTTTTAGTACTTTTAAAATTGCAAAAAAGAAACAATGACTATATAATCTTTTACATTTTCATGTTGAGAGTAATGTAAATGATATATATTAGTAAATTTATTTAAAAATTATATTAAAAGAATTTGATTATAGATTAGATGCAAAGCTCAAAAAATTAAGTTTTTTAGTTTTAATATTTTTAAAATTGCAAAAAGGAAATAATGACTATATAACCTTTTATATTTTCATGTTGAGACCAATGTAAAAGATATATATTAGTAAATTTATTTAAAAATTATATTAAAAGAATTTGATTATAGATTAGATGCAAAGCTCAACTTTTGGCCTAGGGTTCTTTTAGGTTTGTTTTCAACTTTGAATATATTTTTTTAAATTATTGTCATATTAATCATCTTCATTAATTAATGATCATTCTAGTACATTGATAAAAAGTTGGGCTATTGATTGTCAAAAGATAAAAATGACAAAAAAAAAAAGAAGAAGGTGAACACAACATTTGCAAAGGGTTTTTATTTTTTTTAAATAAAAATAAAATCCGATGAAACTCCGTCGCCGATCAAAATGACAGTTGGGGTGTGAAGAAGATGATCGGTTTTAAAAAAAAAAATCAATGGATGAATAGTAGAGGTGGACTTGCATTTTCGAAATGCTGAAAGCCCAAAGCAGGTCCCCACTTGCTTTGGGCTTTCAACATTTCAAAGGCCAGCATTTGGCCAAGGACACCTCCAAATGCTAAACCAAACACCTAAATTTTTTTTCAATGGGCTTTCAGCCCTGAAAGCCTCTTGGGAATGCTGAACCAAATGGGGTCTTAGAACAACATAAAACGTGACAGCATAATGCTAAAATTCACTACTTGGTAACATAAATACCTCCTATCATCAAAATGCCCTAATCCACGTAGGTATTTGGTCAAAATAGGCTCTTGAAATGCAAGAGACAAGAACCCCATCCACTAGTTCAAAAGAAAGATTGAAACCTTAGCAAGGCAATCACTAACAAGAGCGACAATATTCAAGCTCAGAATGTCAAGACCAGTAAAAATGAGACGACAAACAAAATTGTCCAAAAATTTAATGTGAGAAATGAGTTAGAGCCTAAAACATTCTTTCACTTGGAAAAAAAATGATTCTAAAACTCCAAGAAGAAGTTGAAAATAAATGAGAAAAGAAGTATAAATGAGACCTTTATGCAAAGACCTAATGATGATGAGAAGATCACAGAGCCAAAAAAGAACATAGAAGATCATAAAGACACAGGCAACAGGTACATTGCAAAAATTTAGCCAGAAAGCTTGAAATAAAGACCTTTACCTTGAGACTTTGAGGTTGAGGGAGGTTGAGGATGGTTGAGAGCTTTCTGGGTTTGTGTTCTAGCTTTCGTTTCTTGTTCTCTTGAGCATTTTTGAAATTGAGATGGAGATGAAGATACTGTCTTAAGGTGCGTTTGGTTTAGCATTTTCAAGAGGCTTTTAGTCTCTAAAGTCTTTTAGGGAAATACTGGACTGTTTGGCACTTATTTTAAAGGAGCTTTCACTTCAAAGTAAGTATTGAGAAGACTAAAAGCTCAAAAGGCTTTGGGCTTTCAGCATTTAGTTAAATGAGGAAAATCATCTTTTTCTTCCAAAACTACCCTCATCAATTTTTCAAAATTTCAATTTTGTCCTTTATTAGTTTTTTTTTTTTTTATAATTCAAAAAGGACCAATCCTTTTGCTGTTAATGTCAATGCCAAATTTGGTGCCAACGGCCGTCGATCGAGGTCCCTTGACGTCGGGCGACCTCCAGCGGGGTCGCCCAAGGTCGTGTGACCTTCGGCGACCCTCGGCTGGGTCGCCTGACCTAGGTGACGTGCAACCCAGGTGACCACTGCCCGAGTCTCGTAGCCTTAGGTGGCCCTCACCTGGGTGTCACGAGGGTCGCGTGACAACAACTATCGATCATGCGACACCCAAGCAACGGTCACCTAGGTTGCACGACCCAAGCGGCGTGTGACCTAGACAACCACTGCCTAGGTCTTGCGACCCTCGCTTGGGTGTGGCGAGGTTTGCACAATGGCGGCCGTCGGTTGCGCGACCCTCACGACACCCAAGCGGCAGTCACTTGGGTTGTGCGACCCTCGCTGAGGGTCGGGCGACCTCTGATGGCCCTCGACTAGGTCGCATGACCCTCACCGGAGGTCACCAAACATCAGGCAACCTCGACCGACGGCACCAAATTTGGCTCGCCGGCTGTCGTAGCCCTTTACCAGTTTAGTGAAGGGTTCGATATATGTATATATAATATCCATAATCCATTGCAATTTTTTTTTTTTTTGCCAAACACACATTCAACTTAAAGTCTATTTACAAAGAGGTTTTAATCAAACATAATTTGCATTTCCTCAAATAACTTTTACTTTTAGCATTTGCATTATACCCAAAGCCCATTTACAAAGCTGAACCAATTACACCCTTAGTAGTATTGCAAACCACAATGACACTTTTACCCCTACATGGGCATGCCCATTAGTCAGGGTCTGTTTTCCACTTTTGGGACTACAATCGATTTTAATTTGCAGTGAAGTCTGAGTAGACACCAGAAAGGTATCATGATTTTTATTAATGAGCTTCACGACAATTCAAGTGACATCTTTATCTTTTGTTCTTGTTTCGACGATAAGCAGTTACTGATGAATGGCACTAGTTGAAAATCTACTTGCAATCCCTCTCTTGACCTGGTTTTTTTGGAACATAGTTGGGCTTGCAGAAAGGCAATTATTTTCGCAGATTAGTGATAATGTTTGGATTTGATTGATGTAGATTCACACCGGGAAATGGAAAAAAAAAAAATGTCAACAAACAACATGACTCGACATCCATTTGTGTAGCCACTGGTTGAGAGAATGGATAGTGTTTGCTTATCCTCACCCTTTGACTAGGATGCTCCGTTGAGGGAACCTTCCTCTAGCTGAAAGAAGCGAAGAATGTTTCAACACAGCTTCCAGAAATTGCGAATGGCTTGCCTGTGAAGACATACATAGTGAAATGATCACGGTGGCACACAAGAAGATATACAAACCTATCTAAATATATGTGTATTCTAATGGTACAGTAATAGAGACCGGCAGGGAGGTGAAAATTCTATTTTGCCCCTTGCATTGGTGATGTTGCAATAGCTTAGTTTTCTAAGAGAGGCCAAAAACAACTCTGGGAAAACCTTTTCTTGGATCATCAAATTTGTTGACATTGAAACTCTCAGAGTCTAATCTAGGCAATTTCCATTGGTTCAACCAACAAAAGTGGATCTTGCACGAATTGAACAATCTGAATACCTAGAAGTGAATGGCAGATCAAAGATTTCAGATAGTTATCTAAACCTTCACCGAATTCAGTATCAAGTCCCAGGACTTCCCACAGGTCATGTGCCTCACGAGCATTGAACGAGTCGCAACTTTGGTCAGTAGAAATCTCCTTGCTATCATTTTCGAAGTCAGAGCCACAAGTTGAATCCGCGCATGTATCACTTGTACTGTCATCTTCAGTTTCAACGAAGATAAGCCAATTAAATAGTATTATGGGCGGGCCAAGATGACTCTGCTGTGGCAAGATCAATTAGAAATCAGCACGACCTCAACACAAACTGATCTAGATATCTTGCGGCAATGTAGACTTCGTGAGCACACTAAAGGCTATTGGTTCTATCACCAGCCCAAAACGAAAAAGTCTTGTGGTCTGTACTGCAGTGCCAAATTATCATAAAGTAAAATGCCGCTATTCATAGCAAACATCGACATATGCTTAAGCAAAGGGACATAAGAAGCAGCAAAAATTACATATTTCCCTTGTTCTCTTTCTCTGCACTCTTTAATTGATTCCCTTCGAAAACTTGCTACCAGATTTGGCATTCGGAAAATGCCTCTCATAATCCATCCACCTTGCAAAATCAATTTGGACTGATCTGAGAATTTCCCTAATTGGAATGTGACACTTGTCGATCTTGTTAATGTTGATGATAAGCAATTGGTTAATGAATTGAATTAGCAGGAAATTTAATCACCCGCAGTCCCTTTTTGTATCAAGTTTCCTTAGAACAAGAGGTGGGGGTTGGAGAGTCGCATGTTCTAATGCAAGAACTAACAATGTCCTCGCAAGTACTCTGCAATGCAACATTACGAGTCGTTCTGCTACCTGCGAATTGTATGCACTCCTTTCGTTCAAATACATTGGAGCGTCCATCCTCTGTCTCTCTGTTGGGCAAGTTCTCCAAGTCCTCAACTTACAAAGCTTTACACCAATATCGGATGAAAACCCGAATTTCTAAGCTTGACTGTCCGCAATTCCCTTCATTCTTAAGCGGGAAATCAGTTGATTAAACTATATATCGAGAAACAGCCCGAGAAGTTTCAAGAAAGCTGATGAGCTTACTACGAGAATGTCAACTTGTGGAATTTGTTGGAGACCTATGGTCTCTTCCTTCTTCGGTAGCAGGTGAGATTAGGTAGACGGTACCGCAAGTTGGGGAGGAGATGCGAAATGGCTGCAGGCCAACTGATTTTTGAACCGACAGGTACGGCCATTGCTTTCAGTGCTCTTTCGTCACGCTTCAGCTTGCCGGAGAAGGTTGAAGAAGCTCAAGGCGGAATGCAAGACAATACCATGGGGAGCTGCCCCCGTTCACCTAAATCAATCTATTGCATGCCAAATATTGTGAATTTAAGTAAACTTTTTTGTTCGGACTGGTGAAATTCTTCACCGAGCAATTCATTTAGATCAATAGAGAGATTGTGCTTATGTAATCACACGAGTAGAAAAATTTAGATTAGTAAAATTCAAAATTGATACGTAATTTAGAGCGGATAAAAATATTGACATAGCATGAAGTATGGGAATATTAATGTCGAGAGTCCCAAGACAACTCTACAGGGGCAAGATTCATTAGAAACTAGCATGACCTCCACTCACATTCGGATGTACTACTGCCTAATTAAGTGAAAATTGGTCAACCAAAATAATAAATGTAGTACTTTTTTTTTTCATGATACGTGTATTCATTCATTAGAAATAAAAGTTGTGCAGTATTTTATTAAGTATGATAATCAAAGTTGCGCATTGAGAGCACTTGTCACCAAAACCTTCGTCACTAAAACTTTTGTCTAAGTAAAGTGAATATAAGTTTTAGTTATTTTTAGCAAAATAAAAAAAAGTAAAGTGTCTTTGGCATAAACGCTATAAAACGACATAAATTCGGTTCCTGAATTTTGAAATAAATTAAAATAAAAGGGCAGCAAAGTTTTATTTCTGTCGCAGAGGAGTAGCCGAATTCTTTTTACTAGGTGGGGCCCAAAAGTCAACATGCACGAAGAAGAATTCCTTTTTTTGCGTGAGGGAGCCCTCTGCACGTGAAGTGAGCCGAATTAAGAAACTGGTGGGCTCAGGTCAACTATTTGACCTTGGGCACACAAATTTCCTTTTCTTTGGCGTGCATGTGAAGTCGGTTAGTGGCCGCTTGAAACCCTACGTAAAAAGTAGCCGCCGAAGGATTCACGTGTAGTTGCACGCTGCCGAGAGGGAGGAAAGCCACACCGTTTTTACTCTGAGTGCTGTGGGTGTTCTGTTCGTGATAGACATTCATAGGTACTAGGTGCTTGGCTTTGGGTCTTCGTATTGTTCGTGTTGCGAAGCTTATTCATGATTTCTCTTTGTATCACTTGATCTATAGTGAAATTCGCTGTTGCTTTCCCATGGACGTAGGTCTTTACGATTGAACTACATAAATCTGGTGTTCGATTTTTTTTTCTGTATATATTATTATTCGATCGTTCGCCTTATCACAACAGGATACTTACATGGAAATTTCAATAAAATAGAGCAAGAGGAAAAGTTTCTTTTCATCATAAATGAAAAGAGAATTCTGAAAGAAAATGGAAAATATTCAGAAGTGTAACGGAACGAAGAGGAAGAAGGGAGAGGGCAGCCTACGTCCTGTCTCTAAGGGCTTGCATGGTAACGTTTCTATTTCTCCCAATTTCTTTTCTTTTGTTCCTCGGAACAAAAAAAAAAAAACAGAAATCTGTTTGGTAATGCCAACTTATTTTTCTATTCCCCGGAATAGAAAAGTAGCTGGGGATTAGATTTGGAACAAAAAAAAAACAAAAAAGTAGCTTATTGTTCTTGGGAACAATTTCCAGAAATATTTTTTTTTTCTTTTCTATTTCTCTTTTGTTCTTCTTCTTTGTTGTAGCCACCACCGACTGCTTGCCAACCGTCAGCCATCTCCTGCCACTCGCAGCCACCGTTGGCCACCGACCGTCGGCGACTACCGGCGACGGTTGCTGCCGCCCGTAGCCCACCAGCCGCCGCTCATAGCCCATTGGCCAATGACCGCCATCGTTCATTGGCAACTTGCCGTTGCCAACCACCACACGACCGTCACATGATCGCCACCTGTCGCCGCATGACGACCGACCGTCGTTGTCGACTGCCGCCCTTAGCCCATCGGCCGCCACCCCCTCTCGCGGCCGATGGGCGGCAATCCTATGGCGGCGGTCGGCGGCGACGGTTGGCGGTCGTGCGGCGGTCATGTGACTATCATGTGGTGATTGTGTGACAGTAGTGTGACAGTCGTGTGGCGGTCATGCAACGGTCGTGCATCGGTCCGTAAATAAGAAGGAAAAACAAATAAATACAAAAATTTATAAATTTTTACCAAACGCATTTTTTTTTTTTGTATTCCGAGAATAGAAATTTTGTATAATTACCAAACGCCTTATTTGATTAAAAAATTCCTGGAGTAGAAATAGAAAAAAAAATTATTTTAAAAAAAATAATAGTTTTCTAAAATAGAAATGTTGCCATGCACACCCTTACCCAACTTCCACACACGCTTACCAAAAAAAAAAAAAAAAGATTCCATACGTACTTGGTCAATATCTCTATTCATTTACATGAAACACTATCAAATAGCTAGATGTTCTCCGATTCACTTGTCCATTTATGGATTGGTTGGTGGGAAATCAGCCCTAGATGCAAGATTCTATCTTAAAAATCAGTTGACCCCTCGAGAAGAGAGTACATGTAGTGATTGTTGGGCCACAGTGGCTTCCGGTTTGACACTGAACTAGAGAGGATGGCAAGTTTTGAGGATGGAGGTGTAAAGTCGGCCGAGAAACTGTCCGATAAGCTCCTCCGCCCACACGCCGACGCATTACATTTCTTGTTGAAACTCTCTCTTTGGTGGGTTACATTTTCAAATGAATCCTAAAATTAAACGTTGGGATAATGACTCGGAGCCCTCGCCCAAGTGAGGGCCAACCTCCCTGGCCGGATCCAGCGAGGTCGGCCCTCGCCTAGGCAAGGAGCCCTTGCCGGGGTTGCCCTCACCCAGGCGAGGGTTGTCCTCACTCAAACCAGATCCAATGATGTTTAGGATTTTTTTTTGTCACTTTTTCTAATGTTTTTGTAATAACAATGTTGTCCTAGACTTAGTGTGGTTTTTGTTCTGGTTCCTTGATCGAATGCAATAACTTACCATGCAAGAGGAGGCGGAATAGATGATGATAGCCCCATCGAAGAGGTGCACCTCACAGTTTCGACCACGGATGACCCTTCGTTGCTCGTCCTGACATTCAGGACATGGGTTCTCGAGGTGGCCTCATGCGTGATCCTTGCCTTCACCAACCAATTCTTCACCTACTGGTCTAACCCATTCAGCATTTCGGTGGTTGCAGCACAAATTGTTACACTTCCCTTAGGAAGATTGATGGCCAGGACATTGCCTTCGAGGCCGATTCGGGTACCATTCACGGGATGGACATTCTCGCTAAATCTAGGACATTTTAATATGAAAGAACATATGCCGATCACCATCTTTCCCAGCTTCGGGATAGGCGGAGTCTATGTCGTGGGCATTGTCACAATTGTCAAGGCTTTATATCATAGGAGCATTAATATTATTGGAGCCTCCATGCTAGCACAAACGACTCAGGTATGCCAAGATAGATAAAAACATACACAATCTGTAACTGACTTCTTTAAGCTATGGTCACTATCTTTCCTTGAAGATGCGATTTGCTCATTTGCCTATATTTGATTCTCTTTGTTGGGAAAAACGGATTCCCTCAAACTGATCCAATACTCAATCGAACTTATAAAACGAACGTAGAAGACGAGCCCAGGAGTCACATGTATCACCGATCAAAAGTACATTACGGAGTCGAACGTACATTGTCTTTCACAGATTAAACACCAATGTTAAAGTTTGAGGAAGAATTTTGATCCCGTTTTACCGAGGAGCATACTGTTGCTTTAAGGGGGAGAAAACTCTATTTTTGGAAGTGTACTGTTCTTACATTCTTTTTGGAGGAGAGCATTTCATTTGAAAAACGTATATTTGTAAAGGTATATTCCCTTTTTCTTTCTATCTCTTAAAACGTTTCCTCCAAAAGACGTAACTCCTCAACGTAAAACGCTTCTTCCAAAAGACGCAATCTCTCAACGTATCCTTTCATATCTCAACCCTTCCTCCATGGGCTCTTAACCTGCGGGCCGGGTTCTTAGGCCCAACGTGGGCGGACGAGCCTACTTAGACCCATCAACACATAAAAAAACCCATCATCTTCCACTCGCACATGGTGGACCGAACATGATTCTCTTTACCTATCTGCAACATTCATACCGGTAAATAATCTATGCAACCGCCATACTTTGAAAGCTTGTTGCCATACATCTGTTAAGAATATATAGCAGCTCATAATGGACATCACACTCTAAGTAAATTTAGTATGTAGTACCCTAGATCGATCAATTACATTTATATATCTCTTAATCTCTTTTTAAACAATGATATATTGTATTCACAATTATGATTGGCCCATAAAACAATCATAATTGATAGACCGGTGAATACAAAATTAGAATGTGATTCTCTAGGGATAAGTACACTAATGGTGCCATAAGTTGTGTACGGCACTCACTTTGGTACCAAAAGTTTCCGTCGGATCACTTAAGTGCCAAATTGGAGGAAAAACGCTCACTTTGGTTTTACCCGCGAAAGATTCCGGTCAAAATAATTACGTGATTTTTTTTTTTTAAATCGACAAGGCCTTAAACGACGTCGTTTTGCCGTTCTACATGGATGGCCTCACAAAAACGACGTCGTTTAACTCATTAGGGATTGAAATTAGGGTTTCGACTTGGCCGCCGAGTGGCCGTCGTCGGGGTTGGGGTCGGGGTCGGGGTTGAAGCTGCGGCCGCCGAGTGGCCATCATCAAGGTCGGGGTCGGGGTCGAAGCTGCGATCGTCGAGTGGCTATCATCGCGGTCGGGGTCGGGGTTGAAACTGCGACCGTCGAGTGGCCATCGTCGCGGTCGGGGTCGGGGTCGAGGTCGGAGCCGCTGCCGTTGAGTGGCCATCCTCGGGGTTGGGGTCGAGGTCGGGGTCGAAGCCGTGGCTGCCGAGCGCAAGGATTGTCGAGGACGGCGACGGCTGGAGATTAGGGTTTTGAATTGGGGGAGACACCAAACGGCGTCGTTTTGGTGTTAGAATGCTGACTGTGTTCTCCGGTGAGCCACATCAGCTTAAAAAATTAATAAAAAAGTGACATGTTGGATTTCCGGCCAACCGGATCGGAGTTGGCACCAAAGTGAGCGTTTTTCAATTTTTTTGGCACTTAAGTGATTCGACGGAAACTTTTGGCACCAAAGTGAGCGCCGTACACAACTTATGGCACCATTAGTGTATTTATCCCGATTCTCCAAATTCGATCTTCTTCTTTCCTTCAAACTCTCAATTTAAGTTTAATTTGCTTTTCTAAAAATATCATATTAGATCGAATCAAATTCATAATCATTGGCAACATTCTAAGATCGCAAACACAAAATAGAAATTTTGAGAATAAATAAAAGTCATGAGGGTACTAAATTGAGGAACTCTCTTCCCCAAGAGTCTCACATGGCATAAAAGTTGAGATCAAACTTTTGCCATTCTTATTGGTCATCTCATGCATTACGGTATTAACTCATTTCCCATGAGATATATGTCTATACTATCAATACCGTACAGATGATAGTTCAAACATACCTAATGTCTAACTTGAGTTCACATATCTACTTATTCACAGAATTTATCAGAACTCACATCTAGCATCATAGATAGATAAAGTGAAATATGTGGATTATTTTACTTTTGGACATAGTAAATATTATGCCATCATCTTAACACTTAGTTAAGGTGACATATATATTTTAAGTTTGAGTTCTCAATTATCACCTAGATAATAAACATAAAAATCGTCGCATATCTATTTATCACATAGTAAATAGAGGTGATTACCTATATGAGTGGGCTAATATTTTATTTGTCAAACATACTTTCTCAACTTTATATATGCATTGAGCATTAAGATGCATAAACGTCAAATAAAGATTTATAGGCATTAATAATGAAAAAAATACAAATTCATTAAATGTGAACACTTTAGGGAAATTACAATATTCAGTATATTAACCTCTATGCAGTCCTAGAGATTTCACATGACCACAAAACATATTTTTAGGTATTGGCTTTGTCATAGGATTTGTTACCATTCTATGCGTAGATATGTATTGTAAGTTCACATCTTTTCGTGCAATCACATCCTTGACAAAATTATACTTGGTATTTATATATTTGGTCTTGCCATGATATTTTGGATCTTTGGTGTACGATATAGCTGATTGTCTATCATTATTAACCAATAATGAATTTGTAGCATACCCAATAACACCTAAATGATTAAAAAATCTCTTAAGCCAAACACCTTTTTGTACTGCTGTTGATAATGCCACGAACTTAACTTCCATCGTGGACAAGGCTATACATGTTTGTTTCTTACTGCTCCAAGATATGGCGCCATTATTCAATAAGAAAGCAAAACCAGAGGTAGATTTCCTTTCATTTAAATCTCTTTCTCAATCAGCATCTGAATAGCCTTCAAGTCGCAAATCATTTCCTTAGTAATTCAGCTTGTAAGAAATAGTTCCCTTCATATACCTTAGTATTCTTTTAACGGCTTTCCAATGTGCTTGACCTGGATTGGATTGGTATCCACTCACTATTCCAATTGCAAAACATATGTCAAGTCTTGTTCACATCATAGCGTACATCAAGTTTCTAACAGCACTAGCATAATGAACATATTGCATTTGTTCCTTCTCATGTGAAGTCTTAGGATACATTTTATGGCTCAATCCTTCATCTTTTGCAATAGAAGTATTTATGGGTTCACAATATTGCATACTAAATCGTTCAAAAACCTTATTGATGTATGTTTCTTGCGAAAGAGCTAAGGACCCTTTTGAACGATCTCTTGAAATTTTAACTCCATGAATGTATGCAGTCTCACCCATATTTTTCATCTCAAAGTTGGAAGATAACCAACTCTTGACAGTATTAACAAAATCCATATTGCTTTCGGCAATTAGTATATCATCAACATATAATGATATGATCACAAATTGATCTTTAAATCTTTTGATATATACACAATGATCTCATCAATCATTGTGAAATCATATACCATTATAGCATTATGAAAACATATATTCCATTGTCTCGATGACTACTTAAGGCCATATATCGATCTCAAAAGTTGACATATCTTTTCTTCTTGGCCTTTCATAATAAAATCAGTAAGTTATTCCATATATATTTCTTCATCTATTTCTCCAGTGAAGAAAGTAGTCTTTACATTCATTTGATGTAACTCAAAATCCATACTAACTACTATTACTAAAATAATGCAAATCGAGATAAATCTCAATATAGAGAAAATGTTTCCCCATAATTAATTCATTCCTGTTAATTACATCCCTTTGCCACAAGATGAGCTTTATGTCTTTCTATTGAGCCATCGGTTTTATGCTTTATTTTGAGAACTCACTTTTTCTCAATGGTTTTGCGTTCTTTCGGAAGATCAACTAGTTCCCAAACATGGTTAGACTTTATTCATTCCATTTCCTCTTCTATTACATGCATCAATTTTTCCTTACTAGGGCAATTTAAAGCCTCATGTACATTTATTGGCTCATCTTTATCTTATGGAGCAACCATAAAAGTTTCCCATTCAATGTCAAAATGTTGATAGGGAATACTTTTGCAACTTGTTCGCCGTATGGGAGATTGTACACTTTGCACATCATTCTCCATCATGCTCCCACTTGGATTAGATAATGACGATATCGTCTCATCATGTGGTTGCATTTAAGAGTAAGTTGAATTAAATTTATCACTTCTTATGTTACTCCCACTTAGATGAACTCACGAACTCCACTAAGCTCATTATCTGGATCCAAAGTTTCAAATAGAGAGTAATCTTCATATATTTCGCCATTCTTAGGAAATTCATTCTTTAAAAATGTGACACATTCAAATTTAGTTATACTTCCACTTTCCTGCTCACCTATGAACACATACCTTTCGAGTGTTCAAAGTATCTTATAAAAATACTCTTCTTTCCTTTGGGACCCAATTTCCCAAACTTGTGAAAGGGCTCATAAGTATAGGCAGCACAACCCCATGATTTAAGAAAACTTAAGTTCGATTTTCTACCTTTTCATAACTCATATGGAGTGAAAATAACTAATTTTGAAAGCACCCGGTTAAGTATATAGGCAGTAATTAATAATGCATCACTCCAAAAAGTGACAAGTAAGTTAGCATGTGCCATCATGGACCTAACCATTTCCAGTAGGGTTCTGTTCCTTCTTTCCGCAATACTATTTTGTTGAGAAATATATGAAATAGACAACTATCTTTCTATTCCATTTTCATCACATAAATTTATGAACTCATCAGATAAATATTCTCGACCTCGATCGGACCTCAATATTTTTATTTTCTTATCTAATTAATTTTCTCCCAAGTTCATGAACTTTTTGAAACAACTCAATGCTTCAAACTTATAAGAAATCAAATAGACATATCTGAATCAAGTATAATCATGTATAAATGTGATGAAATAAACAGCCCAATGCCTTCCTCTCACATTCATCGAACCACAGACGTTATAATTGATTAAATACAAAGAAAATTCAGCTCTTTTTCCTTTTCCAAATAGTTTCCTTGTTGTTTTCCCTACTAGGCAATGCTTACATATGAGCAAATCAACTTTTTCAATGTTGCCCAACAAGCCATCTTTGGCCAGCCTATTGACCAATATGACCAAGTCTAGCATGCCACATATTCACATCATTATTATATGAATTAAGATACGTGAAAAGGGAATAACAAATATTGACATTACCATAGTTAACAATTAATATAATAAAACCAAGCTTAACCAACACTAAAACAGATACTAAATTTCGACAAATTTTTAGAGTATATAATATATCATGTAGAAACAAAGTGCATCCACCACACATGTTCAATTGGTAGGTGTCAATCCTTTTTCTTCAGCTTTATGGTTATTTCCTACATGGTACTCGTCGAAATTCCATGAAGGATTCTTTCTCCTTCGCTATATGGTCTGTTACTCCTGAATTTATAGTTCACAAAGGATTAGATTCAGTTAAGAATACATAACTTGACATGTAAGCAAAGTTCTTAAGAGTACAATGGGTGAATATCTTCTTTGGCTCAAGACAGTTGCGAGCATAGTGACATTCTGGTCACAATTATAATATTTCACCATTGAAATTCTCTTCACTTGAGGACATTTTCCTCTCTTATATTGGTTAACTCTTGGTTTCTTGCAAGATTGACTTGATCTCTTGCATTTCTACATATTGAACAAATCAATACGCTTGCACTTAGAGCCCGAAGCCCCTTCTGAGCTGGAAGCAACACAACAAATATCTGTTTCCCGCTCAAATGCCTTGAAGCAGTCATTTGCTAGCTCAAAGTGGCGCACAACATCCTCAAATTCTTCCATAACATGGTTAAGAGCTTTTAGTGCTTCTTGCTTTTCAAGCACATATTGAATTTTCTTATTCAATATTTCACAATTCTCGCCGTTCAATTTGTCTTTTTTGTTCAAATCAGCAATTATGTTTTTAGTTGCTGAAGCCATCACTCTGAACATATTGGACACATATGCATGAATTATTAATACTTATTATTTATGCATCTATTTTGCATAGACTAATCATATTAATAAATAATTTAAAGTAAGGTTTCTGAATCAAAATGTCTCTATGTTTCCAATCATCATCCAAAAAATCCTAAACTTAAAACTATCATTAATATAATCTTCTATGCAAAATAAGTTCAGCAAAGTCACTTAAACTTTCTTGAACTTCCCACAACGAAAGTAAATTAACATACTAATTTACACTAATAAATAACATTGAACTTTCAACAATTAAACATGTCTATTACACTAAGTAATATATTTAGAGGAAATTATAAACGTAGAAAGAGATATTTACCCCTAAAACATTTCAAACTAATCTAAGAAAAAATAAATAGGAAAAGTCTCTTCTAATCTCTTAATAAAAATCTCTGAGAATACTAAAGGCACATTGGTCAACCACGAAAAAGCCTTTGGAGAGCTCTCATGCCACCTCCAAGGCACATTCACTCTGCGACATGTAACACTCAACCAAAGGTTGAAGTTTTGGTTAACTTGATTTTATAATACTTTCTTACAAAAGCTACTGCAAGCCTCCTATAATCCGAGACCACGTTGACCTCCTATAGGCGATTTAACACCACTTGCCATTTAGGTAGAAGAGTGTTCATTAAGGTCAGCATTTTCTCAAAATCCGGCATATGATAACCATTCCAAGTAATTTCTTGTATCATCTGATTGATCTTAACCACGTGTGATACTATATCACAGTCATTCCACCGATAATTAGCTAACTCTATCATTAGCCCTTTAAGTCTTATATTTTCTTCGTCCATTCTCGGAAATGCAGGCATGTGTGTATAATGCATCATAGTTCCTATAACAAATGCAGAACAAAAATTGATTACTTATAATTCACAATGAACAAAACGGAAAATATGTAATTTTCCATGGTTCCTACAACAAATGCAGAACAAAAATGGATTACTTATGATCCACAATGAACAAAACGAAAAATACATAATTTTCCTCTTTCCTTTTTTTTTTGGCAATCAACGACGGTCAACGGTGATCAACATTAATCAACGACCTAAGTCAACGGGTCAACGATCAGATGAGTCGAGGTCAACGGGTCAGAGTCAATCTTGTCGGGTCGCACGAGTCGAGTCGGGTTGAACCAACCGACCCGGCACGTGCCACGCGCATGCGTGGTTGACATCATGGCACGCGTTAGCAACCGCGTGTGCGTCGCATGCGCTTGGGATCGAAACGGCATGTGTGTCACATGCGCTCCGAGGGACCGTATCGGTGTGTGCACGTCTGATGGCCTTCAGTGGCAATCCGCCATTCGATTTTCTCATATGGATGAGAGCCTCGACCCTACGCTATTAGAAAGGAACTTTGATTTACAGAAAACCCAAAAACGAGGGGGGAAAGTACGGGTGTCAAGATTTTTTGTCCCCGATTGACCAACAACAGTGTTTCACAAAAAATTCAATCATAAGCAAATCATAAAGATGAAAAGGGATCGGGAAACATAAATCGATCCGACACTGAATCAAACCCATAAAACGAACGCAAAAAACGAGCCTAGGAGTCACATGTATCACCGATCAAAAGTATATTACGGAGTCGAACGTACCTTGTTTTTCAAAGATTAAACACCAATGCTGAAATTCAAGAAAGAATTCTAATCTCGTTCTACCAAGGAGCGTACTGTTACTTTAAGGGGAGAAACTCTATTTTTGGAAGCATACTATTCTTACATTCTTTTTAGAGGAAGAGAGTGCTTCATCTCAACATACATACGTAAAGGTACATTCCCTTTTTCTTTTTATCTCTTAAAACGGCTCCTCCAAGAGACGTAACCCCTTAACGTAAAACGCCCTTCCAAAAGACGTAACCCCTCAACGTACCCTTTCATATCTCAACCCTTCCTCCATGGGCCCTTAACATGCAAGTTGGGTTCTTAGGCCCAACGTGGGCAGACGGGCCTACTTAGGCCCATCAACACATAGAAAAGCCCATCATTCTTCTTGCGAAATGAATTTTAGTTGCTTGGCTACGGCTAGGCTGGTTTATTCAAAAAATACCTGATGGACTCTCCCTTGATGTGGTGGCCATCCAATCTTGTACAGGTCTCTCTATTGTGCGGTAGTCGTTCGACGGTCGTGCAGTCGTAATGCGACGGTCGTGTAGTCGTCATGTGACGATCGTGCAGTCGTCATGCGGTGGTCGGCGGTCGTGCGGCAATTGTGCGACGATCGTGCGACGGTTGTGCAGACGTCGTGTGGTGGTCGTGCAGTGGCCATCCAACCTTGAACAGGTCCTTCTGTTCAGGTGCCTATTCCCTTTCTTTTGGCTCTCACGAGACAAAAATCTTATTCTTCTTGTTACCTTCCTCTGAACCTCACCTCCATTCATTCACATTACCAACTTTTTATCTCACATTTAAGGCTTTGCATGAAAAGGAAAAGAGGCCAAAGGGAGGATTTACGAGGATCCAATTTTTCATGGTGTTTTTCATATCGAGCTTTGCTTATTATCTAGTGCCGGGATATCTTTTCAAAAGAATCGCTTACCTCTCGGTTGTTTGCTGGATATGGAAGAAATCAATCACTGCACAACAAGTCGGTTCTAGTTCCTACGATTTCGGGTTGAGCTCGTTCAGCTTCGACTGGTCCTCAGTCTCCTCATTCTTGGGAAGCCCTCTAGCCTTCCTGGGCTCTTCCATTCTCAACATCCTTGTCGGGTTCTTCTTGATTGTCTATGTCGTTCTCTCCATCCTTTATTATTCCAATACATACGAGGCCAAACGGTTCCCCATGATTTCCTACGGGAATTTCGACTCATCTGGTCAAGAATATAACATTACTCGAATTCTCAATGCTCAAAATTTTGACTTGGATCTGGAGGTTTATGATGGGTATAGCAAACTTTACCTCATCATCTTCTTTGCCTTAAATTATGGGCTGAATTTTGCAGTTTTGGCAACTACCTTTACGCATGTCGCCCTGTTCCATGGAAATTACATTTCTTCATTTTTATCTATTTTCTCCCCAGTCGTGGGCAATGTATCATTACTTGCATACGCAACGTAGATGTAGTACAAAGAATTTTAAATTGTCATTTACTCAACTCAGTGAAAAATTTGGTTTTCCAATTGTTATCTAGTCTAGAACAATCTAGCAAATGTCGAAGAAAACAACGGGAGGCGGTTACCTCGGAGACGTGCACACTAGGCTGATGAAGCACAACTATGAAGTAGTTCCTTAGTGGTGGTTTCACACTATCTTGATTGTAGTGTTGGGACTCGCTTTGTGGGTTTGTGAAGGTTTCGACAAATATTTCCAATTGCCTTGGTGGGGAGGGGGGGACTCCTCCTAGCGTGTGGGATGACGCTATTCTTCACATTACCAATTGGGATCATCACAGCCACGACAAACAATGTAATTTACATATCTAGCAACACGAGAATGTGAGGTAAATTAACAGGCCGATACCAAAGAAAAACATTTCTCACACACACGAAATTTGTTGTTGCAAACGCTAGGGCTAAATGTGATCATGGAGTTAATCATAGGATTTATTTATCCAGGGAAGCCTCTCGCCAACATATCCTTCAAGACGTATGGCTACATCAGCATGGTCCAAGCGATCTCATTTACTTCAGACTTCAAATTAGGTCACTACTTGAAAATATCTCCGAAGTCGATGTTCCTAGTTTAGGTAAATTACATCACAGAGAATTGAGGCCTTTTAAACTCTTACCTTTTTCTTACTTTGGGCCTGCTCACAACATTGTGAAACTTCCCAATTCCACAGTTGGTTAGGACAATCATCGGTTCAAGCGTCTATTTTGCCACTGTGTAATGACTAATCACCAACAACCACAACATATGCAAACGATCCCAGCTACCATAGGAAGCCTATGGACATGCCCCGACGACAATGACTTTTATGACACCTCAATCATCTGGGGAGTTATCGGCCCGCTCAAGATGTTTGGAAAGCCAGGGATCTATCACCACTTGAATTGGTTCTTCCTCATCGGACTGCTTGCCCCTGTGCTAGCCTCGTACCTATTGCATAGGTTCCCCGACAAAAGGTGGATTTAGCATACTAAGAGCCTGCATGGGAACGTTTCTATTTCTCCCGATTTTCGTTATTTTGTTCCCCGGAACAAAAAAGAACAGAAATCTGTTTGATAATGTCAACTTATTTTTCTATTTTCTGGAATAGAAAAGTGATTGAGGAATAGATTTAGAACAGAAATAAGAAAAAAAAAAAAAGCTTCTTGTTCTTGGAAACAATTTCAAGAAATAACTTTTTTTTTCTTTTTTATTTTTCTTTTGTTCTTCTTCCTTGTTATAACCATTGTCGGCTACCTCCTCCTGCTCACGACAACCATTAGCAGCCGATCGTCGGCAACGGTTGCCTCCTTTCAGTAGCCACATGTGCCGACGACCGCCGCCGTCCCGGGCAGCTACCCCCGTTGTTAACCGCCGCACGACCCCGCCCGCGCGCATGTCCGTTAACCATCCCCGCCGATTGTCGCCACAAGACCACCCCCCAACAGTTCACCGGCCACCACCCCCTCCCATAGCCGATGGGCTATGGGCGGCAATCTTATAACGGCGGTCGTGCGACGGTCGTGTAGTCATCATGCAACGGTCGGCGGTGACAGTCGACAGTCGTGCGGCAATTGTGCGATGATCGTGCGACGGTTTTGCAGCCATCGTGCGGTGGTCGTGCAGTGGCCATCCAACCTTGTATAGGTCTCTCTGTTCAGGTGCCTGTTCCTTTTTTTTGGCTCTCACGAGACAAAAATCTTCTTCTTCTTGTTACCTTCCTCTGAACCTCACCTCCATTCATTCACATTACCAACTTTTTATCTCACATTTAGGGCTTTGCATGAAAAGGAAAAGAGGCCAAAGGGAGGATTTACGAGGATCTAATTTTTCCTGGTGTTTTTCATATCTAGCTTTGCTTATTATCTAGTGCTGGGATATCTTTTCAAAAGAATCGCTTACCTCTTGGTTGTTTGCTGGATATGGAAGAAATCAATCACTGCACAGCAAGTCGGTTCTAGTTCCTACGACTTCGGGTTGGGCTCGTTCAGCTTCGACTAGTCCTCAGTCTTCTCATTCTTGGGAAGCCCTCTAGCCTTCCTGGGCTCTTCCATTCTCAACATCCTTGCCGGGTTCTTCTTGATTGTCTATGTCGTTCTCCCCATCCTTTATTATTCCAATACATACGAGGCCAAATGGTTCCCCATGATTTCCTTCGGGAATTTTGACTCATTTGGTCAAGAATATAACATTACTCGAATTCTCAATGCCCAAAATTTTGACTTGGATCTGAAGGTCTATGATGGATATAGCAAACTTTACCTCATCATCTTCTTTGCCTTAAATTATGGGCTGAATTTTGCAGTTTTGGCAACTACCTTTACGCATGTCGCCCTGTTCCATGGAAAGTACATTTCTTCATTTTTATCTATTTTCTCCCCAGTCGTGGGCAATGTATCATTACTTGCATACGCAACGTAGATGTAGTACAAAGAATTTTAAATTGTCATTTACTCAACTCAGTGAAAAATTTGGTTTTCCAATTGTTATCTGGTCCAGAACAATCTAGCAAATGTCGAAGAAAACAGCGGGAGGTGGTTACCTCGGAGACATGCACACTAGGCTGATGAAGCACAACTATGAAGCAGTTCCTCAGTGGTGGTTTCACACTATCTTGATTGTAGTGTTGGGACTCGCTTTGTGGGTTTGTGAAGGTTTCGACAAATAGTTCCAATTGCCTTGGTGGGGAGGGGGGGACTCCTCCTAGCGTGTGGGATGATACTATTCTTCACATTACCAATTGGGATCATCACAGCCACGACAAACAATGTAATTTACATATCTAGCAACACAAGAATGTGAGGTAAATTAATGGACCGATACTAAAGAAAAAATTTCTCACACACACGAAATTTGTTGTTGCAAACGTTAGGGCTAAATGTGATCATGGAGTTAATCATAGGATTTATTTATCCAGGGAAGCCTCTTGCCAACATATCCTTCAAGACGTATGGCTACATCAGCATGGTCCAAGCGATCTCATTTACTTCAGACTTCAAATTAGGTCACTACTTGAAAATATCTCTAAAGTCGATGTTCCTGGTTTAGGTAGATTACATCACAGAGAATTGAGGCCTTTTAAACTCTTACATTTTTTCTCACTTTGGGCATGCTCACAACATTGTGAAACTTCCCAATTCCACAGTTGGTTGGGACAATCATCGGTTCAAGTGTCTATTTTGCCACTGTGTGATGACTAATCACAAGCAATCCCAACATATGCAAATGGTCCCAGCTACCATAGGGAAGCCTATGGACATGCCCCGACGACAATGACTTTTATGACACCTCAATCATCTGGGGAGTCATCGGCCCACTCAAGATGTTTGGAAAGCTAAGGATCTATCACCACCTGAACTGGTTCTTCCTCATCGGACTGCTTGCCCCTGTGCCAGCCTCGTACCTATTGCATAGGTTCCCCAACAAAAGGTGGATTCAGCATACTAAGAGCCTGCATGGTAACGTTTCTATTTTTCCCGATTTTCGTTCTTTTGTTCCCCGAATAAAAAAGAACAAAAATATGTTTGATAATGTCAACTTATTTTTCTATTTTCTGGAATAGAAAAGTGATTGAGGAATAGATTTAGAACAGAAATAAGAAAAAAAAAAAGCTTCTTGTTCTCGGAAACAATTTCAAGAAATAATTTTTTTTTTTATATTTTTCTTTTGTTCTTCTTCCTTGTTATAGCCATTGTCGGCTACCTCCTGCTACTCACGACAACCAATAGCAACCGATCGTCGGCGACGATTGCCGCCGCCTATAGCCCACTGGCCGACGACCGCCGCCGTCCGCGGGCAGCCTGCCGTTGCCAACTGCCGCACGACCGCCGCCTGCCGCTGCATGTCCGTTAACCGTCGCCACCGATTGCCGCCACAAGACCACCCCCTAATAGTTCACCGGCCACCACCCCCTCCCATAGCCGATGGGCTATGGGCGGCAATCCTATAGCGGCGGTCGTGTAGTCATCATGCAACGGTCGGCGGTGACAGTCGACAGTCGTGCGGCAATTGTGCGACAATCGTGCAACGGTTGTGCAGCCATCGTGCGGTGGTCGTGCAGTGGCCATCCAACCTTGTACATGTCTCTCTGTTCGGTGCCTGTTCCCTTTCTTTTGGCTCTCACGAGACAAAAATCTTCTTCTTCTTGTTACCTTCCTTTGAACCTCACCTCCATTCATTCACATTACCAACTTTTTATCTCACATTTAGGGCTTTGCATGAAAAGGAAAAGAGGCCAAAGGAAGGATTTACGAGGATCTAATTTTTCCTAGTGTTTTTCATATCGAGCTTTGCTTATTATCTAGTGCCGGGATATCATTTCAAAAGAATCGCTTACCTCTCGGTTGTTTGCTGGATATGGAAGAAATCAATCACTGCACAGCAAGTCGGTTCTGGTTCCTACGACTTCGGGTTGGGCTCGTTTAGCTTCGACTGGTCCTCAGTCTTCTCATTCTTGGGAAGCCCTCTAGCCTTCCTGGGCTCTTCCATTCTCAACATCCTTGCCGGGTTCTTCTTGATTGTCTATATCGTTCTCCCCATCCTTTATTATTCCAATACATACGAGGCCAAATGGTTGCCCGTGATTTCCTTCGAGAATTTCAACTCATCTGGCCAAGAATATAACATTACTCGGATTCTCAATGCCCAAAATTTTGACTTGGATCTGGAGGCCTACGATGGTTATAGCAAACTTTACCTCATCATCTTTTTGCCTTAAATTATGGGCTGAATTTTGCAGTTTTGGCAACTACCTTTACGCATGTTGCCCTGTTCCATGGAAAGTACGTTTCTTCATTTTTATCTATTTTCTCCCCAGTCGTGGGCAATGTATCATTACTTGCATACACAACGTAGATGTAGTACAAAGAATTTTAAATTGTCATTTACTCAACTCAGTGAAAATTTGGTTTTCCAATTGTTATCTGGTCTTAGAACAATCTGGCAAATGTCAAAGAAAACAACGGGAGGTGGTTACCTCGGAGACGTGCACACCAAGCTGATGAAGCAAAACTATGAAGCAGTTCCTTAGTGGTGGTTTCACACTATCTTGATTGTAGTGTTGGGACTCGCTCTGTGGGTTTGTGAAGGTTTCGACAAGCAGTTCCAACTGCCTTGGTGGGGACTCCTCCTAGCGTGTGGGATGATACTATTCTTCACATTACCAATTGGGATCATCATAGCCACGACAAACAATGTAATTTACATATCTAGCAACACGAGAATGTGAGGTAAATTAACGGGCCGATACTAAAGAAAAACATTTCTCACACACACGAAATTTGCTGTTACAAAAGCTAGGGCTAAATGTGATCATGGAGTTGATCATAGGATTTATTTATCCAGGGAAGCCTCTCGCCAACATATCCTTCAAGACGTATGGCTACATCAGCATGGTCCAAGCGATCTCATTTACTTTAGACTTCAAATTAGGTCACTACTTAAAGATTCTTCTGAAGTCAATGTTCCTAGTTCAGGTAAATTACATCACAGAGAATTGAGGCCTTTCAAACTCCTACCTTTTTCTCACTTTGGGTCTGCTCACAACATTGTGAAACTTACCAATTCCACAGTTGGTTGGGACGATCATCGGTTCAAGCATCTATTTTGCCACTGTGTGGTGGCTAATTTCCAGTAGCCCCAACATATGCAAACAGTCCCAGCTACCACAGGGAAGCCTATGGACATGCCTCGGCGACAATGTCTTTTACGACGCCTCAATCATCTGGGGAGTCATCGGCCCGCTCAAGATGTTTGGAAAGCCAGGAATCTATCACCACCTGAATTGGTTCTTCCTCATCGGACTGCTTGCCCCTGTGCTAGCCTGGTACCTATCGCATGGGTTCCCTGACAAAAAGTGGATTCAGCATATTAAGAGTCCGTATGGTAACATTTCTATTTCTCCCGATTTCTGTTCTTTTGTTCCCCGGAACAAAAAAAAAAATTGTTTGGTAATGTCAACTTATTTTTCTATTTCCCGGAATAGAAAAGTGATTAGAGAATAGATTTAGAACAGAAATAAGAAAAAAAGATAGTTTTTTGTTCTCGGAAACAATTTCAAGAAATAAGTTTTTCTTTTCTTTTCTATTTTTCTTTTGTTCTCTTCCTTGTTATGGCCACTGTCGGCCACCTCCTGCTACTCACGGCCACCGTCAGCAGATGATCGTTGGCAACGATTGCCGCCGCCTGTAGCCCACCAGCCGACGATCGCCACCGTTCGCCGGCAGCCTGCTGTTTTCAATCACACGATGCCGCCTGCCGCTGCATGACCGTTAACCGTCGCCGCCGATTGCCACCATAGGACCGCCGCCCACAGCTCACTGGCCACCGCCCCCTCTCGTAGTCGTTGGGCAACAATCCTACAATGGTGGTCATGCGGCAATTGTTTGACGGTTGTGCAGTCGTCATGCGGCAGTCGACAGCGATGGTCGGCGATTGTGCGGCAATTGTGCGATGATCGTGCGACAGTCGTGCAACTGTCGAGCGGCGGTCGTGCGACAATTGGCAGTCCGTGAGTAAGAAGAAAAAAATACAAAAATTTATAAATTTTTACTAAGCACATTTTTATTCTTTTTCTATTACAAAAATATAAATTTTGTATAATTACCAAACACTTTATTTTACTCAGAAATTGTTCTCGGAGTAAAAATTGAAAAAAAAATCTTTATGAAAAAAAAAATAGTTTCCCAAAATAGAAACGTTGCCGTGTTCAGTTGATTTGAGAAATGGGAAATATAGCTGCCTAAACTCTAGATAACTCATATTTGAAATAAAATATTTCAATTCCTAAAAGAAAAAAATATTTCAATGGCATAATTATCTTTAAGAGACATCATTAGCTTTTCAATTCCTACAAGAAAAAAATATTTCAATGGCATAATTATCTTTAAGAGACATCATTAGCTTGTCCCGTATCTATATAGCTTTAAATTAAGTGGACTTAATTTTCTTTATGAAATTTTTTTCCAACTGAGGGTAGTTAGGTGTTTCAAAAATTCGGAGCCATACTTACAAGATATGTTCAAAGATAGGATAAATATTCTATCCACTCCGAAACGTGCACATTCCTAACAAATACATAGATTTTCGAAAACTTAAAATGACAATTGCAAGAAATACAAAAAAAAAAAAAAATGGGCAGCAAATTTTAGAATTTGAAGAAATTGCCGAGGACAAAATACGCCTTGCAAAAGTTGCTGCAATGCTGCTTCTTCCACATGAACCATTATTTTAAATTGAATTTCGTTAACAAATGCTCTAATTAAGCAACTAATCGAAAAATATTTGTTATTTTCAATGTGTTGTTTTTCCTTTGTGTAATGCATAAATCGATTAATTGGAAATATATTTCCAATATAAACATGGTTTATGAGTTTCCAGGAGCATTCATTAGTAAGACTCTTCAGAATTTAGTTGAAGGAGAGTTTGCGTACTTTTTGTTGATTAATAAGGGCGCCATGCCGGATGCATTTATGAGGGAAAAAAAGGTATTTTTTCAAGGAAACAAAATTATCCGACCAAAAAAAAAAAAAGGAAACAAAATTAGGCTAAAATAAACTCTTCTCTAATGGGGTGTTTTATAAGTTTCAAAATAGTGGGTATATAGTTTCAATTAAAATAATATAGCTATCTAAGTTTGTTATTATATTAGTCCAGAAACAGAGTCAGCACTCAGCAGAAAAGAAACTATTTCCTCGCATTAGTGATACACGTGCGTTTGAATTTAGAAAAATAGTTGATAATACACATGCCATAATGAACCTTAAGTTATATATGCTGAAATAGTTTCTTACTCTGTCCAACTACCCAATGATATTATGTTTCATGGTAATATGTCACCAGTCTTTTTTTTTTTTTTTTTTGAGTCGAAATGTCACTAGTCTTATAAGTCGTAAAAGTTAAAGATAATTGTGAGTAAGCTACTAAGATGTAAAGCAGACTCCAAATTTATTTTCGTCCAAGAGATTTGTGGCATGAAAGGATGAACTAAATGTCAGATATTAACAAGAAAATATCGAGCATTTGACAGAAGAAAAGAAAACCTGTTTTCGCAATGGGCAAGGGAGAAGCAAGAATAAGGTTGAACCAATTAGCCTCAAGCAAAGAAAAAAATTCTCTCAAGTCTTATAACACATTTTTCTGCAAATTCGCTGCATATCATAGAGTAAAAAGAGTTCTCAAGTTCAAACACAAGTAGGTTGATGAGAATCGTGCATTACAAGATCGTTAAGCTGATTTATTTGATCTCGGTGGTCTGAGATAAGTAAGACTTGTCACAAGCTGGCGACTCGAGCTGATAAATCACATGCCTTGGTAAGCCAAATTGGATATATCGCTTGGTCGCAATCGAATCTACTGATATTTCAAGTTACATTGAGCATGCAGTCCAAACAGCAGCATGAGAAGTGCTAAAATGGTGTCCAAGGAGTTGAACAGAGACAATTTCGGGACATGAGTTGTGAATTGCGATTCACATCCGAGTTTTTACTAGTAGCTCTCTCTCCTCTAGCAATTCAGATTGCACAACTGGTGACCCTATTAAACCAACCAAAATAACCTTTCATATCCATGTCAATTCAACATAACACTGAGAAGATTCAAAAGTCAGGATTGAGACACAAGGGCTACGAAGCATTGTTACCCTGAAAGCATATCGTTGGCTTGTATTTCAGTTTCAGCCCGATTTCTCAAAGAATAAACCTTTGAGATGTGCATACCTGGCGAGAATCTCAGACATTTCCTTTTCAGCAGTTTTCTTCTTCATTTCCCATACTGGGATTTCAGCACTGGCAGTCTGGATCTCTTGCACAACAGCTGATGAAGAGTTTGCCAAGATTTTCTGCTGAGCAACCACCTGATCTTTCTCCTTATTCGTCAACTCGAGTTTACGAGCAATTTCGGCTTTCCTAGATTGAAGTTGGGCAATTTGTTCATCTATCTCTTCCACAAGAGATGAGTTGGATTTTATATGAGATTCCAACTCTCCTGCTTCCTTCTTCAGCTTGCTGACCTCTCTCTTGATAGAACAAACATGGTCTTTTATGGCTCCGAAAAATTTGTGAGCTTGCTCGGCAATTCCCTTGCAATGCAAAGAAACCTCGCTGGCTTTGGAAATTTCTTGGACTATCTTCAACTTAAGCACTTGATCCACAGTCAAGATGGGATCAGTCGGGAGATCCTCTATGGAATAACTAATCTCTTCCAGGTCGCATGAGAAATCCAGGGCAAGAATGGAAGAAAGCTTCTTGCGGTTAGTAGACAATTCCTCTGCCATATCAGAACCTACATAAGCCAAAGGAGTTTGCACCTGAGCTTCATCATTGTGCTGAGAAAGAATGTGTTCCAATGACTTTAAACACTCATCAATATCTTCTCCACAAAATTGAGCATGAATTTCCTCAACTTTTTGCACATATTGTGCCTCGGAAGCATTGGGTGCATAGCAGCTAGAACCGATGCTTTGATCAGGAGCAACGTCCTCAAGATCAATATGTGACTCAGAGACACTTCCTGAATATTCACTTCCATCACTTGTGCTACCATCCTCCAGAGAACACAAGTCAATCACAAACTCATCATTTCTAATGTTGGCTTGGGCTGGCATTTTGAAAGATTGTCGGGTTTTGTGCCTAGGGAAGGCTTGTGAAGTAGCTGGTCCTGCTTTTTTTATCCTCTTGGAACTACAGGGGGCTCCTTCTCTCCGCTTGGATACAATTTCATCCATTGGTACCTGTGGAAAGAAATCTGGATGCAATTCTGCATGTCAGAGTGATCCAAATATAACTACATCAGAACAAAATGTCAGAACTTTTCTTAAACGTTGGACAACGAAGAAGTGGAACAATATCCTAAATTTTGCTAGTCTTGGCTCTACATCTTTACGCATACATGGCAACGGGTATATACTTCTCCGAAAACAAAATCATTAAACCATAATACATAAATAAGATGTATACCTCTGAGAATGTAGCAAACAGGTTTTCCATCAAAATTGGCAAATGAACAATCAGGATTTTCTCTAAAAATTAAAATGGAAAAGACTGTATATCAAGTCCTTAAATTTTTTGAGCCATACGCGATACTTCTAGCAGTTACCTAGATTACAGACTGTATAAGGAAACCTTCATTTTAACGCTAGAAGAGATCCCCCTTATAGAAATGGCAGGGTCGTTGAAGTATTTTGAAACTCCGCATATTTGGTGTTCTCAATGCAAATAACAAAACGTTAACTTAAAGATTCTAAACTCCACAAACAGGGCACAGGAATATTATTTTCTTCTAAACCCCAAACAGGGCTCATCCTTCTCCTTTGTGACTAAATATTACTAATAGTTGGTACAATAGATCGGGCAATTTTGAAGTCTATATGCTCATTTGGAATAGTCTAAATTTTCTATTTTTTTTAGCATCTTCTATTGCATAAAGATCCGACCTTCCAACCAATTTTACTCTCTAAACAATGTTATAGCCATAAGTCACCAAAGAGATGAACAGAGCGTGTGATCCAAAAATGCAGCTTGCACAAACATTATGACCATACTAGACCTTCCAAATTCTGAAGCATCAGACTTGCGAATCGAATGATGGGTACAAAACAAGATAACGAAATTAAGACTTAATTCTCACCTTTCCTTGAGTAATGCCTCATAGAGGGAACCATCCAGCTAAAAGAAGCAAAGAACTCATTGACATCTGCGTTGGGAAACTGCAAAGAGATATAGTGTTCAAGAGAACACTTGCTCGCAAAGCGAGAATTACAGCCCTGGCCATGGAGGCGCTTTGGAAGATATAACAATCTGTCTCTATAGAAACCAGAACGAGAGGTCCTGTTGCCAACCCACCAATACCAAGTATCACCGGGATTCGGCCAATCTACAGGAGCATAAGGTAAACCCTCACCCGAACTATTATGTTTGACAGGGAATAGGGACAGATTGTTTGTCTTCAAACCCTTATCACCAGATGCTTCATTTCCCATTACTCGCTTGCCCTTCTCCATAATGCTCCTGAGTTAGCGGCACAGCGACTAGCAGAAAAGAAGCCATCTCAGAACAAAACAGGACGCGGCAGCATAATGCTACCGATCACATAACTAGCTCCTATCACCAAAATATCCTTATCCACTCAGGTATTTTGTAAAATCAGGCTTTTTGAAACGAGACAGGAACCCCATTCACCGGTTCATGGGAAAAGATTGAAACTTTAGCAAGATAATCACTAGTAGGAGCAACAATGTTCAAAGTCCAGAACGTCAAGAACAGCAACGACAAACGAGAATTCCCACAACTTGTAACGTGAGGAGCAACTTAATGCCTGACCTGACCACGGGCTTCCACGTAGAAAAAGATCTTAAACGCCAAGAAAGAGTCTAAAAATAAATAAAGATGGCAAGCAAAAATGAGACCTTTATGCAAAGACTTGGTGATGATGAGGAGATGGTGCAGCCGTGCAAGAACAAGAAGATTGAGAGTTTTATAGGTCTGTGTTCTCGCTTCTTGCTTTTCGTTTCTCGTTCTTCTGAGCTTTTCTGAAGCAAGGGGGAGAGGAGATTTGCTAGGTACAACGAACCGCAAAGTCCCTTTTATCCCTGCATGGGCCGGCGTCTTTCTTATGCATTTTTGGGACAACAAGTGATTTGGTTCGCCGTGGGGTCCGAGCAGACCGAAGATAGGCATCGTTAGAGAACTTAGAGAGTGTCCTAATGAAGTATCATCGGTTACATTAATGCAGTTTTCTCTATGAAAAACCCTTCGAACATCATACAGAATGTTTTGATATCTTATAATGAAAAATCATGGAGGGGAGGCAGAGAGACTGAATCTTTGTCTAGGTACTTTTTGGTAATTTGATTAATGTTTTGTGCCTGCACATATGGTGATCATAGGGTGTTGCTGTGATTAAGAATGATATTCGGTCAGTGACTTTCGTTTTTACCTTGAAATTTTAGTCACCTAGTAATGTGACAAAGTACAAATTAAGTATTCAAATGGTAGATCTTTCTCTTGTTGAAAGCCCTTTTCATTCGTTCTTAAGGAGTCCTCTGTTAATATTTCTCGGTACTTTCTTTGGCGTTCATTGTTGAAGATGAAAGTGACCAATGAGGGATGCTCCACTCTTCCTCTCCGAACTATTTTTTTGTCTGAATAGGAAGTTCACCTTTTGAAAGTACTTTGTGTTTGTCTTTGTGAAAAATATACTAGTTTTTGCTTTTGGCTAGTATCCTTGCAGCATTGCCACTTCCTTTCCGAGAGTGCAGTCTCTGTGTACCAGCCATGAAGGAATCTTCGGGAAATACGAAATGCATTCACGTGATTCGCAATATAATGTTCCAGACAATGCAGATTTTTATCAATAATCAGCCGATGGCTATCAACAAATTGATCTAAACGGACAAAAACATGTTTTCTTATTTATGAAGCCAAAAGCAGCAGAGAAGAGGATCATGTAAAATCACAACGCTTGTGTCCAATATAAGAAGGAAACATCACGCATATGTTTTCCTCATCGGTGCTCATCATCTTTTCAAATATACCATCATCACACCTCTCGCTTTTATATTGATTGTCTTCAAAAGCTTTCTTCGAGATTTTGCCTTCGATATCAAGTAACATCTTTATCTTTTGTTCTAGTTTCGATGATAAGCAGGTGCTCGTAAATGACGTTAGTTGGAAATTTATTGCAGTCTCTTTCTTGACCAGGTAAATTACCCCTGGTGACAATGGTCGGCGTCATTTTCCAATTTTTGTGGCCACGAAGTATGAAGGCAGTTTTTTCAGTGGTGCACGACGAGCAGTACCTCCAAATGTCCATAATCCCTCACATTGCAGTGACTCTGACGATTTTCAATTAAATTAAATTGCTTTTCTCGAGTAATGCATTTACTATGCAGATGTTTGATATCCTGTAATGAGAAATCACAGAAGAGAGCCAGAAATTTATGTCAGTTTGTGTTTTGCTTGTGTAGTCACATGTCGTAGCTACAGCCAAGATGGACATAGCAATATCAACTGTCGCAACAAAATTTCAAATTAAGATTTACCAGAAGAAATTGTGTTCTTACTCATGAAATAGGACGTGCAACCGGTGATGGTATAGTGGTCTGTATAGATGTGCCAAATAATCATCAGTAAAATGCCGGTGTTCATATCAAACATCAACATATGACCAAGCAAAGGGACATAACATTATTTTTCATGTTTGTCAAGCCAAAAGCGAATAGGGATCCTGTAGAATACAACATGCTCGTATACTAAATAAGCAAGAAAGATTCACAAGTTCCCCTCGTCATCTCTATCTCTCTGCTCTGTAAGCGATTCTCTTCAAAACCTTGCTACCAGAGTTGGCCTTCAGAAAATGCCTCTCAAGATCCATCCATATTGCAAAATCGATTTGGTCTGATATGAGAATTTCCCTAAGTGGCATGTGACACTTGCTGATCTTGTTAATTTTGATGATAAGCAATTGGCGAAAGAATGGAATTAGCAGGATCACTTGCAGTCCCTTTTGGTATTAAGTTTTCATAGAACAAGAGATGAAGGTTGGTGAGTTGTATGTTCTGATGCAAGAACTAGTGATGTCCTTGCAAGAATTCCGCATGCAACATCATGAGTTGATCTGCTACCTGCGAATAGTTGCACTGGCTATGTTTAAATACATCGGATTCTCCGAAAACAAAAGAAGTGAAAACTCAGGCCATTACACAGTACCTCCTCAATGCTTCCATCCTCCATCTCTGTGTTGAAAGAAAGCAGCATGCATTCATGGAGAAAATTCTCCAAGTCCTCAACATAGATAGCTTCTGCCAAGATGGGACAAAAAACCTCTTAACTTCTACAAGGAATTGCACGCAATTTCCCTTCATTTTAAAGCGGCAAACTGGTCAATTGAAGTGAATTAGTAAATTTGCAACATCTTGATGGCTCAGTCCAATGCAGATCATACCTGTATTCGTTAATTTGCAGGGCGAGTTGATACTTTAGTAGAAATTTAATCATAAAGACTATTAGTGGTTCGTATGGATTGAATGATTATTTTCACTTAATTTAAAACTTGTGACTTGTGCACTTTGACTTTGTCTAAACTGAAACTCTCAAAATTGTCACAATATTCCAAACATACACGTGTAATTTATTTCATCATTTTTTCAAATTCGAATAATATTCTAAATTTTTGCAAAGAAAGTAAAAAAGTGTCGTTTGTTCTCTTTTGATACAGACCTTTCGAGCAAGAGAAGCACAAGAGTATATCGGCGATAAGCTGGTGAGACTTCTGGAGAGAATCCGTGCCGCCCCATTGGTTCTCGATGGCTAGTTGAAGGCCGCGCCACCGCGATAGGAGCGCGGCAACCCCTTCCTGAAGGCGGGCCACGGCCTCGGGCTTCTCGTGGCTAATCGCAGCACCGTTTGGTTGCAAAATCGGAGTCCATTGGGGCAGAAAAAACAACAATGTGCTAGAGAGACAGAGAGGAGGAGCTCTCTCTCTCTCTCTCTCTCTCTCTCTCCAGTGGAGAGGGGAGAATGAAAAGAGAGAGTTGTGAAATTCATGAAGGGCATTTGCAGACATGAAGGATTAGAGAGGGAGAGAGGAGTGAGTTTTGGAGCGAAAAGTTGGGATCTGAGATGAAAATGGTGAGGATGCGAGTGCTTTGAGGCATTTGCAACAAAGTTAGTGGATGAATAACCACACTCTCTTAATCCCTACGATTTTGTTAACGATATACTTTAGTCAAAATAATTATTTACGAAAATTCTGTAATTTCCATTTTATTGTCCTTTTTTTTTCGTGTTATGTGTAAGAGTCGCATTGAAATTTGAACACTTTCTTATTAGCAAGTATTGCAAGAACACTCATTAAAGAGATCCACTTTAAATAATATTTGCACTATTCTTTTGTCAAATTTCGTCGTATCACGCGAACAATCATAATAAATTAAGGGTGAACCAACCATCAACTAATGTACGATAATGATTAGTTAAGTTGGAAGTGTTTTAGACATGAGAGAACCACTTTGAAGATCATAAATCAATCTGACCAGTTGGTTTATTGGTTTCAAATTCAGAACCAATGTTCTTTTAAGGATAGAGTGAATTTTTTCTTAAAATGATAATTTAATTTTATATGATCATCTTGGAATTATTGAAAGAAATAAAGAATAATCAACTCTATGATTTTGATATCAATGATAGATCATGATTGAATTAATTGAGATTCTACATAATATTTCAAGAAGAAAAGTCTCAATTTCTAAAAAACGGGTAGGGCCAGTAGATTGCTTGTTCCATTTTTGTTATAGTGTTGCCTAGCTCATGTATAATCCTAACTATAGACGGGAAATATTCAACTTTTGAAACTATATTATTTATTCCATAAGAACTTATTCGATCCAATCTTACCATGTAATCCTTCAAAGGGTGTTATGAGATGATGGGCCTATTTGGTTCGTCTTTTGGGGAATACATTTGCAAAAATGCAAATATCTTTGGGTGAATGGAATTTTCTGAAATGCAAATAACATTTGGTAAAATTTGCATTGAGAAATAACTTTAGCCAAAATACCATTTAGTAAAGTTTGCATTTGTAAATGACATTTAATAAATTAAAAAAAGTTAATTATTTTTTTTAAGTCCGGCCACCAGACTACCGGATCTAGCGGCCGGATGGCTGGATTTGGCCCCCAGATGGTCGCATGACCCAGGCGACCGTTGCTTGGGTTGCGCGACGACCTTGGCGACCGTCGCTTGAGGTCGCACGACCCAGGTGTTGCCTGAGGTCCGGTGATAGTTGCGGGGTCGGGTGACCCTCAGGCGGCGATCGCCGACGCGCACAACCCTTTGGCTGGCGATCATCGACCTCCGATCGGCTTCTCCATGCGGTGGTTTTGGAGAAGATGAATAGTAACTGGAACTTGCATTCTAAAAATGCAAGTTCCTAAAGGACCTCCATACTTGCTTTGGATTAAAGGCCCTTAGAGTCATTTGGAGATGTAATTGCATCTTGCCAAAGTCGTCCAAAAAATCAAACCAAACGCATGTTTGCATTTGGCCAAGAGACTTTAGACTTCCAAAGACCATTCCCAAAGCCGAACCAAATGAGGCCGATGTGTATTGTATGAAAATTAGGGTGCAAATGATAACATTCTATTTCTCTATTTTTATTATTTTTCTATTTTTGGGAACAAGTTTGGAATATAAATTCCTTTGGTAAAATAATTTTATTTTTCTATTTCCAGAATAAATTTTTAGTTGTGAAATAGGTTTGGAACAAAAATAAGAATTAGATAATTTCCACTTTTCTAATTCCGAAGCAAAAATGTGAAATGAAAACTCTTCTAATCGCTCTCGCCACTCATGCCAATTGTCCGCCGCCATCGGTGATACCTAAATTTTGGCTATTTCGTATATTCATAAGGAAATTAGGGTTGGCGTGATCTCTATATAAAAATAAAAATAAGAAGAAGAAGAAGTTGAAATTACATTGCATGGCATAGCATTCAGAATTATTAATTGGGTTAATACCTTGCAACCCAAAAACCCCAAACTCTGATATACCTTTTTGCGAGAATTTACCCCTAACATTCAGAATTATTAATTGGGTTAATACCTTAAAAAACCCCACGGTATACATGTGACAAATTTACAAATTTTTTGACCACCAAAAACCCCAAACTGATATTAGTTTTAGTTAAATTTTCTTGTTAAATTATAAAGTTAAATAACACGTGACAATTGACCGGTATATTGATTTGGGATTTTACACTCTATTTGTCACAGTTTATAATTTTTGTGATTTTTTTGTGGTATTAATCTAATTTTTCGGAGGGTATATTAGTCACAAATTTGGTTTGGGGTTTTTTGTGGTCGAATAAATTAGTTTGGGGTAAATTTGTCATAAATGTACCAGTTTAGGGTTTTTTTATAGTTAGTTGGGGTAAATTTGTCATATGTGTACCAGTTTGAGGTTTTTCATGGTAAAAAAAATAGTTTGGGTAAATTTGTCACAAGTGTACCGGTTTGAGATTTTTTAAGGTATTAACCCTTATTAATTTGCATCAAGCTTACTGCAAGGTAGCGAAGTTCAAAGCTTTTTTCAGGTGGGGGTCCCCCGGTGCACATGGAACTGCCCCGTCAGAGAAAGAAAGAGGTAAATTTCTACTTTTGGCCTACTCTTCACATTTATGAGATCAATAATGCTACGTATTTCCAATTTATATAATTATGTCTTTCCACTCTGGTGACATAAAAATATGAGTTAATATAATAAAAAAATATCAAATTGATATATCTACGATAAATTTATTTTAAATATTTCTTTTACGATATAACAATTTGTTTAAGGGAAATATCTTGTGATATTAAATCATCTTTATTTCACAAGAGTGAAAATGCATAATTATATAAATTGGAAATACAAAATCATTGATCTCATAAATGTGAAGGATAGCCCAAAAGTACAAATTCACTTTTTATTTTTTCTTACAGGACAAGTCCATGTGCACCGGCAGACCCCCTCGTGAAAAAAGCTCTGAACTTCGCCTTTCTCCAATTCTTAACTCTCGATATCTTGATGACGAGGGTCGAGATCTTCAGTAATCGATGCTGCAATTTCACCGATGTTCGTTGTCTTTCACCGCTGCCGCTCGGAGATCGTTTGCTGCTTCTTGCCGACCAAGGGTTACCGTCCACTTTTGGGTGAATTCGGTGGTTTTGTCGGCCGGTTCTTATCACTTTCGTTGCTGGACGAACCATATATTTCTGTGAGTGCGTCGGTTCTTTGCTATCGTTCACACTCGGGCCAGATTACACCACACATCGGGACGTGATTTTTCTTGGGGCTGTTCTCTAATTTCTCTGTGTAGATGCTGTCATTAGTGACAGAAAGCAATCGCCGATTGTCCGTGAGCATCGGAGAAAGTCCATCGAGGTAATTTCCTAATCCGATCGCTTATTTGAATATTTAAATTGCCTGTTTTGCAATACATCTGCTAATTACTCATCCACGCATGGCTATGCTGGTTAAGGTCTGGCCTTCTGACTGCCAGGTCAGGGATTCGACTCCCAGAGTCTGCCACAATTCTCAGAGCAGTTTCATGACTTAAGCGGGGGCTCGGCTGGTGGGTTGCTGGGCTAGTCTCTCCCGAGATATAATCAGTGCTATGCTTTCGTAAGATAAGTTAGGCTGGATCCTTATATATATATATAGCTGCTAACATGATTTTCTTGACATATTAGGCCTATCTTGATTAGGTGAAATTCTTGTGTTAAAAATTCTTTAATAATTAAAAATATTGACCTGCGAGACACCGGATTGGATTTTTGATTACTTTGATTTAGTCTTGGGTTAGGGCAAATTATATGCTCTTTATGGTCAATCGTATTGCTTATGTTGATCTTTAGTGAGCTTATAAAAATGTATATATGAAAAAATCGCATTGCATGATAGATCAAATCACAACATTTCATGTAGGATTAGCTCTGTCATTGGCATCGGATGTTTCGGATCACGTTGAAACTTAGGAAATTTCATAGGTTAAAGTAGATTTTGATTATTCCCTAGTCTAGAATAGGCCACGATAAAAATGAATTAATTTCTTATTCTAATAAAAAAAAGTCATCAAAAATCATAAAAACAATGTGCATATGCATAAAGAATTTCTACGTTGTTCATCCCACATCATATAGCACATGCATATTTGGGGTCACATAAACTAGATTGCATACATGTTACATTAGTTTGAGTCATGTCATATGAATTGTATCTCACACGTCAATTTGATAATTTGATAATTTCCTTTTCTTACGAGGATTCTCTTTAACAATATCTCAAATAATTTATCTTTTGGGTTAATAAAATGTAAAATCATAAATAATACACTTGCAATAAACTTACTATAAACTAATTTTTTACAATAAAAAATCTTAAACTAATACACCTTTGATGAATTTATTAATTCTTTATTTTTGGTTGATATTAATAGAATTTAACGGAAATTAATGAAGTTTAAATTTATCGAAATTGTTGGTGCTAAAAAAATTAGTTTAGGAAATTTGTCATAAATGTACTAATTTGAAATTTTTTATGATAAAAAAATTAATTTAAAAAAATAATTTATCATAAATATATTAATTTGATATTTTTATTATTATATTAATTCACCTTTTTATGTCACCGGAGTGAAAAGACATAAATATATAAATTGGAAATACGTAGCATTATTGATCTCATAAATGTGAAGAATAGGCCAAAAGTTGAAATTTACCTTTTTCTTTTTCTGACGGGGCAAAACCATGTGCACCGGGGGACCCCCACCTGAAAAAAGCTCTGAACTTCGCCTTTCTCCAATTCGTAACTCTCGATATCTTTGAAGACGAGGGTCGAATTCTTCAGTACTTGATACTGCAATTTCACCGCTGTTCTTCGTTGTCTTTCACCGCTGCTGTTCGTGGTCGTTTGCTGTCCAGTTCTGCCGCTGTTGCTCGTCGTGCTCGGCCGTCCGGTTTTGTAGCTGCCGCTCGTCACCACCGTTGTCCGGAGGGTTACCGTCCAGTTTCGAGTGAATTCGGTGGTTTTGTTGGCCGGTTTTTATCACTTTCGTTGCTGGATGAACCAATGTTGCTGTGAGTTTTACGGGTCTGCTCTGATACCGGTTCTTTGCTGTCATTCACACTCTGGCCGGATTACACCCCACGCTGGGACGTGAAGTGATTTTTCTTGGAGCTGTTCTCTCATTTCTCTTTGTGTAGGTGATGTCATTAGCGACGGAAAGCCATCGCCAATCGTCCGTGAAAACTGGAGAAAGTCCATCGAGGTAATTTCCTAACCCGTTGGCTTATCTAAATGTTTAAATTGTCTGATTTGCAATATATCTTCTTCTAACACGATAATTTTCTTGAGATATTATGCATGTCCTGATTAGGTAAAATTCTTGTTTTAAGTCTTAATAATAAAAAATACTGAGTAGCAAGACATTAGATCGGATTTTTGATTATTTTGATTTTCCGTCTTGGGTTGGGGCAAATTATATGTTCTCTATGGTCGATCACATTGCCGTGTTGATTTTAAAGAGCTTCTAAAAACTCTTAGACATATCCTGATTAGGTAAAGATGAAGTTCTTGTATTAAAAAATCTTAATAATCAAGAATATTGACAAGAATATTAAGCCATAAAATTTCGGATCAGATTTTGATTTTGATTTTACTTTGGGTTAATTATGGTCGATAGCATTATTTATGTTAATTTTTAAGGTCAAAAAGTTAGTTTAATTTTTTTTTATGGTATTAACCCTTTATCCCACAAGAGTGAGAAGACAAAAATTATATGAATTGGAAGTACACAGCATTGATCTCAAAAAATGTGTAGAGGATAGTAGGCCCAGAGCAGAAAGTCACTCTCTCTTTTTTCTGACAGAACACGTGAACGTGGAAAAAGCTCTGAACTTGGCCTTTCTCGAATTTCAAACTCTCGATATCTTGGCGACGCGGGACGCATTCTCCGGTACTTGATGCTGCAATTTCGCCGTCGCCGCCGCAGAAGATGATCGCCTCCGCCGCGGGACATGGCCGGCCACGCCGTCGACTCGCTCGCGTCCCTCCTCTCCGCGGCCATGTCGGCTCGCTCCTCTCTCCTCGGCCGAGCCACGCACGCCCGCATCGTCAAGACCCTTCGCCACCCGCTTCCTGCTCTGGTCTTCGACCACCTCACCCACATGTACTCCAAGCTGGACCTCCCCGGCTCGGCCCAGCTCGTCCTCCGCCTCAACCCGACTCGCTCCGTCGTCTCCTGGACCTCGCTGATCTCTGGGTCTGCCCAGAACGGCCACTTTAGCTTCTCCCTGCTTATGTTCGTTGACATGCTGAAGGAGTGCGTTCGGCCTAATGATTTCACCTTCCCCTGCGCGTTCAAGGCCTCTGGCGGTCTTTGCATGCCCGTTACTGGGAAGCAGATTCATGGGATTGCCATTAAGGTGGGTGAAATTGTCGATGTGTTCGTTGGTAGCAGTGCTTTTGATATGTACTGTAAAACGGGGCTTAAAGATGATGCGAGGAAGCTGTTCGACGAAATGCCCCAGAAGAACAGAGTAGCATGGAATACGTATATTTCCAACGCGGTGCTCGACGGAATGCCCCAGGATGGTATTGGCGCATTTATTAAGTTTAGGAGAGTGGGTGGTGTTCCTGATTATATAACATTGTGTGCATTTCTCAACGCCTGTTCGGACACGGCAAATTTAGAGCTTGGTCACCAGCTCCATGGGTATGTTCTTAGAAGCGGGTTGGAGGCGGACATCTCTGTAGCAAATGGATTGGTCGATTTCTATGGGAAATGTGGGGAGCTTAGTTGTTCCGAGATGGTGTTTGATGAAATTCGCGAGCCAAATGACGTGTCTTGGTGCTCACTAATGTCTACGTTAGTGCAGAATCATGAGCAAGAAAAGGCTTGCGTGGCTTTCTTAATGGCTAGGAAAGAAGGGATTCAGCCGACAGATTTCTTGGTATCCTCTGTGCTCAATGCCTGTGCTGGCTTGGCAGGGCTTGAGCTTGGTAGGTCAGTTCATTCACTCGCTATTAAGGCATGCGTGATGGGAAATATTTTTGTCGGCACTGCACTGGTTGACATGTATGGAAAATGTGGATGTATTGAGGATGCGGAAGGTGCCTTCCATGGCATGCGACAAAGAAATCTGATTACTTGGAATTCTTTGATTGGTGGTTATGCACATCAAGGGCTTGCTGATATGGCTGTTGCTGTGTTTGAGAAAATGCTGTCAAGTTGCAGTGAGATGATACCAAATTATGTGACCTTCGTGTGTTTATTGACAGCTTGTAGTCGAGCAGGAAATGTAGAGCTTGGTATGGATATCTTCGCATCAATGAGAAGAAGACATGCAATTGAACCTGGGCCAGAGCATTATGCATGTATTGTGGACCTGCTAGGGCGGGCTGGCATGTTAAAGCAGGCATATGACTTTATCATGAAAATGCCATTTCGACCCACGATATCAATATGGGGAGCCCTCTTAGGGGCCTGTAGGATCCACAGGAATCCAGAACTTGGTAGAATTGCAGCTGAAAACTTATTTCAACTTGATCCAAAAGACTCCGGCAATTTCGTGGTTCTTTCAAATTCATTGGCAGCTGCTGGAAGGTAATCTTATCATTTTAAAATAATGGTGGAACAACTGTTCTATTTTTATTCCTCAGAAAGTGTTCTATAATTATTTTTAAACTCTCATGTGCATATTCATGTATAAAGCAGACAGAATCACGGGCTGTTGCTAGTGAAGATTTCTTTCTTTTCTCGTATGGAAATGCTTCAGGATAAGTGGCAAACTGTGGAGTTTTGCCTAGTGAAGATTTAGAATCCTACTGGCTATGTTCACACTTTGTTTTATATGTATTTCTGCTTGAGGTTTTGATGGAGATATCGGAAGATGTTAACTTTCCCTCTGTGTAATATCTGTGGGGGCACACTTTATTTCACCAGAACCGCTTTCTTGTTTGTGCTTCCTACTAGATTCACCATTTCTACACCCTAAAGGAACGTTTTGATATGTTAACTAATGGCGCTCCAATTTTATCGAATAATGCAGATGGGAGGAAGCCACCAATGTGAGGAAGGAGATAAAGGACATAGGCCTGAAAAAGGGTACTGGCTGCAGCTGGATTGCTGTGAAGAATGAAGTCCATATTTTCCAAGCGAAGGATACTTCTCATGAAAGGAACTCTGAGATTCACGCGACTTTGTTGGAGCTAAAGAGGGATATGGAAGAGGCTGGCTACATAGCCGACCCGACCTACGCGCTGTATGACTTGGAGGAGGAGGAGAAAGTCTCAGAAGTGTGGCTGCACAGCGAGAAGATTGCCCTGGCCTTTGGCCTCATTTCTATCCCCCCAGCAGTTCCAATTAGGATCATGAAAAATCTTAGAATGTGCGGAGACTGTCATAGCGCCTTTAAATTCATTTCACGAATTACTGGGAGGGAACTCATTGTGAGAGACAATGCCCGGTTTCACCAGTTCCTAGCCGGCCACTGTTCTTGTAAAGATTTTTGGTAATCATCATTCTTTCTGAACAATTCCTGGATCAAGTTTATTGAATGTGGTCATCTAAGAGAGAAGATTCCAAAGCTGTACTCTCCTTCCAGTTTTTTCTTGGATATATCTCTGCCAAAGAAAACTTTCAGCCTGATTTCTCAAGAAAGAAACCTTTGAGATATGTGTACCTGGTGAGAATCTAAGCCATTCGCTTTTCGGCAGTTTTATTCTTCATCTCCATAGTGGGATTATTTTAGCATTGGACAGTCTGGATCTCTCGCATGACAGCTGATATAGAGTTCGCCATGATCTTCTGCTCAGCAACCACTTGAACTTTCGCCGAAATTCATTGACTCGAGGTCTCAAGCAAGTTCGACTTTCTTGGTTTGAAGCCGTGCAATTTGTTCATCTATCTCTTGCACAAGAGATGACTTGGAATTTATCTGAGATTGTGATTCTCCTGCTCTCTTCTTCAGCTCATTGAACTCTCTCCTGATGGAAGAAACCTTGTCCTTCATGGCCTAAAGATCTCCAAAAAATTTGGTGGCCTGCTCAGCAATTCCCTTAGTGTGTAGAAAAACCTCGCCTGCTCTGGAAAATTTTTGAGTGACTTCAACTTAAGCAATTGATCGACAGTCAAGATGGGATCGGCTGCGAGTTTCTCTACCTAAAAAAGTAATTACCTCTAGGCACCCTGGGGACAATAAGCATGAGAAATTCAGGGCAAGAATGGAAGAAAGTTTCTTGCACATTTCCTCTACCATATTACAGCCTACATAAGTGAAAGGAGTCTGCACCTGAGCTTCATGATTGTTTGCTGAGAAAGAATATGTTATAAAGACTTTAGATAGTCATCAACATCTTCTTTACACAATTGAGCATGAAGTTCCTGAACATTTCGCACATCTTGTGCCTTGAAATCCTTGGATGCATAGCAACTAGAACTGATACTTTAGTCAAGAGCAATGTCCTCAAGATCAATGTGCTGCTCAAAGCCACATTTCCATTAGGGAACACAAGTCAATTACAGTCTCGTCATTTTTAGCATTGGCTTGAGCTTGTATATTGTAAGATTGTTGTGTGTGCCTCGGGAAGGCTTCTGCCTAGACCTAGGTAAAATTTATTCTGTTTATGCATCACTTGTGGTTTTATAATCTTCTTGTTCTTTCACGTCTCTGCGATCTCCTCATCATTTTCAACTCTTTGCATAAAGGTCTCATTTTTACTGGCCTTCTTCATATATTTTTGACTTTATGTTGGTGTTTTAGATTTTTTTCTGCATGGAAACAAGTGCTCAGGTTCTGAACTTGTTCCTCACATTGGATTTGCGGGGATTTTTGTTTATTGTTACTGTTCTTGACATTCTGAACTTGAATAATGTCCCTCTTACTGGTGATTATCTTGCTAAAGTTTCAATCTTTCTGCTGAACCGGTGAATTGGGGTTTCTGTCTCTTGCCTTTCGAAAGCCTGTTTTAACAAAATACCTGAGTGGAACAGGATATTTTGATGATAGGAGCTAGTTATGTGATTGGGTATTGAATTTTAGCATTATGCTTGTTGCGTTTTATGTTGTTCTAAGATGTCTTTTTCTTTTTCTTTTTTATTTTTAAGCTAGATCGTTGTGCTGCTAGCTCGCAAGCATTATGAAGAAGGGCAAGCAAATAATGGGAAATGAAGTTCCGGGTGAGAAGGCAGTGAAGATCTATGCCTATACCCTATCAAACCTATTCGTTCGGGTGAAGGTTTACCTTATGCTCCAGTAGATTGGCCAAATCTTGGTGATATTTGGTATTGGTGGCTTGGCAATAGGACCTATCATTTTGGATTTTATCAAGACAGGTTCTTATATCTTCCAAACCATCTGTGTGTCAGAGGCCTTAATTGCGGGCAAGTCTTTGCTTAAACGCTATCTCTTTGCAGTTTCCGAACTCAGATGTCAATGAGATCTTTGCTTCTTTTAGCTGGATGGTTTCCTCTACGAGGCATCACTAGACGAAGGTGAGGATTAAGTATTAAATAGCTTTCATTATCTTGTTATTGACCCATCATTCAATTTGGAAGTCCGACGTTTGAGCACATGGAAGGTCTACTATGGTCATAACGTTTGAATAAGCTCTAGTTTGGGATTGCATGATCTGTTCATCTCTTTGGTCAGTTATGGCTTTTGACATTGATTTAAAAAATAAATTGGTTACGAAGTTGGATCTTTATGCAATAGAAGATGCTACAAGAAAAAGGAAAGTTTTAGACGAGCCCAAAGGAGCATAAAAAGTTCAGAAATGCCCAGATCTATAGATAAAATTTTAGTAATATTTATCGCAGAGGAGAAGGATGAGCCCTGCTCTAGGTTAGAAGACAATAAGTTGACAAACTACAAGCTATAATCTTTATGTTTACATTTTGCTATCAGCATCGAGAACAACCAAATATGTGGAGTTTCAGAATACTCCACCGGCCCTGCTATTTCTATTAAGGGAATTTGGGTCAAGTAAGAATTCCAGCATTTCTTCTAGTGGGGAAGTGCTTTAAAACGAACGTTTCAGATTTGTTTTACTATGCCACCTGTAATCTAGGGAACTACTAGTAAATATATTGAGGCTTAGAAAATTTAAGGACTCGATATACTGTCTTTTCCAGATCAATTTCTAGAGAAACCCCTTTTTGTTCATTTGCCACTTTTGATGGAAAACCTGTTTATGTACAGATCTCCAGTTGAGACTAGCAAAATTTAATTTCAACTTCTTGGTTGTCCTGATGTTTAGAAATATGTTCAGATCTCCAAGACTAGCAAAATTTAATTTCAACTTCTTGGTTGTCCTGATGTTTAGAAAAGTACTGGCATTTTGTTCTTATGTAGTTATTTTTGGATCACCCTGACATGCAGATGTGCATCCAGATTTCCACAGGTAACACCGGATGAAATTGCATATAAAAAGCCCCTTATAATTCCAGGAGGATGAAAAAAGCGAGACCAGCTATGTCACAAGCCTTACCTAGGTGCAGAACGCGACAATCTTACAAAATATCAGCTCAAGCCAGCATTAGAAATGACAAATCTGTAATTGACTTGTGATCCCTAGGGATGATCGCACAAGCGAAGTGGATATTCAATTGTGGCTCTGAGCTACAAATTGATTTTGAGGATGTTGTTCTCGACTAAAAGGATTTCGAGGCACAAGATGTGCAAAATGTGCAGGAACTTCATACTTAACTTTGTGAAGAAAATGTTGATGACTGTCTAGAAGTCTTTGGAACACATTCTTCCTCAGCACAATGATGAAGCTCAGGTCCAGACTCGTTTCACTTACGTAGGTTGTAGGTTATGATATGGCGGAGGAAATGTCTACTCATTGCAATAAGCTTTCTTTGATTCTTGCCCAGGATTTCTCATGCTTGGTGTCCTCAAAGTACTTGAAAGATATTAGAATTCAGTAGAGAAGCTTGCGATCGATCCCATGTTGACTGTTGATCAATTGCTTAAGTTCAAGTTGGTTGAAGAAATATCCAAAGCTGTTGAGGTTTTTCTATGCACTAAGGGACTTCGGGAGCAAGAAAATTGCAGTCTTGGATGGATTCTAATTCATTTCTTGTGCAAGAAATAGATGAACAAATTGCACAGCTTTAATCCAAGAAAGCCAAATTTGCTCGTGACCTCGACTCGACGAAGTTGCTGAGCAGAAACTCGACTCGACGAAGTTGCTGAGCAGAAAATCATGGCAAACTCTATATCAGCTGTCGTGTGAGAGATCCAGACTGCCAATGCTGAAATCTCACATGGTAGATGATGAAGATAAAACAAATATTTATATATTAGAACTTTGTTTAAAGTACTTTTTTTTCAATGTTCAAGATTACCCCTAAGGCATTTGTTGAGGGTCATTCTTCACGCTTTGGAATAACATGTCAAAATTTAAATATGTTCTTTTTTAATTTTCAAGACTTGCAAATGTGCTTATTAACTTAATTTTGTAGTCTAAGCTAATGACTCGTGCGACACTTGTTAACAAGATTTTCTTTATTTCTTGCTCAAATTAAGTGACAAAAGTTTCATTTAAATAATTTTTTTTACCTTAAAAAAAATAGTAGCATACTTATGTTTTAGATATAGCTTTCGAGATTCAACAATGCCCGCCCTTTCTACACATCAAAAAGCCACTAAATGTAGAATGACAGTAAAAAGGTTCAATTTACAAAATCCAATTAATTTGACATTATACAAAAAATCGTCGACAGTGAACTTAGTTTTTCTTTTTACAAAAATTATTATGTTCAATTTACAAAATCCAATTAATTTGACATTATTAACGTTCAACTTACAAAAGCTATATGATAGTGAACTTAATTTTTTTTACGTTAATAAAAATCATTGAATTGAAAAAAAATGGCCAAACCACATGGGTTTTATACATCGTTTAAGAGCCTATAACCAAGGGATCGTATCATGTGATTTATCCCTAAGATGCCGTGTGGCAGGTGTTCTTTCCCATTATTACAGCTCCTGAATTTAAGTTCATTGTGCGATGTTGCTCTTTGATATAGAATTTTGTTTGGTGTGATGATCCTATATATCGGCAAATCCTTAATACAGCCCTTTTTTATTTGCCCAAATGACGAATCAGGCGTTGTTCTTACGGCGTGGATTATTACGTGTCGACTTGGAGCGAGACTTGGTAAATCGGTAGAGCAAATGAAAACCGAGGTGAAGCGGAGGACATTGTGGACAGAGGGTCGCTGTCGGTTCGTGGACTGGGCACCGTCATCATCCGCCTGACGCTCCAAACATCAGTCCAACCATCCATAATATAGTACAACTCTCATTCATTCATCTTAACAAAAAACTATATGATTAAAAACTCTGGTGACCTCGACATGATCATCAATCATCTTCTTGACACAGCGAAGCAAAGCATCTTCCAAACAATCCATCCATTCCATCCAACCATCCATCATCATCATCAACATCAGCATCTTCTTCCTCCATCAAGAACAACGTGAACAAAGAGCCACCTCCTCCATTATTGAAGGGAGAAATGCCACCCAGCCCACCCCTCCATTTTTCTATGCTTTCCTCCCTGACCAATCTTTGGCGCAGATCAATCTCTCTCTCTCTCTCTCTCCCACTGTCGGTGCTTCTTTCCCTGTTCTTGATTTTCTTGATATTACTAACATTGGGAACTGAAGCTGACTTAGCAGTTCCACTCTCTTTCGTTCTGCATCGACAATGTCAAATTAATTTGGCCATGTCAAAATTTTATGAACGTTAATAATTTTTTTATTTATTATTTTTATGTTAACAAGATATAGCTTTCAAGATTCAACAATGCCCGCCCTTTCTACACATCAAAAGGCCACTAAATGTAGAATGATAGTAAAAAACTTCAATTTGCAAAATCCAATTAATTTGACATTATACAAAAGATTATATATAGGGATAAGTGAGGAGCTTTAGTTTGTTGGACTATCACTTTTGTATTTTATCTCAAAATTACAATTTACTTTTAAATAAATATGCTATAGATATATTTATATAGATGCTTGCAAAAAATTCTTCAAATACGTACAAATCTCACACTTGCTGTTAAATGTTCAATTTTACGCAAGGCATCCGATCTATCTGGTACTTGAAAGGTTTAAGTTTGATGAGCTTATCATTACAACTCCAACATCAATAAAAAAAATTGGAAAGTCTTTCTACACAAAGGAACATACATCCAAGCATATTACTCGTGAAAAATGGTCTAAACCTATAAACTCATGGAAGATGTTGACTCATTCAGCATTAAAGTATCACGATAAATATTGTTTAAATCATTCGATTGAGAGATTAAAACCCAAACACAAAAGTCATGTTTTGAATAAATGTGATCAAGAGCCGATGGTTGCACCTAAGCCTATCGAGGCACCCTCAAGCCAAGTGGGCACGAGGGGCACCATTGGACAAACTTGGACAATGCCATTCAACAAGAGATTCTGGTCTGGCCTGACCCGACTTGAAGCATCGAACATCACTCATTCAAGTTGGGTCAAGATTTGGACAACTCATCAAAAGCTTGTCCTTTTCTTGAAAATATATCGTTTAAGGTACCAAAAAAGTACCGAAACATTAATAAAATATTAAGAAGGAAAAAAAAAACACCAAAAATCTCAAATTTTGCCTAAAATAAAATTCTCCAAATTTTTTTGTGGCGTGAAAAAAATTATGAAGTTTCTAAAGCAAGTAACACATTTACTCTAAATTTTTTTTATGGTACAAAAAACCTTGAACTTTTATTCGTGTGACACATCTATTCTAAATTATAGGGTATTTTGATCTTTTACTTTTTAAAATTTGTTTCTTTTTTTCTTCTTGTTCTTTTTTCCCTCCGACGACTTCGCCATGGCCAGTGGAGAGAAGAGAAAAAAAAAAAAAAGGAAAAATAAAAAGAATAAGATAAAAATACTTTTAATGAGATAAATGTATCGCGGTTTGTAGAGTTTGGGGTTTTTTATGTTATAAAAAAAGATATGGAGTCATTACTAAAAAAAAATTGAGGTAAATTTGCCACCTGGGCAAAGTCAGGGATTTTTTGTGGTATTTTCCCTATTAAGAAAGAACGAGAAAGAACAAAAGCCGGAGCTTCTCTCTGATTCAGTCTCTTCCATCCACTTCCTCACCGGACCAGAAACCGACAAACCATGGCGGCGAAGGGAGCGTGCCTCAACCACGTCTCGCGCGAGTCCTCCGACATCCGGCGTTTGGCTGAGTTCTACAAGGAGGTCTCTCCCCCCGCCGCCGCCGCCGCCGCCGATCGGGTCTTTCTCCATTTCTTTGTTGGGTCCTGAACTGGCTTCCTTTGCTGGGTTGCAGATTCTTGGGTTCGAGGAGGTGGAGAGCCCCGACTTCGGGTTCAAGGTGATATGGCTGAGCTTGCCCTCCACGGGCTTCTTCTTCCACCTCATCGAGCGCTTGCCGGAGGCCAGGCTCCCCGAGGGCCCCTACAGCGCGAGCTCGCCGACCGTCGACCCCAAGTACCTCCCCCGGGGCCACCACGTCTGCTTCAGCATCGCCAATTTCGATTCTTTTGTGCAGACCCTCAAGGTGAATTCTTTTCTTACTCGGTCGACAGGATGTTGCATTTGATATCTTGGGTGCGTTCGAATTCTTGGAATTGGAGCGATGGCGGTCGTTTAGGAGGTCTGGTCATTGTAGTAGCCCTGATAGGCAGATGGGCAGTGTTTCGATATGAATTAGATTCATATGTCTGATGAATGCAGTGCTTGCGGATGTGATTTTGGAGGCCATCTTGATCATGATCTTTTCCTCGCGTAAGCTTTGCTGTTTGCGCTTGGAATTCTTCTGGGATGGTTGTTGTGCTGCTCGATTTGTTTTCAAGTCAATTTGGCTGCTGCCAAAATAGTAGGGAAAGTTTGAATTTTAGATAGTTTGGCACGAACATTTTGGCATAATGTTTGGTGATGTTTTATGTTGGAGTTCAGTATATTCTTTTACATACTGTTTTCGTTGCAATTCATTTAGCGATCCATGGTTGTGCAGGAAAAGGGGATTGAAACTTTTCAGAGGGCTCTGCCGAATGGCAAGGTTAAGCAGATCTTCTTCTTCGATCCGGATGGTAAGCTTTTTTAGCTGCATTGTCCCTCACTGCCACTGAATTGGCATCTTGCCTTCCTCTGCGAAACTATTTTCTAATAAACATAGAATCCGTGAGTTGTGCGTTCTTGTTCGGGAAATAATTTCAATGTATCTTTCTGTGTCCAGGTAATGGCGTGGAGGTTGCGAGCAGGGAGGATCCTTGATTGGTGGTAGCTGTTCGTCGAATGAAGAGGAGGTCGGGATGTGGTGGTTTGTATGTAAGAAACTATTACAAGACTTGTGAAATAGAATAAGTAGTACCCATGACCCATCATCCTGTGAACACAATTCTATCTTTCGTGATCCCGATTCGCAACACAATCTGAACTTGATATTTGTATTGCTCTATGATCACTTGCGGTTGTGCATCATGCTGTTTCAGTGCGACCAAAACCAAAATCCATTACAAATGAACAAGTATGATCCCCTTGTGGTGTACATATCATGCTGCCAAAACATCGAGTTGGCTATAGCAGGCTTTGAGAATTGCTGGTCTTTACATACTTAAACTCTGTTTGGAAAGTTATGAGAATGGGTAGGAGGCTTGTGGGATTCGACGGGTAGGGATGGCTATATTTCCAGGAAGTGTTTGGCCTGCTTGTGCTTGGAAAGAAAATGGCTAAACTCCAGTTCTTCCACTTAAATTCATTGATTCGTCAAGATACAAGTTTGTTTATGTCACAAGAAGTTAGGAATACAATGGAAGATCCCATTTTGAAATCTAAGATCCAGAGTTAATGGAATTCACTCATTCAGAATTTGTTTGGTTGAGAAAACAAACATAATTTCTTCATCACATAATATTCGATAAGATATATAAAGGGTGGGGTGAAAGAATTTGAGGAGAAGAATATTAAGGGGCTGTTTGGTAACCATCCAAACAATACTCGATTTTGATTTTTTGTTTCCGGGAGTAGTTTTGGAACAGAATCGTGTTTGGTAAAATTGTTCGGAATAGAATCAAGAATAAAAAAAAAGTTGATTATTTGTTCCCGAGAACAATTCTAGAATTAAATCTACCTAATTTTCCCTTTTTCCTTCTCTTTCTTCTTTTATTTATTTTTCCTCTCTTGTTCTTCAAGCGCCATTGTCATTTGCCGCCACCTCCTGCCGAACGCTGCTGTTTGTCGCCCATCGCTGCCGCTCGTCGGTGAGGCCGCCGATCGTTGGCGAGCTCGCCAAAGGCTCGCCCAACCGTCGGCGAGGCTTGGTGAGCTCGCCCAACTGTCGGTGAGGCTTGGCGAGCTTGTCGGAGGCTCGCCCAGTCGCTGGCGGGCCTCCCTCGGCCACTGGAGAGCCTCACCCAGATTTGGCGAGGCCGAGCTTGCCTAGTCAAGGCTCGACTGAGCCTCGCATAGCTGCTGGCGAGGCTCGGTCAACGAGGCACGGCCTCGTCGAGGGCCGGCGACGCTCTGATGAGGTCGCTGGCCCTACTAGTTGCCGGTCGTCCCAAGGCTGGCAATCAGCCACCTTGAAGAAGAAGGAGGAAGAAGAAGAAGATGGGGAGGAAGAAAGGAAAAAAAAAGGAAAAAATTGATACAATTATTTAAAAAATAAAAAAATTGATTTGAAGTATGAATGGAAGTTTTGCTATATATAGAATACATATTTAATTTTGTATTTTAATTTATTATTTAGTATTTGTATTTATAGTTTATACTAGTTTATTATTTACTATTTAATAAAAATTTGATTAGTTAATATGTTTATTACTTAGTATAAATATAATTAATCAATAAAACTTCTATAATTTGATAAAATTTTAGAATTGAAATAGAAATTTTATGTAGTTACCAAACGCATTTCTCTTCTTTTTATATTAGAATTATAAATTTTGTACAGTTATCAAACGTGTTCTTTTACTTAAAAATTGTTAGAACGAGAATAAAAAAGAATCATTTTTGATTAGAATCTATTCCCGGAAACAGAATTGTTACCAAATGCGCCATAAATATCCCCTACCTCCCTCTTTCACAATAGAGTACCTCTCGTTCTCCATTTGAGTTCTCGTCACCTCCTTCACAAAATAAATAATTTGAAAAATAATTTCTTAAAAATGATAATTTATATTTTTAAGAGAATATTTCTCAAATTAACTCACCTCCTTCACAAAATAAATAATTTGAAAAATAATTTCTTAAAAATAATAATTTATATTTTTAAGAGAATATTTTTCAAATTATTTATTTTTTATGAAGTAAATGCATCCTTAATGTTAGTGTTACGCCTCGATTCTCGGGTACGCACACATCCTTCTGCTTTTGGTCAATTTTATAATGCGATATTTCAGGATTATGTATCGCCGACCCTTTCATTTATTAAGCACATGCGGAAGCAGTTATAAATCCCAGACAATTATAAGGATAGAAAAGCAGTGCCCTGGGCCGGGGGCCCCACCGCCGACCCCCAAGCGCGGGTAAGACGCGCGTTATGCATTGAAGATCGCTTCCACGAAGGTTCGAATCGATAGGATAACCAACGCCACCGCGGGCGGTGGTGCAGTGCCATATTTTTCATATTGAAACTTATAACCAAACTTTTATACAAAACCAAACTTTTATTCACAAATTAACATTCACATCAAAATAGAGTTATTGAAACTCAAGACCCCTCTCGTATTATATAAGATTTCTCCTCCTCGCTCCTCCAAACTTTTATAAAAACCGGGCTGCCTATACACGAGTACTTCTAGCTATTCACAACTTTTTACTATTAACTCTATTCAATTCCATTCAAAATAGAGTGATCAAAAGATGTCGATTAGACCATAGATCATCATCACTCGTTATATAATCTCCAATAGTACACTTAGTCGTATTCAAGACCCCTCTCAATGTGATGTTCAATATATTCTTCTTTTAAAAATCCTTCTCCTCATGTTTCAATCTATGAGCAGATCAATTATCTCCTACGGGTATGATCACTTATCGCCACACGGACATGATCAATCATCGCTACATAGGCTTGATCAATTATCACCACGGAGTATGATCAATATTCACTAATTTAAAAATTCAAAGATTTCTTCTCATCTTTTATCATCATTGATAAGATATCGTGCGTGGGTACACGATTGGCCTTAGCCAAAATATAATAATTTCGTTTCCACAAATCCCACCACTATTTGCGTCCATCAAAACACTTTTGGTGCTGTCAACCGACACTCGATTTTTTCCAATTAATTATCCAAATTAATTAATCCAGGAAAATAATCTTATAATCACAATTAATTCATTTCAACACAAAATAAAGCTCGATTAAATAAATGGACTGCACCACGATGATCGAAATTCCGGTCGTCGGATAACCCAGCCTTAATTTCCAAAAAAAAAAAAAATTTAATTTCGAAAATTAATAATTAATTACAATAAATCCAATTTAGCTCAAATTAAAGTCCATTTAAATAAATGGATTGCACCACGATCATCAGCATAAAATTTCGGTCACGGGCCATCCCAGTTGAATTTTCGGAAAATAAATAATTATTTAATTTAATTCAGAAAAATAATATTTAAATACCAAAAATTCCACTTAGGCCCGAAAAGCCTAATTGAAGCCCACTAAGGGTCGGGAAAATTCCCAAGATACTTTCAGTAAATAGTAGACCACGTCTACTTGCTAAATGCACACTCAATTTGTCTGATTCGCATCACAATTGACTAATAAACATTAATCCATACTAATCTAACCACATAAACCTAATTAATTAAAACTAAACAACCCTTAAGCGGAATTAACCAACTAATCAGGGATTAGTGAGATTACAAACCGGAATCGCGCTCAAGTCGGACCAATCCGCGGGGACGACGCGAGGAATGATAAACTCCAAAGTGGGCCTCGGGTTCGGGGCCCAGAAACGGCCCACGAACTGGTTGAAAACCCACTCGCGAGTTTGCTGGTTCGGTTGCAAAACAGAGAGAAAGAGAGAGGGTTGGGGGCGGCAAAGGGTCAGGAAGGTAGGCGGCAGTCCGGCGAGGCTGCACAGCGGCTCCGACGGCTTGCTCAACCACTCACGGTGGCTGAATAGAGGCCGAATAGAGGCTGGATAGTGCGGGGGAGAGGCGGTAGCGAGCGACAAACGCAGGGTGGAGCGCACGGCGTGCGTGGGCGGGCGTCGCACGAATAGAGGTCCGGCTCCAGTGCGGTAGCGACGAGCGGCTGGCTGCTGCTCTTGCTTCGGTTCGCTTCTGTCTTTGCACAAACCAGAAAGGAGAAGAAGGAGGGCAGCGACAGCCGAGGGATGCGAGGGAGAGGCGAAGGCGGGCGGTGGGTGGCGGAGCACGGGTGGCGACGGCGAGTTGCTCCGGTCTTCCCCTCTCGGCGCTACTGTCTCCGTTTCTTCTTCTGCCTTTTGTTTCCGTTCGAACAGAGGGGGCGAGAGAGAGAGAGTCGAGAGAGATGGAGAGATGAGAGAGAAAGAAGAAGAGATGAGGATTGACTAGTCAAAAAAGAAAAAGAGAGAGAAAAGGCAAAGTGGAAGACAACAAGGGGGCGGTCGGTGGGGAGGGTTTTCGCACGAGGGGGAGGGGAGAGGAGAGAGAGAGAGAGAGAGAAAAAGGGGAGAGAGAGAAAATAAATTAAATAATAATATTTTTCTTATTTTTCTTTTCTCTTTCCCTTACTATTTTCTTTTTGGTCTTCAATATTTTCCTCCGATAATTTCTTTCTTGAAATTTTTGACTCGTCAATAATTTGACGGACGATGAGATAGGATCCTAAAAATGAATTGTAACACGCTCGAATATTCGATTCTCGAAACTAAATTAAATTTCATGGTTAGAATCGATCAGACGTGATTTTAGCCCAATTCAACTAATTAGGTAGCTTTTAGGGATTTTATCGCGGATACATCCCTTAATGGCTTCACCCAATAGGTAAGTTAACTCATGAGTGATCAGTTAAGAAAAAAAGGACCATAAACACGTCGACAAAATGCCCATTTCACTTTATTGAAAGCGTGGTCGAATTTCAGGATGTCACAGTTAGCGACGCACTTATGTCGCATTGGGTTTTTGAAATGAGATGAATTGAATCTCCTATTTTTTGATGGGATGAACCTGACGAACTATGATGTCTTCTCTTGGTGGCATTTCCCTTGGCTTCATCGCAAATAGCCAAACTCCTAACGATAGCAAAAGATCAGTTGATTTCAGGTTTCCAATTTGATCCGATATTCTAGTACGTTTTTCCCTTTCTTTGCTGCCATCAAATTCCACTTTTAGACTAAAGAAGTTTCGCTTGAAGATGCGTCTTATAATGGACAGATTTACAGTGTCCCCTTGCAAAATGGTGCGACTTGATGCCTGAATTCATTTTTGCATTCAACACCGACTTTATTAATTTGTCAGAAGTAAAAAAAAAAGAATGCGAAAAAGTAACAAGCCAGGTGGTTTGCCCCAAAACGCGTCACGTCCTCTGAAGTTCCACGCGTAAACATTTCGGTCGGCAAGTCTCGAGCAGCCACGTCTGCTCAGTGCGGCCATGTGTCTTGCCACGGATCACTCCCAAACCCCCACGACGAAAGCCATGTCACTGGAGCTCTTCATAAAGGACAAAACCGCCAACGTTCGTCCGTCGTGGAACGCGAGTCAACGTAGTTAGCAAGCGCGCCATCGAAGGTAAAAATGAGCTAGGACCAGCCGCGGAGGATTTTTGTTTTTTTGTTTTGTTTTTGTTTTTTTTGTTTTTTGTGCTGGAGGAACCGGCTTGCAGCCTACAGCCGCGCCGTAAACCCCCAGGTGACACTTAAGCATGAGGACCCACCACCCCTAAGTCACACTTAATACACCTAGCGCCTCCCCTGGGTTTTGAACCCTTCACCTCTTCGTTTATCGTTACTGTTCTTGACACTCTGAACTTGAATAATGTCCCTCTTACTGGTGATTATCTTGCTAAAGTTTCAATCTTTCCGCTGAACCAGTGAATTGGGGTTTCTGTCTCTTGCCTTTTGAAAGCCTGTTTTAACAAAATACTTAAGTGGAAAAGGATAGTTTGATGATAGGAGCTAGTTATGTGATTGGGTATTGAATTTTAGCATTATGCTTGTTGCGTTTTATGTTGTTCTAAGATGGCTTTTTCTTTTTTTTTTTTTGCTAGATCGTTGCGCCACTAGCTCGAAAGCATTATGAAGAAGCGCAAGCAAATGATGGGAAATGAAGTTCCGGGTGAGAAGGCAGGGAAGATGAACAATCTATGCCTATACCCTATCAAACCTATCCATTCGGGTGAAGGTTTACCTTATTCTCTAGTCGATTGGTCAAATCTTGGCGATATTTGGTATTGGTGGCTCGGTAATAGGACCTATCATTTTGGATTGGGATAAGTGCTGCGGAAGTCCTAAAATTTGTCATAAAAGTGCATTTCAGTTCCAAAACTTGCAAAAAGTTCATTTCAGTTCTAAAACTTGTCGAAGCATTACACACGAGTCCTAAAATTGATGCCGTCTAATTTCTTAACGGAAAAAGCTGACTTGGCCTCCGCGTGGCTTTTTTTAATCGTTTCTCTCTCCTCCATTGCGAATAGTTTAAAAATAAAATGCCACGCATGCAAAACGACGTCGTGTCTCCTCTTCTTCACCATCATGTTACCACCCCTCTGTCTGTACGTCTTCTTCACCGTCGTGTTCCCCCTCCCCCCTCCGTCTCTACGTCTTCTTTCGCTATTCCGAGTGTCTCCTAAGCCCTAAATCGAATTCGTTCGAACCCCTAAGCCTCAAATCGAGTTCGTTCGAACCCTAAGCCCCAAATCGAATTCATCCGAACCCTAAGCCCCAAATCGAGTTTGTCCAAACTGTAGTTCTCTTGCGATTTGGGTCCTCATCAACCTTGAGTTCGACACTTGTTGTGAGTTCTTGTTCTTTCTTTTGACGATTGCGAGTTCGTGCGAAGACCTCTCTTGCGGGAGTCTCGACATCTCAGCGGCGAAGCGATTGGCGTCAAGGACGACGACAAGGTCAGCGACGGTGATGGCGACTCCTCCTCACGCAGGTATCGCTCTCTGCATTATAGCATTTTGGGTATTCATCCAGTGTATATGAAAAGAGAGATGTTTTTTGGAGATTGAAAACATCTCATAAATCTTTCAAGTAAACACGTTGCATTATGCAAAAGTTACTTATATGAAGATGTTATGAAAGAATCATAATATAGCTAATATACTTGACACGCGGACCCCTGGAGTGCCATAAGTTGGTACAAAGGGACATTTAAGTGCCAAAAGTTACGAAAGGTACACTTAAGTGCCAAAATCGGAGCAAAATGGATCACTTGAGTGCTAATCCGGCCAAAATCCGACCAAAACGCTGACATGGCGATTTTCCGGCAAGGCAAAGACAAACCGACGCCGTTTTAGTGTTGACGTGGAAAAATATATAAAAATTAATTAAATTAAATTTATTTAAAACATTTAAAAATAACAATTTTTAATATTTAAAAGGAGGGGGGGTCGAGTCGCTGCCGCCTCCCTAGCAGCACCCTGGCTAGGGGGAAGGGTCGACCGGGGTCACCGGCCCTTGGCCGGGGCCCGGCGACCTCGGCCGATCGGCGGTAAGGGCTCGCGAGGCCTCGCCCAGATTCGATCGGGCCAAGGGTTGCCACCCGCTAAGGGGTCGCCGGCGACCCTTGGCTTCGTCGGGCGAGGGCTCGCGGGCCCTCATCGCCGGTCGGTCGGGGTCGCCGGCCCCGGCCCTTCCCCTGGCCAAGCGCCGCGGGGAGGCGGCGGCGACGGCCGGGGCGAGCCCTCGGCCGTCTCCACCCCCTCCCCCTTTTAAAATTTTAATTTTTTTTGAATTTTTTAAATATTTATATTTGTATTTTTAAATATTTTAAGTAAATTTAGTTTTAAATTAAATTAAATTAATTTTTACATTAATTTATTGCCACGTCAATGCAAAAACGACATCGTTTTTGCACTATTTGGCCACGTTAGTGTGCAAAACTGTGTTGTTTTGCACTTCTTTGGCTGTAAATTGCACACATTAGCACTTTGGCCGGATTTTGGCCAGAGTAGCACTTAAGCGTCTCATTTCTTTTTGAATGTGGCATTTAAGTGTACCTTTCGTAACTTTTGGCACTTAAGTGTCCATTTGTATCAACTTATGGCACTTGAAGCGTTATTTTGCCTAATATACTTCTATTAGGTTCCTATAATACGAAGCCCAGAAGAATGAGGGCGCCAACATCTGAATCAAGTGGCGTAACTCCTAATGAGGTCAACTCGGAGCCAACATGTTATTGTGGTCTTCAATCGCCAATTCTGATGGCAAAGACAAGGAAAAACATAAGAAGAATGTTCCATGTCCATGGATGTGTTAAGTTTAATAGTCCAAGTTGCTGCAGTTTCTTCATGAGGGTTGATCCAAAGATACCAGATCATGTGAGGGACATGATAGTTGACCTACTTGAAAGAAATCAAGTATTGTGTGAATCAAGCCAATCAAGGCGTGACGAAGTTGATGTGAGCTCATTGCTAGCTGATGAAGACTCAAAAGGCGAAAAATAGACATTTAAAGGAGGAGCTCGCACGAGTAAAGAAAGGAAATATGCTATATCAATCGGCATTCATTCTATGCATGTGTTATATTGCTGTATTGGTTATATGTAATGTGAAAGTTGGTGGGAATTTTCTAAGTCTTCCATAATAACTTGTTTCTAAGTTTGTAAGTTTGAACGTTAGTTATGGATAATTGAGATGGGAATGAAATGTGATGTGAGTTTGTAGTTTGCAAGACCGGTTCTTGCCATGCGAGAAATTACTTTCGCATTGAAAAATGTTGCTTGATTTGTGTGCTTGTCAATAGCTTATATGAGCTATTGCCACCATAATAAATGTGGAACCTATTAACAATCCTATTAACAATGTATGGGAAAGAAACAATCCTATTAACAATGTATGGAAAAAAAGATGACAAAAGTATTGAAAGAATGAAAATTCTTCATTGCCAATTTCAATAATCACATATTAACAATCCTGAAGAGCAACCACTTTCGTGCATTATCCAAACCAAAACCAAGCATCCCACATAATTCGTTGAAACATGATTCATTAACAAAGCAACATGCTTACATTTTCAGCGCACAAAAAGTTTTATTCAACAAAATGCCCACACTTGCAGTGCACAAAAAAATATTTTCAACAAAATATGCACTTTTAGTGCACAAAAGGTTCTATGCACAAACGCTACGTCTCATACAGAAAATCAGCTAATAATTGACATAAATTTACCTAACAACACCAATTTCAGCAAACATATCAATCCAATATGATGGTCTCCGGTGGTCCAATAGGTTTAGCCTTCACTTTATTCATAATTCTGGTGCTTTTCCTTATATATGGTCTCGCAACGATAAGCTTTGGAGGAGTTGTTGTAGCCTGAGATGATTGAGCCTGGGCATTGGCTTTAGGTTGCAATAGTGGCTTCCGCTTTAGAGGAGTTGTTGTAGCCTGAGTTGACTGAGCCTGGGCACTGGCCTTAGGTTGCAATAGTGGCTTCGGCTTCATTACAATGTGTTTTCGAGGAGCTGCTTGGGGCTGTGATGGTGCCTTTCGCTTTAAATCAAGATGGTTCTAAGCTCTTGTAGCTTGAGATGACTAAGCTTAGGAACTGGCCTCAAGTTGCGATAATGGCTTTGGCTTTATCGTAACATGCTTTGGAGGAGCTAATGTTGCACGAGTTGATTGAGGTTGGGAACTTGGCTGGGGTTGTGATGGTGCCTTTCGCTTTAAACCAAGATGCTTCTGAGTTCTTGTAACTTGAGATGACTGAGCCTAGGAACTAGCCTCAGGTTGTGATTGTGCATTTGGCTTCATTACAACGTGCTTTGGAGGAGCTACTATTGCATGAGATGGCTGAGGTTGGTAATTGGCCTTCGATTGTAATAGTGGCTTTGGCATCACCACAATTTGTTTTCGAGGAGTTGCTGATATATGATATGACTGAGGTTGTGCACTAACTTAGGAATGCACCTTTGCTGTTGATGTAGCTCTTCAAATTGCCCCTTTGTCCGGTAGGTTAACGATTCTTGTACCAGTTGTATTAGGTTACATAAGAACGAGCATGTTTTTAGCTTAAGGAGATAAGCAATTGCTATTAGAAAATTTTAAAAATATTACTCACCTTGAGAATATGAAGGTTTGTCATAAGATTTGCATCAACACCCAACCCTATCATTTTCATCCTCTTGGCCTATGATTCTCTTTGTATCATGTCATTTTTAATGGCAGGTCTTTTAAACTGAAATAATAAAAAATTCATTCAACATGAGAATGTAGTCACAATACATGTATGCTTGGGGGTTGAGATATTACTCACCGGAATTTTTTCAGGTCTATGCTTAGCCATGATATTGGCCGGTGCACAATAAATGCCTTTACTTTGATAAGAACGAACTTCACCAAAAGCATTGGCCTCACCACTACATCCTCTAACATCAGCACTAACCTGAGCAGAAGTAGTGGCACTACATTTTCTTACATTTGAAGAAGCACTACACCCTCTTACATCTGCACTAGCCTGAGCAGAAGCATTAACCCACTGTTGTCTTCTATTGAATTTGGCATTTGCAGAAGCATTGTCATGGCATTCGGATCCTCCTTCAGTTACGCTTGTCATTGCTTTAGCTTTAGCCTAAAAATATATTCATAATTACTAAATTGGAACCTTGACATATAAAACTTACAATAATGGTTAGATGACAACTTGTCTTTTTCCGAGCCTTGATCCAGTGGAATTAGCCTGAGATTGAGCATGAGCATTGGATGTACTTGCATTGGCACGAGCATTGGATGTACTTGCATTGGCCCGAGCATTGTATGTACATACATTGGCTCGAGCATTGGCCTGAGAAGCACATATTAAGCATTGATTGACAACATGTTAAAGTGACATGCCCAATATTAAGATGATAAGTTAGTTGAGGAAATACCTTTTTTAAAGGACATTCCTTGCAGTTATGTCCAATCACATTGTAAGCAGAACAAGTAATTTGCTTACATTCTCGAGTCATTCTATTACCTCTTATAAGTTCAATCGGTTGCTTTCTTCTATTCCTTTTTGGCTTACTAGGCATGTTCTTCATTGGTGGGGGTTGAGGAGCTTCTTTATTGGCTTTATTTCAAAATTTTGTCCTCTCATTGTAGGCAGCATGAATTGATAAGCATTTAGATACTTTCCCTTGTTGAAGCACTCAGCTAGATAGTCAGTCATCTCATTTCTCTTATAGTGAATTGCACAAATGGCATGGCAACATGGAATTCCATTAAGTTCCCAAACTCTACAAGAACAAGTTTTTAAATTCAAATCAACAACATATTTGTCATCACCTTCCGTAATCTCATAGCCTTCATTTTCATTCCATATCAAATGTCAATACCTACTAGCAGTTGTATTCTCACGTAACTTATGCATAATCCTTGGACCATAATTTCTAGTCCACCTAGCACATCCATCCCTCTGAGTATGCATTCTATTTATAACCATGATTATAATATCCTCCAGCATACTCACAATGACCTTGTGCCTAGCTTCCACACACTTGCCATTAAAAGCCTCACTAAGATTATTATCAACAATATCACATTTAATGTTGGTGTCAAACAAAGCTTTGCACCAATGTTTTGGCTCAATATGGAATAAATCATCATGACCTTCATGAGTCATTTCCTTCAAACTCTGTCTATGTACCTCGAAATCTGACATATTATTACTCTTGACACATCTCCAAAATTGTCTCATCAACGGTTTTCCTTTGTATTTTTTACCCCAGTTGGAATACATGTGCCTTGCACACATCCTATGCTCTGCATTTGGCAAAAGTTCAGCTACAGTTTGGACGAGACCCTGACAAATACCCAAAAAACAGAAAATATATATGAAAACAGAAAGAAAAGCGTTGTAATATCACAATCAATTTACAAATGAAAACAGAAAAAAAAAAGCATACATTTTGTTGGTCACTTATCAAAGCTATCCGTCACCATTACACATATCGAGGTCTGACTTCAACAATTCAATAAACCAAGTCCATGTGTCCTTATTCTCGATTTTTACCTCTGCCCATGCCACTGGATATATTTGATTGTTAGCATCCCTTCCTACGGCACATAACAACTCCTCTTTTATCAAACCCCTCAAAAAACATCAATCTAATCCAATGATCTTCCTACATCTAGCCAAAAAACCTTTCTTGCAAGCATCAAAGCAAATGTAAGCCCTATCAAATAATGATAGAGAATTTGGCAATGGCCTTTCAACTTTCAATTTAAAATTGCTTGAAGGGCTTGTAGTGTAAAGCTCTCCCAAGTAGTCGTACGTTCGTGTATATTCCTTCTTGTAATTGCCTTGTAGTTCCTTCAATACTTTCATATTTGTTCACTCACATTGACTCACAGTGACATTTACTCCCAGCTGTTCTCTAACTAATTTCTTTAATTCAGGTGTTTTGATTTTGGGTATTGCAGAAATGAGAATCATGAAGTGCTTAGCTAAAAAAGTACTAGACACTCTCTTATTCTTAAAAGTGATACTGCATACATGCTGATTTACGTACATTTTCAAATGAAATGACCCAATTTTGCTATCAAGAGCACCATAGATCATCCACTTACAATTTTCCTGGGCACACTTGGCTCTTACAAAGCTTTTTATGTTCTTAGTGTATTTGATTGCTCTTTGCTCAACCACAAAATACTTCAAAATTGCATTTTTGAATTTGCATCCTCAAATGTCATGCCAACAGTAAATACTAGATTTGTACTACTTTGCTCATATGATGTGAACCTACTTCTCCTCCTTGAAATAGCATCAACCTCTTCGTCACCCTCATCATTTAAAATTGATTGAAGACTGTCTTCCTCATCTGAATCGGCATACTCTATTTCGTACCAAAAATTATTTAACGATTGAGCCCCATCTACAATTGGTGGTTGGGAAGTACCAGTTGCCTCATTATAATCACCAATTTTGAGCCTACGTCTTGCTGAAAATTCCTTTAATTTTTTCCTTGCATCAATTAGCTCGAAATCATCATCGTCACTCGATTGTTCCACATCCACCAAATTATGTGCATCATCATCCTCTTCCTCATCTACATCCCTATTGGCATCGTCATTATCAATATTTTCAATCACATTAAACGTACCTCCAGTTTCCATCTCAACACCCCCCATCTCAACTCCTGTCTTTTCATCATCAACATGCTCAACATATAGCTTAATATTTTCAGAGCACAGATGATGATAAAATAGATCCATCACATCAGAGTTATCCCATAAATACCTAAGAGTTATTCTGTCTACAAGAGTCGTACTTCCAGGAACTCTGTAAAAGAGTTTCTCTATTTTACGCACATCCAAAGCCTTAATAGCTTCAATTATACTAGATAGTGAACTCATACTTAAACTTATTTCAGCAATATCAGCCCTTCCACCTAGGTATTCCAACGGTGGGCCAACTTTAAATTTACCTTAATAGCGAACAGTGGCATAAACTTTGTTCTTGACCATTGGACCTACAAGGGAATAGAAACAAAAAGCAGAGCACTTTCAATCATCAAATTATTGAAGCAATGTTCAAGTTCTAAATTGAAGATATTTTTATAAAAGACTAACAATCAATACAGAAATAGCAAATTAGCATAATGCGCTTTACAACCACAATGTAACTACATGATCAATAGTGAGAGCGAAGGACCTATTGTCGCCTTTTAGTAGGCAATGTTCTAATTTGCAGCAATGTTCTAATTTATCGTAAGAATTGGAAAATACAAGACAACCATAATGCAGAGAGTAAAACGCCGCTATAATGTAGAGAGTAAACGCATTTGCAAAACAAAAACAAAAATCATAATATTACCATCACATATGCTGTAATGTAGAGAGCGATAACTGTATGAGGAGTCGCCATCGCCATCCCCGATGATGCTCACTCCGCCGTTGAGACGTCGGGATGCTCGCAAGACACGTCTTTGCACGAACTTGCAATCGTCAAAGAAGATAACATAAAGTTGATGTGTGTCAAACTCGAGCTCTCTGAACTCCAAATAATGAAGAAATGAGGACACCAACTGACGTCGTTTTGCATAATGCAGAGATTAAAGCATTTTTGCAAAACAAAAGAAATCGTAGCATTACCATGAGATACCCAAAATGCTATAATGCAGTGAGCGATACTTGCGTGAGGAGGAGTTGCCATTGCCGTCGCTGACCCTGTCGTCGTCCCCGACACCAATCGCTTCGCCGCTGAGATGTCGAGACTCCTCCAAGAGATGTCTTCGCACGAACTCGCAATCGTCAAAAGAAAGAACACGAACTCACGACAAGCATCGAACTCGAGGTCGATGAGGACCCAAATCGCAAGAGAACTGCAGTTCGAACGAATTTGATTTGGGGTTTAGGGTTTGGACGAATTCGATTTAGGGCTTGGGGTTCGGACGAACTCGATTTGGGGCTTACGGTTCGGACGAATTTGATTTGGGGCTTAGGGTTCGGACGAATTCGATTTGGGGCTTAGGGGACACTCGGAATAGCGAAATAAGACATAGAGACGGAGGGGGGAGGGGGAACACGATGGTGAAGAAGACGTACAGACGGAGGGGTGGTAACACGATGGTGAAGAAGAGGAGACACGATGTCGTTTTGCATTCGTGGCATTTTATTTTTAAACTATTCGCAACGGAGGAGAGAGAAACGATTAAAAAAAGCCACGCGGAGGCCAAGTCAACTTTTTCCGTTAAGAAATTAGACGGCGTCAATTTTAGGACTCGTTTGTAACGTTTCGATAAGTTTTAGAACTGAAATAAACTTTTTGCAAGTTTTAGGACTTCCCTTTTGGATTTTATCAAGACAGGTTCTTATATCTTCCAAACTATCTCCGTGTCAAAGGCCTTAATAGCAGGCAAGTCTTTGCTTAAACGTTATCTCTTTGCAGTTTCCGAATTCAAATGTCAATGAGATCTTTGCTTCTTTTAGCTGGATGGTTCCTCTACGAGGCATCACTAGAGTGAAGGTGAGTATTAAGTATTAAATAGCTTTTGTTATCTTGTTATTGACCCATCATTCAATTCAGAAGTCGAACGTTTCAGCACATGGAAGGTCTACTATGGTCATGACGTTTGAATAAGCTCTAGTTTGAGATTGCATGATTTGTTCATCTCTTTGGTCAATTATGGCTTTTGACATTGATTTAAAAAATAAATTGGTTAAGAAGTTAGATCTTTATGCGATAGAAGATGCTACAAGAAAAAGGAAAATTAAGGCGAGCCCAAAGGAGCATAAAAAGTTCAGAAATGCCCAAATCTATCAAACAAAATTTTAGTAATATTTATCACAAAGGAGAAGGATGAGTCCTGTGTAAGAGTTTTCCTAATGTGGACTACATTAATTGATGTTGTAATTTACCGTTTTATGGGGTTTGGTCTAAGGTGAGATAGAAGATTTCTTAATTAGTTTAATATGAGGCTGGCTAGTGTGGACCCACAGCAAGGGCGTTGTCCCTTAAGGGAGGGAGAATGTGACGACCCAGACCTGGGGCAAGTACGGAGGGATGGATTGAGATTGCCTTGGTAGTACACGGGTGAGGCTAAGGGCCGGGAATCGGTCAAATCGGTTTTTGACCTGTTTCATGCCATGTGTGTGAGCTCCATGCGCCGCGCACTCATTCTGCACGTGCGGGTGCGTGGAGGCTTCGTTCGGTGCATGGCTGGTGGCGTTGGACTCGTATGATGATTTCCTATCTGGTGGGTACATTTATTATACATGTTTAATGATTTTATGGATGTGAAAATATATATAAAGCCCTAAATATGTGTATTTTTAGTGTATTTTTGTGTATTTTTCTTGTATTTTTCTGCGATTTTGAAAATACAAGTGTTGGGTTACGGGTATGTTATCACATAAACATTATATAAGTGTGATTCATTAATAAAAATTAAATTTTATTGTGAACTGAAGCTGGCTTAATGAGATATAATTATTAAGAGTTAGTAATTGATCTATTTATTGAGGTGATGAGAAACAGTAAAAATTATAAAACTTTTGTTGTTTAAGCATACTCCTTTACACGATTGTAACTTTTGAATGATGGACGTCCTAAGAACTCGTGACCAAATTGATTGTACTGATTAACACATTTGCTGAGTGTAGGTAATGCATGTTAGTAAAGTTATTGTATATTGTACCTAAACTCATATGGTCATTGATTAATGTCCATCAAGTTGAATATTTTTATGGTTAAGAAGTATGACAATATTCACGCAAAGCAATAGTATCTACTGTTATAATTTAGAAATTTGGTTCTGTGGTTTAACTCAATTAATAAGTCACTGGTTGATGTAATGATAATATGTTATTTAAAATTGGCTAATAAATCAGCTGTTGGCCTTAGAGTTATGTTTTGCCTTATGAAACTCATGAGCAATAGTGGATTAGTTGTTAGGCTTGTCGATATGTGGTACCCTGTATTACTATTGATGTTAACTTGTGATAGATTTTCTAGATCAGCATACTTTATGTAATTTTGGTAATCTATAATCGGGGTGCACAAGAAATGCTTGCTTCTATGTTATGAGAAGTTTCTTGTGTTGTTGTGATCGGTGATCTCATTGGAATCTGTCTTTCAGGTTCTCTCTATATATTATATATGTATGATTAATTTTTATTAATGAATAAAGTAATGTAATTAGTATGATATGTGATTTTAGTGCTTTACTGCCCCTATCACTAAAGTTAAAATCACATGTATACGGTGTATGTGAGAAGTAAAGTTTATATCACTGATATGAGAGAGTTTTAATGATTTAATTGAGTAGTGACTGTCAAAGTGGCACGCTTGATTGGGTTTGAGAAATTTCGGTCTCGTAGAATGATTGGGATGTCTCCTGATCCAATACATGGTTATACTCCCAAATGAGGTGATTGTGTATTAGTTCATATGCCCAAAGGTGATGAATTCACAAAGATTGGAAAATATTCTCATAACCGCTATCATGTGGGAGTGTACGACTGTATGTTATGTATTCTGCTCAAAGGTGATTATATGATTATGCGTGTAACTCTCTGAATGCGTACTTGTATGTCAAGTTACACAGTACTCACATGATGCTAATTATACATATTGCTTGTTTTTCAGTCATCTTTTTTTATGATTAATAACTCCACTATTATTGAGGTTTTTATTAATTCAAATTTTTTAAGTTGTGGGCATATGATTTGTCGCTTGGGCAAAATAGTTATAGAATTTGCTTATTGTTCATGAAGTGTTCCATTCCAGAATACTTGAAAAGTTGTTTACCAACTGACTACACTGCTAAAAGATGATGGAAGCCTTAGTGGTTTGTAATTTTGTCTTGTCTAATACAGAAATTAGGACACATCTGCAAAGTTTATGTTTAATTCCTAATGACATATACATCTCATATATGATTAAAAGGTTGTTTCCAAAAGTCTTTTAATTAAGGAAAACGACCAAAATAAAGAATAAATAGTTACAATTAGTCTTAAAAGGTTGTAAAAATTAATAGTGGCGGTGAGTATTTGGCAAGTATGATAATACTAAATTGCTTAAAGGGTAATTTGTCAAATACTTGGTAGATTCTAGGGTGGTAACTTAATTACTATGCCTGAAAATCCTGACAAAAAGATTTGATCGAAAGGGATAAATGCACCATAATGAATATGGTGATGAGTATGATTAGAAAGACTAATTTATCCGGTCTTTTGTGGGATGATATTTTGAAAGCAACATTTTCACTTATAAAATGTGCTTCGAATCAAAGTTGTTTCTTAAACTTCTTTTGAGTTATAGACTGAACATAAATTACCTGAATCATACTAAATTAAGGGGGGTCATTTTTATGACACTGAAGAAGGTACAAGAATTATGGAGTCACATACTGTAAAGTTTCTACAGTTTGAAGTAATTGTAAAAGATGGTTGCTCTCAGACTATTAAGGATAATAGTACAATGGAAAATCACCGTATTTTTGTCTTTGCCTATACTGAAAAATTGTGGTACAGACAATTATGGATTCTCTTGTACCAAAACTAAACTTGTTGAGGTTTAAGGAACTATTCTTCATATAGTTTATGATGAAATTTTTTTCAAAATTCTCAAATATAGAATGGAGTGGTTGTAGTTTTACTCTGGAGATTTGTTAGGGAAAGACAATCAATTATTCCATTAGACTATATGGTCTATTTGTGAGAGCATGGCTGCAATATTCACTACATGGTTGATTTACCAACATAAATAAACGTTGTTTCTTATCCTCAATCAAATATGTGATTAGATACCATAAAATGCGATATACAATCTATGAAATATCATAGTGTTTGGAAACTTACTGACTTGTCTAAAGATCACAAGTTCATTAGTTGCAAATTGGCGTACAAAACTTAAAGGATTTCAAAGAAAGATTGTGGAATTTAAAGCCAAACTAGTAACTAAAGTTTTCACTCTGAAAGAGGGGTGTATAGTTTATAGGGAAGAAATAATTATTTCTTTAAAAGATTCTTTCAGGGTGAACGTGGCATTAATAGTTTATTTTTTTATATGGAGTTACGTCAAAGAGATACAAAATCTATATACTGCAACTTGAGGATTTTGCAGCAGATTCAAGAAAACTTGTGTGTAGACTGAAAGTCTTATTAAAGTCTCATAGTGTTGTTATTTTGTTTAATTAGGAACAAAGAATTCAATATACTGTAAGGTCAGTGGGAAGAAATTTATTTTTCTCATACTTTGTGTACATGAGATTTTGTCTACAAGTAGTGACATTGAGACATCTTTTGTACTTAGCACTAAAGTTTGTAAGGATGTTCTTGCCATATTATATTAGATTTTCTTAGAAGACATTTGCTGATTGTATTTTGGAAATATTCAATATACATCATTGCAAGCCAGGAATTGTTCATGTTGTTAAGGGTGATGGACTGAATCCATTACATTGTCCTTATTTAGATATTGAGAAAATCTAGTTAAATGGTGTACCTTGTGTCAGTGCACTTAAAATTATAATATATGCTTGAATTTGCACTATATTAAATATCGTCTATGCGACGGGACTTCTAGGTAGATATAAATTGAATCCAGGATGCGATCATTGGGTTGCTGTGGCATCCCAAAATTCAAGTCATCCTCTAGAGAAATTAAAGCCTATAATTAGGTAATGAAATTACCTATGGTCTATGTGTTAGCCATTAGTTTTCTTAAGGCTATGTGTTATTGTGCTTGTGTTTATGAATTTTGAATTTAGGACTATAGGATAAATTAATAATCTATGCTTGGCTATGCACCTCATAAATTAAATTCCTATATGTAAAATATTATAAGATTTTGGCCATGTGGAATTTAGTAATTTAATTCTTAAAAGAAAGAATAAGAAAGGGGTAAAATTGATTTTTAAATTGGGTTGGGCCTTAGGCCCATTGGCCTAAGCCTTTAATGGGCCAAGATGGCTGGCCCAATAGAGGCCCAAGAGGAGTGGTCGACCAGCCCAACTCCAAGGCCCATGATGCATGCAATAGGACAAGTGGCATGGAGGAGGTGAAGCATGGTGGACACTTGTCTTCCTCCACAATTACACTTGTCCCTCATGCAAACCTAGAGTGCATGCAAATATATACAACCAAAAAAGAGAGAGAGAGGGAGAGAGAGAGAGTGGCTTGTTCGGCCAAGAGAGTGAGCCGAGAGAGTGAGATGCGAGAGAGAGGGGAGGCCGAGAGAGGAGGAGAAGGAACCGTCGCCGCCCGCACGCCGCTCGTCGGTCGCCGGTGTGCCGTCCGTGTGGTCGTGTTTGCTCGGTCTTAGAGGCAAGTGGAGTCCTCTAACTTCTCTTGCATTCTTGTATATTGGTTGTTTGTTAGATTTTGGGTGTTTTAAGTGAGAAAAACCGAGGTAAGGTTGGCTCGTTCTTAAGTCGTGTGACTGTTCTTGCTCGGGTTGTGTGAGTCAGTAACTTGTTTGAGCTTGCATGTGTGTTTGAAGTCCGATTTTGGCTTCGATGTCTTCATGAAAGTTGTAGCTAACATCTTATACTATAACATACTGAAATTTCGTGAAAAATTATGGAGATTTGAGGGGTTAAAGTCTTGTTATACGGAGACCTCAGATCTGGAGAGTTTTTACTGACCTCTTGCTGGATTCATGGTTTCATGTTGGTTTTTGTTGAGAATATCACTTCGATTTCTTCATGAAAGTTGTAGGTAACATCTTAAAATACAACATACTCAAATTTGAAGTGAAATGAACAAGTATAGCCTAGTAAATCTGCTATATCTTGGAGACGATGATTCTGGTGATGTGTTCCGAGACACCCGAGACTTCATGGACTAAAATGGTGACCATACTTTGGTTATTTGACCTAGATCTCTTCATGAAACTTGTAGATAATACCTTGATGTATAACATATCTAAATTTCAGAGGAAACGAAAGAGAATAGATGGGTGAAATCTTAATATTTCGGATATGTGTATTCTGGACGATGCGGTAGTGGTTCCAGAAGCTTCGTGAGGTCGTGTAAAATAATCTAAAAATAATGTGACTTGGAGTTCTTCATGAAAGTTGTGCGAAAATGTCTTGGCTATCACTCTGTAAAATTTCATAATTTTTGGAGGCCATATGGATATTTTAATCGAATTTATTCAGAAACTGTGCATTCTGGTCATTATCCGAATATTATGTGCTATTTAGTGGAAATTGTGAAATTGTGCGAAATTCAAGTTGGCCATGAATTTTGCATGCAATTGTCATTCTATTGGTTTGATCAATGATTGCTTGAATTTTATGATTTTGGGAAAATCATAGATATTGAATTCAATATTTATTTATGGAAATAAATAAATATGATAATAAAAATAAATAAAAATAATAATATAATAATAAAAAAATAAAATGGATTATTTTATTGGCCATAAATTCCATTGAATTTATTAATAAATAATTATGCATTGTTGCATGTATGATAAGACATTGGTGTATGTATGGCCATGAATTGTGATGCATGTGTGAATCATATGCCATGTTAAATTGAGATCAAAATAATGGTAAATGTGGATAATGATAAGTGAGGAAGTGGTTGTGGTGGATGATGATGCTCGGTGGCCTAGTGGCGTAATTCCAGAGATTCCCGGGAGTGTCGGGATGCCGGTGGTATACGGTACGTAATTCGGGGAGGCTGGTGGTATGTCGGTACATAATTCCGGAAGCCTTGTCGAGGTTTTTGCCGGAAAGGAATGCCCCGCGATGCCGGGATTGGGGTGCGAGATGCCTGGCTAGAAGGGTAAAGGCCGGAAGCCTGTCGGAGGTTTACGCCGAAGGGAATGCCTCGTGATGCTAGTTGGGATGCGAGATGCTTGGAATGTGGGGGGCCGAAAGCCCAGTGGCCATGGGATGGCTGGAAAGCTGGGAACCCTGTCGGAGGTCTTTGCCCGAAGGGATGATGAAATTGATGAATTGAGAAATGGGTGATGTGGTGATCAAATTAAAAGCTAAAAGTGGAAATTAAATCATGATATGCATGATATGATATGCATGATGAAATGCATGATGATGATGATGATGATGATATGTGATGTGAAATAATGATGATCACCCATGATATGATATGCATGATGATATGCATGATAATGATGATGATGATGATATGTGATGTGAAATAATGATGATCACCCATGATATGATATGCATGATGATATGCATGATAATGATGATGATGAGGATATGTGATGTGATATGATGATCACCCATGACATGATATGCATGATGATATGCATGATAATAATGATGATGATGATGATATGTGATGTGATATGATGATCACCTATGATATGATATGCATGATGATATGCATGGTAATGTTAATGATGATGATATATGATATGGCTCGAAGACATGTATGATGAAATGATGCTATGATAATGATGTCATGTATGATGTAATGATGCCATGACATGTATGTTACAATGATGATACACATGAATGTGTTATGAATTGGTATGATGATGCATGATAGTAATGCACATGGCTTCAAGGTAAGTAACGCTTGCAATGCATGTATGATTTTTTTGATCATTGAGTTGTTATTGGATTTCCTATCTGCTGAGTGGTTATACTCACCCCTTTTGGGGACCAACATTTCAGATTAGTAGATGGTTTGAGCGGTTGGATATGACCGCGAGGAGAAGGATAGCAAAGGAGGGAACCTTTGGATGCCGACACTGGTTGATGGACCTTAAGCATACGATTGTTGGAAGAGATGTCGGTCATCTTTTGAAGTATAGCCGTGTATAGGAAACTATGGCATTTCGATGTACCGACTAAAGATGTCCATCTGCTTTATGTAAATAAAAGTGTACGGCTTTAACTTATATAAGATGTTTAGTAGGTGTGCATCAATTTTTGAATGTAGGGAAGGGAATTGTTGGATATGTTTCCGTTATGTAAATTGCGCAAGGGACCGTTAATAAAAGATGTAAACCCCCATGGTTGTATGGACCTGCTACAATAGGAACGGTATTAGAGTGATATGTTAATAAGGAAAGTGAAAGGTAAGCGAATTGTGGCGACCCAAATCGGATCGGGGGTCATCGAGGGGTGTCACAGTTGCTGCCAAGGATGTTTTAAGGTACTTAAAGAGGACAAGAAATTATATGCTAATTTATAGACATGTTTAATTCTTGCAACTAGTAGAGTATTCAGATGTTAACTTTGCTGGCTGTTAGGATGACATGTGATCAATAATGGAATACATATTGATGTTAGCAGGAAGTGCAGTAAATAAAGTTCTATGTCTACTATGTAAGTAGAGTTTGTAATATTCTTTTAGGCTGTTACTTGGGCTATTATGCTCCGCAACCTTATAAATGAGTTGACCGTTTTGACATTATGGATAGACCCATACGGTTGTGTTGAGACAATAAATTTGTTGTATTTTTATTAATAACAAATGTCTCAATGGGTCTAAATATATGACGGTCAAATATTTTTGACCAAAAAGAAACGGTACAGAAAGGTGACGTTATAATATAACATATTTCACAGATGATGTGATTGCTGATCCACTAATTAAAGGCCTACGCCCATGTGTATTTGAGTGACATTTATTAGCATGTGCCTAAGAGTATATTGGGATATTGTTGTTTAGTATGAGTTATTTTGGCTTTACTTTGATAAAGTTCACATATGTGTTTGTTACATTCAGTAACGACTTGATATGTATCAACTTTTGCATTCAATAAAATATTATTGAATGTGTTGTTATTATGTTGAATACATATTGATAAAGTCTCAAGGTATTGCTTAAACCTTGAATGAAGGCTAAGGGCATCCGGTTATTGGTCTTGTGCATATGTCTTGTGATACATGAAGAAAGGTTAACCATAATAACAAGACATATGTGGGTTAATTGGAACCATAAAGTCATTCTCTAGTGGCACAAGTTTTTTGTGTCACCTAAGATAAGAGAATGGTGACTGAAAAATGAGATCTCTCTATGAGAGATGTTATCCATTTACCATACTGCCATATTGAATCAATATCAATAAAGTTGAAAGAATTTGTAACCATGGAAGGCTCTATGTGTATACATGCAGTTACCGTCATGATTCGGTGTTTAAGATTTTATGAGATATGATTGACTATTAAGAATTATCTCTAGACCAATGTGCGCACATGTGGTACAATTTCAATTAATATAGTTCAAGTGGGAGAATGTAAGAGTGTTCCTAATATGGACTACATTAATTGACGTTGTAATTTACCGTTTAATGATTATCGTTTTACGGGGTTTGGTCTAAGGTGAGATAGAATGTTTCTTAATTAGTCTAATATGGGGCTGGCTAGTCCCACTGTGGGATGCATACCTGCAGGAAATTTACTCTCCTTCCCTGGTTCTACGTCTAGGTCCATTCATGGTATCGGAGCCATGGTTTCGTTTTTAAGGTTATCCATTCCATGCGCTTGGTAGGTGAATCCAGTGCTGAGAAAATCCCTTCTCATCATGTCTACAAAACCCGAAATTCTCGAAGCACCTGTTTCTCTTACTTCATCTCCTTCATCTTCAACCTCTCCAGAGTTTCGTGTTTCCAATGCTTCTAAGATAGATTATCTCTATGAAGTCTCTCTTAGTGATAAAACCAAGATCTCCGAAACCCAACTTCCCCTTATGAACCCTTACTCCGCTTTTGCCAAACTACACACATCTTTTTCACCCATCCACTCCATCCTCCAGCTTATTCACAAAACTCCAAAGCAAGTCAAGGAGTATGTCCAGTCCTTCAAATTTGACTAGCACCCCATTCATGCTATTGAAAAGGAGTACTTTGTTACTCTTCAGATCCCTCCAGAATTTCCCAGACAATGGGCCCAGCAAGGATATACTCATGTCCATTATGGTGCTATTCATCTTGCTTTTAACTTTCATGGTTATAAGGTTTGCCAGTTGTGGCAAGAATTGCGTTGTTGGATACTAGGTTTTTACAATACCAGCATGCTTGCATCAGTATTGTCCAAACTACTCTGAATGCCGGAACGGTCTTTGTGACTTTGTATCCAAACTTCAACATCGATCTTTCAGATCCCCAGCTACTTTCTTTTCTTAAAGTCCAAGTACAGCTTACTAGAGCCCCTCAAACTGCTAACTCTGTAGCTGCAACCCTACATTACCAGATGGTGTATCGAGTGCAGAATCATGCTCTTGATCTCAATTTCAACAATGGTAATGAAGATGCCTTCTTCATATCCATGCAGAATGATTAGGCATCATGCATCCATGTTCCTAGACAGATCCCGAAGGATACATTGGCCAAGCTCCTTCCAGAGACTTGGATTACCAACTATGAAAAGCTACACCAGCATAACAAGCATTTTCAGTCTACGGACTCAGAGTTTGTTCAGAAAAAAGATGGAAACATTTCCATCAAATTTGGTAAGGAAAAGGAAGAAAGTCCTTCTATCTTCCAGACCCTTTTCATGATTGAACCATTTGTTCCTCAATCAATTTCTGAGCCAGATCTAAAAAAGCTTGTTAGACATTTTGACGATGATGGACATCCTATCCATTACTACAAAGACAATTATGGTCATTGTTTTTGGGATCATTTTTGCCAATGTTCCTATTGTACAAACTCTCCTGACGAGGTAGATCCTCTTGCAAGATCTCCACCTCGACAGTAAAAGCCAAATAATAAGGTATACCAAAGATACTTAAACGGAGATCCCTCCGTTGATACTCTTGGAGAGTGTGATAAATACCAATTTATGGTTTCTTATGCTCTACCTCCATCACCATAGTTCAGTACTACATCCCAAGTTTTACCAGACCCACCAAAATCACCTCCACCATCTCCTCCTCAGAAAAAACAAGCTATCTCCCCGTTTTACAAGCCAATCCAAAAATGGGCTAAGAAGCATTCTTACCCACTTGAGGTTCCAGCAGCAACACCACCCACTTCTTCCATTGCTATGTTCCATGATGCAGATTTTCCTCCTCTTGTCAAAGAAAGTTCAAAACTTTAGTTTCCTACTCCAGAAGAATTCATTAATCCACAAGGCAGATATCGCCATGTTCCCAAGATAGCTGCCCCCATTGATGTGGATGAACATGGAAGACAGAAAAGAACTCCTGCTGCTGAAGCTGTTCTAAATTGGCAATCAGAGACTCTGTTAGCACAAAACAATGCCTTTAAGGCAATTGATTCCAAGATTGGAAGTGTGCAACAACATCTCCGAAAGTATGATGAGACCACCAAGAAAATGATTTCTGAATTCCAGAAAAGGCTAAATGCCTTGGAATCAGGACAACATCTAGGATATCATCATTTAGAGAGCCCAAAGCCGGAGATAGAAAAGCTCAAGAGGCAAATCCAACTCCTTGAAGAAGGAAGGTTCAGACCTTTTGACCCCTTTATAACTACTGTCAGAACAGGGTATTTGCCTCCACCACCCCAGACTTCCATTTTTGCTGCCATCCCAGAGGATTCTTTCAGAAAAGAACCAAATATGGCAGAATTACGAAATCGTCTAAAAAATTTGTAGAAAGACAAAGGAAAAGAGAAGATGCCTACATAATCAAGTTCGATTGATATAAAAGAAAGGCCAAATCAGATGATGTTATCCAATCCATTAGAATCTTTTCTAAAGGATTTGGGTACTCAAGAACCTGACCCTGTTATCCAACAGCCTGATCCTGCCATTCCAGAAAATCAGATTCTGTTTCCAGTTGAACAAACTTCTCAGAGCATCTTTGATACTGAATCAGATTCAGTATCTCTTTCATCCTCTTCATCCTTTTCTATTCCTACAGTTGATTCCCTCCCTATTGAGCCAATCACTTCATCAATATTCATGGTTGACCCTCCAGACCATGAGATGGAATCAAACTATTATGAGCCAGAAAATGTTCAGATAGACAATCCTGGACGACATGTGTCCATGGCATCAAAACAATTTTTTACCATCGATGATATTCCTTATCACAAATGGCCAGAAAGACTTGAAGAATTTCATACTTGGTTGAATACTCAGTCCATCACCAACCATGATATAACTGATGTCCTTTACAACTTCGTTACGAGGTTCTCAGGAAGCCTCAAACTTTGGTGGAAATCTGTGTCAAAACAAGACCAGATTCATTTTCTAATGTCACCTGATTTCAGCCATGCCATCACCATCTCATATCATATCTTTGTGGGAAAACCCACTGATCTCATAGAAATGAAAAGAAGAGAATTTTTCGAAAGAAAATATTGCTCTCTCCAGAACAAATATCTTGATAAGCATTATCGAATAATGCTTCAGCTTTTCTACCAAATTGGAGCTGATCCAAATCTGAAACATGTTCTCCTAACTTCCATTCCTAAATAATTATCCCAGATGGTTGAAAGATCTTTTTTTGGAAGACAAAGGAGAATACAAGATATTCCCTTGGGAGAAATACAGCAAGAAATCCATATATGCCTTGAAGAACTTTGTTTAAAGCACCAGATGGTTCGTACCTACATCACAGATGACAAAAGTCTCAAGACAGCCTGCTCTCGTCAGAAGTTAAAGATCAAATGTTCAAAGCAAGACTGTGATGGTACTTGTGGTAATTTTTCTAGGAAAAAGAAGCATTTCAAGAAGTTATGGATGAAGAAATCCAAACATGGTCCCAAGCATTTCCGGAAAAAGAAAAAAATGGCGATACCTACACAAGAGGAAGGATCGCACAGGCCATAAGAAATCAAATCGTTACTTCATCTGCAATTAGAAAGGACATTTTGCCAAAAATTGTCCTCAAGCGAGAAAATGTCAGAATCGTCTAATTCATCACATTGAGAATGAAACAGGTATTTCTCTTGAAAATGATGATATTGAATCCTTATTCTCTGCTGATGAAGAACCATCTGAACACACTCTTTGTGTCATTCCCTCTTACCAAACTTCCAGTGAGTCTGAGTCAGATTCAGAATCTGAAGATATTTTTCACATATCCCCCACATCTTCAGAACCAAGCCTTGACATATTTTCAAGTCAAACTCACTGTCCACATTTCCCTGTGAAAATCCTTACCTCAAAATTTGCCAAACCTATCACTATTATTGCTCTCATTGACACTGGAGCAAGTTGTTCCATACTGGACACCAAAGTTCTTCCTGAAGAATATTGGACTCCCTATGTCCGATACTTCAACTTCGCCTCTGGAGATACTTTCTCCACAAATGTCAGGACTACTCCCGTAACTGTCCAGTTCTTTCCTCAGTGCTCCATAACCACAAAGATTTTTGAATCTAGTCTCCCCAATAAGGATTTGATAATTGAGTGGGATATCATGACTCAAATCTCTCAGCTTCGTATCATTCCTGGAAAAGGTCTTAGATATAAAGACCAATTCTCTGAGTTCGTTAATATTCATAGACTCTTTTCCATTCAGATGAGTCTATTAGATCCAATCATGCAAAAGTTGTTAAAATCTTGTTCAGAATCCCATTCAGAATTTGCTCAAAAGTGTTTCCATCCTTTATGGGAAAACCCGGAATTCCTTGTTCGCCTCTCCCTTTCAAAAAGAATGAAGATATCAATCCAACCAAGGTGAGTCATACATGAATGAAGCTAGAACATCTGGCTTTAGCGCAAAGGGAATGCTCAGAACTATTGCAACAAGGTCTTATTGAAATCTCCAATTCTCAATGGGTTTGCGAAGCCTTTTATGTCAATAAGCGTGCTGAGCAAAACAGGGGAAAAATGAGATTGATGATCAACTATCAACATCTCAATCTTTTTCTCCAAGATGATAAGTTCTCTTTACCCTCCAGAGACTCTCTCTTTACTGAGTTAACCAAGGCCCACATCTATTCCAAATTCGACCTCAAAGCCGAATTTTGGCAATTGGGCATCCATGCTGAAGACAGATCTAAAATAGGTTTATGTATCCCTAACAAGCACTTCCAGTGGAAAGTTCTTCATTTTGGCTTAAAGGTAGCACTATCCATGTTCCAAAAGGCCATGTGTCGTATTTTCCAACCAATCTTGCAAGTGCAGCTATATACATTGATGACATTCCGCTCTACAGTCCTGATGAGCAGTCACATGCCAACCTCTTGAGCAATTTGCAGAAATCGTGAAGAAGCATGGTATTATGCTTTCTCAGAGGAAAATGAATATTGCCCAGACAGAAATTGAATTTCTTGGTATGCACCTCAACAAAGGTACGTACTATCCAGGGCCACATATTACTAAAAAATTATTGAAGTTTCCTGAAGATAACTTCACAACAAAACAAGTTCAGTAATTTCTTGGGATAATCAATTATCTCAGGGATTTTGTCCCAAACATTGCAAAACTCCTGATTCCTTTGCAATCCATGCTGAAGAAAAATCCCCCACCTTGGGGAAAAACTCAGACTAAAGCAGTCGCTGAGCTTAAGGAGATTATACATAATCTCTCACCATTGCAAATACCATCAACAGGAAAAATGATTCTCCAAACTGGCGCCAGTGATGAATATTGGGCAGCCATCCTGTTTGAAGAAATTGATGGTAAGAGACACATTTGTGCTCACAAAAGTGGAAAGTTTTCTCAAGTTGAAATGCATTACCATTCCATTTTCAAAGAAACTCTAGCAGTAAAAAAATGGAATAAAAAAGTTTGAGTTTCATCTCATCGGCCATCACTTCTAGGTAGAATTAGACATGTCATCTTTCCCCCAGATGACCAAGTTTAAACTGAAGCAAATTCCAAACTCTCAACTGCTTCGATGGATTGAATGGTTTTCAAAATACTCTTTTGAAACCAAACACATTCCTGGAAAGAAGAATGTGCTTGCTGACTTCTTGTCAAAACCCAAAACACCAGCTGAAATCAACATGTACATCAAGAGGCCTGCCTTCCATATGCTCAATCATGGAGTAAAATACAAGGTTGAGAAGATCAAAGATTTGTCAAGCTGGAAATATCCCCAGGAGATTGTTCAACACATCCAGAATGACAATCTTGCTGAGAACCTGGAAAATCTTATGTGGCAATGCCACACAGATCTATTCAGATTCAATGGAGGTTCAATTATTTATCCTTTCGGGTTAAATTTGAATTATTCATTCATTCATCCCATTATCTGGAAGGAAAATGATTTCCCTGATCAACTCAAAACGTTATTATGGTACTTAACCAATAAGTACTTAATAGCTATTGAAATTCCAACTAGAAGATTCATTGCCAACCTCACCATGATATTTTTACTTAGAAGAAATGTTGAAAAGAAAAGTAATAAGAATCTCTTAGACTTTCTTAATTGGTTCTATCATCCTACTCACTGGAAACATCTCTTGGAAAAAGAACTGAGAACCATGATCCCAAATCCTGAAGTCCATACCATCCTGTTTTTCCAACATCCATGGCATTTTTTCACAAATAATGGCACCATCATCGATGCCCCACAGGAAATAGGAATCGCATCCTACAAACCCCACTTGAATAGCAAAGAAGCTCGGATCCACAAGTATTATCTAAGATCTGTTAGATTTTGTGAACACTAGTACCGAGAACTCCAGAGAATCCTGTGCCAAGAAAACAAAACCATTCTTGAAGATGTATGGAACAATGTGCCTACTACGTGGGATCATTATGACCTAGCAGCATAAGCTAAAGAAGCACTCAGGCAATACAGACAAGCTGCATCATCTCAAGATCATGAAATGACAGGAACATATGATATTGTTCAATCCACTCAGGACCCCTATGCACGCTTTGGAGGCCCTCTGTCCCAGGACCCCTACTATCAAGGACCTTCGTCCTTAACTCATAGCATGGACACTTCCTTCTATGCATAGCCATCCAATTGGCCTCAGCCAAGCATTCCTACCAACAATGAAGGAAATGGCAACACAAACTGGGCAGAAGAAGAAGCATCTCACTGGGCTTACGAAGCCTCCACATCTACATCTCGCCAGCTCAATCAAATCCTATTACCAGAAAACCTTGAAGCACTTGAACAAAAGTATGATGAACATTGCTTAGCAACAATATATAGCTCGGATGACTCCGACTATGACTACAATGCTCGTGACGGACAAGACCGCTTAGTTCGTACAATTTCACTATAGCAAGCTACTGTTCACTTTTATTATAGCACTAAGCTAGGGAAAGTACTGTTCATAGTACTGTCACTGTCCATAGTGTGCGAATAATTCCCTCCTGGAAGTTTCTGGTGCCTCTGTTTGTATCTGGACCCATGAGCCTGGTCCTTGTGTGTGTCTTTGTGACCTCTTATCGTCTATAAAAGGCGAGGAGGGTGTAATGTGTTGGGCAGAGTCCCCTAAAGTAAAGTATGTGTTTTGTGAAAAACCTTTCTATGGCTTTCTAAATTCTTCTTCTTCTCCAGCCTGGTAGGATCCTCCAAGAAATGCAGCTCGGATAGATTAGAAATGTTTCCATCCTGACATCTGAGTGTCTCTAGGCTCAAAACTAAAGGGCTTAGTGGTTTTCTGCTAAAAGGCTGTCCTTGAAGGGCTTGAATGGGAGTTGTTCGCCCACTGTGGGATGCATACCTGCAGGAAATTTACTCTCCTTCCCTGGGAGGGCACTGTCCCTTAAGGGAAGGAGAATGTGATGACCTAGACCCGGGGCAAGTACGAAGGGATGGACTGAGATCGCCTTAGTAGTACGCGGGTGAGGCTAAGGGCATGTCTCCTGTCCCACATTGCTTATGGGGAATCTTGGGCTAGTTTATAAAGGCTTGGGTCCCTTTAATCTGTGTAACGCATTTTAAAGCCGTGAGGACTCAGTGTCCAAAGCGGACAATATTACACAGTGGAGCCCAGGTTGTTACAAGTGGTATCAAAGCCAACTCTCGACTGTGTGTGGGGTCACAGCGAGGACGCTATTGTGCTAAGGGGTGGAGAATGTGACAGCCTAAGCGACGGTGCGTGGGAAGGAGGGATGGCGGTGCGTCCGCGCCTCGGTCCCCGAACGTGTGCAAGGAAGGGGTCTCTCTCTTGTCCCACATCGTCTAGGGAAGGAGTGTACATACGCGTTTTCTTGGGTAGTATGAACTGCCCCGAGAAGAAAAAAACTGTGAGAACTTAGTGTCCAAAGCGAACAATATGTGTACAATGGAGACCCAGGGTGTTACATCCTGCTCTGGGTTAGAAGACAATAAGTTAACAAACTACAAGCTATAATCTTTATGTTTACATTTTGCTATCAGCATCGAGAACAACCAAATATGTGGAGTTTCAGAATACTTCAATGACCTTGCTATTTCCATTAAGGGAATTTAGGTCGAGTAAGAATTCCAGCATTTCTTCTAGTGGGAATGTGCTTTAAAATGAAAGTTTTAGATTTGTTTTACTATGCGACCTGTAATCTAGGTAACTGCTAATAAATATCACTGAGGCTTAGAAAATTTAAGGACTCAATATGCTGTCTTTTTCAGATCAATTTCCAGAGAAAAACCTTTTTGTTCATTTGCCACTTTTGATGGAAAACATGTTTGCGTATAGATCTCTAGTCGAGACTAGCAAAATTCAATACACCTTCAACTTCTTAGTTGTCCTGATGTTTAGAAAAGTACCGGCATTTTGTTCCTATGTAGTTATTTTTGGATCACCCTAATATGCATATGTGCATCTAGATCTCTTTCCACAGGTAACATCGGATGAAATTGCATACAAGAAGCCTCCTATAATTCTAGGAGGATGAAAAAAGTGAGACCAGTTATGTCACAAGCCTTTCCTAGGCACATAATGCGACTATCTTATAAAATACCAGCTCAAGCTAGCATTAGAAATGAGGAATCCGTAATTGACTTGTCTTCCCTAATGGATGATAGTACAAGTGAAGTAAAGTGGATATTCAATTGTGGCTCTGAGTGGCAAATTGATCTTGAAGATGTTGTTCCTGACCAAAGTATTGTTTCTACCTACTATGTATCCAAGGATTTCGAGGCACAAGACGCACAAAATGTGCAGGAACTTCATGCTCAATTTTGTGAAGAAAATATTGATGACTATCTACAAGTCTTTGGAACACATTCCTCCTCAGCACAATGATGAAGCTCAAGTGCGGACTCCTTTTTTTTTTTTTTTTATCCAGTCCTATTCTATTCCTACTCTAACTCTCACTTTCAGACTTTTGCCCTGCCTCATTGCGGGTGTGGGAGTCGAAACCCACTCCTAAAACTACATCACCTCTACCCCAACCCCTCCGGGAAGGTGGGGATTTGAACATGTGCGGACTCCTTTCACTTATGTAGGTTATGATATGGCAGAGGAAATGTCTACTCATTGCAATAACCTTTCTTTGATTCTTGTTTAGGATTTCTCATGTTTGGTGTCCTCAAAGTACCTGAAAGAGATTAGAATTCAGTAGAGAAGCTTGTGTTAAATCGTGTCTCGATTTTGAGTGTTTACAATCACACAATTGGCTTAGAATAAAATAAAAATAAAGCTTCGAAGGAAGCAGTGTCTAACTCTGCCGCTTGGAACCAAAAAGGAAAGATGTCTTCTGCAATCCTGGTGTGAAGATGAAGTTCAAGCGTGGAAATAGAACGTGTGTTCTTATCTTCTGCAGAGAAGCCGCCCAAAGGAAGTCCGCCCAGAGAGGAAACCTGCACGTGGATGGTGGGGCCCAAAAGTCAAGCTTTGACTATTGGGGCACACTCGCGTATACATATAAAAGGCGCACGTCGGTGAGAGTTTTCTGTTCCGTGGCTTGTGCATTCGTACAAGAGAAAGGAAGAAACCCAGAGAAGCCGCAGACGTTCACGATCCTTGAAGCCACGCGAATCTTGAACACGTGATAATTTTGTGCCATGAGTTTATTCCAAGTTAAGTTGTTTATTTAAAGACACTTTGGTTTTGGGGTTAAATCTATGTGTGGGAAACATTTGAGCGATTGAGCGATTGTAAACTCTGATACTCCGATTATAGTGGATTATTTGTTGTTGGCTCTCTCCGTGGATGTAGGTATCGATACTCGGATCGAACTACGTAAATTCCTGGTACCCTTATTTTTCTTGTTTATTTTCTCTAGTGATTTCGCGTTGACGTAAATTGCAAGATCCTATCTTTTCCACGTATTATATCCCAACAATTAGTATCAGAGCTTGGGGTTGGATTTCTTGATTGTGATTTGAAGCTTTTGCTTGTCTAATTATTATCTAGAAATTTTGTTATTGCAATTATGTCTGAGAGGAAATCTGAGATTGAGAAGTTTAACGGGAGTAACAACTTTGTGTTATGGAGCATCAAGATGCAAGCTTTGTTAACAACACAAGGTTTGGCCAAGGCACTGGATGGTGAGGATGAGTTGCCTATTATCATGAAAGCCTCTGAGAGGGTAGAGCTAATGGAAAAAGCAAAGTGTATGATCCCATTAAATTTATCAAATGAGGTCTTAATAGAGGTTACTGAGGAGCAAGATGCCGCAGCATTATGGGCAAAATTTCATGCACTCTATGTGAAGAAAGGTTTGAACAATTGCTTGTACATGCTGAAGAAGATGTTTCAATTTAGATATACTGAAGGTATGTCTATCAAAACCCACCTATATGAATTTAGATAAACTCATGATGGATCTGAAGAACGTCGATAAGATACTTGATAATGAAGAACAGGGCATGATGTTGTTAGCCTCTTTACCAGAGTCATGGGGAGCACTTTACTGATTCACTGTTGCAGGGGCGTACTACAATTATCTCAGAGGAGGTAAAGTCCGCCTTATTCTCTAAGGAGTGGCAGAGAAAGTTACGAGATGACGGTCTGGCGCAAGGAGTAGCGCAAGCACTGACTATTCGAGGTAGAGAACAACATCGAGGGCCTAGTAGCAGCAGAGGTAAAAGCAGATCAAAATCACGCCATAAAAAGTCCAAGGGACGCGTGAAGTGCTTTGAGTGTCACGAGGAGGGGCACATCAGGAGAGATTGTTCAAAGCGGAGGAATAAAGTTGATAGGCAGAATGCCACAAGCAGTGTGGCAAACGTTGCTGAAGAGAGCAATAGTGATGCAGAAGCTGTCTTATGTGTGACTGCTACTTCGTTAGGAGATGAATGGGTGCTAGATTCGGGGTGTTCTTATCACATGACACCTCATAAGAACTGGTTTACTACTTACCGTGTTGCAGATGGTGGTAGGATTCTTTTAGGGAATAATGCAGTCTGTAAAGTTGTGGGGATAAGGACAATTTGGATCCGGATGCACGATGGGGTGGTGAGCACATTGACAAATGTGAGGCATGTACCGGAGCTCAAGAAGAACCTTTTTTTCTAGGGACACTCGATGACATCGGGTGTAGGTACACCACTGAAGGTGGAGTACTTCGATGGGGTGGTGCGCACATTGATAGATGTGAGGCATGTACCGGAGCTCAAGAAGAACCTTATTTTTCTAGGGACACTCGATGACATCGGGTGTAAGTACACCGCTGAAGGTGGAGTACTGAAGATCTCTCGAGGTGCTATGACAATGATGAAATGGAAGAAAGTGAATACTCTCTATCATCTACTAGGAGAGACCATAACCGGAACCACTGCAGTTTCATCAGGTGAGTCAGACTCTAACTTGACTCAGTTATGGCATATGTGTTTGGGGCACATGAGCGAGACAAGTATGACGATGCTAAGTGAAAGAGGGTTGTTGAATGGTCAAAAGACAGGGAAGCTGGACTTATGTGAGCATTGCATTTTTGGGAAGCATCACCAAGTTAAGTTTACTATATCTATCCATTCGACCAAACGACCAGTCGAATATATTCATTCAGACGTCTAGGGCCCGTCTTCGATTCCTTCGAAAGGAGGTGCCCGATATATGCTGACATTTATCGACAACTATTCGAGGAAGGAATGTGTTTACTTTCTAAAGCACAAATATGATGTGTTTGATCGGTTCAAGAAATTTAAGGCACTGATTGAGAAGCAGTTAGATAAACAGATCAAGTGCCTGAGAATCGATAATGGCATGGAGTTCTGTGGTAAAGATTTTACCAAGTTCTGCGAGAAAGAAGGTATTGTGAGACACCGCACAGTACCTAGGATACTAAAGCAGAATGGCATGGCAGAACGGAAGAACATAATTTTGCTTGAGCAAGCTCGATGCATGCTTTCGCATGCAGGACTTGGCAAGGAATTTTTGGCCGAAGTAGTTAACATGTCATGTTACCTGGTTAATCGATCTCCATCGTTAGCTATCAAGTGGAAGACTCCTAAGGAAGTATGGTCGGGGAAACTTGTTGATTACTTCGGATTACGTATATTCGGATGTCCTGCGTATGCTCATGCGAGTGATAATAAGTTTGAGCCAAGGGCAAAGAAGTGCATATTTCTGGGTTATGCACAAGGGGTGAAAGGCTACTGACTATGGTGCACCGATCCTAGATCACCCGGTTTTCTAATCAGCAGAGATGTGATCTTTGACGAGACTGCAATGCTTTAACAGAGGAGTTCTGAGACACAACCAGCAGAGAAGACAGATCATGGTGTCATGAGTAAGGTGGAGCTTCAGGTGGAGACTCCAGAGACCTCGAAGGTAACAAAGGTTGAGATTGCAGATGAAACCGCAATTCCTAAAGTCGGTGATAGTGAACAACTAGCAAATTCGTAACAAACTATAGCCGCAGATAGACAGAGAAGGCAAATTAAATCACCGGTACGTTATGGTTATACAGATATTGCTTATGCATTGACTGTAGGTGATGAGGTGGAGACAGATGAGCCTTCGTCTTACTCTGAGGCGATGGCTAGTTCGAAGTCGTTGCAGTGGCTAGGGGCTATAAGTGAAGAGATGGAATCACTCCATCGAAATCAAACATGGGAGTTGGTCAAAGTACCCAAGAGCTAAAATATTGTCGGAAGTAAATGGGTCTTTAAATGGAAAGAGGGCATTCCCGGTGTCGAGACAGCGTGGTATAAGGCGAGACTTGTGGCAAAGGGATATACACATCGTGAGGGCATTTGACTATAATGAGGTGTTCTTTCCTGTGGTAAGACATACTTCTATTCGTGTTTTACTTGCCTTAGTTGCTTCGTAGGATCTCGAGTTAGAGCAATTGGATGTGAAAACTGTGTTTCTTCATGGTGAGTTAGAGGAGCAGATTCACATGAGGCAGCCAGAGGGATTTGCTATTCCAGGTAAGGAAGATCATGTTTGCTTGTTAAAGAAATCTTTGTATGGGCTGAAACAATCTCCTAGGCAATTGTCACGCTCCGAATCTCGAGCACGCTCACATCCCACTGCGGTCGATAGAAATGCGACTTCCCAGGACACATCGCCGACCCATTCATTGAATTGCACATGCGGAAGTGGATAAATAATCCCCATACAAAACTCAATTGGGATAGAAAAGCATGATCACATTTTCAAAACCAACCACATACTTTTTATACATATCAAACCAGTTCATTTACAGGACTAGGCTATTTACAAAAGATCTATAGAAGACCAGTCCTAAAAACCTAAGCTGTCTTAAGATTAGCTAGACAAGTCCATTCGCTAGCTCTTCAGTTGAGATTGGCGAAGTCAAAAATCCTCTCAGCGACCCTCATTGGTCTACCAAAAAGCTCTAGAGGATCCGCCATCTAGGGACCTAAAATATTATCCCACAACCGGGATGAGACAATGTCTCAGCGAGTCCTACCCTTTAAAACTCGATTAGCAAGAAAATAAGCCCCAATGGGCTCTAGCCACACAAAGAGGATTGAGGACTTACCTCGCCTCAGTCCATTCCTGCACGTCAGTATATTTCATAATTCAACCAAATCCGATCATTCATAATGATTCAATTCAATCATATTATCTATTTTTCCATACCATCTATCAAACCAGTTGTTAATACGACAAATGCCCTCCAAGCTGTAATATACAGCAGCTCGCTGAAGCTATAGCGTATAGATAGCTCGCTGAAGCTATAGCGTATAGATAGCTCACTGAAGCTGTAGCATATAGATAGCTCACTGAAGCTGTAGCGTATATGTATATAATATTTGCTCGCCCAAGTTTATACATATATAAACAACTGCTCGCCAAAGCTATCAATTCAACAATAACCCAAACCAATCCTCAATCCAATCAATCAATAGATTCAAACTGGTCCTACCAACCAATTGCGGTGCCAATAACCAACACCGGGTATTTTCAAGTTAAATACCAAAACTTCTCTAATTTCACTCAATTTCTCAATTCAACATTCAATTAGCACAAACTGATTGCATTGTTGCGATCAGCGCGAAATTCTAACAACCGGCCATCCGGCAAAATTTTTGAAATTATTAAATAATTAAATTTAATTACGAAAATTAAATAATTAAATATTATATTATAATAATATAAAATAATAAAATAATATTTAAAAATTCTAAATAATTAATTAATTAAAAATATTTAATTAGGGCTTAAACTAGATTACACTAATTTAAACATAGAATTAGCCCTAATTAAACATCCATTAAACTAATCGTACAACTAATCTAATTTACATTAAAATATTCTAATCTAACCACCTAAACCTAATTAGACTAATCTAAACACCCCTTAAGCATGATTAACTTACTAAGCAAGGTTTAGAGGATAAACTCACCGGTTTTGCGCGTCGGTGAGTTCACGGTGACCACGACGCCAAGGCGGTCGATAAACCCTGAAGCGGCGACACCCACGGAGGCCGGGAAGACACTAAAAACGGGCCTTGAAGTTTGGAACTTCTTGCTGTCTTCTGCTTCTGATATGGACTGAACTGTAGAGAAGAAACCAGCAACTTCAATGGCGAAAACGGGCCGATCAAAGCTCCGGCAAGCGGGTGGTTGGCAACCGGCGGCTCCTGGGGGTCAAAGGGATCTTGCTGGTGGTTGGTATGGGTGGAGGTAGGTAGAAATGGGGAGAAAATAGCTAAAAACCGCGAAACGGGCAAAACAGGCGGAACCAGGTGAGTCCAGACGGTTTAGCGAGCGGCGGCTTTGGGCGGTTGTACGGGACGGTCGAAGAATCGTTCTAGCGAACGGCAAGGTGCTCCAGAATGTTGTGGATGTCGTCTTCACGGAGATGGGTGACTCGTTCGCTAATTCAACCAGAAACTTTTTACTCGGATCTTTGGCGAAAAGTCAGCTGGAGCAGAAACTGGAACGAGGGGAAAACATAGGAGGAAATGGGGTTCAATGGGCATGCGACGGTGGAGGGCTGATGCTGCTCGATTCCTCTGATTTTTGCTGAGCTTCTCTCCTTCAACAACAATGGAGAAAGCCTTGGATTAAGGGAGAAGAATGTGCTGAAGAGTGGGGGGTCTCCTTGGGCTCTCTAGAGCTCAACACTTGCCATATTCTCATTGGCTTTGCCCCCACCATGACACCACATGACCTCAACCACTCTCTCTCCTCCAATCTTCCTCTACAAGCTTGGCAATAGGTGCAAAATGTGGTGTGCCATGGGAGCTACGAATTTTTGGACATTCCCCCATTCAATCCATTCAATTCTCTCTAATTCCAAAAAACGGCCCTCTGACAATCTCGAACAAAAATAGCCTCACCTTGCTTTTCCGCCAGAAATCTCGGTTTGTAGAAAAATCTTCTGAATATGAGTCGACGTTCCTAAAATGAATTGTAACATGCCAGAACCTTCAATTTCTAAATCCGGGTTTAAAATCACAGTTAATTTCAATCTTGCGTGATTTGAGCGCGTCCTAATCTACTTGGTAGCTTTTAGGAAATTTTCAGTGCAATTGACCCGTGGTTGATTATTTTCAAACCACGAAATAATCTTCGACACATTGGCGACTCTCGATTGTCATGAAAATCTCAAGATTTCAAATACGGACACAAGGTACCCAAAACGACAGAATAATCAGTTCAGTGCCGGTCGACGAGGATATTGAAATTAGATGGAATCACCCACACTCTAATGACATATCTCAGTCAAATCGACCTATTACTGATCTCTGTTCGATTCTAATAGTGTCGTAATGATCCTTGCGGATTTATACGGTCGAGCAGTCGGTTCATGTTTGTCGCGACCAATTTTTTCGGGGTATGAACCACCTAGGGTTTGGCTAATGGATTGTTAAGCCTAGACTTAACTCGGGCTCTCCCAAGCCCATACCAATTCGCGACTTAGATTCAAGTTTTTAACATGCAATTGATTTTCAATTAGGAGTCACCACTAATCAATTTATGATAGGTCGATTAGACACCTAAGTAAAATAATGAGAGAATTATTTTACTTCTACAAACCAGAAATTATGGGTACGGGGACTTGGTTACACTAGATTTCTCTAATGCCCTTTCGGTACCATTCTTTTAATTTTGAAAAATGTTTAGCAAGGAGTTTGGATTGATTTTAAACTAATTCCCTAACATGTGAGGTGTTCATGCAAGTGCGCAAACCACCAATTTAACACTCAAGTAAAGCAGAAAATAAATTGCAGGACTTACCTCAAAGCAACGAAAGCATCTGCGTTGTTAGTTTAGAATTCACATCAGTAGTTCTAAATATGATTTCTAATTAACACGCAATTTTTGTTTTGTTTTCACTTAATTAATGAAAATCATGCAATATGCAATGCATGCCACTAATTTAACATGAAATGATATGACATGGCAACATGACTTAGCTATATGACCTAAGCAATATGACATAAATAAGCATGTAGTCTATCCTGAAGCATGAGATGGATTTATTCTAAAAAATAATTTTTTGTATTTTCCATGAGATTCGAAATTAAAGAAATGCAACACTTAAATATGCAATCCAAATTAATCTAATGACCTAATTCTAATGACGGGCAATTTCTAATTAAATGAACCTAACAAAAATCACTAAATGACGTGCATTGTATGAAACTAATTCTATATGACGTGCACATGATTTTTATTTTCCTAATAAGCATGCAATCTATTTAGGAGAAATTATCTAAACCTATAATATGCAATCTTAACATGCAATGACGTGCAAAAGATGCCCTAATTCTACATGACATATGCATGATGACCCTTTTTGTTTTTGTTTTATTAATTTCGAAATTAAGAATTGTCAAATTATTAAAAATGCAACCTAAGTAAAAAAAACTAGCAACCTAAATTGATTGATTTGATTTTTGATTTTTGATTTTTTTTAATTTTTGAAATTCGAAATAAATAAATCTCTTATTCTAGACATGCAAAATAACCCTAAAACAAGTAATATCCTAAGATGCATCTAATCTAACTCAAATATTTTTTATTTTCTTTTACAGGAACAAACAAATAAAGGCATCAAGAACAGCATAGCAACAAATCAAGCAAGATATCATCCATGTCCATTTAATTTTGGAAATAAATTGACGAATCATATCTCGCACATGAGATCGGATTGGCCAATTTTAGACAAAATCACGAATTGTATCTCGAGCGTGAGATCAGATTGGTGATTTTTCCGTGCGATTACGGGTCATATTTCGAGCATGAAATCGGACCGTCAATCATATGCACGTTGCGAAATTAGGAAGATTTCATAATTTAGAAGGCTACTCGAGATTTCACATAGCTTAGCATATCGGAAATTTCAATAATGTGCATCAACGAATATATCAAATAAGGAAACATAATTTTCGGAAATCAAAATAGATAAGATTTTTACCTAATTCGAATATTGGCTTCCATATTTGGACTTCGAACGGTTACTCGCGACGCAATATGGCAATGCTCGGCGAGACTCATAGCTCGGACTTGGATGTCGGGACCGGATTTTGGTGGCGCTCGGTTAGCTGTGGGGACGGGAGCGCTCGCCAAGAGAACCCACGGTAAAGGATCTCCGCTGTTGTTGTCGCGATGGGATCCCGAACGGGCTCTATGAGACCTGAAAACGGCTCGGAAGATTGCGGGCTCCGTGGCCTCGTTCAACTCAGCTTCTTGTGGTGCATGTTCAAGGAGAACCTAGAAAATCTACAATAAAATTGTCAGGCGCGGCTGAGCAACGTGTACGCGTCAGAAAGAGATGGACCAGCATTGCAAAATTGTCCGAATTTGCTACAAACTGTGGAGATTGCAACTTTTGCTATGGTTCAGCAATATATATATTTTTTTTCCATCATTCCTTTTTGATTTCCAAGTATCGCCAAGGGGACCTTAATGGGAGCCACGAAATCTGATTGTCGTGGGCTTTCTTTTCAAGTAATCCAACGAGGTCTTCTCCGTCGTCTTCGTTGGCGCGGGAGGCGGTGATGGAGCGATCTCAGAATTGGGACCCAAAGAGCAAAAAGAACTTCGATTTTTATTCTCTATTGGATCCTTCGCTCTATCTCTTCTCTCAACGTTCCCTCCATCGAATTGTGCGGCCTCGCTCTATCTCTTCTCTCAACGTTCCCTCCATCGAATTGTGCGGCCTCCTAAAAGTTTTCTTTCTGGTTAGTGGTAGTCAAGAGAAAATAAATAAAAAGAAAACTCAAATTGGAGGCATGAATCTGAAGCGATTCATGGGATCATGGTGGTGGCTCGTGAATGGATCGAATAGTGCAGGGCCTTCTTGGTTCGGCAGATCAGCAAGGCGGGGACGGCGTCAACGAGGCAACAGCTGGACAACAGATCGACGTGTGGTCTCACGGCAGCAGCGTTGTTGTTTTAGCAGGGCCGGCAATGGGTCAAGAGAAGCAGCGGCCGCGCCGTCTTAGTGGAAGTGCGGCTGGCCATCGAGACTCGCTGTGGTGTTGCTGGAATCAATGCGGTAGAAGCAGGATGCGCCGGATGAGACACTGGAAAGCTGCGGAATTGGCGAGGACCGGTGCTGTGGATGTTGGTCTTGGAGAAGTGACTTCCGAGATGTGAGAATTGCCGAGAGATAATGCCCCCGATTCAAATATTTTAATCTCTACAAATCTCCACTCGCTAATGGTGTCTCAAAGCTTCACTTCCTCTTTTTCTGTTTGTTTCTTCTTCTCCGTGCTTCCACCGACTTCGGGCCGTGAAAGACCTCCAGAAAAACCTTTTCTACTCTCTCTTCTCAATGTGTATCTCTCTCAATGGCCATGTCTTCAATTGTGTGGCCTCCCTTCAAACCCTACGCATTTAATTTATTTATAGGCCACGGTCAGGGTTTAAATCCGTATCCACGAAAATTCTTTATTCCAAATGCAATATTTGCTTTTGATACGATTTAGGATTGCAAAAGGATTCTTCCAAAATTTGAAATCTCACACAAATCAATCCGTAAAATCTTTCCGAGGATACGGGCTTGGGCCTATTTACTCCCTTCGTGGGCTTAGTCCAATTGTCAAATTAATATTCTGAACCATCAATTTGAACCCATTTGTCACCGGCCCAATGTAAATGCAAATTAAAATAGATGCACCTAAATCTATATGCTATGCAATTAATTAATTTTTTTAGGGATAAAATTAACCCCCTAATTTTCTATGCACTAAATAAATAAACAGGCCGCCAAAATTTAGGTGTCAACAATGTTCAAATTCTCAAGCCTATTGCATTTAATATCCTTAACGGCTTCACCTGATAGACTAGTTATCTCGTGAGTGATCAGCTCGAAAAATTGAACTATAAGCGCATCGTTGAAAAGTCCATCTCATTTAATTGAAAACATAATCAGAAATTTGGGATGTCACAACTTTTCCCATCTTATAAAAATTTCGTCCTCGAAATTTAAACCATTACAATCCTTGAATAAAAAAGGTGGGGGTACAATTCTCTCATCGACTCTTCACTTTCCCAGGTTGCTCCTTCAGTGTTGTGGTGTTGCCAGACCACTTTGACCAACGGAATGGTCTTGGTGCGTAGAACTTGCTCTTTGCGATCCACGATAGGAACCGGGCTTTCAACGTACGACACATGGTCGTCCACGTCCAATTCCTCAAAATTAAGCACGTGGGTCGGGTTAGGCTCATACTTCCTCAACATTGACAGGTGAAAGACGTCATGCACATGCGCCAACTTTGGCGGTAATGCAAGAAGATATGCCAGAATCCCGATTCTTTCCAGAATCTCAAAGGGACCTACGTACCTCGGAATCAGTTTTCCTTTCTTGCCAAAGCGCAAAGTACCCCTCATTGGCGACACCTTCAGAAAAATGTGATCACCAACTCGGAACTCCAACGGTCTTTGACACTTATTTGCATAGCTTTTCTGACGGCTCTGAGTGGTCTGTAATCTGCTTCTGATCACCGCAACTGCCTCCACTGACTGCTGAACTAACTCTGGGCCTGTAAGCTTTCTTTCACCAACCTCATCCCAACACATGGGTGTTCTGCATGCTCTGCCATACAACGCTTCAAAAGGTGCCATCTAAATACTCTGCTGATAACTGTTGTTGTAGGCGAATTTGACGAGACGAAGTTGCTCTTCCCAACTCCCTTTAAAATCCAATATGCAAGCTCGCAGCATGTCTTCAAGGGTTTGAATAGTCCTCTCAGACTAGCCATCTGTCTGAGGATGATAGGCCGTACTGTACTGTAGCTTCGTACCCAAAGCACTCTCCAAGCTTTTCCAAAAGGTGGCTGTGAACCTCGGGTCTCTATCTGAAGTAATCGTCACTAGCACTCCATGCAAACGAATGATATGATGCACATACAGGTCTGCGTGTTTATCCAAACTAAGGTCCTTTCATACTGCAATGAAGTGAGTCGACTTCGTCAATCTGTCGACCACTACCTAAATCGAATCATTTCCTCTCTGACTCCTCGGTAGTCCAGTCACAAAGTCCATCGTGATATGTTCCCATTTCCACTCAGGAACCTCGAGAGGCTGCAGAAATCCTCCCGGCTTACAGTGTTGTGCCTTTACTTGCTGACAGGTCAGACATTTGGCGACATGCTTGGCGATGTCCGCCTTCATACCAGACCACTAGTAATGTTGACGTAGATTCTGATACATCTCCGTACTGCCAGGATGAATGTTGTAACTGCTACGATGAGCCTCTGATAAAATCTCCTCTCTAAGCTCCACATCGTCAGGTACACACAATCGTCCTTGGAACCGCAGTGTTCTACCCTCAGCAATCTAAAAGTTAGCATTCTTCCTTTCTGTATCTTCTTGTAGAATCTTCTGAATCTCTGGATCTATCCACTAAAGTGTCTTGATTCTAATCTGAACTTTCGGCTCAATTCTGAGGGTGGCCATAAGGTTCGAAAGGTGGCCTACCTCAAATTTGAAACCCGTATCTCGAACTTTCTCAATCAATCTCCATTCCTTGAGTACCATCTGAGCAATTGAAGATTTTCGACTTAGAGCATCAACGGCCTTATTTGCTTTTCCAGGGTGATACAGAATATCACAGTCATAGTCCTTCAAGAGTTCCATCCAACGACGCTATCTCATATTCAACTCATCCTGAGAGAATAAATACTTGAGACTCTGATGGTCAGTGAAGATCTGGAATCTTTCTCCGCACAAATAATGTCTTCAAATCTTCAAAGCGAAGATAATACTTGCAAGTTCTAAGTCATGCGTCGGGTAATTCAATTCATTAGGCCTCAACTGACGAGATATGTATGCAACAACCTTGCCATGTTGCATCAGCACGCAACCCAGTCCATTGAAAGACGCATCACTGTAGATCTCATAACCTCCAAGACCAGACGATATGGTCAACACAGGTGCGGTAGTCAGCCTCTTCTTAAGCTCTTGAAAACTACACTCACACTTGTTTGTCCACACGAACTTCTCATCTTTCCTCTGTAGTCGAGTCAACGGCGATGCTAACGCTGAAAACCCTTCCAAAAACCTTATGTAATACCCTGCCAAACCTAGAAAACTTCTGATCTCTGTTATTGTCGCCGATCTCGGCCAATTGATCACTGCTTCAATCTTGGACGGGTCCACTAATATTCCTTCGCCTGAAATCACGTGACCTAGGAATGCCACACGAGTTAACCAAAACTCGCACTTACTGAACTTGGCATACGACTCATGATCCCTTAGAGTCTGTAGCACTATTCTCAATTGTCTTTCGTGTTCTTTTGGACTTCTCGAGTACACTAAGATGCCGTCAATGAACACAATTACAAACTGATCTAGATATTCCTTGAACACACAATTCATTAGATCCATAAAAGCAGCTGGAGCGTTTGTCAAACCAAACGGCATTACAGTAAATTCATAATGGCCGTATCGAGTACGAAACGCTAACTTTGGTATGTCTTCCTTCTTGATCCTCAATTGAGGATACCTTATCCTCAAGTCGATCTTTGAAAATATCAACACTCCTTGAAGCTGGTCAAACAAGTCATTGATTCTCGGAAGTTGATACTTGTTCTTAATTGTCACTTGATTTAGTTGACGGTAGTCGATGCACAAACGTAAGGAACCATCTTTCTTCTTCACAAACAAAACTGGTGCTCCCCAAGGCAATGCGCTAGGGCATATGAATCCCTTATCCAGCAATTTTTGCATCTGTACCTTCAATTCCTTCAATTCAGACAACGCCATCCGGTAATGAGCCTTAGAGATTGGCTCTGTCCCGGGTGCTAGTTCAATCACAAACTCAATCTCTCTCTTTGGCGGTAGACCTGGCAACTCTTTAGGAAACACATCTGGAAACTCTTGAACCACTGATATATCTTCTAACTTTAGCTCCTCGACTGTCGTATCTATGACAGTCGCCAAGTAATCTTGACAACCCCCGTCTAACAAGCGGGTTGCCTCAAACGACGAGATCACTGCTCGACTCCCAATAAACTCGAAACTCTCACCCCCTAACGAGTTAAACTGAATCGATTTACGATAATAGTCCATCTTAGCTCATTGTTTGGTGAGCCAGTCCATGCCAATAATCACATCAAAATCATACATGGCTAGGACTATCAGATCTATTTCCCCCACTCGTTCACTAATCACTAACTTGCAACCAGAACAACTCAATGCAACTAACACCTTATCCTTTAACGGTGTAGATATGCTAACCACTGACTCCAACAATTCAAGACTTAATCCTATAAGCTTAACAAACTGCTCAGCTATAAAAGAATGAGCAGCGTCAGGGTCAAACAAAGCATAAGCAGCAAGGTTGTTCAACGAAATCGTACCTGTAATCACATTAGGCGCATCCTCCACCTGTCCTCTTGTGATGGCATGCATCTTTCCCTGAGCTGGAGGTCTAATCGGTCCACCCTGTGGTGCGACCTGCGGCACAAACCCCCTATTCTAACCCAACTGAAGCGGCGGTGGCGGCGATAATTGCTGCGGTCCTCTCTGCTTTCTGGGAAAATCCCTGGCTAGGTGACCTTGTTGGCCACATTCGTAGCAAGCACCCATCCTAATATAACATGGGGTTGTACCATGTCGCCTTCCACAGAAGCGACATGCACCATTCTGATTTGGCGTTGAATTCCTAATTCCACCCTTCCTATTAGGTGGAACGTGATACCTTCCTCCATACATCGGTTTCTTCCCAAACCGATTACCTTCTCTGTTCGACCCAAACCGCGATCCAAATGCGGCGGCTCGTTCATTCAGATTTTTCTCAATCAGCTGAGCTTGTCCATACAGCTCATTGTAGTTCTTTATACCTAATGGCACCAGCGGATCTTTCAGTTCTAGTCGGAGGCCATCTATAAACCCCATTGCCTTCTCCTCGAGATCTTAGATCAACCTAGGAGCATACTGTGAAAGCTCGGCAAACTTTGCCTCATATTGGTCCACAGTCATTGGACCTTGACGGAGGCGCAGAAATTCCGCCATCTTTAATTGCTTGGTGCAACTGGAGAAGTACTTGTCATTGAATGCTCTAACGAAGACGTTCCACACTAGGACTATGCCTTCCGGGAATACTTCTCTCCTGGTGGCTTTCCACCAAGTACTTGCAACTCCCTGCATCTGATACACCGCAAAGTAACCTTCTCTTCTTCGAAGCACTTCAGTAGCTCAAATGCTATTTCTAGTTCTTCGATCCAATGGGTCGCAGCCTTGGGATCTCCTGTCCCAGTGAACTTTGGTGGTTGCAACTTCAGGAAATGCTCAACGAGCTTATGAATCGGTCTGTCTGCAACTATATTCCCTTTTGGAACTTCAACTTGTGCGGCAGCGGCTGCGGTAGCTTGGTTTTGGGCCTGCTGCCCCATCAGATTTCCGATTGTCTGGAGCACTGCATGATCCCTTCGAATCTGGGATCACCAGGGGCTTCTACCTCGGCATCAACCGGCAGAACTGGCGGTGGTGCTACACCACTCGCACTAGCCTCAGCCTGCGCTCTACCTCGGCCACCTCGAGCACTGCCTCTTGTCGGCGTTCTAGCCCTAGTCACTGAGGATAAGGTCCTCTGCCTAGGAGTTCTCAGCTCCTGATCACTCATACTGCAAGTTCTCTACAGACACCTACTTTCCAATTCACATTGAATTAGAATTGAGTGACCTACCAAACAATTTACCAATCAACTAGAAATCACATGCACCAGCATGAAATCAAAGCCATTCCTACTAACTATCCCATAAACCATCGCACCTTATCACTCCAATCACAAACCCGCTCTGATACCACTTAAACGGGGATGTCACGCCCCGAACCTCGAGCACACGCACATCCCACTGCGGTCGATAGAAATGCGACTTCCCAGGACACGTCGCCAACCCATTCATTGAATTGCACATGCAGAAGCAGATAAATAATCCCCAGACAAAACTCAATTGGGATAGAAAAGCAGGATCACATTTTCAAAACCAACCACATACTTTTTATACATATCAAACCAGTTCATTTACAGGACTAGGCTATTTACAAAAGATCTATAGAAGATCAGTCCTAAAAAACTAAGCTGTCTTAAGATCTGCTAGACAGGTCCATTCGCCAGCTCTTCAGTCGAGATCGGTGAATTCAAAAATCCTCTCAGCGACCCTCACTGGTCTACCAAAAAGCTCTGGAGGATCCGCCATCTAGGGACTTGAAATATTATCCCACAACCGGGATGAGACAATGTCTCAGCAATTCCTACCCTCTAAAACTCGATTAGGAAGAAAATAAGCCCCTAGGGGCTCTAGCCACACAAAGAGGATTGAGGACTTACCTCGCCTCAGTCCATTCCTGCACGTCAGTACATTTCATAATTCAACCAAATCTGATCATTCACAATGATTCAATTCAATCATATTATCTATCTTTCCATACCGTCTATCAAACCAGTCGTTAATACGACAAATACTCTCCAAGTTGTAATATATAGACGGTAGCTCGCTGAAGCTGTAGTGTATAAATAGCTCACTGAAGCCGTAGCATATAGATAGCTCACTAAAGCTGTAGCGTATATGTATATAATATTTGCTCGCCCAAGTTGATACATATATAAACAACTGCTCGCCAAAGCTATCAATTCAACAATAACCCAAACCAATCCTCAATCCAATTAATCAATAGATTCAAACTGGTCCTACCAACCAATTGTAGTGCCAATAACCAACACCGGGTATTTTCAAGTTAAATACCAAAACTTCTCTAATTTCACTCAATTTCTCAATTCAACATTCAATTAGCACAAACTGATTGCACTGCTGCAATCAGTGCGAAATTCTAACAACCGGCCATCCCAGCAAAATTTTCGAAATTATTAAATAATTAAATTTAATTCCGAAAGTTAAATAATTAAATATTATATTATAATAATATAAAATAATAAAATAATATTTAAAAATTCTAAATAATTAATTAATTAAAAATATTTAATTATGGCCTAAACTAGATTACACTAATCTAAACATACAATTAGCCCTAATTAAACATCCATTAAACTAATCATATAACTAATCTAATTTATATTAAAATAATCTAATCTAACCACCTAAACCTAATTAGACTAATCTAAACACCCCTTAAGCATGATTAACTTGCTAAGCGAGGCTTAGAGGATAAACTCACCGATTTTGCGCGCTGGTGAGTTCACGACGATCACGACGCCAAGGCGGTTGATAAACCCTGAAGCAGCGACACCCACGGAGGCCGGGAAGACACTAAAAATGGGCCTTGAAGTCTGGAACTTCTTGCTATCTTCTGCTTCACTAAACTACAGAGAAGAAACCAACAACTTCAACGGCGAAAACGGGCCGATCGGAGCTTCGGCAAGTAGGTGGTTGGCAACCGGCGTCTCCCGGGGGTCAAAGGGTTCTTGCTAGTGGTTGGTATGGGTGGAGGTAGGGTAGAAATGGAGAGAAAATAGCTGAAAACCGCGAAACGGGTAAAACAGGCGAAACCAAGCGAGTCCAGACAGTCTGGCGAGCAGCGGCTTCGGGCGACCGTACAGGACGGCCGGAGAATCGTTCCGGCGAGCGGCTAGGTGCTCCGAAATGTTCTGGATGTCATCTTCGTGGAGATGGGTGACTCGTTCGCTAATTCAACCAGGAAGTTAACTTTTTACTCGGATCTTTAGCGAAAGGACGGCTGGAGTAGAAACTGGAACGAGGGGAAAACAGAGGAGGAAATGGGGTTCGATGGGCATGTGATGGTGGAGGGCTGATGCTGCTCGGTTCCTCTGATTTTTGCTGAGCTTCTCTCCTTCAACAACAATGGAGAAAGCCTTGGATTAAGGGAGAAGAAGGTGCTGAAGAGTGGGGGGTCTCTCTTGGGCTCTAAGAGCTCAACACTGCCATCTTCTCATTGGCTTTGCCCCCACCATGACACCACATGACCTCAGCCACTCTCTCTCCTCCAATCTTCCTCTACAAGCTTGGCAATAGGTGCAAAGTGTGGTGTGCCATGGGAGCTACGAATTTTTGGACATTCCCCCATTCAATTCATTCAATTCTCTCTTAATTCCAATCAATTGAAGCTCAATTAAAGCTCAAATAAATCGGTCCATGAGTCCTCGACCTTCTTATGACTTTTCCCCATCAAATGATCCAACTTGCATATCAAAGATTCGATCAAAAACGGCCTCACCTTGCTTTTCCGCCAGAAATCTCGGTTTGTAGAAAAATCTTCTGAATATGAGTCGACATTCCTAAAATGAATTGTGACATGCCAGAACCTTCAATTTCTGAATCCGGGTTTAAAATCACAATTAATTTCAATCTTGCGCGATTTGAGCGCGTCCTAATCTACCGAATAGTTTTTAGGAAATTTTTAGTGCAATTGACCCGTGGTTGATTATTTTCAAACCACGAAATAATCTTCAACACATTGGCGACTCTCGATTGTCGTGAAAATCTCGAGGTTTCAAATACGGACACAGGTACCCAAAACGACAGAATAATCAGTTCAGTGTCAGTCGACGAGGATATTGAAATCAGGTGGAATCACCCATACTCTAATTACATATCTCAGTCGAATCGACCTATTACTGATCTTTGTTCGATTCTGACAGTGTCGTAATGATCCTTGCAAATTTATACGGTCGACCAGTCGGTTCATGGTCAGATTCTCAAGCCTATTGCATTTAAATTCCTTAACGGCTTCACCTGATAAACTAGTTATCTCATGAGTGATCAGCTCGGAGAATTGAACTATAAGCGCGTCGTTGAAAAGTCCGTCTCATTTAATTGAAAACAGAATCAGAAATTTGGGATGTCACAGCAGTGGTATAAACGTTTTGATGCATTCATGACTAGTCAAAACTATACGAAAAGTCATATGGATAGTTGCGTTTACTATAGGAGATTGGAGAATGGTTCTTTGATTTATCTACTCTTATATGTCGATAATATGTTGATAGAAGCTAAGAATATGTTTAATATTGATGTGTTGAAGAGGCAGTTAAATGCTGAATTTAAGATGAAAGATTTAGGTGCTGTAAAGAAAATATTGGGTACAGAGATTTTGCATGACAGAGCTGCAGGAGTTTTACATCTATCTCAAAAGAAATATATTGAGAAGATCGTAGCACGTTTTAATATACAGTCGACAAAATCTGTAAGTACACCTTTAGCGAAACACTTTCAACTTTCAGAAAAATTATCATCACAGACTGAGGAGGAGGAGCATATGTCCCGTGTTCCTTATTCTAGTGCCGTGGGTAGTATTATGTATGTTATGGTGTACATTAGGTCTGATATTTCACAAGCTGAGAGCGTAGTTAGTCGTTACATGAAGTATCCTGGTAAGGCTCATTAGGAAGCTGTGAAGTGGATCCTCAGATATTTGAAGGGGACAATAGACGTGGGTATAGTATACCGGAGGGACAGTAATGACAGTGAGACCACTGGTTTTGTGGATTCGGATTACGCCAGTGACTTGGATGATCGCATATCTTTAGCAGGGTACGTATTTACGCTAGCAGGTGGTGCAGTTAGTTGGAAAGCGTCCTTACAGGATCACATTGCCTTGTCTTCGACCGAGGCAGAGTACATGGAACTAACCTTTATAGCGAATGAGGCGATATGGTTACAAGGTTTGCTCTCGGACTTTGGGTTAGAACAGAAAAGTGTGGATATACACTGTGATAACCAAGGTGCGATATATTTGGCGCATAATCTAGTTTATCACGAGCAAACGAAGCATATCAACATCAGGTACCACTTCATCTAAGATGTCTTAACTAAGGGTATTGTTGCTGTTAAAAAGATTGCTACAGCAGATAACCTGGCAGACATGATGACTAAGTCTATTCTTTTGGCGAAGCTCAAGTTCTGCTTGAGCTCTATTGGTGTCTGTGGAGAGTGAGCGCCCGTCGGGGCGTTGGGAGAGCAGCATGGATGATGAGCACTATAACTTGACTTCAAACATCGAGCCAATGTGGAGAATTGTTAAATCGTGTCTCGATTTTGAGCGCTTACAATTACGCAATTCGCTTAGAGTAAAATAAAAATAAAGCTTCGAAGGAAGCAGCGTCTAACTCTGCCGCTTGGAACCAAAAAGGAAAGATGTCTTTTGCAATCCTAGCGTGAAGATGAAGTTCAAGCGTGGAAATAGAACGTGGTGGGCCCAGGTCAAATAGTTTGACCTGGGCACATGCATAAAAACTGAATTTAATTTTTATGTGTGTTCTTATCTTCTGCAGACAAGCTACCCAAAGGAAGTCCGCCCGGAGAGGAAACCTGCACGTGGATGGTGAGGCCCAATAGTCAAGCTTTGACTTTTGGGGCACACTCACGTATACATATAAAAGGCGCACGTCGGTGAGGGTTTTCTGTTCCGCAGCTTGTGCACTCGTACGAGAGAAAGGAAGAAACCCAGAAAAGCCGCAAACGTTCATGATCCTTGAAGTCGCGTGAATCTTGAATCCGTGATAATTTTGTGCCATGAGTTTATTCCCAGTTAAGTTGTTTATTTATAGACACTTTGGGTTTTGGGTTAAATCTAGGTGTGGGAAACACTTGAGCGATTGTAAACTCTGATACTCCGATTATAGTGGATTATTTGTTGTTGGCTTTCCCCGTGGATATAGGTACTGATTCTCGGATCGAACTACTTAAATTCCTGATGTCCTTATTTTTCTCGTTTATTTTCTCCGGTGATTTCGCGTTGACGTAAATTGCAAAATCCTGTCGTTTCCGCGTATTATATCCCAACAGTTTGCGACTTGCAACTGATCCCATGTTGACTGTCAATCAACTAATGTTCAAGTTGGTTGAAGAAATATCCAAAGCAGTTGAGGATTTTTTTAAGCACTAAGGGACTTGTTGAGTAGGCTCACAAATTTTTTAAAGACTGCAGCTTTAATCTAAGAAAGCTGAATTTGCTTGTGACCTCGAGTCGACGAAGTAGGCAAAAGTTCAAGTAGTGCTTAGCAGAAAATCATGGTAAACTCTATATCAGCTGTCATGCGAGAGATCTAGACTATCGGTGCTGAAATCTCATAGGGGAGATGAAGATAAAGCAAATATTTATATATTAGAACCTTTTAAAGTACTTTTTTTTCAATGTTCAGGATTGCCCCTAAGACATTAATTCAAGGTCATTCTTCGCGCTTTAAAGTAACATGTCAAAATTTGAATATGTTCTTTTTTAATTTTCAAGACTTGCAAATGTGCTTATTAACTTAAGTTTGTAGTCTAAGCTAATGACCCGCGTGACGCTTGTTAACTAGATCTTCTTTATTTCTTGCTCAAATTAAGTGACAAAAGTTTCATTTAAATGAATTTTTTTTTACCTTAATAAAAATAATAGCATACTTATGTTTTAGATATAGCTTTCAAGATTCATCGATGCCCGCCCTTTCTACACATCAAAAGGCCACTAAATGCAGAATGATAGTAAAAAAGTTCAATTTACAAAATCCAATTAATTTGACATTATAACAAAAGTTATAAGTAGGGATAAGTGAGGAGCTTTATTTGTTGGACTACCCCTTTTGTATTTTATCTCAAAATTGCATTTTACTTTTAAATAAATATGCTATAAATAAATTTATATCAGTGCTTGCAAAAAATTCATCAAGTACATACAAATCTCATACTTGTTGTTAAATGTTCAATTTTACGCATGATATCTAGTCTATCTGGTACTTGAAAGGTTTAAGTTTGAAGAGCTTATCATTACAACTCCAACATATATACGCAAAATTGGAAAGTCTTTCTACATAAAGGAACATATATCCAAGGCATATCACTCGTGAAAAATGGTCTAAACTTATAAACTCATGGAAGATAGTTGACTCATTTAGCATTAAAGTATCACGATCAATATTAATCAGATCATTCAGTCGAGAAAGAAAAAATCAAACTCAAAAATCATGTTTCGAATAGATGTGATCAAGAGCCGATAGTTGCCCCTGAGGCCGTCGAGGCACCCTCGAGCCAAGCGGGCACGAGGAGCACCATTGGACAAGCTTGGACACTACCATTCAACAAGAGATTCCGCCCCGACCTCACCCGACCCGACCCGACCCGACCCGAAGCATCAAACGTCACTCATTCAACTTGGGCAAGATCTGGACAACTCATTAAAAGCCTGTCCTTTTCTTGAAAACGATGTCGTTTAAGGTACCAAGAAAAGGTACTGAAACGCCTATAAAAGATCAAGAAAGAACGAGGAAGAGCAAAAGCCCGAGCGTCTCTCTGATTCAGTCTCTCCCAACCACTTCCTCACCGGACCAGAAACCGACAAAGCATGGCGGCGAAGGGAGCGTGCCTCAACCACGTCTCGCGCGAGTCCTCCGACATCCGGCGCTTGGCCGAGTTCTACAAGGAGGTCTCTCCCCCCGCCGCCACAGCCACCGCCGATCGGGTCTTTCTCCATTTCTTTGTTGGGTCCTGAACTGGCTTTCTTTGCTGGGTTGCAGATTCTTGGGTTCGAGGAGGTGGAGAGCCCCGACATCGGGTTCAAGATGATATGGCTGAGCTTGCCCTCCACGGGCTTCTTCTTCCACCTCATCGAGCGCTTGCCGGAGGCCAGGCTCCCCGAGGGCCCCTACAGCGCGAGCTCGCCGACCGTCGACCCCAAGTACCTCCCCCGGGGCCACCACGTCTGCTTCAGCATCGCCAATTTCGATTCTTTCGTGCAGACCCTCAAGGTGAATTCTTTTCTTGCTCGGTCGACAGGATGTTGCATTTGATATCTTGGGTGCGTTCGAATTCTTGGAATTGGAGCGATGGCGGTCGTTTAGGAGGTCTGGTCATTGTAGTAGCCCTGATAGGCAGATGGGCAGTGTTTCGATATGAATTAGATTCATATGTCTGATGAATGCAGTGCTTGCGGATGTGATTTTGGAGGGCATCTTGATCATGATCTTTTCCTCGCGTAAGCTTTGCTGTTTGCGCTTGGAATTCTTCTGGGATGGTTGTTGTGCTGCTCGATTTGTTTTCAAGTCAATTTGGCTGCTGCCAAAATAGTAGGGGAAGTTTGAATTTTAGATAGTTTGGCACGAACATTTTGGCATAATGTTTGGTGATGTTTTGTGTTCGAGTTCAGTATGTTCTTTTACATACTCTTTTCGTTGCAATTCATTTAGCGATCCATGGTTGTGCAGGAAAAGGGGATTGAAACTTTTCAGAGGGCTCTGCCGAATGCCAAGGTTAAGCAGATCTTCTTCTTCGATCCGGATGGTAAGCTTTTCTAGCTGCATTGTCCCTCAGTGCCACTGAATTGACATCTTGGCTTCCTCTGCGAAACTATTTTCTAATAAACAATAGAATCCGTGAGTTGTGCGTTCCTGTTCGGGAAATAATTTCCATGCATCTTTCCGTGTGCAGGTAACGGCGTGGAGGTTGCGAGCAGGGAGGATCCTTGATTGGTGGTAGCTGTTCGTCGAATGCAGAGGAGGTCGGGATGTGCTGGTTTGTATGTGAGAAACTATTACAAGACTCGTGAAATAGAATAAGTAGTACCCATAACCGATCATCCTGTGAACACAATTCTATCTTTCATGATCCCGATTCGCAACACAATCTGAACTTGATATTTGTATTGCTCTATGATCACTTGCGGTTGTGCATCATGCTGTTTCAGTGCAACCAAAACCAAAATCCATTACAAATGAACAAGTATGATCCCCTTGTGGTGGACATATCATGCTGCCAAAACATCGAGTTGGCTATAGCAGGCTTTGAGAATTGCTGGTCCTTACAAACTCTGTTTGGAAAGTTATGAGAATGGGTAGGAGGCTCGTGGGATTCCACGGGTAGGGATTATTAAATTATGACTCGAGTTTGATTACAAAAGAAGAAATAAAGAAAGAATAAAATAAATATGAATTTTCTCTTTGCCGCGGAATCCAAATTGAGGAAGAAGAACGAAGCCATGAAATCCCCTACACGTAGATGGAGTCCCCTGCGCATGAAGAAGGCAAAATCGTGGTGGGCCCAGGTCAAACTTTGACCTGGGCACACACACGCGTATAAAACAGAATTTTTGTTTTTCGTCCGTGAGAAGCGGCCGAGTTCTCTGCCACGTGAAGCCAAAATAGGAAGGTGGCGCGCACACACGTATAAAAGGAATTGCAGATCTTTCTTCTTCTTGGCCGTTCAAAGTCCGCCGACACCCTACGAGAAATAAAGATGTTTAAAGTCCACCAAAACCCTACGAGAAATAAAGACGCCCCTGCAACTTTACGTAGAAGGGAGCCCCGAGGATTCTGAAGCCGCCCGTGTGAACTTTGATTAACTCGCGAAGTCGTATGTAGAGTGTTTCGTCGCATGGTTATTTTGTGCCATGAGTTTATATCAAATTGAGTTATTTATTTATAAATATTTTGGGTTTTGAGTTAAATTTAGGTATAGGAAATACTTGAATATTTGAGTGATTGTAAACTCTGTTCTCCGATTATAATGGATTATTTGTTACTGGCTCTCTCCATGGACATAGGTATCGATACTCAAACCGAACTAATAAATTTCTGGTGTCCTTACTTTTCTCGTTTATTTTCTCTGGTGATTTCGCGTTGACATAAATTGTAAAATCCTATCATTTTCGCGTATTATATCGACAACAGGGATGGCTATATTTCCAGGAAGTGTTTGGCCTGCCTGTGCCCGGAAAGAAAAGGACTAAACTCCAGTTCTTCTACTTTAATTCATTGATTCGTCAAGATATAAGTTTGTTTATGTCACAAGAAGTTATGAATACAACGGAAGATCCCATTTTGAAATCTAAGATCCAGGAGTTATGGAATTTACTCATTCATAATTTGTTTGGTTGAGAAAACAAACATAATTTCTTCATCACATAATATTCGATAAGATATATAAAGGGTGGGGTGAGAGAATTTGAGAAGAATATTAAGGGGTTGTTTGGTAACTATCCAAATAGTACTCGATTTTGATTTTTTATTTTCAGAAGTAGTTTTGGAATAGAATCATGTTTGATAAAATTTTTGTTTCCGAGAATAAATGTGTTCCCAGAAACAAATTTAGAGTAGAATCAAGAATAAAAAAAAAAAAAAGTTGATTCTTTATTCCTAGGAATAATTTTAGAATTAAATCTACATATTTTTTTTCCTTTTCTTTATTCTTTTATTATTTTTTCCTCTCTTGTCAAGCGCCATTGCCGTCTGCCGCCGCCCCCTCGCTGAACGTCGCCGTCCACTGCCCACTGTTGCCGGTTGTCGACAAGCTCGCCGGAGGTTCACTCAGCTGTCGGCGAGGCCTGGCGAGCTCATCAACGCCTTGCCCAGCCACTGGCGAAGCCTGGTGAGCTCGCCGGAGGCTCGCCTAGCCGTCAACGAGCCTCCCTCGACCACTGGTGAGCCTTGCCTAGCCGAGCAATGCTCATCAAGGGCTTGCCGATATGGCTGTTGCTGTGTTTGAGAAAATGCTGTCAAGTTGCAGTGAGATGATACCAAATTATGTGACCTTCGTGTGTTTATTGACAGCTTGTAGTCGAGCAGGAAATGTAGAGCTTGGTATGGATATCTTCGCATCAATGAGAAGAAGACATGCAATTGAACTTGGGCCAGAGCATTATGCATGTATTGTGGACCTGCTAGGGCGGGCTGGCATGTTAAAGCAGGCATATGACTTTATCATGAAAATGCCATTTCGACCCACGATATCAATATGGGGAGCCCTCTTAGGGGCCTGTAGGATCCACAGGAATCCAGAACTTGGTAGAATTGCAGCTGAAAACTTATTTCAACTTGATCCAAAAGACTCCGGCAATTTCGTGGTTCTTTCAAATTCATTGGCAGCTGCTGGAAGGTAATCTTATCATTTTAAAATAATGGTGGAACAACTGTTCTATTTTTATTCCTCAGAAAGTGTTCTATAATTATTTTTAAACTCTCATGTGCATATTCATGTATAAAGCAGACAGAATCACGGGCTGTTGCTAGTGAAGATTTCTTTCTTTTCTCGAATGGAAATGCTTCAGGATAAGTGGCAAACTGTGGAGTTTTGCCTAGTGAAGATTTAGAATCCTACTGGCTATGTTCACACTTTGTTTTATATGTATTTCTGCTTGAGGTTTTGATGGAGATATCGGAAGATGTTAACTTTCCCTCTGTGTGATATCTGCGGGGGCACACTTTATTTCATCAGAACCGCTTTCTTGTTTGTGCTTCCTACTAGATTCAACATTTCTACACCCTAAAGGAACGTTTTGATATGTTAACTAATGGCGCTCCAATTTTATCGAATAATGCAGATGGGAGGAAGCCACCAATGTGAGGAAGGAGATAAAGGACATAGGCCTGAAAAAGGGTACTGGCTACAGCTGGATTGCTGTGAAGAATGAAGTCCATATTTTCCAAGCGAAGGATACTTCTCATGAAAGGAACTCCGAGATTCACGCGACTTTGTTGGAGCTAAAGAGGGATATGGAAGAGGCTGGCTACATAGCTGACCCGACCTACGCGCTGTATGACTTGGAGGAGGAGGAGAAAGTCTCAGAAGTGTGGCTGCACAGCGAGAAGATTGCCCTGGCCTTTGGCCTCATTTCTATCCCCCCAGCAGTTCCAATTAGGATCACGAAGAACCTTAGAATGTGCGGAGACTGTCATAGCGCCTTTAAATTCGTTTCACGAATTACTGGGAGGGAACTCATTGTGAGAGACAATGCCCGGTTTCACCAGTTCCTAGCCAGCCGCTGTTCTTGTAAAGATTTTTGGTAATCATCATTCTTTCTTAACAATTCCTGGATCAAGTTTATTGAATGTGGTCATCTAAGAGAGAAGATTCCAAAGCTGTACTCTCCTTCCAATTTTTTCTTGGATATATCTCTGCCGAAGAAAACTTTCAGCCTGATTTCTTAAGAAAGAAACCTTTGAGATACCCGTACCTGGCGAGAATCTAAGCCATTCGCTTTTCGGCAGTTTTCTTCTTCATCTCCATAGTGGGATTATTTTAGCATTGGACAGTCTAGATCTCTCGCACAACAGCTGATATAGAGTTCTCCATGATCTTCTGCTCAGCAACCACTTGAACTTTCGCTGAAATTCGTTGACTCGAGGTCTCAAGCAAGTTCGGCTTTCTTGGATTGAAACTGTGCAATTTGTTCATCTATTTCTTGCACAAGAGATGACTTGGAATTTATCTGAGATTGCGATTCTCCTGCTCTCTTCTTCAGCTCATTGAACTCTCTCCTGATGGAAGAAACCTTGTCCTTCATGGCCTGAAGATCTCTAAAAAATTTGGTGGCCTTCTCAGCAATTCCCTTAGTGTGCAGAAAAACCTCGCCTGCTCTAGAAAATTTCTTTGAGTGACTTCAACTTAAGCAATTGATCGACAGTCAAGATGGGATCGGCTGCGAGCTTCTCTACCTAAAAAAGTAATTACCTCTAGGCACCCTGGGGACAATAAACATGAGAAATTCAGGGCAAGAATGGAAGAAAGTTTCTTTCACATTTCCTCTACCATATTACAGCCTACATAAGTGAAAGGAGTCTGCACCCGAGCTTCATGATTGTGCTGAGAAAGAATATGTTCCAAAGACTTTAGACAGTCATCAATATCTTCTTCACACAATTGAGCATGAAGTTCCTGGACATTTCGCACATCTTGTGCCTCAAAATCCTTGGATGCATAGCAACTTGAACTAATACTTTAGTCAAGAGCAATGTCCTCAAGATCAATGTGCTGCTCAAAGCCACATTTCCATCAGAGAACACGAGTCAATTACAGTCTCGTCAATTTTAGCACTGGCTTGAGCTTGTATATTGTAAGATTGTTGTGTGTACCTCGGGAAGGCTTGTGCCTATACCCTAGGTAAAATTTATTCTGTTTATGCGTCACTTGTGGTTTTATAATCTTCTTGTTCTTTCACATCTCTGCGATCTCCTCATCATTTTCAAGTCTTTGCATAAAGGTCTCATTTTGACTGGTCTTCATATATTTTCGACTTTATGTTGGTGTTTTAGATTTTTTTTCTACAGGGAAACAAGTGCTCAGGTTGTGAACTTGTTCCTCACATTGGATTTGTCGGGATTTTTGTTTATTGTTACCATTCTTGACATTCTGAACTTGAATAATGTCCCTCTTACTGGTGATTATCTTGCTAAAGTTTCAATCTTTCCGCTGAACCAGTGAATGGGGTTTCTGTCTCTTGCCTTTTGAAAGCCTGTTTTAACAAAATACCTGAGGGGAAAAGGATATTTTGATGATAGGAGCTAGTTATGTGATTGGGTATTGAATTTTAGCATTATGCTTGTTGCGTTTTATGTTGTTCTAAGATGGCTTTTTCTTTTTCTTTTTCTTTTTTGCTAGGTCATTGTGCCGCTAGCTCGTGAGCATTATGAAGAAGGGCAAGCAAATAATGGGAAATGAAGTTCCAGCTGAGAAGGCAGTGAAGATGAACAATCTATGCCTATACCCTATCAAACCTGTTCATTCAGGTGAAGGTTTACCTTATGCTTAGTAGGTTGGCCGAATCTTGGCGATACTTGGTATTGGTGGCTCGGCAATAGGACCAATCATTTTGGATTTTATCAAGACAGGTTCTTATATCTTCCAAGCCATCTCCGTGTCAGGGGCCTTAATTGCAGGCAAGTCTTTGCTTCTTTTAGCTGGATGGTTCCCTCTACGAGGCATCACTAGACGAAGGCGAGGATTAAGTATTAAATAGCTTTCGTTATCTTGTTATTGACCCATCATTCAATTCGGAAGTCCGACGTTTCAGCACATGGAAGGTCTACTATGGTCATAACATTTGAATAAGCTCTAGTTTGGGATTGCATGATCTGTTCATCTCTTTGGTCAGTTATGGCTTTTGACATTGATTTAAAAAATAAATTGGTTACGAAGTTGGATCTTTATGTGATAGAAGATGCTACAAGAAAAAGGAAAATTTTAGACGAGCCCAAAGGAGCATAAAAAGTTCAGAAATGCCCAGATCTATCAGATAAAATTTTAGTAATATTTATCACAAAGGAGAAGGATGAGCCCTGCTCTAGGTTAGAAGACAATAAGTTGACAAACTACAAGCTACAATCTTCATGTTTACATTTTGCTATCAGCATAAAAAACAACCAAATATGTGGAGTTTCAGAATACTCCAACGACCCTGCTAGTTCTATTAAGGGAATATGGGTCAAGTAAGAATTCCAGCATTTCTTCTAGTGGGGAAGTGCTTTAAAACGAAAGTTTCAGATTTGTTTTACCATGCCACCTGTAATCTAGGGAACTGCTAGTAAATATCACTGTGGCTCAGAAAATTTAAGGACTCGATATACTGTCTTTTCCAGATCAATTTCCAGAGAAACCCCTTTTTGTTCATTTGCCACTTTTGATGGAAAACCCGTTTATGTACAGATCTCCAGTTGAGACTAGCAAAATTTAATTTCAACTTCTTGGTTGTCCTGATGTTTAGAAAAGTCCTGGCATTTTGTTCTTATGTAGTTATTTTTGGATCACCCTGACATGCAGATGTGTATCCAGATTTCTTTCCACAGGTAACACCGGATGAAATTGCATATAAAAAGCCCCCTATAATTCCAGGAGGATGAAAAAAGCGAGACCAGCTATGTCACAAGTCTTCCCTAGGTGCAGAATGCGACAATCTTACAAAATACTAGCTCAAGCCAGTGCTAGAAATGACGAATCTGTAATTGACTTGTGATCCCTAATGGATGATAGTACAAGCGAAGTGGATATTCAATTGTGCCTTTGAGCTGCAAATTGATTTTGAGGATGTTTTTGACTAAAGTATTGTTTCTACCTGCTATGTATCCGAGGATTTTGAGGCACAAGATGTGCAAAATGTGCAGGAACTTCATGCTTAACTTTGTGAAGAAAATGTTGATGACTGTCTAGAAGTCTTTGGAACACATTCTTCCTCAGCACAATGATGAAGCTCAGGTGCGGACTCGTTTCACTTACGTAGGTTATGATATGGCGGAGGAAATGTCTACTCATTGCAATAAGCTTTCTTTGATTCTTGCCCAGGATTTCTCATGCTTGGTGTCCTCAAAGTACTTGAAAGAGATTAGAATTCAGTAGAGAAGCTTGCGACCGATCTCATGTTGACTATTGATCAATTGCTTAAGTTCAAGTCGGTTGAAGAAATATCCAAAGCAGTTGAGGTTTTTCTATGCACTAAGGGACTTCGGGAGGAAGAGAATTGCAGTCTTAGATGGATTCTAAGTCATTTCTCGTGCGAGAAATAGATGAACAAATTCACAGCTTTAATTTAGGAAAGCCGAACTTGCTCTTGACCTCAAGTCGACGAAGTTGCTGAGCAGAAAATCATGGCAAACTCTATATCAGCTGTTGCGCGAGAGATCGACCGCCAATGCTAAAATCTCACATGGGAGATGAAGAAGATAAAACAGATATTTATATATTAGAACTTTGTTTAAAGTGCTTTTATTTCAATGTTCAAGATTACCCCGAAGGCATTTGTTGAGGGTCATTCTTCGCGCTTTGGAATAACATGTCAAAATTTAAATACGTTCTTTTTTAATTTTCAAGACTTGCAAATGTGCTTATTAACTTAATTCTGTAGTCTAAGCTAATGACTCGTGCGACACTTGTTAACAAGATTTTCTTTATTTCTTGCTCAAATTAAGTGACAAAAGTGTCATCTAAATAAATTTTTTTACCTTACAAAAAATAGTAGCATACTTTCTACACATCAAAAAGCCATTAAAGGTAGAATGATAGTAAAAAAGTTCAATTTACAAATCCATTTAATTTGACATTATACAAAGAATTATATATAGGGATAAGTGAGGAGCTTTAGTTTGTTGGACTACCACTTTTGTATTTTATCTCAAAATTACAATTTACTTTTCAATAAATATGCTATAGATATATTTATATAGATGCTTACAAAAAAATTCATCAAATACATACAAATCTCACACTTGTTAAATGTTCAATTCTACGCAAGGCATCCAGTCTTTCGGGTACTCGAAAGGTTTAAGTTTGATGAGCTTATCATTACAACTCCAACTTCTATACAAAAAATTGGAAAGTCTTTCTACATAAAGGAACATATATCCAAGCATATTATTCATGAAAAATGGTCGAAACCTATAAATTCATGGAAGATAGTTGACTCATTTAGCATTAAAGGAATCACTATCAATATTGTTCAAGAAATTAAAAACCAAACTCAAAAGTCGTGTTTCGCATAGATATGATCAAGAGCTGATGGTCGCCCTTGAGCCCGTCGAGGCACCCTCGAGCCAAGCGGGCACAAGGGCACCATTGGACAAGCTTGGACAATGCCATTCAACAAGAGATTCCGGCCCAGCCTGACCCGACATGACCCGACCCGAAGTATCGAACATCACTCATTCAAGGTGGGCCAAGATCTTGACAACTCATCAAAACCCTGTCCTTTTCTTGAAAATATGTCGTTTAAGGTACCAAAAAAGTACTGAAACACCAATAAAAGATCAGGAAAGAACGAGGAAGAACAAAAGCCCGAGCGTCTTTCTGATTCAGTCTCTCCCAACAACTTCCTCACCGGACCAGAAACCGACAAAGCATGGCGGCGAAGGGAGCGTGCCTCAACCACGTCTCGCGCGAGTCCTCCGACATCCGGCGCTTGGCCGAGTTCTACAAGGAGGTCTCTCCCCCCGCCGCCACCGCCACCGCCGATCGGGTCTTTCTTCATTTCTTTGTTGGGTCCTGAACTGGCTTTCTTCACTGGGTTGCAGATTCTTGGGTTCGAGGAGGTGGAGACCCCCGACTTCGGGTTCAAGGTGATATGGCTGAGCTTGCCCTCCACGGGCTTCTTCCTCCACCTCATCGAGCGCTTGCCGGAGGCCAGGCTCCCCGAGGGCCCCTACAGCGCGAGCTCGCCGACCGTCGACCCCAAGTACCTTCCCCGGGGCCACCACGTCTGCTTCAGCATCGCCAATTTCGATTCTTTCGTGCAGACCCTCAAGGTGAATTCTTTTCTCACTCGGTCGACAGGATGTTGCATTTGATATCTTGGGTGCGTTCGAATTCTTGAAATTGGAGCGATGGTGGTCGTTTAGGAGGTCTGGTCATTGTAGTAGCCCTGATAGGCAGATGGGCAGTGTTTCGATATGAATTGGATTCATATGTCCGATGAATGAAGTGCTTGCGGATGCGATTTTGGAGGGCATCTCGATCATGATCTTTTCCTCGCGTTAAGCTTTGCTGTTTGCGCTTGGAATTCTTCTGGGATGGTTGTTGTGCTGCTCGATTTGTTGGCTGCTGCTAAAATAGTAGGGGAAGTGAATTTTAGATAGTTTGGCACGAACATTTTGGCATAATGTTTGGTGATGTTTTATGTTCGAGTTCAGTACGTTCTTTTACATACTCTTTTCGTCGAAATTCATTTCGCGATCCATGGTTGTGCAGGAAAAAGGGATTGAAACATTTCAGAGGGCTCTGCCGAATGGCAAGGTTAAGCAGATCTTCTTCTTCGATCCGGATGGTAAGCTCTTCTAGTTGCATTGTCTCTCAGTGCCACTGAATTGACATCTTGGCTTCCTCTGCAAAACTATTTTCTAATAAACAATAGAATCCGTGAGTTGTGCGTTCCTGTTCGGGAAATAATTTCAATGTATCTGTCCTTGTGCAGGTAATGGCGTGGAGGTTGCGAGCAGGGAGGATCCTTGATTGGTGGTAGCTGTTCGTCGAATGCAGAGGAGGTCGGGATGTGGTGGTTAGTATGTAAGAAACTATTACAAGACTTGTGAAATAGAATAAGTAGTACTCGTGACCAATCATCCTGTGATCACAATTCTATCTTTCGTGATCCCGATTCGCAACACAATCTGAACTTGATATTTGTATTGCTCTATGATCACTTGTGGTTGTGCATCATGCTATTTCAGTGCAACCAAAACCAAAATCCATTCGATACAAATGAACAAGTATGATCCCCTTGGGGTGTACATATCATGCTGCCAATACATCGATTTGGCTATAGCAGGCTTTGAGAATTGCTGGTCCTTACATACCTAAACTCTGTTTGGAAAGTTATGAGCATGGGTGAGAGGCTTGTGGGATTCGACGGGGTAGGGATGGCTATATTTCCAGGAAGTGTTTGGCCTGCCTGGAAAGAAAGGGGCTAAACTCCAGTTCTTCCACCTTCATTCATCAATTCATTCGTCGATATACAAGTTTGTTTATGTAACAAGAAGTTAGGAATACAACGAAAGATCCCATTTTGAAATCTAAGATCCAGTAGTTATTGAAATTTACTATATTATGTTAACTGTTCGTATTTCGTTCATTCTATCGGTATGCTCCCAGGTACCTGTAATTGTGATCCGTTTGCCAGAACCAAGGGGTCTTTCTGTGGAAACCTTCACAAACAATCGTCGTTTTTTTTTTTATGGTTTTTCCGCTTCTCACAGCTGCTCTTTCGACACCTCCGGATATCTGGTGCCAAATCGTCGCCCCTTTCCTTATTTCTTTGATAATAGAGTTGGCTATCTTTGTGGCATCGATTTTACAATTCAGAATTTGTTTGGTTGAGAAAACAAACATAATTTCTTCATCACATATGATTCGATAAGATATATAAAGGGTGGGCGAGAGAATTTGAGGAGAAGATTATTAAATATCCCCTCCCTCACCCTTTCACAACAGAGTACCTCTCGTTCTCCATCTGAGTTTTCGTCACCTCCTTCACAAAAAAATAATAATATCTTAAAAATGATAATTTATATTTTTAAGAGAATATTTTTTAAATTATTAATGTTTTATGAAGTAAATGCATCCTTAATGTTAGCAACACATGTACCTCAGCATCGGCTTTTTGAAATGAGATGAATTGAATCTCTTATTTTCTTATGGGGTGAACTTGGACGAACTATGATGTGATCGCAAATAGCCAAACTCCTAACGATAGCAAAAGATTAGTTGATTTCAGGTTTCCAATTTGATCCGATATTCTTGTGCGTTTTTCCCTTTCTCTGCCGCCATCTAATTCCACTTTTAGCCTAAAGAAGTTTCGCTTGAAGGTGCGTCCTATAATGGACAGATCTCCAGTGTCCCCTTGCAAAATGGTGCAACTTGATGCGTGAATTCATCTTTTGCATTCAACACCGACTTTATTAATTTGTCAGAAGTAAAAAAAAAAATACGAAAAAGTAAAAAGCCAGGTGGTTTGCCCCAAAACGCGCCACGTCCTCTGAAGTTCCACGCGTAAACATTTCGGTCGGCAAGTCTCGAGCAGCCACGTCTGCTCAGAGTGGCCACGTGTCTTGCCACGGATCACACTCCCAACCCCCCACGACAAAAGCCATGTCACCGGAGCTCTTCATAAAGGACAAAACCGCCAACGTTCGTCCGCCGTGGAACCCGAGTCAACGTAGTTAGCAAGCGCGCCATCGAAGGTAAAAATGAGCCAGGACCAGTCGCTGAGGCCGGAGCAGGGCCAAGCCGGCCGCGAGCCCATCAAGTACGGCGACGTCTTCCCCGTCTCCGGCGACCTCGCCTCGAAGCCCGTCGCGCCGCAGGATGCGGCGATGATGCAGACCGCCGAGACCGTGGTCTTCGGCCAGACCCAGAAGGGCGGCCCTGCCGCCGTAATGCAGTCCGCTGCCACCAGGAACGCGCGGGCCGGTCTGGTTGGCCGCCATGACGCGACGGATGTCGCCGCAGACCAGGGCGTCACCGTCACGGAGGCCAACGTCCCCGGCCAGCGAATAGTCACTGAATCGGTGGCGGGACAGGTTTTCTTTCACCTATCTAATTGCCTTTTACCACGAAAGTGATGGAACCGACGATGCACAGGGATCACACATGAGTTGGTGCAAGTTGCAACATGGAATGCTAATCAATTCTCATAGTTTCTGTCGTGATCAGGTTGTTGGGCAATACGTCGAACCCAAGCCGGTGCAGTACGTGGCACCGGCAGCCGTGGTGGAGCAGAGCGCGATCACCATCGGCGAGGCCCTCGAAGCGGCAGCCCAGACGGTGGGAGACAAGCCGGTGGATCAGGGCGACGCGGCGGCGATTCAGGCAGCGGAGGTTAGGGCGACTGGCAGCAATGTCATAAGTCCCGGGGGCCTAGCCGCTTCCGCTCAGTCCGCGGCGGCTCACAACGAGGGGGTCGACAGGGATGAGGACAAGATCAAATTGGGTGCCGTCTTGACGGTAATGTTCAAGAGCTTTAGGCGAAAGAAATTGACGCGATATACTTAGTAGGCACGCTAGTGTCGGAGAAATAAATCAAAGGGTAATTCACATGTGGAATAATCCGTATTAGTAATGAAGAAGGTTCGTGTTTGTTTCCCCCTGTAGGGTGCGACGGACAAGCTGCCGGCCGACAAGGTGGCGACGAGGCAAGATGCCGAAGGGGTGGCGAGTGCGGAGCTGAGGAACAACCCCGACCTGGTGACTCAGCCGGGTGGCGTGGCGGCCTCGGTCGCCGCCGCCGCCCGACTCAACGAAGCTGTCAACCTTTGAGACTAAGGGTTCGGAGAGGAAGCTTTGCGACTTTTGATGAAATGGGTTCGTGCGTTTTGTTTTCTTTTGGTGTTGTTCCTTCGTTCTTTGGGAAGTGAAGCGGCTCGATGTAAATGTCGGATGCAACATCTATCCGCCTGGGATGGTGTTTTTTTGGGGGAACTTTTTGCTTCCTCTGTTATCTTTGTTTCAATTGCAGTCTTTGTATTCAATCTGCGAGCGTTCGTTCATCCTCATTCTGAATTTGATATTAAGCAACTCAAAGGAGAACTGGTAAATCGAACTTAGCTCCTAGCCTCATGGGAGAAAAACTAATAAGTCAAATAAGTTAAACAAGTAAAGAATTGCAAATCTATATAAAATTTGATAAATTTAAGGCATTTGTGAGAGATACAAAAGTTGGTAAACGATAATAATATTCCATAAATTAGAAAATTTAAATAAAGGTCCATGAGTAACTCAAATAAAGATTGATGAATTTATATAAGTGTTGTTCAGTTAGAAAAGTTGATATTTGTAAACAATCCAAAAGTGTTAATAATTTCATCAAACTTACGGTAAGTTACCGATAAATTATATAAAAATTAGATTTCTGGTAAGTTTATCGATAGGGTGTTATTACACTCACGAACTACTTTAGAAATTTACAAGCACATAGAGAACATTCTAAGCTCCAATCACACGACAATTTTCGACTCCCTTTGCTTACGCTGGACTTCCGAGCACATCGACTTGAGTTGATCCCCAATCGAATTCTGCTCAAGATCGAAGCACAAGCACGGACGAGCGTGACCTCTTTCCCTATGCTGAATTATTGCAGAAGATGTCCACTGTGGAGCCGGACATCTACCTACCCCTGTAGCAAATCGCGTACCGCGTGCAGTAATTCCGAATATTCAACGTCGCAGCTGAATTATCTCTTCGGTGTCGACGCGCATGCCGCAAGAGTTCTGTCGCCAGCGACGGAAGCGGTACCGTCTCCACTGTGCTCGTGCCCATATGCGCGCGAGACGTTCAGGGTACGCACGTGAAGCAATATTCCGGTGCGAGAAAGATCGTTCGCACAGTGCGCAGTTACTGGCTTTCCATGAATGCGGTCATCCGTCACATAGAATACGCCCTTTTCGAATGGCAACTTCTTCTTATTCAGGAGCCTCTTTGGCGTGCGAAATGTGAGTATGGTGGGGCGGGGCGGTCATTGATAATTCTGACTTCCTCTTATGGTTTTGGGAGATGATTAGTCGCCTTGAGCTTTCAAATTACTCTTACGAAACTAAAAGATGCATTCGAGATGAATGTTGTCAGAGGTGAGTAGCAACCAAGAGCATTCTCAGAAGTGTTTTCCCCTTGATAATCAAAGGTGCGAGAAGGGGTAAATAACTTTGGTCAACCCTCAAACGTTATCGTATAAATTTTACACTGACGATGAAATGTTCGATTTCAGTCATAATTATGATCATTTGAGGTCGTCCCATTTGTTTATAAGAGTATAGCTAAGGTAAATCCTACACCATTGCACAATCAAACCTACACCGCGAATAATAGCCAAGACTTCCTGAGATCAAGGGGGAATTAGGCGGTTTCGAAGCTATGAGGCTAGGCTACGACCAAAGCATCCTCAGCTTGCTTCCTGGAGCGATTATGCACCAACCTAATAGGGGTGTGCAAAATGCTCGGGAACCGTCCCGACCGCCCGGAACCGCACCGAAACCGCCCGGAACCAGCGGTTCTTGAGGGAACCGGTCTGGTTCCTGATTTCAATTTTTCGGAACTGGTGGGTACCAGTCCGGTTCCCAATTCCATGGGCGGATCCACCCACCCGGACCGGACCGGAACCTTTTTAATATTTAAAAAAAATTATTAAAAGAAATCCTAGATTGGATTTCATCTCCTCACTTCCTTCGTCTTCGGTTCTCTCTCTCTTTGTCTCTTCCTCGATTCCTCCTAATCTTATCGCCATTTTGATTCCTCCCCGAGCATCGACGTTGCCACCGCTGCTCCTTCACCATTGTTGTTCGCCCCCTCACGTCGGCCGCCACCGGCCACAGCCACGGAAAGTTGTTTCGCAACCATTCTATGTTGAAAATCCGACCATAGACCTCCTCTTCTTCCCAACTCATAGATCCGATCATTTTATGTTGAAAACCAAAATTGTTTCGCATCAAGATCGATTTCATGGATCCACCCGGAAATTGGACCGGACTAGCGGTCCGATTCCCGGGTGGATCCATGCAACAAATGGGTGAATCCCAGTTTTAATTTTTCGGAACTGATCCTTAGCGGGTGATTCTCGATTTTAAGTCGGGAATCGCCCGCCCGGATCATGCACACTCCTACAACCTAAGGCCTCGATCCTAGTCCAATCCAATCCATTTCAAGAGCAGACCGTTCGTACAAAAGATTGCAGATCATACGTGCCTGAAACCTAAAAGATTTTGATTGAGATTTGAACATGACATGACATGACAGCTTCTCTACCCACATTCAATGCCAATCATCGGTCCATCACTCCAGACTTTTTGGATTTTAAAATTAACTTTTACCGGCATCGGCTCACTTTACAATAATTTGCTCTCGAGGGCTACCTTTTTCCACGCTCAAAGGAGGTAAAGGTCATCTAATCTAGTGCAATCCGCCAGATTTATCATGATAATCACGGTTCAGATCAATCCAGAACTCAATTCATGCAACCATTTTTATTTCCTCTATTACTAGTGCTACGTTGACCATTTTTTGTTCCGAAATATTAGCAGCTTTCTAGGAAAGAACAATTTTACGCGTACCCTTTTAATTTTAATTACACAACCAACATCTATCACAAAGAATTTGGATAATTGGTCATATTTTCAAATTAATTACTTGGACTAATTATGATGTAAGCACACACATTCTTGGCTCATGCACAGCGTTTTGAAAGTGCGAACAAACGATGGCCCCTGTAATGTGATCTGAGTGGGGAGTGCGGGGGCATGTGCTGACTCGGGCTTCTCTCTCTTTGAAAGGACAATAATTCAGTGGGAAGCATAATCTTCTAACAGTGCAGTGAGAACCTCCAGTACAACTTCTCTCCATCTGCCTTGCTTGCTGCGCGCCTAGCTTTGACTATCAGTCTGACGCCCCTTAAAGATCTCACGGCTCTCTCGTGATCTCTTGCGACCCGTGTCGTCAATGGAAAGTACCTGCATCGTGAGATTCACAAGTTCGAAGAAAGGGACTGGCCATTCGGACGGCAGAGAACGTGGCGGATTAGCGGGAGGCGGAGGGAGGGGGCAACTTACGAACTTTCTAGCGACTGAGTACAACTACAAAGCATGATCCTTCATTGGATGGTTAGAGTTTAAGTAAAGTGGTTTTGCTACGTCTAGTTGATCCGGTGATCTAATTTCACTAGCAAGATCATGTGCAGCTAAGCTCGTAACTCGGGCTCTCTACCATAATCGCGAATAAGGATTGAAGGGCGGGTTAACCCGTGTAAGGGAGAACTTTCGAGTGAAATTAAACTCAATGGATAAGTACATTAAAGTAGACTAAAAATTCGATTTCTCCAACAATTTCCTGTCATGTTCAGATTCATCAGGCTTAAGAATCTCGATGAATGATAGTCGATCTCAGGCATTATATTTAAATTTAGTATATCAACCCCACCCGGATTTACTGTCGGCTGATGCGTTATCCACTGTGTTCACATAAAATGTTCTGTTTTGGGTCCATTTGACGAGTCGTGCACATGAGCGGCTGATTGATTGATGTGCCCGCAAAGGAACTGTGGGGGCTCTTTCGGGCACGTGAAGTGATGGGGACATTTTAGCGTGGATGCACTTGTTTTTTACCGCAATTTAGCATCCACTCCACAGGGAAAAAAATGCCTCTTCGGGAGAAGACGAAAGAGCCTCCTCTCGGTCATCTCTCTGCCTTCGTTTCAGCCACTTCCAAAGAAGGGGTACGCATCGTCTCGGTTTGGTGATTTTGAAACCCTAGCTTTTCAATCGAGTGACAAAAAGGAAGCACCCTTTCGTGCCCCGGGTGAGACTTTTTGGAATGGAACCTCTTTAGGAGATTGAGATTCGATCCCAAGTCGAGCGAGTTCACGCGATGAAATGTCTCGGATGATTGTGGAGTGGTGAGAGACTGACCTTGGTGATTTATATGTTCAAGATCCCTCTTGTCTATCGGGTGTCGTGTGCGAGGACGGGGTGGCTCGAATGTAGGCTTCGTCTAGGGAAAAGAAATTGGGTCCGTGAGGAATTTCGATTGTATGATCGAGTCATCTGCAGTGTGCGCGTGCAACGGGTCTTGAGAAATCAGCACGAAATACATTGAACTGTCGCGCGTTCATAAGTCAAGTCCAAAAATCTATTTGTTCTCATTAGATTAGTTCACCATTGAGCGATGCATAAAAAAAGATTAATGGACAAATTGTCACCAATAGCAAGTTTCTAAATAAAATTACTAAGAGACATGCGCATTTCCTTCACAATGTATTTGTTCTTTTCCTATATTTAACTTCTTTTAAAGTTGACCATAGCAAGGTGAGTGCATGCATTTATTCCCGGCGGTTTGCTTCGTCATTATTTTCAATTCTTATGTCTATCGAATTAATCCGAAAAACGCAAGAGAAACAACGGGCGGCTGGACTGGCTTTGTTTATTACCCAAAAAGAAAAACCAATACACGAAACCTCCGAATCAATAATGGAAGGGGAGTCAAAATCTAGAAAGCTCAGTGCATAAAATAAACAAAATGGAATAAGATAAAGATAGCCACAAAAAGTGTCCCTCTTGAGACCTTATAACCGGGCTCGTGGTCCGCCGGGTGCGAAAAGAAAAGTGCGATCAGGAGAGAGCACATTCGATGCTTCCGCTTGGTCATTACGTGTTGTCACCATTCGCTTGCTTTCTTTTCATTTGTCTTGATATCGACATTCAAATCGACATTAGGTAGATCGCTCCCTACTCCTTTCCTTAATATAATCTACTCATTCAGAAGTTGCCGGCCGGCTGAGGACGGAATTTGACATTTTGGGTTGCAACATGTTACCAATTTTTTCAATTTCCAGCTAGTTTATATATATATATTTGAGTTGGAAGTCCTAAAATTTTCAAAAAGTGTAATCAAGTTTTAAAAACTTATCATGAAAGTGCAATTAAGTTTTAAAACTTTTAAAAATACAATCAAGTTCTAAAATTTGTTACAAAATTGCAATTGAGTTCTAAACTTTTCAAAAAATATAATCAACATAAGGACTTGATTGGACTAATTTAACAAAATTTAGGATTTGATTACACTTTGCAAAAGTTTTATGACTTAATTGTATTTTGGTGATTAGTTCATTGTACTTTTCAAAAGTTTTAAAATTCAATTGCATTTTCCTGATAAATTTTAGATCTTTCAATGTATATATCTTTTTATTTTCTTTAAAAAAAATAAACTCAAGAAAGTATGCTAGCATTTTATGCGGGTCTACGGCGATTAGCTCTAGACATGCTTCAGGGTTCCAATGTTCTCGTCGAATCTTGTACTCAAATAGCTAGAAGAAGTTGGAATTTGCAAAAATTTAAGGGAGTTGAAGCTTCGTAGTGACCGTATAAATACTTATTAAGTGGCTGGCCCCCCCCTTATGGCATGCTATGACAAAAATCAAGCACAGTTCCACACGCATTATTTTCTAATCATAGACTGTACAAAGACAACATTGGAGTCCCAAAAAAATAATCGAAACCCCGAAAAAAAATTGCCCGAAATGGAGCGTTGTCCAATGCCCCAACGCTCCTTGCATAAAAGAAAACTCTCCCCCCATTCCCAAGCTCTCTTCTCAAACCACGCACTTTCCTTCTCCTCCACACGTATACGTTCACTCCCTCCTAGCCCCCCTTCTTCCCTCATCATTGCTCCAAAGAAGACTACTCTTACAAACACGCATGAAGAAGAAGAGTAAATGAACCCACCAACTCCATCTTCCTCCCCTCCCTCGTTCAATCCTCTGTAACCCCCATTAATACCCTGAAAAAAACCCTAGAGCTTCTCTCCATCTCTCTCTCTCTCAAGGGAAAGATGTCCTACATCTTGTGGAAGAACATTAATCGCTGCTTCCCCGTGTTCAAGTGCCTCCCTTCTCTCCCTTCGCCACCGCCGCCGCCGCCCTCGAAGGATCAAGACGACTCGTCGTCCTCCGTCTCCACTAGCACCACCACCACGCCCACTTCCGTCCTGACCAAGCACTTCAACTCCATCTACGACCTCACCTCGGATCGGTCCACCACCTCCAAGTCCTTCACGCCCTTTACCGCCACCGACGACCTCCTCTCGTCCTCGGACGACTCCGACGTCGCCCACTCGCCGCCCGACTTCGCCACCATCTACGCCTCGCAGCGCTTCTTCTTCTCCTCCCCTGGCCGGTCCAACTCCATCGTCGAGTCCGCCGCCACCGCCGCCGCCACCGCCGCCGCAGCTCCTCCCGAGGCGACCTCCTCCGCTGCTCCCGAGGCCGAGGACAAGACCGAGAGCCTAGCGGAGGCCGGCGGGGTCGCGGTGCACAAGTACTCGCCCGACCCGT